>CM051527.1:69782781-70982781 GCA_028017165.1 Herpetospermum pedunculosum | reverse complement strand
AAATGAACCAAAACAACATAGAAAGAAACAGAATGTCAATATCACAACCATAAATGTAAAACAACTTGATCCATGTTTTCTTCTGCATATATAAGAATGAATTTTATCACTCCCATTTCAAATCCCTCTTTTCAGTAATTGGAAAAAGCAGGAAGACTGTGTATAGATAATGCCTGCACCAGTTGGTTCATTTTATATAAAGATCAGAGTAACAAATGATATAATTAAGAGTCCATGTGCCAAAGTGACCATAACTCAACGGTTATTGATATGTACTACATTTTCATGAGTTCAGAGGTTCAATCCCTATTTGTGTACTAAAAAAAAGAAAAATTAAGAGTCATGTGTGACCACTTTGACATAATTAAGTTTAGGGTCCATTATTAAGTCTCCAGCAAATTGACATCCCCCTTTGCTAATAAAGACAAGATTAAGTTATAAAAAAAAAATACCTCTATTCTTTCAAAAGTTGTATATTTCAGACTTAATCCATGCAATTAAGCATTCCAGTCATCGCCACATTGTTGTAGGTGACCGTCGCGTCAACTTTACGCCCAAAATTCTAAGAAATTCTAGTTTTGAAAAACGTTTATGAAAGATCAAGGATAATACCGCAACTTTTGAAAGAATAGAGATATTTTTTAAACAAAAGAGCAAAGTTCAGGGGTATAATTTAACCTAAAGATAAAGTATAGATCTCACTCACTATATTAAGAAAATACCCATCAATAAATATATATAAAACAGATACCAACAAAGTGTGTGTGAGGGAGAGAGAGAGAGAGTCACATGCATGATTTGGCTGGTCTTTCTTTTTTTCTTTCTCCGAAAGTTTGTTAGAAGCCATGCACATGGACCTCAAAGAGACTGCTCACTTGGTGTTCTGCTGTTTCTTGATCTTTTCTGTTTCATATGGAAGATTTTACAATGTGAGAAAGAGAGAGAAACCTGCATAAAGTGAAAAAGTCATCGGGTAAATTTTAGAGCTACTCGCTAGCTTGTCTGCTGGTGAATGGCGTGGGGCTTCACAATATTCAATTTTGTCTTACCTTTGGACCACTGCCACTCTGCCATCTCGTTTATCATATTCATTGGCCTTTCTTTTCTTTTTTCAAACCATTGCAAAAAACATAATTCACCAACAATAAATAATATATACTCCCCCTTGACCTCTACTTATATCCCCCCCTTCCCCTTCCCTTCCTTCAAATCATAACACAAATAACTCTCTTTCACTTTCCTTTTCACCCTCCTCTCCCCTCTCTACGATGCCTTCTTCGTTCTCTTATATGTTTGCCGTGCATCACCAGCAGTTGAAGCTGCCAGCATGATCTAAACTTCTTCTTGCTGTTCATACAAGGAAAGATTAGATCATATGGTAGCTTCACCTTTTGATGGTATCACGAGAAAACTAATTCCCCTTCTACTTCTCATCCATATGATTAAAGCCTAATAACCCACTTTCTATTTTCTTTTCTGAGTTCAACAATTACAGGAGAGAGGAATTGAACCATCGACCTTTGAGATGATAATTGCAGGAGTGTGGAGGATTAAACCATCGACCTTTGAGATGGTAATTGAAGGGGTGGAAGATTGAACCATCAACCTTTGGAATGATAATTACAGGGGTGAGGGACTGAACCATCGCCCTTTGGAATGGTAATTGGTAGCTATGCTCGGTTTGACGACCCACCTTTTGTTTTCTAATTTCATCACTACCAACAAACAACTCACTACCAACAAACAACGCCTTTGCCTACAAGCTTTTTTACTAGTTTTAACCACTAACTACCCCATTTCTTCTTCCTTGCAGAGTTCAATTTATTTTAGCAAATTCTTTCTTCTACAACAATCAACCATTTATGGATAATAAGCTCTTTTCATTTCTTCTTGCTCTGCTTCTTCAACCAATTCACTTTAACAACTTCCTGTATGGGAAAAAATACACTTTTTTTTTTCTTTCTCTTGCCTTGCAGGTTGGTTTAATTTTGTCGTGTCATGGGCAATAGTATACATATTTTGTAGTGGGCGAGAGCAATGGTGATTCTTGAGCTTTGGTTAAAAATGGCATAGGAAGAAGATCTGGCACTTGCAATTGTGAGTGGAATAAACGCTTGGCTCTGGGAATCTATTGACTGATGTTACTGTTAGGGTTTTGAGTGACAGAATTTCTCTTATCCAAAGAGGTTTTGGTGCTTTTGAGATCCCCTTCTCTATATATGCTTATTGCTTTGAACTTCTACAAACTTTTATTTACTATTTCTTTCCAATATATTATATATACAAATGTTTAATTCGGATTAATTGGAACCGAAACAATTTTTTTTTTAGTACAACAAATGAGGATATGAGGATTGAACCTCCGACCTCAAGAGAGATACTGCATGTCAATTGGAATATTTCATCCTAAAAGCTCGTGTGGAGATGGTGATTCGAATGCTTTGTCCTGATGGGATATTTTTGTTTTATTCAGAGGAAGCATAAAAAAAAGGGCATTAATTAAAAATATATATGAATACTGTTTGTTCCATGTTGTGGAGGCATTTTTATATTCCATTATTCCCAAACATGAACAGTTGTGGATGTTTGTTTTTGCTGTTGTCTGAATGAAGGACTCGAGAAAACCTATATTCCACTTTTGAAACAGTATACAGCTAGACTGTTCTCTTGACTTCACCTTTTCATCTTTTCTCTCGGTTACTCTTAATCTTAACCATGTCTGGTTACCTATAAACAAAGGACTGTTGCAAAATGCAACAAAAGGGTCCAAATTAATCCTAAGAAACAAGGGAAAAACTCGCTAAACTAAACCCCTCGAGAAGATGTTTGGCCCACATGTTAAACTTTTTAACACTGTACGATTGAAAGTTCAGAAGTTGAGTTTATGTTTGATACGTGGATTTGTTCATTCTACGCTATGAGCCTAACATGTACATAAACTCGAGCTAATGAAACTATCTTTTGTATTAGGTTTTAGCTTTTACAAATAATCATAAACCCATGAACAAAACACAGCATAAATCAAGTTTTCTATAATTCATTTATAGTACAATCAAAGCATGTATTATGCAAATTTAGGTTTCTTAATCTCAAACTTCACAATCCTAAGCTTATTAAACCGATGCTAATTAATTAACAAAACTATAATAAACTATTGATCTGAACCCACCCAAATTAATTCAACAAAGCGAGCATGGCTCAGCCGGCATATGTATGTGTTGACGACCAAGAGATCTGTGGTTCGAATCCCCCCACCCCAATGTACTCAAAAAAAAAAAAAAAAAAAAAAAATTCAACAAAGCAAACTACTTTTTCTAACTATTTATCAACTAATTCCCTTCATTATTCATCGTGCACTCCGTTTGAAAAAAAATCGTCCTTCAGTTCAGAGTGAAACTCAAAATAACAGAACTCCCATGCCTGATGGGAGTGGTTGACCCCAATCCACAAGTCTCTTTGGAGATCATTCCAAATCCGAAGTGGTAATGCCCTTACGAATTATGTTTTTTTAGAAGAGAAACAAATTTCATTGATAGGATAGGAAATAAACCGAGTAAAAACTCCCAAAAATTAAAGGTGTATTACATGAAAGCTCTTCAATTCAAAATTAAAAAAGAAAGACCATAATCAAGGGTGTTTGCATTTACACCAATACGCAACATGAAAAAAAAATTAACTCCATGAATTTATCAAAAGTAGTAAAAGAATCTATGAAAATGCTGTCATTTTTCTTGCCCTATGGAGACTCTGTTAAGAGCGAGCCATAGTACCATCTTCTCTCCATGGAAAGGATGACCAACAAAAATGGAGGCAACGAAATCATAGGTGCAATTAGGCAAGGTCAGGGACCAACCAAAAGCTTCAAGGATCGTGGTCCAGTAATTAGAAGCAGAAAAGCAATGAATAAAAAGATGTCCTCGATGTTCTGAATGAGCATCACACATAATTCACCAAGATGGAGAGAAATACATATGAGGCATATACCTCTGAAGACGATCGATCGTCTTAATAGCTCTAAGACTGAGCTCCTAAACAATTTTTTATCTTCTTGGGATGAGAATATGACCATATCACCTTGTACGTTACTCAAGAGGATCAGGGGGCATCCACCGAATCTTCCATGAGTGATTTGATTGTAAAAATATTGGATGGATCAAGGGGCCAAGACCCAGAGTCATTACCCAGTCGTATAGTAACTGAAGAGAAGAGAGAAGAAATATTGACCCATTCAGTTGTTTCAAAGCCATTAAGATTGGGATTCCAAGCGCTTTGAGAAGCCACCCAAGCTTCATTAACAGTAAGTCTAGGCCGAATAGTTAATCGAAAAAGATGAGGGAACACCAAAACAAGAATCCCACAACGGAGCCAAGAATCATGCAGAAAGAAGTAGAGAAATCATTACCCAAACATCTATGAGCTCTGCTGGAAACAAGGTCTATAGTAGAGCAAATAAAGCGCCAAGGAGATTTGTAAAAGCCATGTTGAATAGTCTGTGGCCAACAAACAATCTCTGATAAATAATATTTAGCAACTATAAGTTTATTTTCCGTGGCCAAGGAGATTTGTAATAGCCTGTTGAATGATACACCCTTCCGAATTAATGCAACAAATTCCGCCCAAACTTTAGAGTTTATTTTCATAATTTCCTCATTATTCAGCAAACCAATCAACTAACTAACAGTTGATTTGCAACTTCACTACAAATTCTTCAAGAACATTGGCCTAAGATGGTTTTTAACGAACTCATGTTGACAACTAAATTGTCCCGTGAGAATAGTCGAGGTGCACACAAGTTGGCCCAGACACTCACAAATTAAAAAAAAAGAAGGTTTTAACGTGGCGTGCAAATGCTTGGTTTCATGTGAGTTAAAGTGAGAATGCCATATTCAATTGCCTTGCCTCCTTGTTGCTGAAAACTGAAAAGGGATTTTCTAGTTCTCACTTAGAGCAAACATGTCCAAATCTCATACCAAGAGTTATTGAACTTGAACCTATCGACAGTGTACCAGACGGGGAGGTCCGAATTGACTTGAGGAATAGGAGAATGTTTCAAGGTGTTTAGAGTGTTCTTAGGAGGAGAAATCTCTCTGAGTCTTTGATTAGGTTTACGTTTAATGTCTCTCTCTAAATGTTTGTTTTCAAGGAGCCTTTTATTTTGGGCTTTTCTTTTTGTATGGCACATTTCTCTTCTAAAGTTTGGTCTTCCATAAAATTTTAAAAAATAAAATAAAAAAATAAGCATCTATATCGTTTCCTACAAAATAGTGCCTACACTAATGTATTTATATTTTCACAAATATATTTCGATTACTTATCATCTTCACACATACATTACCTTCAGATATATCGTGGGAATGAATTTCAATTTCCCTAAATTCCGACCAATCTGCAATAAAATCTACAATTACCCAAATCGACTATGGTAAGTATTGGGTTATTCAAGCAAACCATTTTCATCATACTCACATTTTTTTAACCACAGCTGCCTCAGAGGATCAGAATCAAATTATACATTGAGAACCTGCTTTAATTTGGGTGCTTTGTCTATCGTTCTATTTTTAATGACAATTGATAAAGATAAAACAGTAGTTCAGTGTACCTCATTCCAGCCATTCTATGTAATGAAACATTGAAACCACATGGTGTCACTTAATTATAAGGATTTCAGCACGTAGGATGTGTTTTCATGTAGTGTTGGAACAGCACTAGATTAAAAAGCCTAGCTCAAGTTGCTACGCTCGAATATTAAATTTGATCCACATGATCTAACACCTAGACAGTTAATATATAATCGAGAGAAAATAGTATTGCAGGAATTCGAACTCATGATTCCAACTTTGATAAATACTAGTAAGCTAAGGGTTTAACATTCAAGTTATAAGGCATTTTAAATTTATATTTTAAAGTGTAGATTGATGGACAAAAGCTGCCTTGATCAGTTGATCTTGAAGGTGGATGACATCAAAAGCCATGAAGAAATGGGGAATCCATCCTACAGAGAACAAAGTATTCCATAGAAGGAGACCCTTCTAATTCATCGATACAGACTCTGTCTTTTTCTAGCCTTAAAAAAATGGGAAGAAAAGACTATAAAATTGCAAGAAAACTAGTTAACAAATTAACTCAAGTAATATACTAAAATTAATTTGACTAAACATAAGTTTAGCATACCAATTATGCAATCACAACGACACTAATGTTATTATTCCCTACACCACAATCACGTACGGCCTGCTTGAAATTACTTTCTAAATGCTTAAAAAGTATTTTTAAGTGAAAAAAAAAAGTATTTTTAAGCACTTAGAAAATCATTTTAAACGGGCTCTTAATCCACTAAAAATAAATGCTTGTGAACCATGGAATTACCAAGAAACTGACCCGGATTGTGGTACATCATACATGTACATGTATGGCCGTCGAACAAATATTTCCAGTTATTAAGTATATGCAAGGAACAAGCCTGTTCATGAACACAGAGAAGGGTTAAATTATATTGTTTTCAATGATCAATACTATATGCCAGTTGATAACAGTTACAGTTGTGCATCATAATCTTTGATACTAAGATTGATGGTACTTCTACATTTGATCATGAAAACAGTGTCATCAGCATGTAACCACAATGTGATTTATCAAAAAAAATTGTTTGCAATTAACTCAATTCTATTGAATTTCTGAATAAAAGAATAAGGCAAATATACCTCAACATTGTCCATCTTCACCGGAACCATTGTAGCGGTTGTTCGTCCACAGATCAGACCTTTCAAAAAAAATCATTGCATACCAAATGCTTCAACAAAGCAGAGTTTTCCATCAAAATTCCTCCTACAATGGAAGACCAATTCCAGAAAATAATTGTCTAAAACAATTCACAAGCCCGATAAGTCGTCTCCCCTCGACCAACTCCAGAAAAATTTCGGCCAATCTCAATTAAAGGGATAACAAAATCTTTATTAGCCATTGATGCCCAACAAACCCATATCTTCGCTTCCTTCTCTGTTACCTTTCTCCCCTTTGCCACAACTCTAGCTTCCATGAACGGCTTAGAACACTTCTCCTTCGCAAAATCGACACATTTCTCCTTCGCGGCAGCCAAACAGGCCTCCATTTCTCGCTCTTCGCACTGCTCCCTCCCCTTCAAATCCAACCCCTTCTTCGACTGTATCAAAAATCCCCACCACGGCGGCTTGCATTTGTTGGATGCAGTTATTGAGCAACCGATCCTCGCGCCGGCCTCGCATTGTTCGATAATTTTAGACTCGCAGATTTTGTACGCGGATTTCCAAGCTTGGGGATCCCGGAATGCAAGCAAATACGGACCTGCCGAGGGATTTTCAGATGGACTGGCTCGAATTGGACCACGAAGAAGAGGAATTGGGCGTTGGAAGGTGATAATTGTCGAAGCGGCGGAGTAGTCGTCGGGATTCTGGGGTTGCGAGGGCTCCATCATCGGAGGGTTCATCGTCATCGTCGACGTTAAACTTCTGAAAACAGAGAGATTGATTTTATTTATTAAATTACCATTTTCATCATTCTAGCGCAAGGGGCATTTTGACTTTCTAATGAATTTCTCTCTTTCCTGTAAAATAATAATAATAATAATAATAAATATTTCATTTATTTTCAACAAATCTTAGGACTTAGTCAATTTTAAAAAAAAATATATATATATATATATATATATATCAAAATGAATCTAACTAATTGATAGTACTATCTGTATTTGTCAGACTAACAAAATAAATCAATTTTCTCAAATTTAATCTTTATTAATCTTCTATAAGTATTAAAAATGTTTTCTTAAATAAAAATTATTATTATTTTACAAAATTGAATAAAATGAACTTTCAAACTAATAATGACTCATTTTAAAATTTATCAAAAAAAAAAAAAGGACAATAACTAAATTTTATTATTTACCATATTATTTTAAAGTCAACTGGCATAATTTATATCTACGAGGCCTCTCGTGTTTTTGTAAAAAAAAAACATTCTATTTTTATTTTTTAACTACAAATATATTTCTATTAACCAAGTAACATTAAACTTGTCTCATAATTTAATTGTTTTTTGTTTTGGTTTTTTTAACAATTTAATTGTTTTTTAATACCATAATTTAATTTAATTTTATATCAAATAAGGACTAAAGCGTAGGGTGAATTTGAGCCACAAGAATGGTTTTTTTTTTCTTCTTCTTTTCTTTTTGTGGTTGGCCGGTGGCTGATTTTTAGTTGGTTGTGTTATTGCCAAAGTATAAGATGTCAAAAGTCCATAAATTCAGCCTTGACTCATTATCCTGTCCATGGTTGCTGTTCATATTTGAATCCAAGTCAAACAAGTTGAATTTTACAAGAAAAAATACATTTTCGTCCCTAAGATTTCGAGTTGCTATCTATTTAATACTTAAGTTTTAAAACAAACACTTTAGTCCCTCAAAATTAGAAAATGATTTTAAATGGTCTCCAAGTTTCTTTGATTGTTGGTTGCCTAACATAAAATGATATAACATTAAATTCCTCACTTTACATTCTCCCCTTCCTTTGGCGAATCTTGTTAGCGCCCTTAGTCTTTTTTTTTTTTTTTTTTTTTTTTTCTCCGTGAGTGTTCGGACCAGCTTACACGCACCCTAAACCCGCAGTCTCCCTCCTAGCCATTCTACTTGGAACGAGGAACATCTCTTGACAGGTTTGACGGAGGAGGGTGAGAAGGAGAGATTGAAGAAGAGGGAGAGAAGAAGTCTAAAAAAATATTATTAAATTAATATAGTTTGCCAAATTAAAAAAAGTACAATCATCAATCAACTAATAGTCAAAAGAGCCAATCAAAGTATAACTCAATGACATGATGTATCTCGAGACCATTGAGAACTCTACCACATTTGGTTGCCAAGAAAACCCCTAGGAAATTAATTCTTAGGAAACCCCTAGGAAATTAATTCTTAGGTAGGTGGCCACCAAAGATTGAACTCATTTACTCTAAGAGAGCATTAAAGTTTCAAGGCCCTTTATGACCACTAGGCCAACCCTTAATGGTTATTAGAAGATATAATGTATGTCATTCTCCCAAAAAGAAACCTGAGAATCCATGTGTTAGCCTAACAGTTGGTGGATGATATCTCCACAAAACAAATATGAGTATCAAGATGGTCACAAAATGGACATCTAGGATTACCACAAAACAAACATTACCCAAAATCAAATGAAGATAAATAGTAAAAATGGGTGAAATCACATTATTTCTTTGCTCTTTATTATAAATCCAACTTTAGTATCCCAATTTACAGTGAGGGAAAATAGTATGAATAAACATAAATGAAAAATTCTTTCTTAGGGTTGTAAAGTTTCATCCAATGTACATCAAATGTTGAAATGAGATTCAACTGATTGTCATTATCCTGGCAAACTCTTCATAACTCACTCTGCCATCGCCATCCAAATCGGCCTCTCGAATCATTTGTTCAGCTTCGTCATCTGTCAATCTCTCTCCCAAGTTTATCATTACATTTCTCAGCTGCAGATTCAAATCGTGGAAAGCACTTTGTCGGTAAGAGATTTGGCTTATCAATTAAGCAAATTGGACTTCAATAGATTTCAGCTACAGACAATAATATAATGGAGGAAAATTGTTTGTTGACTTTCAGGTTTTAAAGTAGCTGGCCTTTTGGTTTCCTTTGACCAATGGCAATAGCCTTCAAATGAGTTCAAGAAGCAAATAACAACAATCATAACAGCAACACCAAAGAGAGATCTCTGAAGGCGTGTTTGGGAGTGATTTTGAAATGGTTAAAATCACTTTTGTCATGTTCAAAATCACTTCAAAACATGCATTTAATCCTTCAAAATCATTTTAATGTTTGGTTTTACATTTTTAAACATTAGTTACATACCAACATGTTTTGAAATGATTTTGAACATGTAAGAAGTGATTTTAACCATTTCAAAATCAATCATGTTCTAGGATATCCTTTGGAAAAATGAAAATGAAAATTGTGTTGTGAAAAGTGTTTGTGTACATCACCAGACCCAATTCAGGGAGAAATGATGGAAGAGGGAGATTGAAATTTTACCTCAAAAGCTGAGATATAACCATCTTGGTCCCTATCAAACACTTTGAAAGCTTCTTTTAGCTCCTCAGAAACATTGTCCTGCAAAAGTCAACCCCCTTCTCAGCCACCATGTACATGTAAAATGGCTATGACAACTCATTGGTACCCTTTATTTTGCTCTTTTACCTTCATTTTCCTTGCCATGACATTTAGAAACTCATCGAAATCTATCGTCCCGTTCGCGTCGACATCGACTTCACTTATCATATCCCTAACTTCATTCTTGGTGGGATGCCCTTCCAATGACTGAATTACTGCCCCTAGCTCGTCCGCGTTGATGAATCCTACAAACATCCCCACAGGTTTCATTCAACAATCATTTCAATCCTTCAACCTCTCTAAACTCAAAAGAAAATAGTTCTCACAAAGAATCAAAAAGCAATGGCTAAAACTAATTTTGACTGGTAAAAGTTTTAGATTATCATAATCATATGGGAAAGAACAACTCACTTGGTTTTTAGTTTTTGGATTTTGAAAATTAACAACTAACCATGAGTTTCTTTGTTTCGTAATCTACTTTCTAAAACTATTTTCAAACTCCAAGCCTAAAGTTTTTTTTTTTTTGGGCTAGTAATTCAAGTATTTCTTCAAAAGAGGTAAGGAATTCAAGTATTTCTTAAAAGAGGTAAAGAAATTGTGAGGAAACCAGCACGATTTTCAAAAAAAAAAAAAAAAAAAAACGAAATTGTTATCAAACGAGGCCTAAATGATTAAAAATAGATCATCCATGCTCAAGTATCTTATCATATAACTTATTTTGAAGTATATGAAGATCATAGACTATAAATTTGAGTGTTATGTTTCATTAAGGAAATATAACAAACAGGTGATGGGCAAGAACAAAAAAGGAAGAGAAAGAAGAACCCACCATCCCCATCCTTGTCGATTAAACAGAAGGCTTCACGAAAATCAGCGATCTGATCTTCTGTAAGAGCTTCAGCTGCCATAATAAGTTGGGTCTCTGTTATGAACAATTGACAGAAATGAAAACGAGAAGAAGAAAAGCAAGGAGTTTGTGGTGGAATGGAATCCCAAAGTTTATTCTTATATACATCTTGCAAGTTGCAATCAGTAGTTGTTCAATGAAATTTTGGAATAGTCAAACGCGCAAAAAGAAAATTACAATTTTCACATAAAAAAAAAAAAAGATCTCCGCTTTGAATGAGAAGTTTTCTAGATAGAAAAGTTTTGTTGGACCCAAAAGAGAAAATATCAAACACATGCTATTAGAGTTTCAAGCCCCAAGCCCCATTTATTGGACATTTTTTTTAAAAAAAAATGATGGGGATTGAACTAAAACTTCTTAGTCACTAGACATGTCAGTTGAGTTATGTTCGTCATAGCCATTTATTGGACAAATTATTCAGCCAAATTATTCAGCCAAACCCTATAAAGTGTATGTAGATTTTAAATTTTTTAATTATGCGCGCCCTCAATTTAATTACATAGACATAGAGATAGGTCATATGAACCAAGAAATATAATATAATGTTATCTAAATTCAGGATAATTTATGTTTACCTATCATTATTTTTATAAGCTTTATGTTTAAATATCAATATAATATTAATTACATGTTTATTATTTTATATTTAAATTGATTAGACAGATAATTCATATATGAATTAAGAATATAATTATAGTTAAATCCAACATAGTTCAATTGACATAAAATTGTGTCCTTAACTAAGAGGTCGGGTTCAATCCTCCCACCTCGGATTAACTAAATACTTTTACAAAATAAATAAATATATATAATAATAATAATAATATTCGTGCTTGTTTTTACCACTATAAATATCAAATTGAAACGTTGACGCATCATATTGATTGATGGCACGTTGCATTCAATTTTTTGATTTTTTATTTAAATTTTTTGATTTAGTATTTAAGGTTTAGATACTAATCCCTAAGCCAAAGCGAGCATAGCTCAGCTGGCATATGTATGAGTTGACGACCACGAGGTCTGTGGTTCGAATCCCCCCACCCCCAATGTACTCAAAAAAAAAAAAAAAAAAAAGATACTAATCCTAACCTTAAACCATAAACTCTAAATATTAAACCATAAATTATAATTTTAAACTTTAAATTCTAAAATCTAAAAAAAAAAAACCTGAGAGAAAAAAAAAAAAAAAAAATTAACTGTCACGTGTCATCATCCGGGACAACGATATTGTGGCCGCCCCTCTGAAGAAATGTGCAACTTTTTTTATCCTTTAATTCTATATGATTTATTTTTGTCAAAAAAGTTAAGAAGTTTTAATTTTCAACTAGAATTTAATATACAAAAATGAACCGATATGAGTTCGTTGACATATGATTCTCACTCCCTCACCCCCAGATGTTGTATAAAAAAATAAAAAATAAAAAACATGATTTTCACAGCTAAATTAAATAATTGATAAAGATGTTATTACATAGAGTCAAAATAACAATAAAAAAAAAAATCCAATTTTTCTAATATTGTATTAAAATTATATGTTGACTTTTAACATCTCATCATGAAATTTTCATCCAAAAGTTTAGACAAATGACAGACAAACTTAATTTTTGTAAAAGAAAAATCATCACGAATGTACTTTCAAGTTTCAACCAAACTTACATGAAGCATTCTTATTTGATTTTTAAATTTAAAATATATAAAGTTCAATAAATAAAAAATAAAAAATAAACTATGCACTAGCTATAGCCTCGTAAAAATGGAAAAAATAAAACAAAGTGTTAAAAAAGAAGCCCACTAGTTAGGTTCAACCCAATTCTTTTGTTTATACACTTATTAGAGATAACATCCATGTGGTGTGCGTAGAGTAGGTTTTTTATTCCCATTTTCTCTTTATATTGATGAACAATGTATCAGAAATATAAGAAGGAAAAAAGATTTCTCCTGCTCAATTATTTTTCTTTATTTTCTTTGTTTCTGTCTTACTTTCGAAACAAAATACATGCTTATTTTAATGTGCATCATTTAATTTGCGTGAATCCATGAATATATGGATGTTAATTTACTAAATTTTGAAAGCTAACTTTATGTTATACCTTTTTTTGTTTTTGTTCTTTTGTTTTAAAGTAACTTTATGTTATACCTTTAATAGAATGATGGTCTCAAAAATAAAACGTAAGAGATGAAATATATATAATAATAATAATAAAAGAACATGTTCGTTTTAATTTATTAGGCACCTCAATAAAATAATAAAGTGCATTAACATTTTAGATAAAGTGGATAAAAACATGTGTTTTTCTAACATGCATTTTTTAAAATATCTTTTTACATGGTTATGATTCGTCCAAGAACTCGTTTGATGACTTTGTCTATAATGGTTTAGATAAGAAGAAAAAAAATAACAATATATATATATATATTACAAAAATTTGAGGATGGTGAAGAAGCCATTATAATTTAGTATGGTGAGTCTTCTCTTCTGTCAAGCAACTAAAGGACTACGGCATTTGTGGTTGAAAATATGGACTACAGTCTACCCATTCCACCTTCCCATAATTTGCCATTTTTTTCTTTCTTAATTCACTCTTTTTTTTAATCTGTCTACTTTGAATTTCGTTCTATTTAGTCTTCCCTCTATAAATTATGTTTATATTATCTTTTCTTGCATAAAAATTATTGTTATGATTTAACCAATTTTGATAAAAACTAACTTCAAACCAAGAGTATGAACCAATTTTAAAGTTTATGAAAAATTGGACATCTAAAATATAGGAACCAAAATGAAATTTGTATCCTTATTGTTATTATTGTTTTTGTTAAAAAAATTGAACTTTGTATGAAAGTCAATAATCGGCTTCTTGAATTCAGCTCTGAATATATTGAAGCCCGGACCACTCCATATTCTACTTATATTTCCATTTCATATTACCTCTCCCTCTTTCTATCTCTCTCTCTCTCTCTTGAAGCAATTATTTTAAAATAAAGTGGACTTACTTGAGTCTGAATTATTTTGGATGGCTCTTGAAGTCATTCTGACCTCAAGATGATGACATTAAGAGCTTTAAATTTGAAGGATTGAGATTCTATGGAAGTTTTCTGATTCCTGCAAAAGTTTGAATCAAAATCATAAACATTTCTGATGGGAATTATTCAATTCATTATCAGAGTAGAAAGGACAAGCAGCAAGAAACAAACAGTACTACAACTAGAAAACTGATATTGCATCCCCAAGAGTAGAATCTCATCTTGAACCCTTCTTCTTCCCAACTCAGATTGGTTGACCTTTTGGAACAATTTGATCTTTGATCCACATGTATATGGGAACCAGCACATAGTATGTAGCTGCCATGGCTCCCAGAAGGAAGCGATACAGGAACACTAATGGATTTACAGGTTTCGACACGTCCTCTTCCTTGGGACCAAGCTGCAAAGGAATAAATTTAACACTCAGGAAGCCGAACTTGGAAGTAAAAACAAGCTTACAAAGATGAAACACTTGGGTCGAAAAATGGTTACAATGACATGGTTAAAGATCTCATACTGCAAATCATCACTAAAATTTATGATTTCAAAGTCTTGATACAGATGATCATGTTCATAATTGTTTGTTGCTAGACTGAGTGACATGTTCAAAGTCATGATTTCAAAGAACTGATTCCATATGATAACCATGGACTTGATTTTTGCACATGTTCAGGTGAATAATTGTTTGTAGCTAGACTGAGTGTTCATATTCAAAGTGTTGATTTCCAAAAACTGAACCCATATAATAACCCTCATTATACTGGTTGGTTTATGCAGATGCATGAACCATGTTCTAATATGTAAATAGATTTTTTTTTTTTTTTTTTTTTTTTGAAAAGAATATGTAAATAGAATTGAAATTTGGAAGAATTGAAATGAAATATGCAAACATGTCAAATACAAACAAAAGGTAGTATGTTAATGCTAAAACTCAAGTTTTAAATCTCAAAAAAAAAAAAAAAAAAAAAAAAAAAAATGCTAAACTAAACTCAAGTTCAATCTCTATCTCTATCTCACACACTCATCAAGTTGTAATCATCAAAATAAGATGGTAAATTTAGGACCTTTGACTAAAAGAATATGTTCAGAATGATATACGCATCTTCAAAATACATAATTGGTTTTCTTTGGAAATTATAACACATTTTATTTAACCAATGATCCCAACCATTTTGATTCTCCTTGAGCCAGAAGTCTGAATTTCAGTGTCAATACTTATGGAATGAAGAATGATTAAAAATCATATGAGATAGGGGCCTAGCAAGATCTATAGTTTAGCAATTTTTCATGAACTTATCGACTATGCGAGCTTATGTTAACAACACGCAGAGCACACACACCGTTAATTAGCCGTGCAGCACATCTTAACAGAATAATAGATCGGCAATCTTATACCATATTGCTGCAACTATTTCTCACAGTTAAAAAACTTTCGTCATCGTTCTAGATCTCTTCAAATGCCTTTTTATAATGGACTCTGACACAAATAAGGGGAAGAGGCAGAAACTAGTAAGTGCAAAGAAGTAGCAAAAGGATGTCGAGCACATGATTTCCAACCAACAGTAGTAAGAAAAATAATTTCTCTCTCTTTGTTGCTGTTGTTGTTTCGTATGTGAATGTGTGTGTGTTGTTCGGGGGTTGTTTAGCGATGCAAACTAAGAAAAGGGACACAAAACATGTAAAACAACAATTTATCCAATGTCATGTCATGACAATGGTTATAAATTATATCACAATGGCAATCAAATATGATTAAAAAGGAGCATTACAACAACCTACAACATAGGTTGAAAATGGTGAAAAGAATTACCTGCAAAGGAGAGTCACCAGAATAAGGTTTCACACCAGTCACGGAACATCCCATGATTAGACCGTGGCGACGAACTCCTCGGTACCATTTTGGACCAATCCTTTTCAATTGGACGTCCTTAAATCCAGCATTTGTAAACCACTGAATATACTCTTCTTCCGTTGGGAAAAGCATCCACACATCTGCAAAGAAGCGAGACAACCAAAACGTTGGGTGCACTGGACCAATTAAACATGCTTTTCCTCCAAGTTTCAGGACCCTATATGCTTCCCTGATGCCACGCTGTGGATCTGGCCAGTATTCAATACTGAGCAGAGAAATCATAAAACAAGATCAGAGTTACCATTAAACCTCTCTCCCTCTCTTTTCTCTCACATACAAAAAGTTAAACGTATAACATGCACAACCCTTGCACTGAAAGCAACTTCTCTGTCCTCCAGCTATAATCTCTTTATATCGAAAAGCTAATTGCAGATTCCTCTAGTTAAATTTGAGTTAAAATGATCCCCAATCCACCGTGCAGCCACATATAAAAATTCTAAATAGGTTATTGATCAAATGGGAATGACTCACTTCTTAAATCTTGCTATGGCAATGCAAGATTCTAAACATAGTCTAATTTTGTTTATGTTTCAGAGTGGTTCACAATTCCCACTCAAAACAAGATCCCCCATACTTCTGTTACAACTTACAACTAGTAAATCAACATATAGAAAAACAAATTACAAAACAGCATGCACAAAAAACCTAGAGAAGAAGAGTTTCAGCAGTACACCTTCCAGCAGATACATATCTATCTGCATAATCAGTACGAAATGGAAGATCCTCAGCATCCCCTTCAACAATTTTGCAGTCTTTCAATGGCTCTTTCTGCTTAGCCTTGGCAAGCTGATGAGGCGATTGGTCCAGAATGGTTACGTTTTTGGCATCCACGTGCTTCACAATCCCTAAAGTGGTAAAACCAGTACCACCACCAACATCCACCACAATCATATTCCTATCATTGAGATCCGCAGGCTCAAGAGCTTCATCTCTCATATCCTCAGTCCAATGCCCAGGATTTATGATATGGTCGTACACAATCGAGAGAAACCTATAAAACCAGAAGGCTTCTTTCTTGTGTTGAATGAACCTAGGCTGAGAAGCCGGCCTCGAAGCAGAAATACTGCACTTCGGCGCCATGGACACGGCCTTGGAACACCTGAAACTGGAAACTAAACCTAATTTGGGGAAATTCCTCCCATGGAGATTCGAACCCGAAAAACCCAATCCTCTGGTGAGCTTGAGGCTTTCAGCTCCATTTAGCATTGCGGAAGCCATAATTTAAAGGGAAGAAACAATCCAGTAGACAAAGATAGTGAAATTTGACAAAAAATGGTGGATAATTTCAGAACTTATCGAGAAAATCAACGACCAAAATCGACTAGTTTATCAATTTATGGAAGTGAATTGCTAGTGTACATGCATGCAGAAGCGTGAAGGAATCCCTCAGGTGAGACAGTCGATAATTTCAATGGTGAGACCAATTGTAAAGTGAAGCTTACCGCTACGGGAAGAACAGCTACCAGAGTGAGGCGGACAGTTGAAGAGGGAAGAATGTGTGGAATGGAAAGAGTTAACGCCAACGCCACTCTAAGCCGAGCAATTGTGTGGCGCTCGCGCTACACAATTTTCCAATTACAAAAGTTTTTTTTTTTTTTTTTTCTTTTTTCTTTTTTCTTTTTGATTAAATTGCTCTTTTTTTCTTTTTGATTAAAAATTCTCGAAAGTGAGTATTTTGAAAATTATGATTTTTTACCTTAAAAAAAAAATGATTTTTTATATTATATTATATTTTTTTTTTAATAAAGGAAACTATGATTTTTTTTTTTTTTTTAACAAATGGAAAGTAAGAAAACATTAAGCAACTAAGAGGTCTTTCCTCGAGCTAACTCATGGACAACTCCGTTTTGATTTATGGGATGAACTCGAAGGAATGAATCTAAAAGTTTTCAGCCAACCTTCGAAGAATTCCGTGAACAAACAAACCTCGATGAGGTCTTCAACTATGATAGTTTTTGTTGTGTTATAAATTGTGAATTTAACTTGGTTCCTTTATTATCTAACGTGAAGGAAGGTGAAATGGACCTAGATAGGTTTACGATCTATACATTATGGACCCCAGATTTTTTTTTTTTTTTTTTATTAAAGATTTACCACTTTAGACATGAACTCCTTCAAGATGAACTTGGACTCTGTTGTATACCTAGTTTTATGTGAAAATGAGTTTGATTGTCAGAAATTCATCTGGCGAAACAATGTTGACAATTATTGCTTTCATCGAGATGCACGGATCTGCTTAGTTTGCAAAAGTTCTTGCTCTTAAGGGACCTTTTAATTATATAATTTTTTTTTTTTTTTTTTTTTTTAGGTTGTTGTGTACTTTAAAAAAAAAAGAAAGAAAGAAAAATTAAGTTTAGGTTGTCAAATAGACACAAGACTAATACATACATATAGTTAAATTTGAAAAGATAAAAATATTCATATGAAATCAAAACAAATCAAATAAGTTTTGTAATGAATGTACTGAAAAAAAAAAACTTGCTTTTAAAAAAGCTGTAAATGTTCACAAAAACCACAAATAAATGGGTCAATCTAAAGTCAAAAATTCATTTTTCTCATATATATATATATATATATATATATATATATATATATATAATATATATATATATATATATCAATATTATTATTTTTAAATAATTTATCATATATATTAAACATAGAACAAAACAAATTATCTTTCTTATGGTTATGGATAAAACACAAATTATCATTCCAAAAATCGACTAAAAGTAGAAGTATTTGACAGAGATTTCTATCAAGATTAACACTCTTTTTTGAAACTATTATTTTTAACCTTTGTCAGGATGGGACACCAAGATTCAATTTTTTTTTTTTTTTTTTTTTTTTTTGGGTTTGCAAAGGCACAATTTTTTTTTTTTTTTTTTTGACAACATGTTTGGATGGGGGATTGAACCTAGGACCTCATAGTCACTTAGATCATGCCGTTGAACTATGCTTTTGTTGGCAATTACAAATTGGTTATATAAATTAAATACAAAGCTCTCGTTGGCAATTACAAATTGGTTATATAAATTAAATACAAATCAAATTGCGATTTATTTAAAATCATTTATACCAAGATTCTTTTACCCATTACCATTTTTGTCATCCATCTACACACCTGCCACGATTTTGTTTCTAATTCATAATAATTTTGGGATAAAAAAATAGAAAAAGGAGAATCGACCATAATTTCAAGAGAATAAAAATATTCATAAAGCAGAATTACTTTAAATTTTAGATTACAAAAAAAATGGGAAGTTTTAAAAACTTAAAACGGAAACCAGAAACAAAAGAAGAGCAAAATCACTATTTGTTTGCTAATTACAAATTTACAACATCATTTTTTTGTTTGTTTGGGATCTCACTTTCTCTCTCTCGTCTGTGGAATGAGATTTGTAGGTCGAAGAATGGTTCAGCCTCTTCAAATCCTGTCAATTTTGCTTCCTCTATGGAACTAGAGAATCGGTGAGTACAGACTGTGAGTTGCCGAAGCTCCATTTTGGTTTACGGCAATGGCGTCGTCTTTGGAAGGACAGCTCCTCCCCGAGTCTACAATTGTAGCCGGAACCGTCGTTGACTCCAGAGGAAAGCATCGCATTCTCGCCGAGCTCAAGCGTCTTGAACAAGAACTCAGATACTTACAGGTTTTTGTTCACTGCTTTACTTGCTGTTTGTTTCGACCGTTTCCCCAATTTCTCTGGTAGTTCAAATCATTTCTCTGTTCTTGATCTTCATATCTAATTCTGCTACAATGAAGGAATTGAAGACTCATTTTATAGAACAAGATTCAATGATAGCAAACACAAAGTGTAGCTATGGATATTCTGTTTACAGGAAGATGAATTGTTCAATAATTACACAAGTTATAACTTGAAGCGCTTATTTCCTCTTTGAGTAAAACAGTAAGCTAATATGATTCCCCTTTGATTACAGAATGTGTACCAAGTATCGCAAGATCTTAATTCTTGACACGAACATTTGAATCTAAGTTGGCATTTCACTGTGATATGATGAATTTGGAGAAGTAGACTTTCTTAAGATCAAACTGTTGGAAATTATAATTGGCACTGTCTCACCATAAGATTTATAAGTAGAGCTGAGCTTTCCAATTGGAGTGCATCAACTCAACTGTGATCTTTTGTTGTCTATGATAATAAAACTTCATGGGACCAGTCAAAGGAGAGACTGGAATTATTAATATCATTAGGGCCATGGAGATGGAATATAAATCTATCCATTTCTCGTCGTTGTGCGCAGCTAATTTTCCCGTTACAGTAGTGGTTGATTTTGTTATCATGTTTCAAGTTACCAAGTATGGGGAGTTTATTGTACGAAATTTTCTTGTTATAGTAATGGTGGAGTTTTTTTTTTTTTTTTTTTTTTCAAGTTACAAAATATGGGAGTTTCTTGTACAAAGTTACTTGTTTCTTCGTCATTTCACATATTCTTTATTATCCACGAACCTAAGATAAGCTAATAGCTTCATGAGAAAAGGGTATTCTTAACTTTGATTCCCATATATATTTACCGGGTGTACAGAGACTGTTTGAAATCTTCTCTATGTGGTTGTATTGTCTTTGATTGTGAATGCAGCTGCCTATTTGAGGTAGCTGTATGCCTACCTTTTGCGCACCTACCATTCTTGAAGCTAAGATTGCCACTTATTAGAGCTGGTGAAAATCTTGCATTAACTAACTGAGGCTATTCATCATTTTAAGTCTTCCTTTGTGCCATATATAGACTTTCATGCCTTTGTATCATCAATTTGACTAACATAGCAAGAAGCTGGGAACAAGTCATGATTTCTCTCCTTTGCTTTTAATTGATGTATATGTTCTTTCAGTATAGAGTTCATTACTGACCTATAAATGTTTTCTTATTTCTGTAAATTTTGTCCAGGAAGAGTTGGAAGAAGTTGAGAAAATGGGAAACATCTCATCAATATGCAAGGAGTAAGTCAAATAATCCTTCTTATTCTTTTTGCCCTTTCATTTATAGTAATGTGCAATTGGATTTGCTTGGGGAAAAAAGGAAGAGGGTAACTTTTCATTTCTTCATTTCAAAAGAAGTTGAATACAAATATATAAATGATCTTTTTTCATGCTCTCAGGTTCCTTTCCTGCATCGAAACCAAATCAGACCCACTTTTGCCTGTGTAAGTTCTACACAACGCCTTCCCTCATCTATCTCGATCCATTTTTTTATCAGCTTAATTTGTCTACAGGCTGAATGGTGTTGTAAATCCACTATGGGATCGCTGGTCTGAAGGATCCCCAAGCTCACCAGAGTGTAGCTGCTGGATTCTCTAAACAACTGACATTGTTCCCTCTAAACTTGGAAGATATTTGACATATATAACACACTAATCGACATCTTCGAACACCGAGGCTCGGATTTTGCAGTGGCACATAACAAATAACAGTGTAGTTTGACGACAATCGATAACCGTGTCTACTACGGTACTACTAGTGCAATATTTTTTCACTCTGCTTGGGACAGAAATTGTAGATTGGAAACAGACTTATTTGTTGGTAAGGGCCAACTTCCACAGCTACCTAAGTTATTGCTCCATTGAGGTTGGACTGTGGAAGTAGCCCAATCCCAACGGTATGGGTCGGCTTGTTTCATTTGGGCCTAACGTTGTTAACAACTTTGATTTGGCCCATAACTAGACGTGTCAATTATCTTCTAGTTGCTTGCTTAAAGACATCTTGGTTCTTGTCTTGTTTTGTTTTATTTTTTCCCTGAAACTAACACAAGGTTCCTTTATTAGTTTCTCAGAAAATATGGACGTATAGGCATCACATCACATCCAAGAATTCATAATGTTTTAAGAAAAAGTAGATTTTTCAACATTCAGATTGTGATTAGTTGATGTCCCTTTTTTTAGATGATGTGGAACATTCAAAACCTTTTTTTTTAATTATATTAATCAATTTTACATATATAAAATAGGTTAAATTACAAGTATAGTCTCCAACTTTCGATTTTGTGGCTAATAGGTCTCTAATAGGAAGTGAAGACTCCGTTTGATAATCATTTAATTTTTTGCTTTTGAAATTTGTATTTATTTTGGTACCATGGTTCACATTTTTCTTAAGTTAACATTTGAATTAGTCAAGTTTTTAAAAATTATTTTTTTTAGTTTTCAAATTTTGGTTTGGATTTAGAAAACACTTGTTGTAAGGTAGATAACAAAACAAAGTAACTTATAGGTGAAATTAGTGTTTATAGGTATAATTTTTCAAAAATAAAAAATCAAATGTTTATCAAACGAGGTTTAAAATTTCAATTTTGTGTCTAATAAGTCATTTACGTATTAAACACAAAATTGTAAGTTCTTAAATTTGAGAGACTAAACTTGTAATTTAATTTAAGTGAGATTAGTACTTAAATTTATACCAAGTCAATACGTATATATATAATATATATATATATATAATATTTATTAGAGAAATAAGATAAGTCATAAGAGATACTATAATGAGGGCATTATTGGAATCTACGTAATTGTATAATTGGCCTGCCCTATTGGAAGGAAACTTTGTTTACCGTTTAAAATAAGTGAGATACGAAATAATAGAATACAATAACGGTGGAATTTTAGTGGTTGGTTGGGTAATTCACACGCCAAAACTGACACTCACTGAGAACTCCAGTAATTAATAATTTTATTTTATTATTATTATTATGTGTATGAATCAGAGGGTTTAATGTATTTTGCTATATGGTTTTTATATTCCTTCTAACCATTATGTTGGTATGTTTTTAAAAAAAAATTAAATCCCTAATAATAAATTATAGAGTTGATTAAAGAAATGTTTTGGGTTAAATTGATGGGTTTTTGGGTTAAATTGATGGGTTTTTGGGTTTGGTTGTCTTCAGAGTTGAGGAAGTGAAATTTTTAAATACTTTTTTACTTTATAGAGAGAGACAGAAAGAAAGAAAGAAAAAGAAATTATAGAAATTGAGAAAGGCAATTTTGGCAGAGAGGTGAGGTGTGTGGGCTTCCTTCCACAACATACTCAAATGTTTTCACCATTTTTGGAACTACAAATCTTATCTTCCTCTCTCCATTTCAACTTTATCTTCAAATATTTCCACATAACTATTTCCCAATTATGTCTACCTCAATTTCCCCCCTATTTTTTTCCCCTAACTTGACAAGACATTTACATTTTAGTGACATTATGTTAAACTAAGATTATGTCACAGGTTATCTTGTATCAATTCACTCGTAAAAATAAATAATTGCATAAAGTAATCAAGACACAACAATTGACAACTTTATTCGGTCTACACCTATATATGGACGAGGGGGAGAGAAAAGAACTTCACTATATCAACGAACGCGTACACGAGGTCTTTCACAACTCGGCTTCATCTATTGTCGCATTTCTTCTCCGTTCCTAGTAAACTGCAACCCGAAACCTAATCGAGTTCAATTTTCACTTGGTTCAACCATGAAATCTCTTCAGTTGTTTCATTAATACAAATCACTCAATCACGCTTACAATAAAATATTTACCTCTGCAAATTTACGCTCATATGCTTACAATTCATACAATTAAAACTCTTGTAGAGGAGATTAAAACAAAACTCATAAGCAAACTGTTGGCACAAACCACTCACATATGCAAGCAACTCGTGTTGTCAAAGGAATACTCTCCTCCTAGCAATTTTGTCTCTGTAATTTTTTATTTTCAATGCGGCTGAAAAAATCCTAGTTCTCCAAAAAGAGTCTTATATACAACTTCATTCAAAGCTCAATAAGTTATAGTGTCAATAAGTTATAGTGTCGTTTTTGTATGAAACCTTAGCTATTTGTAAGAAACGTATATTTTATAATTCATTTGAAGAGGGAACAAATATAAAATTTATAAGGTAAAGATTACACAAAAATTAAAGATTGAAGTAAAGATTGTAACACTAGGTGCAATTTGACGAAAATTAAAATTTATAATAAAAATTGTTACTCTTCTCATGCTCATTCCAAATTTAAGGTGTCAACTTGATGAGAATAAAAATTTAGAGTAAAAGCTTACAAATCTTATAAGTGATGTTTGACGCACTAATTTGAAGTTGAGTGGACTGAACTATTATAACTCAATCTACGTTTGACACTATTATAATCTACAGAAAATAGAGTTGATTTCAACTATATCTACTATTCACATTCTATTATAACCGTCAACTATTTTAACTAACTCTCAACACTCCAAACAATCTTATCAAATTTAAGAATAAAGGATAATCTTTTAAATATATGCATATATCCAATTTTTATTTGTTAGTACAACAATGTGATGTATGAAAATTGATCTAAAAAGAAAATATATGTCATTACCGTTAAATTATACTCACGATATATACTTAAGTTGAGACCTATGTTTTTATTTCTTATAAAATAAATTTGTATTCTAGATTTTAAGAGACGTGTGGTGTTGTGGTTGAGTTTTTAATGAACAAAAAAAAAATAATCAAAGAAATAGAAAAACGGTAATTGAAATGTATTCCTTACAAGTTTGGAGTTTCGAGACCACCAAGCAAGGGTTAAATTAAAAAAAAATAAAAAATAAAAAATAAAAAAAAATAAATGGTAGCTGAAGAGTGCAGAAAAAGTGACCGTTAAGCATGTGTAAGTATATGCCATCTCTTTCATCTGAATCCAATAATTTAAGTGCAGTCACCTTCATAAATGTTTTTTTTTTTTTTTTTTCATAAATGTTTTTGGAGATTGCACCCTTTTACAAATCAATAATTAAATAAATTCTAATTACCAACTTGCCACTCCCAACTACAAAACCAAACTTTAAGCAAACTTTTTTTTAATTTAATTTAATATTTTTTTTTTAATTTTTTTACTTACCTAAATGGAAATATGAAATGATGTTTAGCCTACATTTCACTCTCATGTTTGCTTTCATTTCCCTCATTGCTCTCTATAATTGCCCTTCAAAAAAAAAAAAAAAACAAGGGCACTATAGTCCTATCTTTTATCTTTTTTTTTTCTTTGTTAAAATACTATTCTGTATTTTGATTTTTATTTCATTTTAATCTTTTTATTTTGATAAATTTTAAAATGAGTTATTTAAAGTTAAACTTTATTAAAATTGGTTAAATAATAATAGTGTCTCTTATAAAAAATAATAATAATAATAATTTTTGTAGAATAAAAAAAATATAAGAGTAGGGAGAGTAATGTATAGAAAATGGTATACTTTTGCTTGGTTATTAAGAATATGATACTAAAAGAAAGCTAACTACTGCATTTTAATTCTTATTCTAATTCTTTATTTTAGTCTATTGAGAATTTTCAACAAATAATCTATAAAGCTACGTACATTGGAATCTATGATTCACCATTAAATAAATAATTTATTAAATTTTAGTTAAATAAATATGATATTCTACCTACCTGTGTTGGTTATGATTTTGGTGAGATTATACCTACGCAATTGATTATTAATATTTGATTAAAAATAATCACATGTTAATCTTAACTTGTAATCATTATATTAATATTTTACGAACTAAATAATAAGAAAACAAAAAATCATGTAACATAGTCTCATATTCATTTGTACGACCGGAACATGTCTATGAAAACAAAATTTTGAAGCCATGAGTTTTATGTTACAAAACTATTTTGTTTTTGAGAAATGTTTTATAGAAATAAATAAAACAAAATAGTTTTATTTTAAATTACAATATTAAGAAATTTAGAGAGAGCGTGCATGAAATTTTAATAATGAAATATATTTAAAGCTTTACATAATAATTTTATACAAGCATGTCTTGAATTGTAGAGCTAAATATATTTTTAATTCATAATGTTTTGATATATGTTTTTTTTAATCTAGCTTTTATTATTTTTTTTTTATATTCGTGAGTGTTCGGACGAGTTTACGCGCACCTCGACTAATCTCACGAAACATATCGCCTGATCCTACAACATTTGGATGTCAAAGAAATCCGTAAAAAAACTCATTCTCTCTAGGAGGACTTTGATAGTCTCAAGGTTCTTCATATCCAATATTAATTATTTATTTGTTTGGTTTTCAAATTAGTCATTTTATGTTTCAAACATTTTTCATTATACATTTTTTGCTGACTAAGGTTAAAAATTGTCGGATGATTAAGTTTATGTGAAGCCTGGAAAATGCAAGTTCAAGAAAAAAACAAACAAACAAACAAAGCTATAAAAAGTGGATGGTCTCAAGGATTGTTGTCGACACTTATGGTAGGTGATCTTCGATCCATATCTCATAGTGTTTTGAGATTCTCGCGTGTCGCGTTAGATCATCGACGTCAAAGTTACAATTTCGATTAGTGAGAACGAAACCCCGAATCTAACCATTTCTTTGAATGGGTAAGAGCTCATCGACAAAAACTTTGATTTTGTTTGTGAATCGTTCTTGCCCCATCAAGAGTAATCAACAAATTTGTTTATGTCCATAAATAGTAGATGGTTAGCTTGGATGGCCTTAATAATTTCTTTGAGCAAAGTCATTGACATCAACCGTTTCGACAGTAACCTAACTACCATAAAAAGGTAAGATTTCATTGCAAGCATCATTTCGTTGGAGTTCCTAACAATCTGACAATTACTCCAAGTCGTATGTTATGGTCAATCACAATTGTATCAGCGTTGAGCTTATAGCTTCTCAGAGGGGAAGCTGCCACCAGATGGGATCCAAATTGGGATAGTTGGCGCTCGTCTCAAAGAGGTCAACATCTATCATCAAGCTAAGAGGGTTGTGCAATAATCAACACACGTTGAACATCAAGTTTTCGCTAAATATTAAGGAGTTGAGACCAGACACGAAGGGAAATTAGAGTTCCAAAAAAATAAGCCTTCCTCAACGATCGAAGAGGCAACAATTCAGAATCCATAAAAACAGTGACTCTAACTAAATTATGCACTGCAAAATTACAAATATATGAGCAGTGTTCAAAGAAAACACTCGAACAAAGTCGACTTGTTGCAAACAACATCCACAATTTCTGATTTGTGGCTTCATTTACTTTCTAAATTTCTATCAATTTACAAAGTCACATGTTATGCAAACTTATTGTTTGGCATAATGTTCATCCACACGGAGAAGATATAATTAAATTGAAAAAAAAAAAATACAAAACTTTAGACACTAAAACATATTGTATGAATAAATTAATATGAAATATATATATATTTTTTTTTTGAGATTGATGTATTAAAAGAAGGGACAGATGATGGAGAAAGGTTAATGTAGAGCAGCAAACAAGGACATGATGATGTAAGGAAGCAGCTTGGAGAACATGTGCAATGGTTCTTTGGCTCTCTTTTCTAATCATTATTTCTACTTATTCAATCAATTTTAATTTTAAATATTTTAATTCAAAAAAAAGATAAGATTTCATGTGGTTGATTAGCAGCAATATGCTTTGGAAATTAGTGATATTTTGACTTCTGTTCTGATTTCAGATTTTATTCCTTAAATAGTTCCTTAACTGACATAACCCCACATCCTCCTAATACAATCTAAATTCCTACCAATCAAACTAATGGAATAATTTTATTTTTATTTATTCCTATTTGAAAAAATAATTAACATTTTCAATACAGCCTAAGAGGAATATTCAGAAGCTAATAGGATTTGTTAATGTAAACCTATTTCTTACTTATAAAAAACTATTTCAATCTTTCCCAACTTTTTTTTTCTTCTTCTTATTAAATATTCAGGTGGAATTATTTTTATAAATATTGTATTTTAAGAAAATAATTATAAAAATAAGGTAGATTTGAAATTATTTAAAAAAAAAATAGTTAAATCGTGTATCATGACTACGAATATTGAAATCGTGTACCATGGTCATGATTTATGGGCAAGATATAAATTGGAGACGAATTATTCCATATCGGTTGCTTTCTTCAACATTTCAATAGCGTAACTTTTGATAATTACGTGATTTTCCATCTCCAATCCCAAAATCCAATTCAATGAATCAAGAACCCTAGTTTTAGAAGCTGAATAATTCGAACCAAGACTAAGAATCTCCAAAGCTTCCTCAATCTCACCAACTTTTCCTTCCCTAAAACATCTTACAACAAATAAAATCATCGTCTTTGCCACATTTACTTTCTCCATAATCGTAGTCATGGTACACGATTTAACGACCATATTTTTGTAAATAGTTTATTTGTGTATTTATTTTTTAAAAATATATTATTTATAAAAATAATCCTAAGATGTTAAAAAAGAAACAACCAACAAAAAGAAAAGAACAAAAAAAAGGCTTAATTTATTTTCATTACCAAAGGAATGATGGGACCACAAAAGGAAAACGCTGTATAGGGGCAGAATGGGGTTTACAAATTTATGAAATCAAAAGGGAAGGGGCAAAATCGGGATAATGAGAAAATAATGCAAAGTTTAGGGAAATGGCCACGTGATTAAGGAGATTGGAGATTACAAGTGACAGTCCCCAAAGTTACATACTACTAAACCCTATAAAAAGGAATCAGAATCAATTTATTTATTTATTTATTTTATAAATATATACTTTTTCATCATTGATTTAGAATTCCAAAAATATATTTTATCCAATCCCCTAATTTTGGTGAATTAAATATTTTGATAAGCATATGGGAAGGACGTGTAAATTAAAAAATAATATTTATTTGTATATAAATTAATTTGATCAGCAGAATATCCCTTTTCAAGAATTAAAAATATCCTTTTTTTAAGTGTACATTATATGGCCAACTCATACATTTGTTAATTAATTTCCTTTTTAGGCCTTAGTGATTGGTTGAAGTGATGATTTATATCCCAATTCCAAATTAAAAAAAAAATAAATTATGATTTATATCTTTAGGGGTATTTCTACCCTTAGCTTTAGGGGTACTTAATATAGGGAGGTTCAATATTGGGAAAGTGGGGAAAAACTAATCCATGGGCTGGTTTTTAATTTTGCCAAAATGTATTTTTCCTTTAATTGGGAATTTTAAAGTAATTACTACTTCTTCTACAAAGGCTTGGTCCACCTATATTTTTAAATTATTTCAAAGGCAAAAAAGAGGGAAAAGGAAAAAGACAAACCAAGAGGCTTGTCATTTATTTTTTGAAAAGAGGAATTAGAATTTGTGAATTTTTAACTTCTCATTTAAAATTAATAAAAATATCTTGTTCAAAATAATAATAATAAGGTATCTAACAAATTATTAGTTATTCATTTTTTTTTCTTTTAAAATGTATTTAATTAATGTGGGGTGAGAAAATGGAACATCTAATATCTTAGTAATAAAACATTTTAAATAATTACACGAATACCGGATCAAACCTGATCATAAGCTAAACTAGGTGCTTTGATGACCCGACCACCAAGTGGTTATTTGATAAGAGATTATTAGTTACTTTGATTATAAATAACATTGACAATAATATGTTGACAAAAGATCCGTCACCCTGTGGCTTTTGTTTAATTATAGTGGTTCTTTGGTTCAAAAAAAAAAAAAGTTAGACAAAAAAAAAAAATTAATTTTATAAACTTCACTTTAAAATCAGCAATATATATTCTATAGTAGAATGATTGTTGTGTGGTATGAAAAAAATTATTCAACTGGACTATCTCTAATTATTGTTGGATGTAAAATTAAAAAATATGTATATTTTTTCACAACTATTGAACAAAATTCGAAATATCTTTATAGTTTTTATCTCATACATCCAACAATACAAAATTGTCAATCATATTATAATAACCTGCTCGAATAATTTTTCGATGTCATACCCAAATCAAGATTCATCCATAGTTTATCCCAAAACATATATATATATATATATATATATATATATTTTTTTTTGAAATAAAAAAGAAATTGAAAAATGAGTGAGTGGCATGAGGACATTATTAAGGAATGTGTGTGCAGCAGCAGTTAAGAGAACATGGGAGTTTCTGGTTTCAAAACTGTGCTTCATTACATACCACATTCATGCAACCAATTACATGGGAACTTGAGGATGCTTCTGGGCCCCACCCCTACCCATTTTCTTTCAATTCTTCTTTTTTTTTTTTTTTTTTTTTTAATAAGATTAAATTATAAATTTAGTTTACAAACGTCTATTTAGCTATTCAATTTGTAAATTTAAAATTTACACAAAATTAAAATTATATCACTCCTTACTCTCTGCATAAACCAAATCACGACCCAAGTCAAAGTATATTAAAAAAAAAAAAAAAAAAAATTAAAAAATTAAAAATTATCAAAAATTTATTAGACATAAAATACAAAGTGAGGTGAAGGTTGAAACTTATGGTCAACAAGAGCATAGCTCTACTAATGTATGGCTATGGACCATCATGAGGTCCTAAATTCAATTCTTTAAAAAATAAAAAAAAAATAAAAAAAAACTTATAATTATTCAACTTCTTTTTTTTCTTTTATTAAAGGACAGATAGTATTCTAATTTTAAATAAAGAAAAAAAGAAAAAAAGAGGGTTAAAGTGGGGGGTTTGGAGATCTGAAATGCATGTGGGTTAAAATGGGGAGAGACACAAAAGATAAATTATTATAACAAGTTTTCAAAAAGGGATCTGTATGAATCACTATACACTTTGCTTTATTCTCTAACTTTTTGTTTTTTTCTTCAAAATTAAATTTATATTATTTGTAATTTTAGGGGGGAAATAGCTATCTAATTATATTTTAATTAATTATGATACTCAATAGAGATGAGAGAGAGAGAGGTGATAAAACTTAGGCATATGGATAAAGGGAAATAAGGGTCACATGGAGCTTACCAAAGTGATCACTCAAATTTGGCTAAAGTTTTAAAGATTGGAAGCTTTTGGTATAGGAAACCTCCAAAACCCAAATATTTTATCTCTAATCTCATCAGATTTACTTAATTAATTTTAAGATTTCCTCAAATCTTTCCACAGATCAAAACTTTTATCACAATTATTGATATTAATTATCATATCAACTCTGGTTAATTATGTATTTTTTTTCCTCCAAAAAGACCATTCTTTTTAATAATGTCTTTTCTTTTTCATAGAGTATATTATAATTCTGGTTAAAATGACATTTTGATTCTCATTCTGTTTTAATTTAACTTGTCAAAATGAACATAATTCATCGATAATTTTGACATGTATTACTGTCGAAAGTTCAACTTACATTCTCATATTTGATGTATTACAAAAATAAAATTCTCATTTAGTTTAGGTACTAAGTAGCATTCATCATTCATCTTTATGGAAAGAGATTATTGGATGAAAAAATTATTTTTATTTTAATAAACTTCATAATTAATGATTTTTTTTCCCTTTAAAATATTGACTGAATTATGAATGCCAAAAATAGATTATTAGAAACTTGTAAATGTTTGGGATTTTGAAAATGTCTTTTTTTTGTAAGTAAGTTTTACCAACAAAAAAAAAAAAACACAATTAAAAAAAATGCTAGTAAATAACATGTTTTTAAAAAGTAAAATCATCATTAATTCAATCCTAGAAAACATAGTGAGAAATATAATCATTTTTTTTTCAAAGGAAATATAATAATTTGTTCTTATATTGTTTTTTAAAACCACAATCATTATAATAATTTGTAGGGAAGTAAAGGGAGTATGTACGCCACACGAGTAGAGCGGCAAAAGTATAAATAAATATGAAATATGAAATAAATTAAGAAGTATAAAAAATAGTAAACTTTTATTTTCACTTTTTAATTACTAAGACATAATACTTGTATATAGGAATAAAGTAATCTAGCTATAACTACTTAATCACACGGCACAATACACATACATTATTCTATTATCACATTACAGCTGCTTCACTCATTTCCAATCAAGCATATGCATAAATCAATGTTCGGGTAAAATCATTTTTTTCCCACATTTTTTTTTTTTTTAAGGTGGAAAGTCATTTGTACTCTTTGTTCAACATGTTACTCTATCCTAATCATAATGTCTTCGTGCTAACAAAAGAAAATACAATTAATTTATCACACTTGCTGATTAAGAAATGAGATTTAAAAAAAAAAAAAACAGGTAAAAAAACTCATACAAAAATTTCTTGATTATTTGTCAAATATATTACTAAAACTAATATTTATATAATTTATATGTAATTAGCAAAAACTCAATTGGTATAATGTTGTGTCAGTGACTATAAAGTTATGGATTTAATCATTGTTTTAATTAAAATACCGTTGAAAAAAAAAACTGTTTTAAGTTTAATTTTTTGGAGGTGTGATTTTTTCCCAAATTATATTGAACAAAAACATATGGAAAACTCCATAATGTACTATATGCTTTTATTTATTTTATCCCACACCGCTTAATGATTGCTCCTTACTATACAGGCAAATGTGGCTACTTTCAAAATCCAACCTTTCTACCCTCTCAATTATCTCTCCATTTCATATGTTGGATGGGAATATAAAAGTTCATTATTATTTCTAGTGGAAATACGGATATTTACTCTTTTATTAACATCAACTATTCAAATTCTCACCACCATATTTATTTCAAACAAAAATTATGTACGAAAATTTAGAAATTTCATCTCCCTACTATATTAAATTATATTCAATTGAAACATAATTAAATGGATATGACATTTATTTCATTATTTTTTTTACAAAAGTATTTAAACTAAATAACGATTTCAGTGTCTGAAGAAAAGATACAAATAAACGAACAACACAACAACAAAAGCCAAAAAAATAAAATAAAAAACAAACTCTATCAAAACCTCAGCTTAGACACTCAACCAATGTAATTTGTTGGAATTTGAGGGGACAATATAATGTGTTACTGACTACCTCAGTTTGAGGTCAGGCGCTGACGTCACGACCCGCTTCTCCAGGAAGTCGAGGCCACAACACCAGCATCAGATATTTCAACCACCTGGAGCCGACCCCAAGACTTCGAGTGCCTGAGCCTATCCGACCATCCGAGGATTCGTTGTTGCCAGAATGTCTTTCGATCAATGTGAATGATGACTAACAAGACATTATTTCTGACTCACTTGACGAGACAACGGTACAACAGCGCCCCCAACTCTCTCGAGAATTGGGGGACAACAGTTGTCATCATGACACGAAGTACGGATAGGCTCCGGTCGGTTCACACCTCTCCGTCCCGATTCGAGAGCCTTCGTGATGGCGGGCGGATAGAACCAACAGGAAAAATTCCTTTACACCGCCTATAAGTATCCCTCTCATTCAGGGCCGAGAAAAGTAACGTAATAGAAACGTAACTCTACACCAATTCTACACACTACCACTCCTACTTATACTCAACACTTCATCTGACTTAAGTATAAGAGTCTCGTAGGCCTAGCTCCACACTAGTATAAATTCTTCTTTTTGGGTGTAGGTACTTTGTAATTCTGATAATGATCATCCACAACAGAACTTGCGAAAAAAGAAAAGTATAGAATCTTGCCTAATGTTTATGAATTGGCCAACTCTTTAATTTTTAAATTTGAAATTTTCGAAACAGCTCAATTTTTATATTTAATTTTTTGGAAATTTTCGAAAGAGATAAATTGGAAGCATAAAAAAGAAAACACATATAAATTCGTAAATCAAAGCGGTGGGGGCGTGTCGTTGGTTATTGGAGGGATTTGAAAGGCCACGTGGCGAAAGGAGAGAACGTCCATCAAACGTGATCTTGTTGAAATTGAAACGAGCGGTTCACGGCGTTTGAGAATTGAAGTAATGAATGGGAGAAAGTTTGGTGTAGTGATGAGCACCACTGTTTAACATGTGTCCGCATATCACCGCCATTCAATACTTTAATCAAACCCTCTTCTTTCCTCTTTTAAACCGCAAAATCCAAAACGAGATATTGACACTTTTTTTTTTTTTTTTTTTTTTTTTTTTTTTTTTTTTTTTTAAAATTTTAATATTTAAAATCCCAAATCAGAAAAGTAATGTAACTAGACGTCTACATCAACATTTTACACGCATTATCCAAAAATAAAATAAAAAATGTGTATCTCACTCTATGTTTATTTCTTATAAATAAAATAAAAAATGTGTATCGCACTCTATGTTTATTTCCAATAAGTAAAATAAAATTCAAGTAGTCAAAGAGTTGTATATTTTAGGACTCAAAAAATAAAACAAAAAAGAGTTGTATATTTCAACGTATGGAAATACAAATCAACTTTTATTTTATTTTCATGTGATTCATTCAAAATATTAAAACTATTCAACTTAAATTACAAGTTTACTATATATATATATATATATATATATATATATATATATATATATATATATATATATTGAGTTTGGTATGTCAGATGAATCTATGAATTTTTAATTTTTGTAATTAATTTATTAGATATAAATATAAATTTGATATTTAATATAATCCTCAAATTTAAATTGTATGTCTAATAGTTTCGGTGTAATTTAAAAAAATTAAAAGTTAAGAAATTTTTTTTTTCTTATAATTTTAAAAGTTTAGAAACCAAATAGATACAAACTTTAAAATGAAATGACTAAATTTGTAATTTTAACCAATTACTTTTTTTTTGCAACGGTATTTTTAATAAATGCGAGGATTGAACCCATGACCTTGTGGTCACGGGCACAACCTTATGCCAATTGAGCTATGCTCGGTTTGGCTTTAACCAATTACTTAATAGTAGTAGTATCATAATTGAAGTCTTTCACCACTTGTAAATGGTTTTTTTAGTTAGACACCTGCGAAGTGAGAGATCAAATCATCAACTTTTAAGATAATAATTGATGTTTTATTAACTGAACTATGCTCGAATTGTCAGAAAAAAAAAATATTATAGGGAGATATATAAGCAACTCAAGTCTATTAAACTTTAATGTCATATGAAACAACAATCCTGTCGACACCACTAATTTATTGTCAGTTGCATACAACATATATTTTAACAAAGTTAACTTAAAATGATTAACTTAAGTGATACACATTAATAATAACTAACTAGTAATGATATAAAACAAAACAACAATGATTAAAATCATCGAGATTGCTATCATAAACATAGTTCAACTGATATAAAGTTTGAACGAATGACCAATAGGTCAAATGTTCGTTTTCCTCACCTTGCATTAATTGAATACTTTTGCAAAAAAAAAAACATCGCGATTGAAAATGCTATTAATATAATTAACCATTTATCCTCAATTTTTTGTTTTCGTGTTGTTTTGCTTATAATGTCAAATCGAGCACAACCCAATTGGCATAAGGTTGTGTTCGTGACTGGGAGATCATGAGTTTAATCCCCGCATTCATTAAAATACCTTTGAAAAAAAACCTATCACAAACTCACGGTAAAATACCTTTGCAAAAAAAAAAAAAAAAAGATTTAAGTAGTGAAGTCTCGTACAAGGTTTGAAGCTCAACAGGACCTTCTTCCAGCCAAATCTCTTCAATGCTTCCATCGACGACCAACTTCACCAGGGCATGGGCAATGGCATTCCTCCCTCTTGTGTAGAAATTGAACTTGTCGAGCTCGAAAGAGAGAGTCAACCCTCTGATTCCCTCCTCCCTCTTGGGCATAAATTGAACTTGTAGAGCTCGAAAGAGAGAGTCAGCTGTCTTATTTCCTCCGCTTGGGCACACACGCAAGAGTCGCCTCCAATGCCCTTGTTCAGCAAATTGATCAGCCTTTAAGAGTCAGACTCATCCTCTAACCTGAACAAACCTGCTTCTCTTGCCACCACAAGGCATTCTTGAACAACCAAGGCTTCAACTACATCAGTAGGCAGGTTAGCATGACTTCTCCCTTGAAATTTCGTACTATTCCTCCCATCCGTTTTCCTTAATTGAGGGTCTCCAAATAGTTTTTTTTTTTTTTTTTTTTTTGAGTACATTGGAGGTGAGGGGATTCGAACCACAGACCTCTTGGTCGTCAAGACATACATATGCCCGCTGAGTCATGCTCGCTTTGATCTATCGAAGGGGGTTGAGAACGATGACCATTGTATTGTCGAAAATGAGAGTTATATCCTTTAGCCCATTTCCAATCGTTCAGTTCCCCCACTTGAACGAAAATGAGAGTTATATCCTTTAGTTCATTCCCAATAAATAATTTATATAGATAAATAGTGTGACACAAAAAGGAAGAAAATAAATTAATGTGCATATTAAGAATATTTAAGCGAGAGCGTATACGGCCGGTCGCGGCAGTGGGACAACCAATGGCCGGGATCTTTATTTTGATTTAATTAAATAAATAACGGAAATTAGTGGGGGAAAAAAACAGTCAAAGCCGGTCGTCGTTCAAAAAACGCGAAATTCTAGGAAGTGGAATTTCTGACACGTAGAGAGCATCACCCACGGAGGTTTACCGGCTGGTCCAGTTATCTGTTATTTTTTTCTTTTATCTTTTGTAATAAAGTCCGCGAAAAAAAACAAAAAAATTAAAAAAATTCCAACTTATTATAATCCCGCCTGTGTTCGAGAACCCAATTGGGCGAGTGTCCGGGACACATTCGTCATTACCCAATACATTAAGGGTAATCTGGTCATTTCGTTTATGACTGCTCTTCGTTTTAAAGGCTTTAATCTCACAGTCGGACTTTGGAAGACCAGAGAAGCGGGAGAGACGAAGATAAAGCATCAGTGACAGAGGAAGAGAAAATGGAAATGGCGATTTCGGAGAAATAATACGAATCTTGTTTTCTCTATTTGATTTTTGTTTGTTTGTTTTTTTGGTGAAAGTTTTTGAAAGAGAGAAGGATTTTTTAGAAGAAATGACGACGGGAATGGTGCAAGATCAGAATCTGGAGAAGCAGATTGAGAAACAAATGGGTTGCATGTCTGGATTCTTAAATATCTTTGATCGTCATCAGATTTTGGCCGGAAAACGCCTCTACTCCGCCAAGCGCCTCCCTCCGTCGGTAATTTTCCGATTATCTCTTTCTTTCATCTTCTATTTTCTGTATATGGCTTTTATAGAACCACCGGAAATTGCGCATTACTGTTAAAACTTCAATGCCATTATTCTCTGAAACTGTAGGTAGGTCACTCGACGCCACCACCGGAGAATGCCGTTCCGTCACCGGACTCATCGGTTGAATTGGAAAAACCACAGCAAACTAGAACGATGCCGTCTCCGGACCGAGTGAAGGAGCTTCGATCTCCAGCGCCGGAACCGACCACTCATGTGGAAACCAAGCCTAAACACCCCCTTCCTCTTCCAATTTTTGAATACAAGGAAGGGAATCGGTCTTTATGGAAGTTCTCGCGAGACGCTCCACGACTTTCGTTGGATAGCAGAGCCATTGTTGACGGGAAAGGTAGCATATATCCAAGGGAGATCCGTACTAACGCTTCGATTCTGTCTGCAAACCGAAGTGAAACCTCAACCGAAGAAGGCGATGAACAGCGTCGTTCTCCGAGTGTTATTGCCAGATTAATGGGGCTTGAACCATTGCCTAACTCGGAACCAGAACCGATCAAAAACGCCGAGCTCCGAAGATCGGCTTCCGAATCCAGAGTTTCTAAAGATTTCTACCAGAATCGCTTCGTCGACGGTAACAATTTCCGACTTAAGCAATTTCAACATTCGAGCTCACTGGACAATAATGCAGCCAGTGTACTTTTGAAGAATGCAGCAAACATGGACCACAGTTCAAACGCCAAAAAAATGCATGATAGAAACGAGTTTGCAGCTAGAAGTACTAAGGCTGAGCCTGTTAGGTCACACAGAGGATTGGGACCTCGAAAGATTTTCTTCGATTCCGCAGATATTTTTCCAGAGCCGAAGCAGCCTGCATCAATCTACGGAGAGATTGAGAAGAGGTTGAAGATGAGAGGAATTGACGAACCATCAAAAGATTTGGAAACGCTTAAACAAATCCTCGAAGCACTTCAACTCAAAGGCCTTCTTCATTCCAAGAAGCCTCCAAGCCAGAGGAACTTCGTCTATGATCGCAGTTCTTCACAGACCGAATCTCCGATTGTGGTGATGAAGCCCGCTAGATCACCAACTTCGGCCAATCGGTTAGGAAGAATCGGTAACGATTCGCCACCTTCGAGTTACAGATCAAGACAAGTCGGTCGCCGGAATGTTAACGTTACCGGGGGAACCATGTCGAATCTAGCCTGTAGGCGCGATCGTTTGGAGTTTGATCGAAATATACGGAATCAAAACAGAGGTAGATTCTCAAGCTCGCCAACTAGATGCGACAGTAACGTAAAGAGTCCGAGCAGAAAAGGATTGTTCGTAGAAACGCAGAGAAGTGTGGATCAAAGAAGACCTTCTCCGGTTCAATCTTCGAAGTTGAATTCATCCAAATTCGGATCAGATCCCCAAATCACAAACCGATCTCCAAGAAACAGGAAACCAACGGGCTCTGTTCATCAAAAAGAACGGAAGATTTACGTTTCTCAAACAGAGGACGAATCATCCACCTTCTCAGAAAGCAGCATAAGCAACTCTTCACAAACGGACACGGAGGTACGTGTGACCATTGTTGACGATCAGTCACTTCAAAGAATTTGATTAAATCAATTAATTGTAATTTATTTGGTTAAACAGAGATCCATCAAAGTCGAAGATTACAAGGAGGGTCGAAGTTTACTGGAGAGATGCGATAAACTTCTTCACAGCATAGCAGAAATCACAGCGACAGAGTTGCAACCGAGTCCTGTCTCGGTACTTGACTCATCTTTTTACAAAGAGGAGTCGTCGCCATCGCCTGTACTAAAACGGCAAATAGATTTCAAAGGTAAGGAAAAAAAGAAATCAATGAATGCTTCATTTTACTTTTTTTATTTTGTTCTTTCTTGAAGAAAAAAGAAAACCCAGTTCGATTTTCATTCGCTAGATTTTTCCCTTTTGACTTTCTTGACGCTTACTTTACCATATTTAGTTAAAGTGTTCGAGTATTAGTTGGCCTGTGGCTAGGCCAGCCAGTGGGTTTTGGGCGAGAGCCATATCCAAAGTAGTCAGATGGTTTGGTAAATGGTCGCCACATCAGTGATTTTCAGGCAGGACCCATGTTAGTAAGGGTGTCCAGCTTTGAAATTTTGAGCTCAGCTGGATTTGATTTGATTGGTAGTTGGAATGAACCAACCATAATTCAATATTCTCACGAGCCTCATCCTATCAACCTCCTTTTGGATTAATTTCTCTAAACTAAAAGATTAATTAGGTCTCGTTTGATAATTATTTGTTTTTTGTTTTTTTGGTTTTTTGGTTTAGTTGTTTAGTTGTTTGATCATTTGTTTTTTGTTTTCTTTTGGTTTAGTTGTTTTTTGGTTTTTGAAAATCATGCTTATTTTCTTACTATTTTTGTATCATGGTTTTATTTGAATTCTTAACCAAATTTAAAGAACACAAACAAGTTTTTAAAAACTATTTTTTTTAGTTAATAAAAAAAAAACAAAAAAACCCATGGTTATCAAACTAGAACTTAATGTCCCCCATTTGATTTTGCCTTCTTTTCTTTATGATGGGAACTAATCATGTGGGAATAGTACCTAGGTTTTATGGTATTCTGACTTCAATTGTGTAGTGCATAGAGCTGTGAAAATTTATGAATGGTGTCTATCAGCAGCAAACTGCCAGTTGGATTAAGCGGGGTAAGTGAAGTAATTGGGACTGCCTTTTCAAAGTCCTGGAAGTGGAAATTTATTGTGGCTGGGATGGACTGATGAGATTGAGAGAAATTGATTTCTCTGGGGTGCTTTTTTATCCTTTTTTTAGAGCATAATTAAATTGGTGATTTAACACCGTTGTAGGTTTCAACCTAATGAAACTACTTTTAGTTCTTCATTATAAAGCTATTTTATGTTTAGCCTGTTTATTGATTGTTTGCTTGTTCTTGTTGACATTGTGATATCAGACCAAATGGTTGATGAGGAAGAAGATGCATGGTTTCAAGCTATCTCATCGGTGGAATCGAGTTTGGCCGATCGATCCAACGACTGTGATTTTGCCTATGTTATGGATGTTCTCCGCGCCTCACATTGCTTACAAGAAGACGACGACTCCGATGTTTTTCTATTGTTAGAGGAGCAACAATATCTGAAAGGGAAGGACATCTCCAAGGTCTCAAGACTACAAAGGAGGCTAATTTTCGACACGATAAATGAAATTCTCGATCGAAACAGGCAATTGCCACCATGGAAATTGAATGCGCAGCCAGAATCCATGGCGGAGCAGACTTCAGTGCAGGACATTTGGTCCGAGTTTCAGCAAATCAAGGACCGGGAAGACGACAACAACAACGACGCATCAAAGGACTTGTTCGAGGTCATCTGCAGTGTCCTAAAAAAGGACCTAACAAGGGATGCCCCTAGTGGATGGAGGGACTGGCCAGTTGAAACATCCCAAGCAGTTTTGGACATCGAAAGACTAATATTCAAAGATTTGATCGGCGAAACGATCCGAGATCTCTCTGCGTTTACTGGAAAATGCAACTTCAATAATGCCAATAACATGCTTCGTAGGAAGCTGGTGTTCTAAAAGGCAAAGTTCCCAATTCTTTTTTGTTTTTGGAGCCGATAGTTTCTTCCCTAAATCTAATTATTTTTAGAAAAAAAAGGCTAATGTTAATCATCTATCTGTTATGGGGGAGAGAAAAAGAACAGGCAAATCTAAGAAACTTAGGTTTTTTTTTTTTTAATATGAAAATTTGATCTGTATAAAATATGCATTTACTCATAAAATAGTGAAGTGGGGAGGAGCCAGAAAAAGCAGGGGGGTGGGTGGGGGTTCCTGTAGCAGTTCATGTGAGAAAAAAAAAGTGTTTTCATAATTAAAAATTCCTCATGGGAAAGGTAGAAAGGTCGAAAGTGACCTGAAAAGCAGGGACTCCAGATTTACCCTTAAAGCAAAGTTGAATTCATGTGCTTTCTGTCTCTAATTTGAAGCACTTTCAATCATTCAATAATTTTTTTTTGTTTAGAACAACAAATATGTGGATGGTGAAGAACTTCTCACTTCCACGTTCACGGGTAATACATGTCAATTAACGTTGAGTTCGTTTTGATTAAACTATTCAAAATTTGAGTCATTCACAACATACGAGATGGAGGACTCGAAACTCTTAATTTATGTTCATAAACTATATAACAATTTGCACTTTTCTCAAACTGTTTTGAATGGCAGACTCATAGTATTCATTTGTCCTTATAATATTAATGCCCAATTAAATTATTCTTTGTAAAAAAATATAAATAATAATCATAATAGTGACCAATTATTTGTTACATATTGCTCACACCTCACCTGCCATTGTTGTTACCTTTTCCAATTGTTCCTTCACAACCTATTTTTACTATTACTATGGCTGTAAAAATGGTGAAGAAAACAAACAGTAAAACAGTCCATCAGAATTTTCGAAATTGACTTTCGTTAAAATTACTGTTAGGTTTTAAATTCTTTAATATCTTTTAAGTTTTCAATTTTGTGTCTCAATATTTTTAATAAATCTTTTGTCTCACTTTTAATAATTCTTTTAATTATATATCTAATAGGTCATGAATTTGTTAGTTTTATAATGTTTTTTTTTAACTCATTCACGGGAAGCCAATCTAGTATGGAATCACAATTTGATCGTGGAGTGGTTGATTAAAGACTACACTTTTCTAAATTTGAAAATTTATGAATTAAATTTGTAATTGAAATCTTTTTTTAGTTGGAAGATTCAAACTTAATTTCTTGTTCGATTATATATATCTTAATCAGTTGTTCAGATTGTCTAATCTATAACTTTTTTTACGGCATTAAAATCATATTTTTAATTCATGTATATGTGTATTTTTTTTTTCTTTGTAAAAACCTCGAACGGTTCATAATTGGAGAAAAAGCCAATTCACATTTTAAAGATAAAACATGAACAAATTTCAACATAAGAAAGCACCTGAATTCCAACCAAACTTCTATTGGCCATTCACGTTATGTTGATTATAACGTCTCTTTTATAACCATTTCATTTTTTAAAATTAAGTTTATAAAAACTATTTTCTAAGTTTTTTTTTTTTTTTTTTTTTTTTTTTTTTTTTTTTTTTTGTTGTTGTTGTTGTTGTTGTTGTTTGTTATTTTACTTTCTACCAATATTTTTAAAAACTAAAAAATAGTTTTCGAAAACTTGTTTTAGTTTTTGAAATTTGGTTAAGAATTCAAATCTTTACCTAAAAAAACTAGAGATATTTACATAGATAATTCCCTTCGAGAGTCCTATTATTTTTTTACCTCCGCTCGAAAACGCATGTTTTTTGCTTCTTTGCTGACATCATCAGCACTACGCTAAGCACGATTGCGAGAGAAAAGTATGTGGTACCCTTTCGCTGAGCTGATCACGAGAAAAAATAAAAACACATGCATTTTAAAAAATTAGGTCATTTGACATTAAGAACTCGAGGGAGTCTGTGCAAAAACACGAAGAAAACTATAGTGAGAATTTGTGAGAAAAGAATCCCAATTAAAAAAAAAAAATTCAATTTTTTATTGTTTTATTTTTTTAATTTGTTTTTATGAAAGTGGTCTATTCATATTGTTAAATAAATGAAACATTTTATATTTCCTTTTTCTTCCCTTTTGGAGTTTTGTGACCAATAATAGTGCATGGCAGACCCTCCAATAATGGCGGTGAATGGTAATTTTTTCTTTTCTTTTTGTGATTGATTATGCAGTCGCCTCGCCATAATTGAACGAGCGCGGGAAGAGCGAAAAGCTTCAAAACTTGTGGGGCTGCAAAAGCAATCGCCCGCCACATTCACATAATCATCCGTTTTGCTGTGAGTTCCAAACAAGAAATTTTGTTCGATTCATCAATTTCTTCATCATTCAATTCACAAATTACAGGAGATCAATGGAGAAATTTAAGCCCTAATTTCTCAGTGGTCATTGATGGATGAACTCACCTAACAACGGGAACGTTTCTGCTTCCTGTTATGCAATCCATTACTTGTTTGTCTCCCTCGGCGAGTAAAACTATTTATAAGCAAAAGAAGCTAAAACCATAGAATCTCAAGAGAAAACAATGGAAATATGGGGTCCTTGTCGACGCAGAAGGGCGCAATCTTATCTGCAAATGCATTGAATAATGCGAATTAACGCTTACTGGCAGTTGCACATGTTGCTTCTGCTATCCACACCCACTCTCTCGTCGAGCGTGAAATTGTTACATCAATAAACAGAGCCTTCTTCAGAGAAAACTGGCGTGGAGGTACGTTTTTTTTTTTGTAAAACCAAGCACTCTTTAATTGAATGTGTCGAATGCTGTTCCTTGCTTCTCATTTTTGTGGCCATTGCTCATCTCTGCATCGTACTCAATCATTGTCCCCCTTTTCATGGAGCATTTTTTTGCCAGTTGATAATTTTGTCAATGGCAGTCAAATATGAATGCGTTATTGTCAGTAAATGATCTGTCTGTAGGTTTAGGTGAAAAGTAGACGAACATGACTGCCAACAAAACGCCGTATAGAGCTTAGTTTTTGCTAAGATCGAGGCCAATAAGTCTCGTCCACCATCTGTTTGATAAAATGATTCAACCACTTTCATTGGATTAATAATAAACAAGTGTGGAGTTGATTTCTGAACGTCCCCAAATAAACTTTGGTTGCTTCAGTCCACAATTATGAGTCCAATCTTTTTTCAATGGGAGATATTAAACTGGGTTAGTTTGGCATTACATTTACAGTTGCCCATCGTCACACCTTTGATCCTTTATCCATAGCGAACACAAGATGTCAAATGAGTTTAACTCAGCGGTAATTGACATGTACTCTTTTTCTTGAAGTCATAAGGTCATATCCCCATACCCGTATCCAACACAGTATTAAATTGGTACAACTCACCGCCTCCTTCCCTTGCCTAATTTTATTATGGCAAAAACTAATATTGACAGCTTTCTCTACCCATAGCCAGAAACTTCCCCTGAAAATTTAGTTGGAGCCACCTATGATGCTCCCCCAGCCCAACTAAGAAGGCATGCGTCCAATAGAAGCCTTCTAGTCTAGGATAATTTTTTCAACGAAACTGTCACAATGTGTTTGCCTCTTTAAAATTAGATGTATATCTTAAAAATTGTCTGCCCCTAATAATGATTAGATGCAAAATTCAAGTACTTTTGCAATTTCGTTTTTACATTAAACGGTGTAAAATTGCGAGCTACAATGTGGCGGCCTCCTCAAATAATCTCTTAGTCTAGGCCTTTCTTTTCACCCCGTTTGTATTACTTACTGCCCCAAATATCAATGCCATATCTCACGAGAACAATCTAAAAATTCTAAAGATTAAACTCAAAATCCGGCATGCCTAGGAAATATATTATAGTTCTAGTAATAGGACTCTATGAAAAGTTAAAACAGAAAGTTAAGCTATATTCATAATAGGCATCTACCATCTGGGTAGAGGAGCCGGGAACAGTTCAACCATTTATTGATAATAACATGAAGCATCTCAGTCCCCACTGACATAAATGGGCCAGCAAAGATCTCTCTATCGCAACCAATTATGGCGGAAAAACCCTATAGAAAATTTCATCATAAAGGTTTGTTTGTTTGTTATTTATATATTTGTTTATTTATTTATTTTTACGGATAGTCTTTTGGTTGACATGGCATTAATTTCTCTTCTATTATTTTCACTCTCATGAAAGACTAGGAACTGCAGCTTAAAGCTCTGCAAAATCAACAGAAAGAGCTTAACATGAATGATTCTTTTTTTTGTTTCTCTAGACTAATTTGACATGATTAACATTGGTGGGATGATTTATATCATAAAAGGACAACGAATAAGCATAGCGTTTTTTTATTTTTCTTATTTGAATTACTGAATATATTTTCAAGTCAGAAGAAATGACTATCACCATAACTTCTTTCGAAGTGAAATTTGCATATTGATTAATAATTACTGGGTAGAAGTTGGCTTTACGTTTTACCGATTGACTGATTCCCCAACGATTAAGCGAATTTAATATTTTCAACAAAGTAGTCGGTTAGATATTAGATAGAAGGGCAGGTGGGATTGAATTGATCAAGTTGTTGATCTATGGATAAATCGACTTAATAACTTTCAAGAACCCTGAAACTAGAAGTAGGAGGAGGTTTGGTTTGACCCCTCACTGATGTAAAAGGATAGATTGAGGAAGAAGTTGTCATTCCATGGGCATTTGCAGTCGATCAAACTGATTTATTTGGGCTTCTCTGCCTGAGATGGAACAGCCAAAGTCCCAATTTTTTTGCTCAGGGCCTATAACAACCTGGAAGAGACAGAGAGCCCGAAGTTTTGGGCCGTCTAATAAGAACCTGGTGAAGTAATTGTGGGGACAAGACTACTACTTCCACTACCAAGAAACCTTTGGTAGATGTCGCCAGTTCTCTCCAAGCTATCTCTAGCCTCTTCAGTTACAAGGTATTAACAACGTAAACAGTTCTCTATCTTGGTTTTATATTGATAATTTCATCTCTGGTTCCTAGTGGATGTTCTGAATGTTTTGAAGATGTTTTTTACCCATAAACTTGATATTTTTATGCACACCTATTCAAGTTCAATTTTATAGCGTAGTAATAATTGGCATGAGAAGAAAATGAAGACACAGCAGGTTAGGGTGGTAAGCAGAATCTGTAAAATTTAATGAAGCAAGAATGTTGACCCGTTGACTAAAAGTGAAAAGGAAAAATAAAAAAGAAATTAAGATGCATAAATTTTGCAAGTGCCTTTTCATAGGAAGCACATGACTTTAAATTTTTTTTCTTTCTTTCTTATTTTTCCTCTTTTTCCCCTTCTCATGCATTTTGTGATTAGAAGATTGAGGGAGAAAATGGAGGATAGAAGATGAATTCATTAATGAATTGAAGATAAAGAGGTGCAATGAAGATAATGAGAAGAGGGGAAAAGGGGAGTCCTACCATACAAATAATCCTTATTTTCTAAGGAATAATCTTTGCAACGTTATGGAGAATACAATATCATCTAAAACAATAGCTTCCTTCCATTTCAATGAAACGTCATTTCAAGCTTGTTTTCCCTAGATTGAAATTATGACCGAATATCTGAATATGCTTATTATGGGAAAAATTATATTTTGTTGTTTAAAGAAGTTTTAATTCTGATGTAAAGCTGCATTCTTACAAGAGCTCTGTTCAAGTTCTTCAAATAGTCTGACCTCTTGTACTGATTAGCTTGATGTTTTCATCTTGCTGTCCCATGCTGTCCAGATATATTCCTCCGCCACTTAGTGGTTGCAGATTTAACCTTCCTATAAAAGAAAAACTTGTTGCTGAATTTTATATAGGTTCATAGTGGGGTTGAGTACTCAGTCGCCTTCATAATGAGATAAGACATCAGAAGATTCTTAGCCTGGTTACTTGGAAACAAAATGGAGTGGGAAACAATCTTGGTCCACATTTGCTGACCTTAATCCCCACAATAAATCACCAGTCAAAATGCTTACCTTTAATAAAGAAAATAATTGGCTTTGCCATTTTCTAAATAGGAAAATGATACGTATAATTCCAGCTTTAAGCCTTATCAAAGAGAACAAAATGACTAATCATTAAAAGTACTAATTTCTTCGAATATCTGAATAATCATTAAAGTGTATCAACAATTAGAACTGATCATTAATACTGTCCTTGTAATTTGTGGATCAATTAGCCTAATCGTATCCATATTTGTATCTTTCCATCGCTTCGAATTCATTGGGGTTTTTACAACCATTACAATTGTTTCACGTGGAGGACCTCTCTAGATTGACTGGATCCATTTATAATGTGATAAAGAGGTAGACTATCATAAAATAATTTTGAATTACCGCCAGTTAACTGAGGTTTTCAATATGAATTATGAACATGACGAGTGTTTTGTTGTATCAGGATTGACAGTCTCACAAATACTGAAGGTTGAGTTTTCTAATGGTAGCCGAATTACTGATAATTCTTATGACTTATGAGGATGTTTATTTAGTCAACCGAAAGCGTCCTTTTGTGAAAATTAGAACATTAATACCCATGGTTTAGAGTATTCTGCTGTCAGAATATTTATAATTTGCAGGTCCGAAATAATAGCAAAATAGTAAAAAGGAATTAGGAAACAGTTATAAGTTACCGATCTATTAATGTGCATTTGAGATACTATTTCAAATTAGCCAAATTTTTATATTTTCTTTTAAATTAAATAACTTTGTTATCAAATTCATAAGTTACGTGCTGAAGCAATATTAAGTGTTTGAAAAAATGTTTCACATCGCTGCTTTTTCAGCAAAGGAAGGATAGTTGTCTTTCTAATAAGGCACTATGAAATATATTGTTCATTTTTAGCATCTCACATGAGGATAACCGATTGTAATTACTGCGTCTTAACTCTTTTCCTATACACATGCTTTTAATTGTATTGTTATCTGACAGTATTGTAGACGGACTTCATCTTTGAACCAATATAATGATCAGAAAGCCAGAATCCTGCAAATTTATTTTTGCTCTGATGCCTACACAGTAATGTATCTGTACATCTTGGAAGAAGAAAAGAGCTTCTCCGGTAATCCTGAAAAATATTGAAAACAAAAACAATTGGGAGCTAAAATGGATCTAATCCAAAAATCTTGCTTTCTGCGTCTCTTTGCTAAATGAAGCAGTTTGTCGTGTGTTTTTCTTTTGTTTTGCCTGCAAAAAGTAAACGAATAAGATTAGGAATCATTTTTAATTGATATTACCATTCCCTTAAACATCTCATTTGGACCTTCTGTAGTCCTGCTACCTTGCCAAGTGAATTATTTTAATATAGTTGACTTCTCCACTCGCAAGTATAGAAATAAAGGGTAAGAAGACTTGTGTTCAGGGTTAATACATAGTTTGAAACATGGTTGCTTATGCACTGGATCGTCGATTGAAGCTGGTGGATCCTGTCCAAATATCATCTCACAGCTCATGTCATCAAAATCTGCAAAGAAAACGATACGGTTATTTGAATCATATTATAAAGCTCTGCCCCCCTTTTTTTTCCTCTCATATTTCTCTTGCATATTGATGTGTTTCTTGGTCCTTGACATTAATACTAATGGTTCCCATCTAGATGGTGCACAATTAACACCCTACTATTAATGCCTTTGCTTGGCTGCATTTTTTACACTTGTGATGTATATGTATATCATGGGTGAGAGAAATGATTGGCTAAATGGGAAATTCAGCTTGATGATTAATTAACGATGGAAATTCAGCTCCTAATTCTTGGATTGTAACCATATTGCAACATTAAGCTGCAGATTAGAAATCCCACTTAGCTTGGTTGGGGCCTATCTGCATTTCTTTTGTACCCAAAATGGTTCATGCATGGGACCCTCCATTCACAATGACAAATATGATCCATTCCACCCATTTGGTGCTGGTAATGTTGCTTTAATAGTAATTTCACTTTTGCTCATGGATCTACCAGTCATTGTGCTATTGCTGATTTACTTTATTTAATATCCTCAAATCTAAACCATATCGATGCTGTTGAAATAATTTAATCCTTTAATTTCTAATATATTGTAAGAGTAGTAGTAGGGGATATGTTGGAAATATTAGTATGTTATTAATAAGGGCATAGTAGTAGTTAGTTAGTAGTGTCTTGGTTATAAATAGAGGAAGTTAGGGACCTTAGAAGGGAGGAATGAATTTGGGTATTGTCCAGTGTCGGACTTTAGGGAGACACATAACCCTCTCAAAAGGCTATTGGTATTGTAATTTCTTTGATATTGCAATATAGTTTTATCTTTGTGTTTTGTTACGTTTTCTTGTTAGGCAGGAGTATCCTAACATATACCTCAATATGTGAATATAAAGTTTTTATTATGACCTTTAGTTAACAACCATGGGTTGACCTAATGGTCAATAAGAGCCAAAGAGGCAATGAAGTAGTAAAAGACTTGAAGGAATGTGTTCAAGTCGTGGTGGTCACCTAGTTAAAATTTAATATCACATGAGTTTTCTTGGCAACCAAATATAATAGGGTTAGATAGTTGTCTTATAAGAATAGTAGAGGTGAATGCAAGCTGATCCGAACACTCACGGATATAAGAGAGACAAAAAAATGATTGCCTTCGGTTATAGTTTGACAGCTCGAATTAGTGTCCATTATTGGCTTGTGCAGTATATGTGAATTTGAAACCTTCTTTTTTGTTTTGGGAAAACAATGTTTGGTGATTCTGTAGCTTAGTGAGGAGACTTACTGGGGACCATGCTGACTGGCATTCCCAAAGAATCCTGAATGAATTCCTGACATGGAAACTTGCATAGATTAATGCACATTCCAACACAGTTACTTTGCTCTAGGAACCTGCAAATGAATGGGATATGTTTAGGGGCAATATAAATTTGCTGAATGTTATTTTTCGCCAATGATAATTTCAAATTTTCAATGATGTGAATGATGTGAATGGTGGGCATGACTTGCTGTGATTAAATACGGAGGGTTTAGAAGAAGCATAATAATTATAGACATGATTCTGTGGGTGTGGAAAGTGTCTCAGGTAGGTGAGATGGCACCTCATGAACGGTTAAATGACATTGCCTTAATTATAGAACTCTGATGCGAGAAAGAATTACCTGCATTTGGGGATCCTAACCACATTCTTTTCTCTTTTTCCATTGAATTCTGATTCCTTCACCTGTAAGAATCATATATTACTATTGTTAGTCTTACTAATTAGTGACTAACAAAGAGACTTGCTCCTTCCATTTGTGTGTGCGTAGGGAATGGCTCCTGCCTAAAGATGTTTTTGAACCCCTCCCCAACAAACTAGATAATATTAGAAGTGTTTAATCGAGTTCGTAAGGAATGCCTAGAAAGTGAAAGGGCCAAAGAGAGTAAGCATGAAGAGAAGATAGTTTCTTAAAGAATTTGTTCATCTATCTTACGTCACTAAACCTTTCTTTGATTTGTAGGGACACAGGACAGGTCTAGAAGGGACTAGTGCCTCAAACACTGCAGGTTTATCAACTTGGCCATTGGAATTCATATTATTATATTGAATTTAGTGCTGAAGTTGAAGTTCTTGATGTCCACCATTATCCCTCCTCATATCATATGGCACTCTTTTCAACCTTGTGAATCTCTCTATTCTGACCATGTTTTTGTTGAATGTCCTGCCTTTAAATACTCTCTATTTCAGGTTCTATGACATCGATCCTAAATAAGTCAAGTCATTTTTAAAAGAATGTTGACGTGACATGCAATAAATAGAAGAAATATTCATACTTCTGTATTGGACACTTATTCAATTTCCAATACAAAAGAAGAGGTTAGAACCATATCTCTCTTGTGTATGTGTGTATGCAGCTGTTAATTCTCAATTATATCCTTGGAAATAAAGGGCATTTGGGTAAATTTACAATATCTTACCTCGCAGGGTCCAACTAACCAAGCAAAGAAGACAGTGGTGAATATAGCAAAATATTCCCTGGCGAATTTGGATTGAGGTAGCAATGTTTTTATCTGCACTTTGTTCACCACTATTTGTTAGGGTCATATAATTGAGAGGGTGAGGGGGGTGTAATAGTAAAACTAAAGTTTTAATACTACTTTAATCGAATAGTTACTTACAATAAGAAATATAATAGAAAATGTGAGCATTTGATGATGTTATTTCCATATAATGACTTGACAATCAAATAATTATTAAACCCAATGATTAATTGAAAGAAAATTTAGAAAAGGGTATAGTTCTTCAGTAGGTTCTACGCTACCTAGGCAATGAATCCTAGCTATATTCCCCTAAATGTTGATGGGAGAAGAGAGACCAAACGAGGGAAACAAGTGTTGAAGTTTGGCCTAAATAAAATTCATCAATGATGAAATGATCGTACATTACTGATCAGCCAAAAAAAAAAAAATTAATAATGAACTTCTGTTGATGTGAAAACTTCTTCTATTGTTTTTATGGAGCAGTATCATAGGTAAATAAATAGGTCAGGGCCACCTCAAAAATATTTCTTTTGTTAAAGTAAAAATTATTATTTACTTTGAAACTACTATAGTTTGCAAAACATGAGTGTACCTCAACTAGTTATTATTACTTTTATTTTTTTTAGTTCAACAAGTTGAGCTCTTGGTGGATGTATATGTCATAACCAATTGAGTTATTTTGAGGTGTGGAGTAGTATTCGTAAATGGTGATGGTAAATTTACATACATGCATGACACATGTATATATATAATTCATACATCATGAAAGGAAAGGAATTAGTAAGTATAAAGCAAAAGAATAATGAATGGAGTTAAATATGGTAATGAATGAGGCATAATAATGGTGTTAAATATGGTAATGAATAAAGTTTACCAAAGAGAGGATTGGCCTTGGAAACGCCATTTGAAGGGCTTGAATGATAACCTCTCTTTGTTTGATCTGGTTGAAATTTCTTGATGCCATTGTTGCCACTTCCATCAAGCTTTCATATCCACTCTTTTTGCTTCTCCAACCTGCATATATATATATATATATATATATATCATATTATTGCATATAATTATATATATCATAATTCTATATTATTACTTCTTTTTCCTTCTCAAAATCTTCTAAAATTGAATTAAAATCACCTGAAGTTGCCTGTACTGCCTGAGATAGATAGTCGATAGCTAATTTATCAAACCAATTATCTCTATAAACAGTTGTTTCTTCAGTTGTTACTCCATTCTCTGCTGGTCTTGTGAGCACTGCAACACAAGGTATTGTTTTCCTTCTCAACTTTCTTTTGTTGTTGCTCCTCAAGTTTGTACAATTTGGCAAAATGACCCTCCATTGTTGAATCAAATTTACATCCATTTCTTTGTTTTGAGAGAGAATAAACAGGAAGATTTTAGGCTGAGAAGAATATTTGGTTGTATTTATAGTGCATGTTGAGTATTTTGAGGAGGTCTTAGTTGTAGATGCCCAAATTTGGAGCTTTGTACTATAACTTAAATTATTTACCAAATTTTATGTGATTAGAAACTGACAATTATATATATATATATATATATATATATATTAGCAATATGTTAGGCATGTAATTTGAACTCCTGACTTGTTAGTCGATGATATATGTCTTAACCAGTTGAAGTATGTTCACATTGGTCTATATCTATTTAATTTATTTTTACGGTATCAATCATTTTTCAAATAATAACTATACACAACATCACAAATTAAATTATGAAAATTATATTTTTATATCATATGTACGTATGGGCTTCCATCTATAAACTTTCAAATTATGTTGGCAATAAAAACAATTATTTTTCATTGGGTGTTAGTGTGAGAATAAACAATTTCTAATAATATTCAATTATATTAATTCTTGGATTTATCCAAAACAAACATACTTCCCGGCTTTGGGAAGATTCCATTTAGGTTCTCATATTTAGTTATTTTTAAATAATGGAATTAAACTTGTGGGAATGTCGTTTTCAGTTTTTCATAGTAAAGGAAAGGAATCAATTGTCATTTTCTATGTAAAAACATATTTTGTCTTTCTATTTGTGAGTGTGCAGACTACCTTAAAAATCTTACGGGACAAATTAGTTATTCTCACGACTATGGCTTGAATTTATTATTCGTTTCAAATCCTTTATTATTACCATGATGGATGCTAAAGCATGTCTTTTTATCTTCGATTTATCAAAATAAAACTACATTCCTTTAAAAGATCCTAGACTAAATTTCAATTAATTGGATGTATTTTTTCTCTCTCAAACATGCATGGCATGTTATATAATCTTTCTGTTACACATGCAAAACCATACCATCTCTCTATCTTAAAGATCACTCTCTAAGATTTTTCTCTCTAACATAAAAAACATGCAAGATTCCAAGGTATCTTGAAATGAATTTATTTAAACACCGGGCGAAAATTTGCTAGAATTTACCCAAAAACAAAAAAACTTTTATGTCATGTCACTTGTTGCCTTTTGAGTGGGTGAATTATATTTTTACCCTCAAGTTAAAACATGAAATTTATCTAACCTCTCTCATCTATGTCTTCTTTTTTATTCTCCCTCTCCACACTCACTCACCATGCCTTGAGAATCCACGACTCATCTTCACTGTTCTCGTCGTCGTTTATCTACAATCAGTTACTATACAAATTGACCTAAATGTTTGCATTGCAAGTTCTAAGTGAATGAAGATCTAAAAAGTTGAATCATCATATAACTTTTAAGGGGTTTGGTTTCAAACTTGAAAAAGATGAAATGTTGAAGAAAATTATCGTGTAATCCAAATTGATAGCCAAAACGGTCATTTTTGGGTTGAAGATTTGAACAAGTTGCATTCTATGACTTCAACAGTAGATCTCGAAAGTTACATAGAATAAAAAAAAAATCATCTAATTTAGTCATCTGAGCTCAAAGTTATGGTCTCTCAAAGTTTAAACTTAGATCTAAGTAATTTTTGGGGCATTAAAAGTCAATGTTCTTTCAAATTTTGCTCAGTTTATAAGCATAGTTGTAAAAAACATGAAAAACGTATAAAAATGAGGGATCATTTAGCTAATTCAAGTTTGTATCGAGGGAGATACGTTGTTTGCAATCGCGCATGAAGGACTCGTGATCGTACTCCAAATGCAACCAAACTCAAACTTTAGAGACCAATAAGGTATTTTTTTTTCCCCTCAATTTTATTTGATTCAATTTAATATAACAACGTGCACCCAATCCAATATAACACTTGCCTAAGTCTCTTTATGTAGGTCAACATGAACGTAGCTCAACCGATATATTGTATAGACATCAAGAGTTCACGGGTTTGATCTCCTACTCCCACATGTTGTCAAAAAAAAAAATATATATATATATATATAGAAAGAGATAAAACCTGTTTAGACCTATCATATCCGTCGATTTAAAAAAAAAAAATGCAATATTTGGGACAAAATCTTTGATTTTTTTTACTGTTCTTATTGATTGTGCATGACCGTTTTTGCTTGATTTTAAGATCTGAAACGTTTCTTATGCTCTTCAAAAATGGTTATGCTCAATCATCTTCTTCACGGTTTTTGGAACTCTCTGTGTTCTGAGCCAAGTTTTCATCTTGATTCCATCTTGAGTGTTGTGTTAATCTTGAGAGCGACCGGCAAATACAATGAACATCTTACCTCTTTCGATTACGGGCTCAATTAAAAATATTTATTTCATTACCAGTGATTGGAAGAAAGTTACTATAATTTAATAAAACTACATAAATAGTCTTTGTGGGGTTCTATCAGATTTTATCAAATCATAAGAATGAAATTCTAATTTTTAAAACCATAGAAATTAAATTCTAACTTTCTTCGAATTAGGATTGAAGACCAGATTTGTAATTTAACCTTCTCCTATTAGCACCATCTTCTGTTCTCCTTCTATGCTCACTACCAGCCTTCCTGCTCCGCTAAATCTTCTATTCTCTTTTTCCCTTCCATTTCTTCTATACAGCCAGTAGCCACCCTGTTTTCTCCATTTCAATTTGCAGATCAACGATAGTTTTCATTTATTAAATTAAGACAACAGCCAGATATTTCTCAAAAGAGTAAGCACAATAACCAGATGCAGAATGAACCATCCAACAAACTTGTAGAAAGTAAGCTAAATTAAAAACCATACAACAAGATAACAATCTTACACTGAACAAATATACTTGTCCAAATAGACAAAAAAAAAAAAAGTAGCAAAGCTTCACAAAAGCAAGCAGGGAAGGTAATCCTTGGATGCAAGTAAATGTCTTCTTCTACAGTCTTAGAAGTCATTAGATTAAGCTAAACTACTTAGATTAAGAGATACAAGTGAAATTCTTAATCCTTGGCGGCTTTGTTAATGAGGGACTTGTGAATATGAGGAATCACACCACCCCCAGCAATGGTTCCTTTGATCAGGGTATCAAGCTCTTCATCTCCTCTAATGGCCAGCTGAAGGTGTCTTGGAGTAATTCTCTTTACTTTCAGATCCTTGCTCGCATTTCCAGCCAATTCAAGCACTTCGGCGGTGAGATACTCCAGAATTGATGCTAGGTACACTGCAGCAGTCGCACCAACTCGCCCATTTGCAGATATTCTTGTTTTGAGATGCCTGTGAATTCGTCCCACAGGGAACTAAAACCAACCCCACAATCCGGAGATTACATAAGTTAAGTGACCCAACACTGGTGCAATTCAAGGCCCAAATTAAGTGAAAACATTTGAACTAAACCCAATTCAATTGTAGCTTAAAAATAAAACTACATGGGCATTTGAATTGTAAATTTTCAGCCCAACCCCCAAAAATAACTAGCTTATACTGAACCCCTAAACAAAGTATTAAAGAAAGATTACATTTCAGAGCCCCATGTTAAAATGCAGAGCTCTTGTCAACAAAAAATGGTATTACAATCAAAATAAGGAACAAGTATCACAATATGCAGATATATTAACATACTTGCACTAATCTTAACTACATGTAGCCTAAAATGTACATGAGCATTTGAATTGCGAATTTTCAGCACAACCCACAAAAAAAAACTAGCTTAAACCTCCCCCCTAATCAAAGAATTGAAAAGGATTACATTTCAGAGTCCCATGTTAAAATTCAATCTGTCAACAAAAATTGGTATTACAATCATGATAAGGAAAAAATATCACAATATGCAGATACATCAACATAATTGTACTAATCTTAACTGCATGTAGATTAAAAAGTACATGCGCATTAGGATTGCGAATTTTCAGCCCAGCCCACAAAAAATTACCTTATACCCTAAACAAAGAATTAAAAAAGATTACATTTCAGAGCCCCATGTTAAAATGCAAAGCTGTTGTCAACAAAAAAATGGTATTACAATCAAAATAAGGAACAAAAATCACAATATGCAGATACATCAACATAATTGTAGTAATCTTAACTACATGTAGCTTAAGAAGTACATAGGCATTAGAATTGAGAATTTTCAGCCCAACCCTGAAAAAACTACCTTATACTTTTACCACTAAACAAAGAATTAAAAGAGATTTCAGTCTCATGTTTAGATTCAAAGCTGTCAACAAAAAATTGTATTATAATAAAAATTTAAGGAACACAGATCACAATATACAGATAGATCAACATAGTAGTACTAATCTTAACTACATGTCGCTTAAAAAGTACATGACCATTAGAATTGCGAATTTTCAACCCAACCCACAAACAACTAGCTTACAGTTCCCCCCTTAATCAAAGAATTAAAAGAGATTTCAAAGAACCATGTTAAAATTAAAAGCTGTAAAAACAAATGGCATTACAGAAAAAAATTCAGGAACACAGATCACAATATGCATATGATTCAACATGATTGTACTAATCTTAACTACGTGTAGCTTAAAAAGAACAAAGCCATTTGAATTCCGAATTTTCAGTCCAGCCCACAAAAAAACTAGCTTACATTGTTTCCCCTAAACAAAGAACTAAAAGAGATTCGGAGTCCCATGTTAAAATTCAAAGCTGTCAACAAAAAATGGTATTACAGTATTAAGGAACACAGATCACAATATGCAGCTACATCAACATAATTGAACAGATCTCAACTACATGTAAGCTTAATACATGGGCATTTGAATTGCAACTTTACCCCCTAAACAAAGAATACATCAAATTCAAATCTGTGAACAAAAAATGCTATTACAACAAAAATCCAAGGAACAAAGATCACAATATGCAGACACATAAACATAATTGTACTAACCTCATCTAAGTTGTTGCAATTTTCTTATACGAGTAAAATATAAAAAATCATTCAAAATTCCAAACTCCTCAACAGACGAGGAAAAATCAAACATGCTTAGGCGAAGATACTAACGTTTTTAAGTAGTTCTTCCAAAATTAGGAGGAAAAATGAGGGTTAGAATTAAAAATAGCACCTGTATACCAGCACGGGAGGACCGAGAGATCGGCTTCTTCTTGTCCTTATCCTTATCCTTGTTAGCTGCTGGGGTTTTTGCAGCCAAAAGCCCCTTGCCACCTTTTCCCGCCATTTTTCAACCTGCAAAATGTTGGACCATTCACATAAACATCTCAAACAGAGTAAATTGACAAAACCCACAAGAAGAAAATAAAAAATGAACGATTTCCATACAGATCTGGATCGGGGAAGAATCGAAGAAAAGAAAGAAAACCCATGAACGGAAAATCAAAATGGAAGCAAAAGAAATACAGAAAGTAAATCTGGAGAGATTAGAAGAAGATTAGAAGTACAGGAAAACAGAAAAAGAAGAGAATAAAAACCTGAAGGTGAAGATCGTGGAAGCAAAGAGAGGAAGAAAAAGAAGAAGAAGAAGAGAGCGCTGCGATTGAATTTAGTGCGATTGTACGATGGCTTTCGCTTTTTCAATGGTCTTCTCTTCGTCGTTTTGGCGGTTTCTTTTAGGTGGGAATTTCAACTCTCAAAATTTCGAACTTCATATTTACATATATACCCCTTACCTTTCTCTATTTCTCATATTGTGGCCCATGCTCTTTGGGTTGGGCTTTTCATATTTTCGTACAACCCTACAAATTTGTCAAATGGATTCATTTATTATCATATTTTCGTCTATCAATTTCAATTCGGGTTTATGGTTTGGTTGCACACCAATCAGACCCAAAATAATTACAAATTTAGCAAAAGTTAAAACATTTTGTAAATATAGCAAAAAAATTAGTGGTTATCACTAATAGACTATTGTTGATATTTCACTATCACGGATAGACTTCTATTACTGATAGATTTCTATCACTGATAGACTTCTATCACTGATAGACTACTATCACTGACAAAATTTTATAAAAAAATTGAGGTGATAGACTAGTATCAGCGATAGATCATACTATCCGTGATAGAAAATTTTATATTTGCAAAAAATTTAAAAAAGTGTTATATTTTTAATTATTTTACTCTAAATTGACCTCTGTTACAATTTTCCATTAAAATATGTATAACATAATATATATACTATATGATATTGTAAAATAATATTTATACAATTAGGAAAAAAAAAAAGTATGTTTATAAAATAATTAATAATAGTTTATATTCAACTAAATTTTTAACAAATAATTAAATTGAGATTCAATTTATAATTATGTCACCAAACACATATTTGAAAACGTGAAATACTACTATATTTTCATTTAATCCTTTATTTTCAAATCACCAATCAAACAGTCCTAAATATTTAAAAAAAATATGAAAGTAATTTGACCTTATTTTTATGAAAAATATCTAATGTGTTGATCATTTGTGAAAAAAGATATGAAGTATGGACATAAATGAATTTTTTTTCCAATTTAAAAGATGTATATGTACACTTATCCCTAAAAACTATTTGGTTAAAATAAAAAATTGTTCCTTATTTTTTTTAATCTCATTTCATTTTAATCAATATATTTAAAAATCTTCAGGTCAATATACTTTGAATATCATCACATATTTATATGAAAAATATAACTTTTAGAAATAATAATTAGATTTTTATATATTTTTTTAAGTTATTCACTACTATATGTAAGAAACAACGTGATCGAAATATGATTTATTAAATAGTTCAAAACATCAAACTTTTAGACATGTGTAGATACACATTCATGCCTTGAACTCTACCTCGTCTCTCCTCAATGAATTGAGAACCTTGATTGAAGATTCAAAAGCTTTGAAATCTCATTTTGATCATTTCATCGCCTTGCATGTCCCTCGTTCTTGTAATAGGGTTGCTGATATCACTGCTTCTTTTGCTCTTTCTTCCCCTTTTTCTAGGGTTTGGCTCACTAACTTCCCTTAGTGGATTGTTAAAATAGTCTCCCAAGATTTTTCTCTTTGTAACCTGTGCTCCTTTAATTAATACGATTCTATTGACTTTCAAAAAAAAAAAAATGAGAATATTTGAGAAATAATTGATATCTACTATTTTCTTCGAGCTAGAAATTTCAAATCATCCTTGTACTAAAAAAAAAAAAAAAAAAAAAAAAAAAAAAATAATAATAATAATAATATGGTTGAGATAGTAAATTACTACTCCCTCCCTTAAAAAAAACAAAATAAAAATAAAATAAAATAATAACTTAAGCTGAGTAAAGTTGGTGACTAAAGTCAAGGAAAGAAATAAAATTTGAAAGATCTTCATAATGAAGAGTGGTGTGAGTCAACAGAAAAATGGGGATGTTGGTATCATTGGGTGCAAATGCCTGCTGCCTTCCTTCCAATGTTAGCACTTAGCACTTAGCACTAGCAGTAAAAAGAAAGCATAAACAATGGAAAAAGTATCATTTTTTCACTCATAGCTACATGGACTACAACCAAATGCACAATTGGGAAGAAAGCAATTACCTTACCCTAAAGTGAAAAAAAAAAAGAAAAAATTGAGACTTGAATCACGGTGGTGAAAGGAGCTACACATGTATTTATCACTAAGCCCAAGGTTAATTTTAAAAAAATTGCCACAGATTATATACAAATTAAGTATGTTGTTATAGCTGGGGGACTCGAGCCTCCGTGGGCCTAAGGTAAATCCGCCACTTGCTTTAAAGATCAACATAAACATATTTCAACCGACATAAAATAATAAAAACATGTACCATCAACAAAAAAGTCAAAGGTTTGAATTCTCCACTTCATATATTGTTGGACTAAAAAGTACTACTTCAAAAAAAAATTGTATTGTATAGCCACATTAATGCATAAAAATATCGGTGATAAACATGAGCATAACTCAATCCCTCACTCTATGTCAACAAGAGCATAACTCAGACATGAATATCGACTAGTGACTATAACGTTCTAGGTTCAATTCCCACTTTTTGCATGTTACTATAACGTTCTAGGTTCAATTCCCACTTTTTGCATGTTGTCAAAAGAAAAAAGAAAAAAAAAAAAAAAAAAACTCTCAATCTGTTAAACTAACCAAAAAAAAAATCATAAATATTTAAAACATTAACATAAAGCATTTATTTTATTGTTTAATCAATCTGAAGGTTGTATTTGATAATGTTTAAAAAAACAAAAAGATCTATTTGATAAATTTTAAATTGTAAGATTAAATATATATCTTAACTGGCCAAGCATATAATGAAAAAAAAAAACACTTTTTTTCTGAAAAAAAATATTGTGTGCGCTTTTTTTCAAAAAAAGAAAAACATAAAATAAAATTACCAGAATTCCATTTTCACAATCTTTTTCTTCATTAATTTCAGCCTTACAGGTTGCTTTAATAGAAAAAAATGTCAATGGAAAAATAGTGGGTCGTACAATTACAGACCTCCACACCTCTAGAAAGGTCGGCATATTTTGCTAAATTTAAATTATAAATCTGTTTTATTTTTGGTAAAAATCAATTTATATCCTTAAACTTTGAACGTTGTATCCATTAAAACTTTAAACTAATGATTGTATCAATTTAAACCCTGTATCAATTTATCATACTAAAGTAGAGATTTCAACTTTTAAATTCAAGAGAAGGATTATATCATTTTTTTTTAGTACATTGATAGTGGGAGATTCGAACCACAAACCTCTTGATCGTCAACACGTACATATGTCAGTTGAGTCATGCTCGCTTTGACAGAATATATCACTTTTACGTCACAAGCAAATGATATATTATATCAATGACGAGTAAATAGACGGTTAAATTTTTTTTTTAACAGAATCAATAAATATGAAATGCTTTTGTGAGTTGCAAGGTTAGTTAACCTTTTCTCTTTTTTCTTTGTATACTATTTTGCCTTTTGAAATTTTAAAATATATAACCAATGATTCTCAAAGAAAAACAAAATGACAATGAAGACAATCTTCTCTTGTACTAAAGCTCTAACACTTTGTTTATAAATAATTAGATTTTGAATTTTCATTTTCAAACTAAACTACTAAATCAATCTTTTTTATTCAGATCTTACTTTAGTTAATTTAGATTTTCAACCTGTCTTATTTATTAAAATCTTACTTTTTTTTATAAATATTATATTATTTTTTTAATAATTTTAAATTTAAGAGAAAAATATATCATTGGTGCTAAAGTTTCAACTTAGACCGTGTTTACCTTCCCGTAATGAAAAAAACTCAACAATCATAATGAATTTTAGGAAATCGCAATTAGTTTCCTTTTGATGTTGTTTAGGTTCACCCTATCCAATCACAATTTTAAATCTATTAGTGGTGTTTACTTTTGTGCGTGGAGTTGTAAATAATTTTGTTTGTTTACGATAATACCCTTACTAATTAATAAACAATTCAAAATGTGAATGAAAAGCACACTTGTTTAATTAGAAATTACTTGTACTTTTTCTTTCTCTTCATTTTGAAACGTCGAAATCACTCAACTCCGTCTTCCACTTTCATTATTTCTTTGTCGGTTGCAATGGATTTCGAACACTCTATATTTTGCCACTTTCCTCCGACTATTTCTAATAGATCGAAACTTATCGGTATGGGTTGCACCGACACTTAAGGTATTGTGTGACTCATTTATTTTTTACCGCCGCCTGTATTCAAATTCGAAGTTGTGAATCAGGAATTTACAGTTCGTTTCACGTGTATGGTGTTGTATCAACTGTCATTAGCGTACTAGTACTAGATCAAGTGCTCAATTATCATATTCCAATGAATCGAACGCGTGGGGGGACAAATGACATCGTCACTACTTTTTTGGACAACTCTAGTTATGATTCTGGTTATTGAGAAGTATTAAATTGGTCAATAAGTCAAACTTTGGGCAGTTCAAACATCATCACTCTATTTAATGAAGAGTTTGCGAATAATTATAATATTTTTTTAAGACGTTTTGGGCGTCTAGTGTTATATCTAGCTCACATTCGAGTACTATGTCTATTGTTAGATAATCATGTTCTGTTTTCTAACTTTAAAATGTTTATGTTTCAAATGTATTTTTTTTTACGCCCTTACGACGTTTATTTATTTTTTAATGAATATGGTTTTCAGTTTCTAATAACATTATCTTCAAATTATACATGATGCATGTTTACACGATATTTTTATTAGTCTAGAAATATCGAGTTTTTAGTGGCGAGATGAAGTGTTTCAACTCTCGTTTCATTTCATGTCGATCTTCTTCGGTGTTATGAATGACGACTCTAGTTTAACATATTGGTGTATGTCTATTTGTTTTAAAATATTCAAAAAAAATGTTCAAAACAATAGAAGATGGAGGGACGTAGAAGAGAGATAAATGGTAAGTTGTATAAAGTGAAGTGTAAATTGTTCAAAACATTGGAAAACAATCTCGCACATTAACGAATAAAAATGGGGTGGATCTCACGTAATAATCAACGAAAATAAGATTCAACATCTATTTTGGACCAATCAAATTGAGTAATCTGATGGGAGGTTTGTTTTTTTTTTTTTACGTTTGTGAGGGGGCTAGGGTAAAAATGGAAATAGCTAAAGCGAAGGGGTAAAGTTGATAATAAACTATCATATAGGGGCACTTATGAAAGGAATCACAGTCCATCCTTATTAGGTATTGTCAAGTGAAGTTATGTGTGTGGGCCCTAATGTATTTCCCAATCCAAAAGATAAGCCATGAAGTTCACTTGAAAATGGCTGTGGGGCCCAGTTTTTTACATACGTGGTTCTCGATCTCTTGATGGAGCCCACAATAAATAATTATTAAATTTTATTTTTTAAAGTGTATTACCTCCTAAATAATAATAAATATATATATATCTATAATTTTTTAACATGTTAGGTGAAAATTGAACCTAAAACTTCATAATCACCATACATGTTGAGTTATATTTTTACTGTCAAAATTAATTATATTGTTAATTTTAAAGAAAGTATATTTATAATTGTTGAAATATGTAAGATAAGAAATGAAGCTAATATTGTTATATTTATTTCATTTGAATTCTTTTAATTGTCATTGTCGAAATTTATCTTTATATATTTTTCAAAAGTGTGAGATTAATTATTTCTACGCGGTTTGAATTTGTTTACATTTATATAAAGTATTTTTCAACTAATTAAAAATATATTATTTGACATATTCTCACCCTTTAACTTTTCTCACATGTGATGTAGACAATATAAGAGTATAACCCTCATTTCTTATATTCGTAATAGATAATTAGAAAATGATTTGCAACGTAATAAATAATTAAAAAAAATGGCATAAATTGTTATTATCTCTCATATATATATATATATAATTCACAAAGAGACAAAAGGAATTGACCCTCACCAATTTAATAATAATAATCTATTAATTTCACTTTATCCAATGTAAAAAATGAGTGGAGAAAAAATTGAAAAAAATATATATAAATCAATATAAAAAAAGGGCTAAAGCGATTGTTTTTTTTTTTTTTAAACAAGTATTTAGTTAATGTGTTGTTTAACCATAATCTGATATAATCTTATGTCAATTGAGTTATTCTTGGTTTGACAACATATGAATGTATTAACGATCAACCTATGGTTTAAATTTCCACCCTAAATAAATTAAATAAAAATAATAATAATAATAATGAACATGGTAAAAAGATAATTTAAAATGATTTGTTTTATTTAACTTGATATTCTAATAATAGTCCGCACTTGAAGCGAAGAATTATGAAGAAAAAAGATAGCACCGAAAAACATGACCCAAAACGCGTTGCACACTTTTGCACTACCTTCTTATAAGATTCAATATAATGGATATGGCTTTTCTTTATCCTCCTTTCCTATGCATTCATCATTATAATCCAAAAATGTCTCTCTTTTTTCTTTTTTTTTCTATCCCAACCATACCCACATTTACATATATATATATATATATATATATATTACAATGATACAAACACACATAATAACTAGTACATGTATGTATAAAAACAACACGACAACATACCATTTTGAGTTGCTTGGTAGTTAGGGAAGCAAGTCGTAATTTTTTTTTTTTATATGAAACTATAAAAACTAGTCTAGTGATCATGAAAGGCTTTAATACTATTAATGCTCTCTTAAAGGAAATGAGTTCAATTTTGGAGTCACTTACCTAGAAATTAAGTTCTTACGAGTTTTTATAGGCAACCAAATATTGTAGATGCGGTAAGTATTGATTATAATGTCACTTATAATTGATAAGGTAGTTTGTGTAGCGATACATCATGTTGTTGAGTTATGCTCTTGTTGACAACATGTTGGAGTGAGAGATTGAACCTACTAATTTTAGGAGTTAATTAATCAAATAGAAAGTTTGGTGGTGTAATTATAACAACTCTTGCAGCATACCCTATAAATTATTGTAAACATGGTGTGTTTTGTGAGTTTTATGGTGTTCAAATTATCGAATATTCATAGTCTAGGGAGAGAATATAATCTTCATATTACTAAAAACAAAATAGTAAATGTAGCACAAAATTTAAACAATAATAATCAAAATTAATTCAATGCAAACTTCAAATACTAAACAAAAATATTAAAAAGTACGAGAAGTGTAAAGGAATACCAAAAGACAAAATATATATATATATATATATATATATAATATTTTCTTTCTATTTTGGGTTTGTAGATCTCTTACTTTGCTCGTACAACACTTCAAATTTAGATTTTAGATTCTAGTCTACTTTTCTGTCCCATTTTTCAAGCTAATTTCTATTAATTTAACAAATATACAACCCCGACTGCAAAATAATAATAATAATAATAATAATAATAATACCAAGACTTAATATTTTAAATTAAAAGCAAAAGGGAAGAAAAAAAAGAGGATTTTTTTTTCTTTTATTTCTAGATTTTCTGGAGAAACAAGCAAAAGGATGGAGTATCAAATACTTCTATTGTTATTTATGGAAGAAGGATTTGGGTTTGGCTCAATTAATTTCTTTACTCCAAGAAATAAATAAATAAATAAATGAGCAACTTTATGTTTGGTTTTAAAAGAAAAAGAGAGAGAGGGACACGTGTGATATCATGTTTGGTTTAAAAGAAAAATGGGAAGTGATCGTACATCACTAACTTTCTTATATTCGGTTCTATATTTGACTAAGGAAAGCAAACGAAAATTATTGCAAAAGGAAAAGAAAATAAAACAATGAACCAAAAAATTAAAATTAAAATACTTTGCTTATTCTACTTTTTATGCCTATAACGTACCAAGTTAATTTACTTACATATTTCGTAAGCTGTCTTTAATTTCAAATTAAGTTAGTAATATTTGAAAAAGTAAAGAATAAGTCTTTATACTATATGTTGTGTTCCAGCGTGCTTCGTCGTCTTTGGGCGGGATCGGGACGAACCTACATAAGGGAAGAAGAAGAACTTGCACTGACGTAGAGTTAGGCCCACGAAGCTCCGATATTTAAGTCAGATGGTGTACTAAGCATAAGGTAGGAGATAGGGCGTGTAAGTGTCACGTAGGGTTACGCAGTGTTACGTACCTCTCCCGTCCCTGAACTTGCACTGGTTCTGCCCTGCACGTTATCATGAAGGTCATCGAACCGGGTGGGGAGGTGTGGACGAACGAGGCCTGTCCATACCCTTTCTCATGATGACGGTCGTCGTCCCCCAATTCTCGAGAGAGTTGGGGCGTTGTTGTACCACTGTCTCGTCAGGTGAGTCAGGAATGTCTTGTCAGTCATTCTTCACGCTGATCGAGAGGCAGTCTGACAATAACGAGTCCTCAGATGGTCGGGTAGGCTCGGATCCGCGTAGTCCTTTGGTCGGACCTAGGTTGTTGAGATACATGGTGTTGGTGTCGTGGCTTCGACTTCCTAGGGAAGCGGGTCATGACGTCAACGGTTGGGGTCGACCCCAGCGTTGCGGAGGGTGTCGTGACCTCGACTTCTTAGAGGAGTTGGTCGTGACGTCAGCAGTTGATCTCATGTTGAGGTAGCCCGTAATAATATAAATAATAAATATTATGTGAGTAGAAATATGAAATTTGATTGTATATTTTATATCAATTGTTAAAAAAAAAAAAAAAATAATTAATTATGATATTTGAATTATGAATAAATATCCAATGTTTTTTTTTTTTGAAACGGTAGTTTAATTAATGCGGGGATTGAACCTATGACCTTTTGGTCACCGGCACAACCCTATGCCAATTGAGCTATGCTCGGTTTGGCATAAATATCCAATGTTATGGGCTTACAAATAAGATGATTCTGTTATTTATTCTTTTCAATCTCGTATGAATATTTTTTTAAATCTTTAAAATATTTCTTCTATTTTTCACATGCATTTTTTAAATTACGTATTATATATTGATGTCTTAAATAGGTTAAAACTCATTAATTCATGTCTCATTCGATATTGACATTTTTTTTTGTTTTTTTTTTTTCATACTCAGTGTAAATTGTGTTTTATTTTATTATTGACAACATTAGAACTTCTTACCTCTTAATCAATAATTCATATATTATATTCACTTGAACTAGGCTCTTGTTGATATAAAATATATTTTATGCATATTGATGTTAATTTTTTACAACAATTATCTTCGGCTAACTTTCTAACGTGATTTATTTTAATCGATCAAATTTTATTACATTTAATAAATAAGTGGATTGATGTACTAGACTTGTCAATTTGAGCACAATTCAATTGACATAAGGATTAAAGCATATGTCATCGACCAAGAGTTTATAGGTTCGAATCTCCCCACTTTCATATATTGTTGAACTAAAAAAAAAATTATATTATACGTGAACCACTCCAAACGAGTTAAATTTATAAGTAAAATATAATATAATAATCTATTAGCTCATGTTTACACAATTTTTTCTTAAGGCTATTTACATATGATTAATTAAGATTAAGAAGACTCGGTTGTATTCATACTCTTATCATTTTTTTTTTTTTTTTTTTAAACAAACATCTAGTATGTCATGAACTTATAATTTTACCGCTGAGACATTTATAAAATTTTAGATGGTATATTAGACATAAAACTAATAACTCAAAATAAGGAAAACACATTTTAAAGGCAACATTCAAAGTTCAAGAGTGACCTACTAGTTACTTAAGAAATTCTCAAAAAAAAAAAGTTTAGTAAATCATGGACTGGTATGCAATTAAAGAAGAATCATGGTAGATGAAATTTTATTTTTTGAACTTATGATGGTGGGTAATATTCAATTGTTAGGAAAATCATGAATAACACGTGGCGTACGTAGGTGCAATCAAGGTGTTGACATGATATGAAATGAGTTGATTGATGTGTAGCTGAAAAGAGCGTCGTTTTGCAGTTTGCATACGACACCGTATAACCGCTTCACTTGGCCCAAACCCACCACACAAAATATATATCCTTCATTAGCCCATTACCTAACTAATGCTTATCCAACGGGCCCACCACCATGTCATTTTCATTTTCGTTTTTATTTATTTACTTATTTTTTCTCTATTCATATAGATACGTAGTCAAATTGAACATGGTTCAATTGACATAAAGTTATGTCGTGATTAAAAAGCCATGAATTTAATCTCCACTTAAAACTCTAAACTCAAGTAAGTATATCTATTTACAACTTTAATTATATTAGTTAATAAAAACTTATGAAAGTTGTGTTATATTTATGGATTCTATATCAATTTATAGATGATATAAATTAATAGATTATGAAAATTTATAATTTTAATTGATAAGATATATATTACAAATTTTAAGGATATAAATTGATTTTTGTCATTTATTTTTTCATACTTTTAAAATATTTTAATCTAATGTCTATAATACCAACAAATATTAAAATTAGTTATCATTGTTAGTTTGAAGTTAGTTTTTTTTTTTTTTTTTTTTTTTTTTTTTTTTTTTTTTTTATCAAAATTAATAAAATAGTCACATACTACCATGACCAAAATAATAATTTAATGTACTTAATATTAAATTTTAATTTATTTTTATTCTTGATGGTGTAAATTAATTTCGTCTATATTTAGAAAAAAAAAAGTTATTTTCAGACAGACAAAGCTTTAATAGTGGATAATTCTTTTTTTATTAATGCATTACGACAGAACTATGTTATATATTCACACATTAGTATTTGATTGTTTGATATTGTGGTTTAAGGTCCAGTGTTTTATATTTATGATTACAATTTTAACATTTTGTTTGTACAATTTTAAGTAAGTTTATTGGTTGGTTGGTTCCAGAATTGGATTGGCTGTACAAAATTAATACACTCTATTTAAATTCATGATTCAATTTATTAAATTAAAAAACAAAAGTAAACTGTGAACTTATCTACACGATATTATAAGATAAGTTCAAGTTAAAAAAAAAAATCCAACTATTTTTTAATTTAGTCTGAAAAAGCTATTTTTAACTTTTAAAACAATTAAAATGATTAATATTCTTTTAGAAATAATTTTATCAAGCATAGATTTTTTTTTTTTTTTTTTGAGTACATCAAGCATAGATTTATTATAAGTTTATTAAATTCTCAAAAATCATATGAAAAATCCAATAATTGAATTGGATAATGTGGGGACATAAAAGAATTAGCAAGTTTTTATTATTATTTAAAACAAAAAAGTTCCATCGATACCAAAACCTTAACCGTATCGAAATGACATAATAACCTCTTCGTCCTTCAGCCTTCTGGTCGCGATTTTAGACTTAGTTAAACCTCGCCTCTCATAATGAATAAGGGGTCTTATCGTCATTTCCCATCAACACGAGAATTTCACCGGAGTGGGTTGGTTGGTTTTCTTTAGCTGCCCTTCGCCCACGCCACACGATCATGTGGCGGTTGTGAACGCCTCCGGTGGCAATTTCGTCATTTCCAATTTCGGTTGAGGGCATTTTCGTCATTACGCTTTCTTCGTCACCTAAACATAACGTGGAGGCAAATCGCAAGAGCCACGAAGCAAAATTGTGGACTGGTGGACACGTGGTCCTCGCGGGTGATTATATTGTTTTAATGCCACGTCGGAAATCCTACGTGGACTTCAATCCTAGTCAGCAGCTCTCGTTTCTCTTTTTAAAGTCCCTTGAAGGCTTCTCATTTCTCTTCCATCGTCGACTGAAGAAAGCCGAGAGCGTACTCAAAACTTCAAAACCGAGTTTTTTTCTTTCTTCTTTTCTTCTTCTTGCCGTACCTCGCCGGAAATTCTGCTTCTCGCCGGAAATTATGGAGTTTCTAATGGTCGGTTGCGTTGCAGATACGGTCTGAGCAGTCTGACCGACCGTCTCTGGTTTCCCCAAGCGAAAGCGACTTTACTTCGCTGAGTTTCGAAGTTATTCCATATTCTGTTAGAAAAACTAGAAAGAAAAAAAAAAAAAAAACTACATTAGAATTACTAGGGATTAGGCTTCTTCTGATTTTTAGCTATCTCAATTTCGTCTGTGTACATTTAATTTTGGGGGCAAAACTCTTGATTTCTGTGTCGATTTTCTTTCCTGATATCTGTAATGAGATACGCTTCAGAGTTGTCGATGACGATTCTAATCTAACTGTAGGCTGTGGAATTCACATTTTCCGTTTTGCTAGCATAACACTGGTTTGCTTGTTGTTCTGTAAACACACTTGTTCGTTCTCTAATCCTGAATTAACTGAAGGAATTGAAGAAATCGAGCTTCAATTTTGGAAAATGATGAAGATAATCGTTGTTGAGATCTGACTATTTGAGGAAGTGCTTAAATTCGTTCGAGAGAGCTTGCTCTGAACATGCCATTTCAAATGAAGATCCAGCCGATCGATTTTGACACAGACGAAGAAGCAGCTCGGTTCGAGCTGGTGAAGCCGGTCGTGAAGTCGAAATTGAAGCGACTGTTTGAGAGACAGTTCCCGAACGTACTGAGAAATACGGCGGAGAAGGCGAACTTTGAAGAATTGAACGTTAACAAGGAGAACTCCGATGGCTTGTCTGAGTTAGAGCCTAGCTCTTTATGCTTGGCGAATATGGTCCAGAATTTCATAGAGGACGACAATGAAAAACAATTCAGCGCGTCTAGGTGCGGCCGCAGTCGCTGCAATTGCTTCAATGGAAACTACACGGAAAGTTCCGAAGAGGAATTGGATCTACACAGTGGTTTTTGCGATTCCAAATTTTCTTCCGGCGGTGAAGCATGTGAACTTCTGAAGGTATAACAGATCGTTTTTAGTTTCATTTTTGAAATGGAAGATTTTCGTTCTTGTTTCTATCATTCTGAGAAGCATTTTCATATTCGAACAGAGCTTAAATCCATGTACGAGTGTTCATGAGAGGAATTTATTAGCGGATACGGCCAAGATCGTAGAGAAGAACAAGGTCTGCAAGCGTAAAGACAACTTAGCAAGGGAGATTATTACTAATGGATTGTTGGCTCTTGGATACGACGCTTCCATCTGCAAATCTCACTGGGAAAAATCCCCCTCATATCCGGCTGGTATAGTTCTTGATTACTCTTCTTGTTGATCATCGAAAATTTTTGGTTACTGAATTTGAATTCGAGCGGTATATCCATCAGTTTCCCCTTTCTCCCAAAAATTATATGAATTAGTTATTCCGGAGAAAATCTAGGGCACTTGAATCGGACCGTCTATTCTTCTCTTTAAATTTGAATTTCATTTAGCAAACTGAATTCTGATTGTTTCTGATTGGATTCAATTTTTTCTCCAGGGGATTACGAATATGTTGATGTGATTATAGAAGGAGAACGCTTATTGATAGACATCGATTTCCGATCAGAATTTGAAATCGCGCGGTCAACCAAAAGCTACAAATCGATCCTCCAACTCATTCCTTATATCTTCATCGGCAAGCCTTGTCGGCTTCAGAGGATCGTATCGATCGTATCAGAGGCTGCAAAACAAAGCTTAAAGAAGAAGGGGATGCCTGTTCCGCCATGGAGAAAAGCTGAATATGTAAAAGCGAAGTGGCTCTCTCCTCATATTCGAGCTTCATCCTTGTCGATTTTGGGTCCAAATCCTGATTCAAACCATCCGCTTGAAAACTTCCAAATCGATCTCCCTCACGACAGTGAGGAATCGGCGAATCGAACCGAGTTGGGAGAGGTTGAGACTGTTGCTGCTGTTGTAAAAGAATGGAAGCCTCCGGAGCTTAAGCCAAAAAGCTCATCAGTTGGGGCTAGAAATCTTAAGATTGTAACTGGTTTGGCTTCGGTTATTGAAGATTAGCCATGAAATTTTTGGGTTTTGTTTCTTTTTTCCTTTTGAGTTTTTGAATACCGTATAAACAAATAGTTATACACAACCAATCTATATGGTGTTAACCTTCAAATCCCCTTCTTGTTTTTGTGTAAGGGTTTGGGTTTTGGATATTACTCGTATCAATAAAATTTGAAACATAAATAGTTTTACAGAGATTATAGTTATCAAGTTTGTAAAAGCCTTTTTCTTCCACCTTCTGGCAGATCATCAGGTTTCTGTTTAGATCTTTAATTGAAGGTGCAATTGTAAGCAACGAAGGTAAAGAAGCAAATCCTGCAGTTTTTCTTCAATGATTTTCTTTTCAGGGAATAATGTTTTGAATTTTGATATTCCACCTCTGAAATGCTTGTTTTTGTTTTGTTCTTGAGAATGGCAGGAACTGATTTTATGATTGAAGAAGATTACACAAAGTATTGTTGCCTCGAGCACCGTGAGGTGAGTTAATAATTCTTCCTTCTTTCCCTTTTATGATAAAGATAAAATGGCCCCTCTGACATATCCATATTCTTACCATCCTTCTGCAACGGGAAGATGGTGATATAATGATGATTCCATCTCCTGATTTATGAGACTATACAATTCATTTCTACAGAATGTCTGGAGTCCATAATATTTTATTAGTAGTTCATTAACATATATGATTTATCCAATCTGGTTGGTTTTGGGCTCTTTTGTAATTATGATTTTGGGAGGATGCTAGGTTTAATGCCTCCTTGTCAGTGATGGTTAATAGACTCTGGTGTAATTATCATCTTGGTTTGATCCTTGTGGGTGATGGGTGATGGTTAATAGACTCTTTTGTAATTATCAGTTTGGTTTGATCCTTGTGAGTGATGGTTAATAGGCTCTTTTGTAATTATCATCTTGGTTTGATTATGTTGGATTGAAGTCTATTTTTGTAGTCAGTTTCTGGGCTCCTCTCACTTTCTTAGTTCTTTTTGGTAGACTGTTTTTGTGTGTCCTTGTATTTCGTTTTTTCGGTGCAAAGCTCGGTTTCTCGCCAATAATAATAATAAGAAAAGGGTTCAAAGAAGGAAGGGAGAACCAAATTTGGTTCAATTTAGCATAGCTTTCTGCTGTTCTGAAGTAGATGATTTTGAGGGGTGTATGGTTTAGATATGGTTTTTATCCTCAGGGGAACTGTATAATGATCAACCTGGGTCCTGAGGTAATTGGTTACTGAATATGGGGTAGAATTTTACTGTTCAGCATGTGGGCCTTTAACTCCATACTCTTCCTTCCCTCTGCCCATGGTTTTAAGAATCTTACACCAAATTTGTGGAAGCAAACAAGGAAAGGGAAAATATGAGTGTGGGGATAAGAAATAGGACTTTCATTTGCAGAACTTGGGTGGCATAGACGAAAAGGGCAAAAATAAAAAGTACTAGGAGAGGTGGGTGGTTTTACATTTATTAGGCTCTTTCCTGACGATGATGTCCATAACCAAAACTATACAATAATAAATATGAACCATACTTGGCTGCATACTGGTATTTAGATATGTTCGTACACACCACCATTCAAATATTGACAGCTAAAAAAAATAAAAAAATCTCATTTTTTTTTTTCTTTCTTTCTTTCTCTTAGTTGTAAATATTTTAATGGTGATGTATAAGAAGATATCTACACACAGCCACGGGTATGCAGCGAAGCATTATTTAATAAATATTTTGCTTAAATGAACTCTGGTGTACCGTTTTCTTTTGCTTTTTTTTTTTAGCAAAACACTGTTGCTCTTAAAAGCCTCCCCATTGTATTCACTTTTTAACCTCCTCTCTTCCTATTTTGAGTGGGTAGGCTGTTTCTGGCTGCCCACTGACATAATTAAAGAATATAACTTCTTTTTCTTCTTCGAGTCTCAACAGATTATGTTTTTAAATAATCCAATATTGGAAAAATGTGTTGAAACGAATTAAATAATATGTATCTTAATTAGAACCCAGGTAGAATTAGAGCACCGATAAACTTGTTTGGATCGGAGGATCCTGCTTTTAGATGAGAATCTCTCCATTTCCAGCTTATGACATTGACATGTGTTTAAATTTGTCGTTTCTGCTCTTTTGTACAATTAGCTGACGTTCTATCTTGAAAATTGCACCAGATTATTCTCGTTCTCCTCTGGTTTTTTTTTTAATCTTTTCTCCAATTAGACCTGATTTATCTTAACAGCATTATAGATCAATTTTATTTTCTTCTTATTTTTTTTTATGTGTGTTCCATGGTCGTTCACGACCACCAACGATTGAACTCATTCTTAGTAGGAGAGTTTTAATAGTCTCAAGACACTTCACGAACCTCTAGACGACCAAGTATTATCAATTTATTTTATTATGCCATTTCTTACATATCTGAAATAAAAAAAAATAAAAAAAAGGGAAAAAGCAAATTCTAGTGTGGGTCCTTGAGTTAGACTTTAGAATTGAATTTGGTGGTCTTAAACCTTGTGAAGATATGATATAGCAATGCTTAAAGTTTATTTCAATATAATGTTGACACCAGGAGAGGTACATTCCACCAGAAACCTCATTGTTGGCTGGTGCAGAGGTTTAAGTGTTATTTTTGAAATGAAATTCAAACCTTTTTTTTTCTTTGGGTGAAATGATATTCAAACTTGTTTCATATCTTTATAAATAAAATAATTATTAAATAAGTTTCGAGAACTCATGTTACTTTGACGTGCTTCTGTTACAGAAATGTCATAAAAGGAAGAAAGCAAAAGAAAAAAGGAAAAAGTAAAAAGCAGAGCCATGGTCAATATCAGGTAAGACTTTTTTCTCGATTGAATGATATAGTAGGTTACTTGCTAACATCGTAAAGGTAGCACAAAAAAATATATATCTGTTTCTTTTAATTCATATTCTTTCATGATTGTAATCTATTTTGCTAACTTTCATGCTTATTTTATTTTAGTTCTCAGCTAATACCTTTCGTTATTATTTACCTTTCGTTTATATATTAATATTCTCTTACTAGATGTTTGTGTCCATAACTAGTTTAAAATCACGAGGGAGAAAGTTAAGACCCTCATGGATGTGTAGTGTGTTTATAGGCTTAATTTTGTGTGTTATCAAATGCGGACATATATAGCTATAAAAAAAAAAGAAACAAAATTTACATGAAAAGACCCAACTTGATCATACTTCCTTGCTGTTTCACGTTGGGTTGATCAATTAAGTGGTAAATATATGCATGTGATGAAATGTTAAAGAGAGCTTCTTTTCTTGGAAGTAGGGCAAGGCAGGCAGGCAGGCAAGGCATGGGGATTCTGCTCCTTTTGGTAAGCAAAGCAAAGGTAAAAAGTGGTTGTCTTCTTTCGATCATGGGAGTCAAATTTGTTGTGCTATTCACATTTTACTTCCCCCCATGGTACACACACATTTGGGGATCCCTAATGCACCACCCTCTTGCATGATTGCATCTCAGATTTGTGAATTTGGCTATAACCAAGAGAAAATTGGTATTTTCGAAGACTTAAGAGCTCTCGATTTTCACAACTCTTGATGGTTTCGATGTCACTGTTGTGAAAATTATATATGAGAATACTCTTTTAAACTTTAGTCTGCAATCTTTTAAACTTCCAGTCACTTGCAGACTAGATGTAATCTAGTTTTTTTATTTTTTGTTTGAGAGTTCGATGACACATTTTTATGTCAATTGAGTTGTCTTTAGTTTGACTATTGTATAGTTTATTTTAATTCACTTTGAAATTTCCTTGAATGTAAATTATTTCATTTATTTACATTGTATCTCATTATGATGGTTTATTTACTTTGTATCTCGTTGTGATGGGTTAAAACATAGCTCAATTTAGAGCATATACCCGAAGTTCGAATCTCTATTCCGATCTAGGTTTTGAAAAAAAGGTCTTAAAACTATATCTTGGATTAAAATACCTCTTAACGGACAATTAGAATGATTTTTCAAAAAAATAAATCTAAATCTCATGACGGGTTAAATTTTCTGGGTCATTAGGGTTTAAAAATTGGGCTGGTTATAACTTTATATTGGGCTTTAATGCATTAGAGTTGGGGGCCCTTTAAATTATATATTGGGGTTTTCGTTTTTTGTCTAATATTTTGTATATTTTATTAAAAATTGTAATGGAAATTCCTATAGCAATTTATTGTTTCTCAACTGTTTTTGTCATTTTCTTTTTTATTTAATACAAAAAGAATTGTCTAACAAAATATTCATTTAAGCAATGTAGTTCTGTTCTCAAGAATTTATGGGGTTTTTAGTTGTGATTTAACTCTCAATTTTTTAGTTAAGAGCACACATATTTATATCAATTGAATCAATTAGTTGGGATTGAACTCTTGATTTTTTAGTAGAGCACACATATTATATATCAATTGAATTATGTTTTTGGCAGGTTGTTTCTCTCGAGCACTCATATTATATATCAATTGAATTATGTTTTTGGGTTGTTTCTCTGTTTTTGTTGAATTTTAAACTTTCATTTTATCTTAATAATCTATAAAATTTATTAGTTTTATTTTTTAATTTTTATTGTTTTAAAATAAATAAATAAATAAATATATATATATATATATATATATGAAAAATTGTAACTGTAGTAAAATAATTTAAAATATAGTATTTTTTTTAAAAAAAATTATAGATATGACAATTTCTATTCTAGTATGGTCTATCGTTGATAGAAGTCTATCACCTTAGTTTTTTTTTATAGAATTTTAGTCTATCAGTGATAGTCATATATCAACGATAGCTTCTATCATAGTCACTAATTTTTTTGTTATATTTACAAAAATGTTTTAAATTTGGCTAAATTTGTAATTATTTGTAGTCTGATTGTTGTTTGTGCCACCAATCTTTTATATATATATAATTTTTTATATTTTTTTTTCAAGTTTTTTTTAAAGTACAATTATGCGAATTTGAACGGTAGCATAGCAATTACAACAATGTCTATTTTGGCATTTTTTGAAGTTTATTAGTTATCAATATTCATAACCTTTTAAATACTAAAACAAAAACTTCAGTCACTATGGTTCATTTTCTTTAAATAATAATAAAAAAAAATTGTCTAAAGTTCATCGATGTGAGTTGAGTTCCTGCAAAGAAATTAGGAAATTGTAAAGGTAGAGGATGATCACCTACCCAAGTCCTAACGCCTCAAGGATATGGATACTATTGTGGGCTGATCTAAAAGGAAGCCCACTGGGCTTAAAAACAAGAGGCCCAATATCCTCGAAGAGGAAAATTCCTCGAGGTTCCTTGGCAATCGAGAAAGGTAAAGGAGAAATAATTTACAATCATATTACATATTTGTCTCTTAAAAATAACTATAAATAAAAAAAGCTAAAGCCAACATCAACATAGCTCAACCAACATAATGAAATGTCTCAAATTTGAATCCTCTCCCAATTAAAAAATAAAAATAAAATGTCAAACCGAGCATAGCTCAATTTAATATAAAATGAGAGGTATAGCTCAACCAGAAACAAAGGAAACGATAAAAAGCTCGAGGTAACAAGATCCTCTCACTAAGCCGTTAGCAAAGCCACACAAGTTTTAGAGTCAATCTGATGTGCCAATACATTATCCAACTGATTCACACGAGCAAAGAAGACCTCTCACTAAGCCGTTAGCAAAGCCACAAAAGTTTTAGAGTCAATCTGATGTGTCAATACATTATCCAGCTGATTCACACGAGCAAAGAAGATTATTCCAGCGACTTCTTTCAGATCCAACACTTCTCGGATGAAAAAATCAACTATGGTGAGGTCTACTCCTATGTCATTGAGAAGGTTACTAACTTTGAAACAATCGGTCTCCGCTTCAATCAGACACTTGTCAGGAAACAAGGAGGAAAAGATCGCTTTTAATCCTTCTACCATTGCCATAGCCTCTAAATTTTTAATCTCGAACTAGCCACAGAAAGCACCACAACCTGGCAGCTTGACAAAACCTTGGTGGTCCCGAACGACCCACCCAAGGCCTGCCCGTCTAGAATAAACTCTAAAAGAAGCATCCACATTCAGCTTTTATCGATTGAGGGGTAGAGGCCTCCATCCCTGTGGGCATCCCTGACCTACGCTTCTCTATTTGCTGTAGATTTTCTCTTTCCTCCGCTAGTTTCTAGATCTCCCCGCCTAGACTCTTTGAATTGGAGAATGCAATTTTCAATGTTGGAGATCACGTCCTTCCGAGATCCGTTGTCCAACATCCAATCTCAGTGCTCCTGTATCGTCCAATGATTCATGTTATTACAAAACCAAGTAAAGTTAGTAGATGAACAAACAAACCACATTTACTTTGAGCAAACAAACCACATTTACTTTAAAGCCTCACAATGACATAAAAGGTGCGTAAAGAATTCCTCGTTCTTGCAAAAAAAAGACAAATTATCGTTATGAATTTCATTTTTTAATAGGTTTGTCTTACGAGGAATAGTGTAGTTTTCGTTATCACTAAAAAGTCTAAATAATATATATATATTTTTTTTTTTTTAAAAATCTAAATAATATATTGATGATAATTAAAAATAATTAGTAAATATTTTATTAATTGTCGTCGTCTTAATTCTTACTTAACGAATCAAGCTAAGCAAAAGGCGAAGTAACAAAATTAACCCTATCATATATAAAAGAATTCAGCCGCCAAAATTTCTTCTCGTGTTCTTGTAAACCCTCAAGACAAATCAACAAAACAGTGGCTGTCCGATCGCCTATTTGTACATTTTCGGGCCGCAATGAAAGCTCCCTTCCTGTTTTGATAGCTGCGGCCGTTGAAATTCGAAACTGAACTGTTCTGTTCAATATAAGGTAAGTTCTCAGTTTCTTTCCATATTTGGATTTGAAAAGTTTTTTGAACTAAATTGAACTTCAATCGGAGAGAAACCCATTTGATAATCTTGAATTCCACCAAACACTCTCTTGTTTTGCTTGAAAATTTTAAATTCAGCGAACTCCCGACCGTCATTTACCCCAAATGGACATTGCTTTCAATTCTTCGAGGTTACTTCGATTCAACAAGATACCCACTACCCTTATCTTTCCCCCTCATCTGAATTGTAAGATTTCAGTCTTCCAATCCAAGCGTTTTGTTCCAATGGCTGCCCTTACAGCCTCCCCTGCTGTAGGACTGTCCGAAACATTCAGCAAGTTGAAGGAACAAGGCAAGGTAAATTTCTCCTACCTTTTACTATCTCCAATTTCATTTTTTTGACATTTCGTTTCTGGGTTGTTTGTTTGTATTCGTCCTTGTTTGTTGAATTATACTTCTTTTGCATTTTGGGTTTCATTATTTGATACTGTTAATAGTCATAATTTTCTTCTTAATCATCCCTTTCAGGCCAGGGGCAGAATCCTTTGGCATACCCCCCCCCCCCCCCCCCCCCCCCCCCCCTTTTTTTTTTTTTGCCATTTTGTGGAGTATTTGGCTAGAGGGAATGATAGGGTCATTGGAGGGATTGAGAGATCGGGTTTGGGAGATTGTTAGGTTTAATACCTCTTTGTGGTCTGTTACTCAGACTTTTGTAATTATCTGTTTGGTTTCATTCTATTGGATGGAAGGGTCCTTGTTGGTTTTTTGTATGCCTTTGTATAGTTTCCAATTTGCTCAATGATGGGTTGGTTTTCTCATGAAAAGAAAAAAGTCCTCATTTCAACTCTATTCGAATAAATTCAAAGTCTTTACTGGGTTAAGTCTTCTAATTGGATGCCTATTCCAAGTTCTTTCACCTTATGCTTAACTGGGTTTGATCATGAGAAGGGTTGGAGTTTTGGGTGCTAGTTTGTGGTCTGATTCAAACAATGGGATGTCATTTTTTCATTGGTCAGTATTTTCCTAAATGTATACATGTTTTAAAGGTCGCATTTATCCCCTACATCACTGCTGGTGATCCTGATCTTTCCACCACGGCTGAAGCATTGAAGGTGCTTTCCACTTATGGATCAGATATAATTGAACTTGGTGTTCCATATTCGGATCCCTTGGCAGATGGTCCTGTTATTCAGGTTACATCTCTATCTCTCTCTTTTTGTTTTTGATATCCGTGAGTGTCCGAGCCAACTTGTGGGCACCTTGACTATTCTCACTGAAACCACTTGACCCTACTACACTCTCTCTCTCTTTTCATTTCTCCATTTTTAATCTATTGTTCCTTGTTCAGTTGTCTTATGAATGTTTTTCTGTAGGCTGCAGCTACTCGGTCCTTGGCTAGGGGGACAAACTTTAGTGCAATCATTTCTATGCTGAAGGAGGTAATTTCATTGTACCATGCTACATGCTGTAAATAATATAAAAAAAAATTTCCTCTTCCACTTTTGATCTGAAATTATTTGAGGCAATAGAAAGAATAACCCAAATTTATTTCATTTGTTACTTATATAATGACTTAAGGTGTGTCAAATATGTTATTTTGTCTCTGGGGCGAAAGAAATGAATACCTTTTTCGAGATTTTTCCTCCTCTTTTGATAGGTTTAAAGAACTGATTCTTTTTCATGCCATGTATTGGTGTAAATGTAAACACTCTTTCTCCAATTATAACCTTTTTTTTTTAATTGCGAATTGGAAAACTTTCTTGTAATTTAACTTTGGGTATCAGATTTTCTCCTTTTCATTTATCAATGAAATTGTTTCTCTCCTCAAAAAAATATTTTATTTTGCAAACTTGATAAAATGTGGTTGTTAACCTATTCATCGAACATATAAGATTGTAATCTGAAAAATTGTTAAATCAGATAATGCAGGAATGGAAACATTCTAGATGCTGCATTTCACCAGGCTGCCAATTTTACCTTTTCTTTAATGAAGGAATACACGTGTACTTAAAATACATCTTGCACTCAAATTTCCCGTTAGTAAACTTGAGTTCAATTGATTTTCCCTCCCATTTTTGTGCATACTGCACAACATCATCAAATCAAATGTCTATTGAAATATGATCCTGTCTCTTATATGGTTCACTGTCCTTTCGTCTCTCATTTATGGAATTGAAAGTTGACACATTTTTGTTTCGTTTTGGACTGCTTAGGTGATTCCTGAACTATCTTGCCCAATTGCCCTTTTTACATACTATAACCCAATTCTTAAGCGTGGCGTTGAGAACTTCATGATCACAATAAAAGATGCTGGTGTACGAGGTAATTTAACGAGTTCACTCAATCTTTTATAGTGAATTGTGTTAAACTTTTTGATCAATTTTTTATTGCCCTACTTTCAAGATGACATGACTAGGTTAGGCTTAGGCCAATTGTCAGGTTCCAAATGTTAGTGTTGGCCTTTGCTCCAACTTGCATAGAAATACTGGTCGTATTTATTGATACCATCATTAAATTGTCATTTTCTTTATCCCAGTGAACGGTACAAAGTTGAAGTACGTGTTAAAAGATAATTATGGTTTTGGACCTATTATCTCATTGCTTAAAGAACATGATAATTGAAGATCCTTGTTTCAAATATATTTTCTTTGTGCACTTGATGTGAGGTTCTACTGAGTTTGTTTCTCGAATCACAAAATTTGTGACATTCAGTTGAGTTGGTATTTGGAAACAACTCCTTGTCTCTTTATGAGCAAAGAAAGGTCGACTCCATATAGGAACATTATGCGTCTGTTTCAGTATTATGTGATTATCTAACTTAAGACCATCAACTACAGGAATATCATGCGTTGTTTCAGTATTATGTGATTATCTAACTTAAGACCATCAACTACGTGATGATTATTCAAAAGTGAATGATGTTATTACTCCTAACATTTAAATGGGTGGTAATGTTTGAACTTTCTCTTAAATGGGGAGTACTGTAAGTCTGTCTAACGCTATCTAGAGAATTGCACGAGTTTCATTATTTTATTACATGTTATATACGATAACCTTAATGCCATTTTTCTTGGTTTACATAGTTCCATGGAGTTTAACCCTCCCGGGTGACATCTTTCTATTACTTAGGTTCTTTTGAAAAAGAAACAATTTCATTGATAGTATGAAATTACAATTGAAGGGGATGTCTCCCAAGATTACAAAAGACCTCTCCAATTAGAAAGGAGGGTATCAAATCTATAGTGATGGAAGAGGGGGGATCGTTTCGACCAAAGCGCAACCGTATTGACAATAGCTTCGAAGAACCTAAAATAAGAAGATTCTTTTTCTTGAAAAATTCGCTTGTTCCGCTCTTGCCAAATGGCCCAACAAAAAGCCCTTGTGAAATTCTCCCACAAAATCTTCTTCTTCTTTTTGAAAGGATGACCTCCAAGGATGAGAGCTAGAAAGAGCTTTGGCTCTTCCGGAAATGCCGTTAGCCAATTGAAGGATGCTAAAATATCGTTCCAAAACAAACGAGCAAATTTGCAAGATATCAATAAATGGCTTTGAGATTCTGAATGGTTTTTGCAAATAATGCACCATTGTGGAGAAAGAGTCATGTAGGGAAGCCTTCTTTGTAGTTTATCATTAGTGTTGATAGCCTTGTGTGATAGCTCCCATAAGTAGAACTTTATCTTCTTGGGATAAAAACCTTTCCAAATCAAATCATAGAGTTTTGTTGTCTCGTTAACCGATGGGGAGATGTCACTTAGAAGGGACCTTATGGTAAAGAGACCATTTGGTTCCAAATTCCATGACACTCTATCCCTCCTATGATTAACGGCACAATTGGATAAACAATGGAGAAGGGAGACAAATTCATCAATCTCAACATCTTTAAGATTTCTTATCGTTCTCAAATCCCATAATCCAAACTCGGTATTCCAGAAATCCTTTACAGCCCCCTGTTTTGAAATAGTCAAATTATAAATCAGAGGAAAGGTTCTAGCAAGTGATTCTTCCCCAATCCAAATATCATCCCAACACAAATGAGGTTCTGCCATAGATTAGATTTCCCTGCTTCATTATTGTTTTCCATGGACCTTTGGCTTTTGTTAAAGAGATACTACCCGGCTTCATGTTAAGGCTAGTAGTTCCATATTTAGCATCAATCACTTTCCTCCATAAAGCATTTGGTTCGTTTTGGTATCGCCAAATCCATTTAGCAAGAAGAATTTCTATTACTTAGGTTCATAAATATATTTGTAGTTACATTGCACTTTCTTGCAGGGCTTGTTGTTCCGGATGTTCCTCTTGAGGAGACTGAAATTTTGAGAAAAGAAGCTGTAAAGTACAATATTGAGCTGGTGAATTCCTTTTCTCATAATGACTGTATTATCTAAATCGTTTATTAGTTTCTAGGTTTTGATATTTATTATGATTTTTACTTAAAGATATTGAACATAGTGGTAAACGACCTCTGAAACGGGTCTAGCAAATGGAACAGTTCTAGGGTCTTGATAACTGCTCCATTGATGCCACACATAAATTAGGGACATAATTTGCAGCGCTAAAGATAGTATATTATTAATTATAATTAATTGGTTGAACCTGCCGAATATCTAGTTTTCTTGATCACGATTGTTAAGGCAGAAAACAGTTACCCTGCATTATTTTTATGTCTCTAGAATGAAATTATTGAGGAAATAAGTAGTCAATTCATTGACTCGTTCTTATATTGACTCAATTATATATCATTAGTTGTTATAGATTATCCATTTGTGTGGTAATGCTTTGTTCATGAAATCAGAAGAAGAGGCAGAGTATATTGTTTCTAGATATTTGCTTGTTCTTATGCATTTTTTACACTGCTAAAGGTACTCTTAACTACACCAACCACGCCTAAAGATAGGATGAAATCCATCGTCGAAGCTTCAGAGGGATTTGTATATCTTGTAAGACCTTTTTCTGTTTTTATCTCTTTATATGCAAATAAGTTCTGACCTTTTCATCTCATTTTGAGGCTTCTGATGTCACTCAATGATGATAATTGGTATTTTTTTTTTTTGGATTCAATATTCAACGGGAACTAATATAAGGGGAAACATGGTGTTCATGGTGTCATCAATTTTTTTCTTGAAATTGTCTTGCCAGTACTGGTATCACGACAACATATCTAGAGTGTTCCAAGATTCTTTTTCAGAATGGTATGAAAATGTGAGTGTTAGTGAGACTTACATTTGCCTTATTTCTACAAAGTGATATACTAAAAAGATAAGCAAGTTTAGATTCCTCAGACTCTCAAGTTATCTATACAAGATTATAAACTGAAGTTCTAGCTGAAAGACTTAAAACAGTTCTTCCAAACCTGATTATTGAATTTTAATAACTTCTCATTGAGAGAAGACAAATTATTGAATATTGCCTTATTGCTAATGAACTTCAAGAATTCAAGAAGAAAAACAAAGAAGGTACGGTGTAATCTTCAAATTTGACCTTGAAAAAGTTTTTAATAAAGTTGGTTGGAGGCTTGGAGCTTTTTAGATGCTAACCTTGAAGCCAAGCCACAAATATGTTGGGTCGATGTTTGCCTTTATAATGTCAATTGTATTACTTTCCTCCATGGAAAACGGAGATGGAAGATTAAGGCTTTTGGAGGCATTAGACTGAGGACCTGTTGCCCCCTTTCCTTTTGACCCATATTTAACTACCTCAGTAGATTCTTACTAAAGGTCTCAATTTTGGATCAGTGGAAAGATTCAAAGTTGGTAGAAGCTAAGCTACTCATTAGTTTTTTGATGAGAAACCAAACTTTTAACAAAAAACAGGCCAGACATAAAGGAAGTTTGCTACAAAAGAAAACCAACAAAAACAAAAGAAAATTACAGTAAATGCTTTAATTGTTAAGCAGCCTCATTATAAATCACCTCCAATTTGATTGTGTCATTTCTCCTCCACTTCTGAATGTAAGTTCAATCTTTTAAGTTCTTGGGTTTTTGAACGTTAATTTGAGTAGGAATGTGACCTTGGGGGTAAACTCTGATGACCTGGAAGTTCAAAATCTTACCTCTATAGTAGGTTGCAGCATTAAGAAATTGCCCGCATCCTACTTGGATCTTCCTTTTGAAGGTAATCTGTGGAGTTTTGTTCTTTTACTCTTGCCATTGAAAAAACCTAATGCAAAATATAGAATTGGAAAAACTCTGATTTTTCCACCGGAGGGGAGGGAGATTAATTTTCATTCAAGCCTCTCTCCTCTAACCTCTCTATAACTTACTATGTGTCTACTCTTCTTGTGCTAAAGAATTAATGTAAAGCTTATAATAGATATCCACTGGTTGCCCACAATAAGGAACGAGTCACTTTTGGTTGACTGGCAAAAAGTGAAAAAACCTCTTCTTTCAAAGGATTTCAGTACAGGGGAATTTTTGTTTTAAAACCCATTTTCTTTTAACAAAATGGCTTTTTGGAGAGTCGCCTTTGAGAAAAATATCTTTGTGGAAGAAAGTGGTTGTTGCTAAATATGTTGTTACCAATGAAGATTGGTGCACTATTCCTTCTTCCCTCAAATTCTATAAAGCTCCTTGGGAGGACATTTTTAATATGAAGAACCTTCTATTTGACAGATTTTTTTCCTTGCTTTTTTTAGTACAACAGCATGCGGGGTGAAGGGATTTGAACATTTAACCTCTTGATCAAGGGTATATGCCTTAATCAGTTAGGCTATGCTCAAGTTGGTTTTTTTTTCGGCGTTATGTCAGAGAATAACAACAAAATTCTGTTGGGAGAAGAGAGACCGTCTTCTCTTTTGTGGGAGCATATTTTTTTTGTCGCTTTGTTTCCGTGCACGAACGGAATTATAGATAGTGTTGTGAGTGCAAGTAGTAAAATACAGTATCTGCTATATTGTTTTTGTCGCATTGTTTCATGTACTGATTTTGGTGAAATTTGTTTTCGTTCAATTACAGGTGAGCTCCGTTGGAGTTACCGGCGCCCGTGCATCAGTGAGTGATAAAGTTCAAACTCTCCTAGAGGATATTAAAGAGGTATGTCAGCTTAATAATTATCTATATGTATTTCTTGTTTGCACTTGTAAACGTAGTTGTGCACTTTGAAAGTCGATGGTGTACGAAAAGTCGTCGGTTTGAAACCAATCAATAACATAGGCTTCACACTCTACTTTGTTTGACAGGTAACAAAAAAACCAGTAGCAGTAGGATTTGGTATATCGAAACCCGAGCACGTGAAACAGGTAAACATTTTCATCATACACCTAAACAGTCTATTAGTCGTGCAATTTGTTGTATAATATGTTGTCGTGTTCGTCCATAGGTGGCTAGCTGGGGGGCTGATGGTATCATAGTTGGTAGTGCAATGGTAAAGCTGTTGGGTGAAGCCCAGACTCCTGGAGAAGGATTGAAGGCACTAGAAAACTTTACAAAATCCTTAAAATCTGCACTCTCCTAATAATTTTTTGATGGAATAAATCAGGCTGTTCTCCTTTCATCTGTAAACAAGAGAACAACTTGCTCTGTCACAGATGCCTCTTTAAATTGTACTTGAAAGATTTCTTTTTTCCTTTTAACATAATAAGATTTTGAGGTCATATTTTGTCTGAGAAGGTATTTGCATTTATTAATTTATTATTATGAGAATAGTTTCTAGTAATTTTTTGGTAATCACTGGATGATGATTGAGATAACATTTTTTCATAGCTTTCTTGAATGATCATTGTCAATGAGGGCCTAAGTGCCCGATCTTAAAGCTTTATCTTAGAACCCCAATTAAACATGATATTCTCCATTTAGGTGGAATGATTTCTGCTTCGAGGCGATCCTTTCGGCTTGACCTCTTTTCGTCGATAAATCATCACTCTAAGTCTCAACTTTCATAATCTTTGCTTCAGTAGGATAAAACAACAAATCTAAGACCTCTTTTTTTAAGTACAATTTGGATATGGGGATTGAAATTTTTTCGATTTAGGAGAAAGAGTACATGTCAATTACCGTTGACTGAGTTATACTCGTCTGTGTATAAGTTGGGTTCTTTACAAGTCCAGAGTGTTTTCGTTTCGAAAGTCTAAAATATGCCAGGTCACCATTTGACCAGGTCAAGATCTGCCAGCTCACCAATTGACCAAGTCAAAATCTGCGGCAGGTCAAGATCTGCCAGCTCACCAATTGACCAAGTCAAAATCTGCGGGGCTCAACTATTGACCAAGTTATTTAATATTTATATCATCCTTGTATACTTCCAAAGTGAACAGCCCCTTCATTTACAGTACATTCCCCTTTTTTAACAGAGAAAAAACTATAGAAAATTAGGAATACGCTAATAACCTATGAGTATAAGCTAACATGCATGAGCATATATCAGCGATAATTGACATTTGTTGTATATATATTCTCCTACGTATGTACTTGTGTCCGTTTTGAGTATAGAAACTCTTTAGTTGAAGGTCGTTTCTCAAAGAGTATAACACGGGTTAGTTCAACTCCTAATCCAAGATAAAAGTGTTAAACTTGCAATAACTATAAAACTTGTGAATAAATGAAAGCAACCTAACTAACTAAAATTTAAGAACATTTCCAAGAGTATTATTCTCTTTTCTCCTAAAAGAAATGGTAGAGGCAGCTATAGAGCATGCAATACATGCAAAAATGAAGGTAATATTAGATGGATTTTTGTTGGGATGTCATGTTGGATATATATGAATTAATCATCAAATTGGTAGAGCAATTAATAATGATACATTTTGTACCACAAACAAAGACTTTGATATTGTTGGGTACCTTTTTTTTTAATTTCAATATATGGTCCAAAATGAAAATGGGGTCAAAAACAATATTACAATAAGTTTTGAAAAGTGCTTCTATCTGCATGAGATTTTGAAGAAATCATTTGTTTGGATTTATATTATGGTTATTATCAAGGGCCATGCCTATTCTTAAATTTGGAAATTTGCTATAACCACACATTCTCCCTGTCACCTATCAATGAAAATGCCTGTCCTTATATCAATTATTGTTATTCTCATGCAATTAATTTTGGTGGGCTTAATATATTCATTACATATACACCAAAGTTTTCTCTATTTAAGTTTATTCTACACATCAAGTTCATGCATTTAAGGTATTGAGCTACATGAATTCATGACACAAACAAAGGGTTAAATTTGTTAAAGAATTTTTTTGTTATGATTATGACAAATTATATGGATAATGTGGTCCAAATGGGCTAATTATATATGTGTAATCTATTTCTCAAATGGAGGGATAAATAAAAAATAACGACGCCAACAAGAGTCTAGTTCAACCACATGATGTCTCGCCTGATGACCATGAGGTCCTAAGTTCAATCTCTCACTCCAACATGTTGTAAAAAAAAAATAATGGCAAGGTTTTGAAAACTGATTTTAATTATTAGGCTTGACACAGTAAAAAAAAAATTAAAACTTTAACAAAAAAAAAAAAAAAAAAACAAGAATATATTTTCAACATATATATGATTACCACAATTCCTTAAACCACAACATTTCATGGAAAAAAAAGTCATATATTTGTTCAATAATTAGGAGGTTATAATATTTTACTTAATTTTAATTTTAGTTGAGTTATCCTAAGGTTGATAAAAAAAAAAAAAAAATCATTAATATTGCTGTCAACTTTAAGCACAATTTGTAAGATCATATTACACATTCCTCTTAAAAGTTAAAATGTTTTTTTTTATAATATGTAGAGGGAAAGATTCGAATCTCAGACCTCTTAGTCGATAATACATGTTTTATATGTTTTATGTAAGTTGAGTTATGAGCAAAGTTGACCTAAAGTCAAACACAAAATTGAGCCAAAAGTATAATATTAAATGAATTAAATTTGGTACCCCAAGAAGCCCTTCCTAAGTTAGTTCCTTCTCTCAACAATACATACAGTCTCTTTATTATTATCATTTCAACCACAAGAGAATTAGTTCTCAAAGCTTCTGTGAGAGAGAGAGAGATCAGAAGGGGAAAACGATGTCGTTTGAGGAGACAGAGCTGAGGCTAGGCTTGCCTGGAAATGGGAGATCAAGTGAAGGAGAGATGATGACAAGAAAGAGAGGTTTCCATGAAACAATAACAACAATGGCAGATTTGAAGCTTAATATAATTTCTTCTTCTAAATTAGAACAACCTTCATCACATGGCTTATTGGATCCAAATAACAAGCCTCCCCCACCCACGTAAGTTCAAAATCACTTTTCTTACCTCTTCTTTTGCCTTTTTTTTTTTCCTTCCATTATCATTATCATCATCTACACCATTTTTACACGTCAAAAAGACACCGTCGCACTAACCGTCATCGTAGTCTTACATGACAGACACTCGAGTAGATATAGAAGCAAAACTAGAAATTTCATACCAAAAAAAAAAAAAAAAAAAAAAGTAAGACCTTGTTTGATAACCATTTGTTTTTTAGTTCCATTTTTCCCGCGGATCTGAGACCTACCCCTAACAGGGCGAGAAATCTCTGTTTAGAGGCGGAGTAGGGAGAGAAAATCTCCGTGAGCTAAACGGTGACGAGAAACGTATTCTCCGTCCCCGCCCGGTGAACCACATCCATATTCACACTCATGCATTTTTTTTTTAATATTTACGCCAAAAAGAATATAACTCGAGTGACATGATGTATGATTAGTGATTAAGAGGTAATAGGTTGGATCTCCCATCTCCACATGTTGTAAAAATAAAAGTTGTAAAATTTGTAGGGCAGAGGTTGTGGGTTGGCCACCAATAAGGTCATACAGAAAGAACAGTTTGGCCCTCCAAAAGGGCAGCAAATTAGAGGATGATAAAGATGACCAAATAAAGAAGAAGAAGGTGGTGTTTGTGAAGGTTAGCCTTGATGGTGCACCTTATCTTCGCAAACTAGATTTGAATATCTACAGCACCTACAAACAACTTTCTGATGCCCTAGCCAAACTCTTTGCTGCCTTCACCATTATTGGTACTTTACAATTCTATCATTATTATTTTTTTTTTCATTTTTTTTACAAAAATTAATGTTTTTTATTTGTCCTGTAATAATGAACATGAAGGTAACTGTGGATCCGAAGCAGCTGGGATGAAAGATTTGATGAACAAAAGTAAGCTAATAGATCTTTTGAATACTTCTGATTATGTTCCAACCTATCAAGACAAGGATGGTGATTGGATGCTTGTCGGTGATGTTCCATGGCAGTAAGTCTCATTTTTCCTTCCAACGATAACATGTTACGACTAATCCAAAATACTTACAAACAAGATCTCATAAAAAAATGAAATAAAGTCAAACCGAGCATATCTCAATTGACATAAAGTTGTAAGTACTCCTATTTATATAAAGTAATATGACTTATTTTGCTTCAATACTCATCCAGGATGTTTGTTGAGTCTTGCAAGCGTCTACGCATAATGAAAGGAAAGGAAGCCAATGGACTTGGTAAGATCGATAAATTTACATTCTTTTTAGTTCAACAACATGTAAAAGTGGAGATTCAAATCTTTTTTCGTCGATAATATAATGCCTTAATTAATCAGTTGAGTTATGCGCGTTTCCTTCAACCAAAACAAGCACTTATATGACCCATATTATTAACATATTGGATATTTTCTTTTGTTGGTTGTGGGGTTTCAGCACCAAGGACTGTAGAAAAGTGCAAGAACTACAAGAGCTAACTTTGTATTTCCAAGCAAATGCATGCATTACTGCTTGCAAAATTAAGATATGGTCTTTGTTTGAGGACAGATTGGTTGGTCTCTTTATATTTTAAAAAGATACATATAATGGGGTTTGGAATTGAATTAATTATGTAAAATTAGGATGTATTTAATGTGAGGTTTAATTGGTATCCACATATAAAGATATGATGTATAATGTATCTTTGTGATGTGTTTGTGTGTATACAATATGGTCTACTTTTGTAGTAATTAATTTGTTTTGTGTTTATGTGAAGTTGTTTTCTTTTAAGATAAAAAAAAGTTCAAATTTAATTTATGAAAATTTGAGGATGTTAGAATTCATGCATGATTTTGTATGTTTAATCAAATAGTGTCTTAAAAAATCTACAATACAACATAGTGTAGTATTCGCTTAAATCCCAATAAATGACGAATGAGTTGTGTACCAGCAAAATTATACACATTATTGGTGGGATGCTCGTTAAACACACTTTGATGGGATGCTCATTGCTCACTAAACAAATGAGTTGTGTTCCAACAAAATAGTAATGTACAACTTATGGGATGCTCGCTAAACACACTTTGAAGCTCAAGTCAATTAGGGATTTGTGTGTAGCAAGAATAATTAGGGCGTTGTGTAATATACACCGCGCATGAATTTTCTCTTTTCCATTTGTACTGGATTTGACCTAGCTAGTTTCTGTTTTTTTCCTCCTTTTCGTGTTGGCTAAGATCTCTCTGGTTTGGGTTGGTCCCTTATTAACTTGGGCGACTTCGACCTTGGGCCTTAGGTCGCTAGGGTCGAGTCAACCTCGACCTTTTACTTACCTGGGCAAAGATAGGCCTCCCATTAGGCTGGTTTGGCTGAGTTGGGCTTAGCCCTAGCCAAGGGGTTTGACCTCGACCATAGTCGGTCGGGGACCAACTTGCATGTTGGGCATAGGCTTTTCTGAGGGCTAGTTGAGCCTTGACTTGTTGCTTCAAGGCTTTTCTTCTTAGGGCTCACTCACAGCGCACATTTTTATTTTGGTTTAATTTTAAGGATAAGTACACAAATAGTCACTTTAGGTCTATGAATTTATATTAATGTTCACAATTCCTATTTTTATAAAAAAAAATGTCCAACTACTTTAAGATTGTTCATAAAAGTTAGGTTGCAATTATTTTCAAATCCTTCAATCCGTTTTAAACTAATAAAATAAAATAATATCTTTCCATTTAAGGAAATATTAGAATTAAAAAAAAACTAGAGAGAAATTAATGAGATTATATTATGTTTCTTTATTCCTTTTTCTCATTAATCACACACATCTCTCCCCTCATTAAAATTGTTTTCTCTCTTCTCATTAAAATTGTCATCTCCCTCCTCAAAATCAGGTTAAAATTTTTTTTCCGAAATATATATTCGTATATTAAATATATAAGGTGGGTATATATATATATATATATATAATACTTTTTAAAAAATACACAATATCTATAAGTATATATGAAATATAAAACTATCTATACTCATATTTAAAAACTAGTATATATATGGTGGGTATATATAAAAAATACATATATTTTCTAAAAAACAAATACATTATCTATAAGTATATATACAATAATATATATGAGTATATACTCACATATATGAAGTATATATAAGTATATATGGTGGATATATATAAAAAATACATATAGTTTCTAAAACAATAAATACATATTATCTATAAGTATATATACAGACTCATATATGAACCGAAGTGTATATATATATATGTATATAACATATATTTTTTTGGAAAATCCCTAAAATAGTGTAAATCAAATTAAAAAACAAAAGATCGTATAAAATATTGTTAGAAGAGAGAAAATTGATATTTATTATACAATTGTAATTTAAGACACAAAATGAGAGAGAGAAAATGAATATTATTACGAGGAGAGCACACATTAATGAGAAGTATAATGGCAAGCATAAATAATAAAAAACATAAAATTGTAATAGATCTTATGACATATTTAAAAATATGCTAGTCGTCATTTGGAATAATTTCTCCTTATTTTACCCATAAGTCCAATAACTTTTTTTTTTAAAGGGAAAACCAGAATGTCTAGAAAAGAAATTCATAGTAGATCAAATTACCATAAATAAATAAAAGCTTATATTATACAAGTAAAAAAAGCTCCAAATTAAATTCTAATTATTTAGAATCAGAATTAAGAGATAATTACGCCAACATGAGTATAGTTCAACATGGTACGACATAGTGACTAAGAGGTCATATGTTCGATTCTCCCACTCACATATTAAAAAAAAAAGAATTAAAAGATAATTACGAGACCTCTAAGAAACGATCATATATACAGATTGAACTAATTAATTAAAGACCATATTCCTCCCAATGTGATTCCTTGCATATAAAATTCTCTCATTCTTCTCCTTATACTAAGAGTTTATAAATCAACTAAAGTTAAATTTGGTAGAAATGATCAATTTCTATTGTCTATAAATATACCATTTATTGGCATGAGCATATAGCTCAACGACATGATGTATGTAATCATGAGGTCTTAGGTTCAATTCACCCCAACATATTGTCAAAATATATATATATATAATCATTTATGGAGATGTAGACTTCTCACCCATTCTTTAAGCATATAACATGCCCTTACTAAGGGATGTATTTATGTTAAATGGACCATTGAAGAAAGGACCATCTTTCAATTTTACTTCATTTTTCTCAAGTCAAGGCTCAATCATAAGTTCTTCAACTTATTTTCTAACTTCTTGAGGCTTATAGAAGCCTAGAGGAGAGGGAAAAAAAAACTAACTCCTAAAAAATATATATATATCATCAATGTCTAATAAGTTTAGATTAATCACTTACGTCATCATTATATTAGGTCAACTAACTCAGCTCCACGGATCACTTAGAAATCAATTAATTTTAAATTTTAAAGATTAATCAGAAATCAAATTTAAACTTTAAAGACCCAACATGTCACTTTTGAAACCGCAAAATCAAATAGAAACTAAATTTAAATGTAAAGAATTAAAAATGTTAATTTTAAAAATTTAAGGATCAAAAATAGAAATTAAGTTCAAATATTAAGAATTTTTTTTTAAGATAAAAATTTCCAGAACTAGAAGTGTATAATTTTATTTTATTTTATTATTATTATTATTTTTTTTTTTTTGACATGAACTAGAAGTGTATAACCTGTTTAGTTTAATAAATAAATAAAGAAAAGTGCAAAAGACTCCAAGATATAAAAGGAAATAAAGACAAAATAACTTTTCGAAAAAATGTCATCTAAATTATCACTCTCATTCAAAAAATATCATAAACTATCACATCATTTTTTTTCTTTTTTTTGCTAGGTAACGTCAAAAAGATAAAAGGATGATAAAACATTTTGATTACTTAGTGATGACCACCCTAAAAGAAATAAAATTTTAAATAAATGGTTAAGATATATTAATACGAGTTAACTCAACTTAGTTCAACTAGTTAAAATAATTCGAATCTTTACTTCATATGTCGTTGAACAAAAAAAAAAACATAGTAATAAGAAATGAATACAATAAAATAATTATAAACAACATAACTGTAAGTGAAGTTACTTATTATGACGATGAATCGCGTATTAATAGATATTTTTTTTCATTTGACAAAATATATATATATTTTGATACTTAGATTCGGATAGGTTTGATGCACATGTTCTTCACGTGATGTCAGCAGTAAATTTGATATTCGTTCGGAGGATGAAATTACATACAAGAAAGAAGTACTGAACACTGGATTGGTGTTAGCCACACGCTCCAATACTTAAGTTAGGTTGGAATTTAGAGAAAGCTAGTATTTTAATAATTTGATTGGAGTTATGTGGCTATTGTATTATATTTATATTATCTGATGGGCTAAAAGCCATTTTCGGAACTTGTAAGTTGGGCTTTTGGGCTTTAGCGGGCCCATGGTAGGCTACGAGAGTTTTTACGGCGGACAGAGCAATATAATTGAAACGACATGTCGGAGGAGTGAAGATAAGATAGCGTCCTCCACATGTCTCGCAGAATATCCATCACCGAAACAAAAGAAAGGCGTGCTAACCACGCGCTTTTACACGCGAGTGGGGAAAAGCCTGAAGTAATTATTTCAGCCCCCACTCTCGTGTATCAGCCAGTAAACCCCATGCAAAAAAAAAAAAAAAAAAAAAAAAAAATCACAACTGAACCCACCAAACCAAACCAAAAACACAAAATTCATTCATATTCTTAACATTTTCCAATCGGAATCTGTTTTTGATTTTGGTTTTTGTACTAAAATTCCTCATTTAAACCAGAGATTTGCAGTTTGTTCTTCTTCTTCGACTTGTTTTGAGTGGGCATTATTGATTCCCGAAGAAGAGCAGTGTGTTTTTTGAGAGATGGGTGGAGATAGATTTGTAATTCCGGTGGAATCTCAGGCGGTTTCAGTGAAGAAGAAGAAGAAGAAGACGACGACTAAGACGAAGAAGAATACTGCAATTTCCAGAAGCTGGGTTTCGTTGGACCATGAAGGAAGGAGTAGGATTTTGGATGTGGATAAGTTTGCGATTATGCAAAGGGTTCAGATTAATGCCAGAGATCTTCGCCTTCTTGATCCTCTCTTGTCCTATCCTTCCACTATTTTGGGCAGAGAAAGAGTGATTGTTCTCAATTTGGAGGTAATTTTACTGCACAGATTATTGCTTCTTCTTCTCAAATTCTGCTCATCTAACTTTCTTCAATTATTATTTTACTCATTTTTGTATGTTCCAGCACATCAAGTCAATTATCACTGCCGATGAGGTAATAATTTGTTTTTCATTTTCTTCACTAACTCTCTATTAAGACCATCTTTAATTGGTGGCTTTAGGCAAATTTATGCTGTTCTTTTCTTTTCTTTTTTCAAACTCCTTTTTGGGGTTTAAATAGTCCCTAAAAAGGTTTCAAGTTGACTATGTTAATGGAAGTATTTATGTGTCTTTCACTGTTCAAAGGATGTATCACATTGACAAACCAAAATGTAAGAGAAGAGCTAAAATAAGAATTCAAACTCTTTTTCTATGTTCATTTTTTTTTTTACTATTTGCTCTGCTATCTTGTGGGGAGTGTGGATTGAGAGAAACAATATGATTTTTAGGGAGATGGAGCGATCTTGTGATGATGTTTCAGAGTTGGCAGTTTAATGTCTCTTTGTGGGCGTCCATAACTAGGTCTTTTTGTAATTATGGTCTTGGTTTGATTTTTTTGGATTAGAGTTACTTCTTGTAGTTCTGGGACTCCTTTTGTTGGGTTTTTTTTTTTTTTTTTTTTTTTTTGTATGCCTTCTATTTTTTCATTATTCTCAATGAAAGTTTGGTTTCTTACCAAAAAAAAAAAAAAAACAAAAAAAAAAAACGATTTGTCTTTGCATTTTTAGGAAGATTGTTTTTATTTTATTTGGGGTGCAGGTTCTGCTAAGAGATCCAATGGATGAAAATGTAGTTCCAATTGTTGAAGAACTGCAGAGACGGTTGCCTTCCACAAGCTCCATTTACCAAGGACAAGGTGAAGAAGAAGAGCCTTCTACCGCCCAAAATGAGTTGGCTGAAAACGGTACAGCTTGGTGAAATATTCTCTCATGGGTTTTCCCCTTGTATTCAATGATGCCATATTTGGAAAGATAATTAGTTTTGCTTGTAAAGTTCATAAGCTTTTACATAGTAGTTTAATATTTCTTTTTTTGCGTCTAAGTTTTTTCCATTCAATGCAGAATTTCCATTTGAATTCCGCGCCTTAGAGGTCGCACTAGAAGCAATTTGTAGTTTTCTTGATGCACGCACAAGAGATCTAGAGACTGAGACGTATCCTGCTTTAGATGAGCTGACCTCCAAGGTGAAGCTTATTTAATTCTGCTCCCTCACTGCATATCCAATTAGTTGATCCATTCTTGAAATTGGAACTTTTTACTGCCTAAACTTAAGTTATATCAGTGAAACAGAGATTAGCTTTCGCGGATTTATATTATACTGCCTTCTTTCTTTTATTAGTTTTTTAACTTCCTGCTACATCTCAAGTTCTCTAGGCTTGATGAGTTATTGGAAGCATTCGATTTATTAGTGGATTAGAATAACAAATGTCCAGATTTAATGTTTTTTCATTTTTCAGTGAGATTTATTTCCATCAAAAGAAAACAGGATCTTTTCATCAAGATAATTGTCTTCAAGGTGCTTTTATGTGTATAATCGTTCATACCATCTTATTTTTCTCTAGTAAAGACTTGAAAGGTGAATAATTAAAACGACCTTTATGATCGATCTCTCTACTAGAAAGCAAATATGGTAGAAGCATATGGAAGGATTATATGATTGTATTCTTTCGTTTGGAGATTCAATGCAAACTTTTGGTTACAACCCTTACCAAGAAGTAATTCTGCATTCATAATTATGTTCTTAAAAAAGCTAACTAAAAGATTTCATATTTGCTCATGGGTGCATAATTGATTGCTAACGATGTTTTTTGTGACATAAGCTGTATAATAAAATGGATTTTTCTTCAAATGAACTAATACAAATGTTTACTACCTCCCATCAAGTATTTGATCTGAATTAGGAACCATACTAATGTCTTTATCAATCTCCCTTTCTTCTTCTGAATCTAAAAAATCTGACATTTTTATGCAGATTAGCAGTCGTAACTTGGACCGAGTGCGTAAACTGAAGAGTGCAATGACAAGGTTGACAATCCGGGTGCAAAAGGTAATCAATTTTCTGTGCCATCTATAGTATGCAATATGAGGCTACAAGCCTTTCTTTGCTTTCACTGCTCTAGGATCTTCAACTAAATATACCCTTTCAATAACAAATATTACAACTTACGGAGAGACAAGCTAACAGCAAAGAGAAGTTGCATTGCCCTAGCTTCAACCAAATTTGGAATTTGATCTATTCTAGGATGGTATATAGGTTGAACATCATGGTATCTTCTTGGGTACGAGTGTGATATTACTTTCAATTTTGAGGAGAAGTAGACAATTTTTCATAAAGTACGAGTAGTTTTCTATCACACGTTTTTTTTCTTTCTTCACACATATATATATCTAGTGTTCCATATTCTGGATCTTCAATTAAAACTGCCGGTCTACAAGCCCCTGCTACCAAGCTATATTGATTCGATTTTACTCATTCAACAACTTTTAAGCATTCAGTAAGTGTCAGTTCGTTGGTTCAAGTCATGGTAGCCACCTACCTAGGATTTAATATCCTACGAGATTTTTTTTGCAACTAAATATAGTAGAGTCCGGTGGTTGTGCCGTGATAATAGTCGATGTGTACGCAAGCTGGCCCGAATACTCATGGATATCAAGAAAAAACCTCAGGTTGCAATTCACCTTTCTCCTTGCGGATAATATCGGACTGGCACATTTTTTTAAGTTCCTGTTGCTTCTCATTTGATCTTCTTAGTTTGGCAGACAAAGTGAGCAAAAAAGCAACACAATAAATGATCGTTCTTGACATGAATATGAGCCAACTAGTCCCCTCAAGAACCTCACACTTGCCAAAGAACCACTTGGGAGGTTCAGTTCTTTGGCTTGGGTGGGTTAATCCCTCACCTATTTGCCTGTCAAAAGAACAGAATATGTAAAGATAACTAATAGTAGCCAATTAGTTTGGGATGAACTTGAACAGAATATGTAAAGATACGTTCCTATTGCTGATGTATTTTTCTCATGCTTGCAATTTTGTTAGCTTCTAGGCGATGATAGTATACCATTGTCATTCCAGGTTAGGGATGAACTTGAACAACTTCTGGACGATGACGATGACATGGCAGAACTTTACTTGTCGCGAAAAGTAGCTGGCACCCCTGAAAGTGGCTTTGGGACTCCAAATTGGTTTCTTGCTTCTCCGAAGGACTATTCAAAGATGTCTAAAACAAGTAGAGCAAGTGGGATTACGTTTCGAGGAGAGAGTGATGTTGAGGAACTAGAAATGCTACTCGAGGTATAATCAATGTCTTTAAGAACATAATATAACATCTAATTTACAGAGATTCAAGTAAATTAAGATCTAATTGAGCTGATTCTGAATACTCTGCAGGCTTATTTTATGCAAATTGAAGGTACACTAAACAAACTAATCACGGTATGAACCAAACTTCAGAAGTGTGTCCGCTATATTTGCTTTCTATTCTTATCTGATATTTTGTATATAGAACTTTCTGATTATGTGGGATTTTTGTATCATATATTTTGAAATCATCTTCGCTTACCAGTTGCGGGAGTATATTGATGACACAGAGGATTACATCAATATTCAGGTAATCGTTCTAACTTCGTTGACGGTTTAAGATTCTCTCATGCCATTAAAAAATGTTTTCTTTACTTCTGAATATTCTTGACACTGTTGAAGACTACAATCTACTGCTGTTTCTTATCAAATGCTCTGGCTCATCTTTTGCAGCTTGACAACCATAGGAATCAACTTATTCAGGTACTCTTTTTAAAGCCTAATAAAATTTAAACTTCTGTTTCTTTGGCTTAAAACTCTTCATCTATTGGCTATTGAAGTGGCCAGACTTTTCACTTGATTAATTTCTGGCCACAACAAATTCATCTGCAAGAGCTATATCATGGTTTTTTTTTAGTTCTCAGAAATATAATGTTCTTTAATTTGTGGCAGCTAGAACTCTTTTTGAGCTCTGGGACTGTTTGTTTGTCTATTTATTCTTTAGTGACTGCAATATTTGGAATGAATATCCCATATACCTGGAAGGAAGATCATGAACATGTATTCAAATGGGTAAGTATTTTTGGTAAAATTGAATGGAAAATCATATCAAGAACTCTAATTCTTTTGAGACAGACTCTTCTGAAGATGCACTGTTGATCTTTTCCTTTCCATGAATTTAGGTGGTCATCCTGACAGGAATAGTTTGTACAACCATTTATGTGTCACTAAGCTCGTATGCACGGTACAAAGGTCTCGTTGGATCTTGATCGTTATGCTCGTAAATTGTTTCCACGGTTTCGAGAAATTTGAACTCGAATACGAAATCATTCTTGATGTCTGCTGGGGAGGTTATGGAAGAAGTTTACCACTATGATATGTTATTAGGAAGTCAATGATATAACTCATGTCCAAGGATGAAAATATTCATCCATATGTCGATATATCTGTAAATCGGACCAAGGATGAAAATATTCATCCATATGTCGATATATCTGTAAATCGGAGGGTTCGATATAGATATTAAGAGTTAATGGATATTTCTAATATCTTTTATAAATATATGTAAAACATAAAAAAAATATTATTTGTCAATATGAATATAGATACTAATAATAACAAGATTTATAACTTAGTTTGAAAGTAAAAAAAAAAAAAAAAAAAAATTATTAATTTAAATATTAGAAAAATAATTTACAAAAATATTTGTCGATATCGATAAAATATCGATATACCATGGATATATTCATAAAATTAAAATTTTGATATCTATATCAATATTTTCGTCCTTAGTTATATAATGTCCTTCAAACTTCAAAGATAAATGAAACACAATTTAGCAATTACTTTATGTAGCACTAGCAACAATATCATAAATCAAACAATATTATGGCTCACATGGTCTAAGGGATTATATTTTGGACCAAAATATTAGATATTTGAATTTTTATTCCCACAATACGACCAAAAATAAGATATTTTTTTTTGTTTTTTTTTTATTTTAGAGCAACAATTATGGAGTTAAAGATTGAAGTGTCGATCTTTGATAGTAATTGGTGTCTTTATCGGTTAAACTATTATATAAATTAGAAGTTAAAATTCTTACCACCTTTATTAAACAATGAATAAATAAATAAAAGAATTCAAGATAAACCGTGCGCAATACACGTTAAAATTCAAACAAAAGAAATAATAAATGGAGATTCCGAGATGGACTTGAATATGATGGAAGGTTGGTTGGCCTATCTGCCACAACTTATCTCTTATTGGATTAAAAAAAAATAAAAAAATAAAAATGTAGTTTATTTTATTTATTATTATTTACAATGGGAACTTTAGAGTTTAAGCTTGAAGAACAAGAAACCACATCTGAAAAAGAAAAGAAAAACTAATAAAATTAAAAAGAAAATTACAATCTTGAGATTCTCACTCATAGGTCATATATTATACCGGTTGAGTTAGGCTCATGTTAGCTTAAATGTTTCTTAGTTCTTTAATTTTTTAACTGTTAGATGAGTGAAAGTTTGAACTTATGATTTTTTAGGAGATAATTAATATTTTGACTATTTTTTGTTTTTTTAGTGACTAGTTAAATTATGTTTATGTTTATATATGTATTTGATTGAAAAAATTTAGTTTATTTGTTTTGATTGTTACAATTATTTTTTTAGCTACTAATTTTGAAATATTTCTTCTAAATTATGCTAAATTTGTATTTCTATTTTTGAATTTCACAAAAACCTTATACGATTTTTATATCCAATCATAATTGTGTAAATTAGGTCTTCTTGTTTATCTTGTACTTATTAACTTATATAAAGACACTAATTTTTGTGTAAATCATATAATCAAATTTACATCCCGAATGGTTTGAAAAAAAAAAAAAAAAAAAAAAAAAAAATATTGGCTTTCCACTCTTTTCTTTAGAAAGATATAAAGTTCATGGTAAATACAAAAGGTGATGTTTTTTAGTATTGATAACATTGAAAAACACACATGCATTTCGAAATTAATACATATTTACCTACTTTATATGAAATTGTAGTTTCAAATTTCCACTCAATTATCTTAATGTAATATTCTTCGAAATAAAATTCTCTTGAAAAAAAAAAAAAAAAAAATTCAATCCTTTTTTATTTTACTTCTATCCATCACGAAGTAAGTAGTGAAAAATAAAATAAATCGAACATATAAAGATAAAAATATAGTTTTTTAGCGTTGATACCATTAGAAAAACAACCCATACACTCATAGTTATTTTTTTTTTTTATAATAAGTCAGTTGAATTATGTTTATGGTAGTCATATATTCATACGTACTTATTTCCTTTTCGATAAGGTAGATTCAAATCTGAATCTTTTTTACTTTTATTTCTCTCTCCCCTCCCTCAAAAGAAATGAAATGAATAATAAAGAGAGAGAAAAAGAGTAATCGAAGGAGTCCAAGAAATGGAATGAATGAAAGAAGGAAAAAAGAAAAGGAAAGAAAAAGACAGAGGTATTGTTGTGTTTTTATCCTCTCTTTCACTGCGCATTTCAATAAACTGCGCCGCCCTGTGGCGCAGTTTATCTTCAATCCCACCTGCTTTAGTTGACCCTCTCGGCTTCTCTCTCTCTTTATTAATTCCTCTTCTTTTCTTTTCTCTTTCTCTTCTTTTTCTCTCTCGAATTAAAACGCGAAAAAACAGAATTAAAATCCATTTTTCTTTTTATTCATTCATGCTCGCTCGCTCCTCTTCTACCAAAGCCAAACAAACAAAGCCTCTTATTCCCATTTCATCGATTCCCAGATCAATCTCTTCAAATCCTTCAAAACCCACCTCTAATTCCCTCTAATTTCTCAAACCCATTTCCAAATCTCACTCATCAATCCATCAGATGCCCATTTTCCCTGATTTTTCACTGGGTTTTGTTCTGTTCTTTCTTTCCTTCTGTTGCTTTTGATTTTGGGTTTAATGGCGATGTGTATTTGAAAAAATGGACGTAAATTTCTGATATGTGGAAATGCTGAAGGCATGCAGAGTTGAAGAACGTGGTTGAAGATTGGGATTTTTTGGGGCATGGCGAATCAGGTCGTTAAAGTGAAGAGGGAAAAAATTGCAGCATGCATAACTTGCCCTCTTTGCAATAAGCTCTTGAAAGAAGCCACCACCATTTCTGAATGCCTTCATACGTGTGAGTCGCTTTTTTTTTTTTTACTTCCTCTTTTGATTTGATATCACTTCTTTTAGGTTCTTTTCTTTCACTTTCATTCTTCAATTTATTGCCCTTTGGTTTGTTTGTTCTGTTTCTTTCTTTTTGCCTTTGCATTTTCTTGTACCTTTGTTTGACTCTTTTCGATCCATTTATGGTAGTTTTTCCATCTTTGATTTTGAACTTTGTTTTGTGTACGTTTGGATTAATTGCTGTTGACCCTTTTGTTAATTTTTGACAAATGTTGTTCATGAAAGAACATTGATTTCTAGTGAACGAACGAAACAATTAGCTTTCTTGTTTATTTGGTTCAATACTGTTCTCTCGCATGTGAACTCAGAGTTGCTGTGGGATTTGATGTGATTTATGTGCTGTGTAACTGATCGCATTGTTTTGAAAGGCTCATGCTTAGTGGTCGAGCAACTTTTGCCGGCGTGAGCATAGCTCAACCTGCATAAAGTATGTGTCCTTTGACCAAGAGGTCAGAGCTTCGAATCTCGCACCCCACATATTGTTGAACTCAAGTGGTCGTCCAATTTTTTCATTTGGGAAAAGGTTTATGGAAATGACGATTGAATGCTTACATAAATATCAATATCATCTTCTTGTGTGGAATCATATGGCTCGACAGCCGAAGTTACAAATTCGAAGCAAGTTCAGAGTTTACTTCCTAATGAAACTTCATATATACCCTCAAACCTTCTTTATGTCTCTGTCTCATTTTATCTATCTGCTGTTTTATAAAGCAGAAGTCACTAAATTAATGATCTTTTTTGTTTGTTTATACTGTATGGAAATAATCACAGGTTATTGGGGAAAGTTCTAAACTTTTTCTTAAACTATTAAACATCCTATTTATTTACCTTTATCAAGCACTTTAGCTTGCCAATTAAGATAATAAGATGTAACAAGCATGAATAGTTTTAATTTTTCTTTTTTCCTGCTCAAAATTAGTCAATTGAATGGAAATGACATATTTTTTTCCATTTGATCACTGTGCCAGTAGTTTTTATTGATAGCTTACTGTCAAAACTTTTCCAGTTTGCAGAAAGTGCATATACGATAAAATTTCCGATGAAGAACTAGAAAGTTGTCCAGTATGTTACATCGACCTCGGGTGTGTACCGCTGGAGAAATTAAGGTAAGATTTATATTACATAACGCCACTTCCTTCCCACTCTTTATTTGTGATAATAGTTGCTTGCGGCTTGGAATATACTGATCTGTGAGTGTGCTGTTTTGTAGTTGTTTTTGGCGATTTGATAGGCACATAAACTTTTATTTGCCTACATTTACATGCGACAACGAAACCTTTTTAGCTGGTTTTGTGTTTTTTCCCCCTTGGATTATTTGGAGTAAATATATGGTTCCTTGGTTTTGAACATTATATTCATTTCATAACATAATTTCCTGTTCTCATGTTGGCTGAATGAGATCAAAAGCTACAAACTAACATTGCCTATTCAAATATTGGTATTCCCATCCTCAATTTATGCACATTTGTTTGATACTATGTAGATTATGACTTATTCATTATCTTGAGGTTTTCATATACTCGTGATATAGAGTTTTTAGTAAGAATTCAGCACTTGTTGAGCATTTATCTTGAGCATCTAATCACCAGGCCAGACCACAATCTAGAAGATTTAAGGGCCAAGATTTTCCCTAGTAAAAGGAGAAAAGTGGAGACGCCCGAAGTTGCTCCTGTAATACTACCACCAGTTAGAAGAAAGGAAAGATCTCTTTCCTCATTGGTGGTCAATAGTCCCAGAGTGTCCAGTCATGCTACGACAACTGGAAGAAGAACAGCAGCAGCTGCTGCAAGAATTGCGTTACGAACACCAAGAGTCTCCTCTGAGAAGCGTGTGAAGAAAGAGGAGGATTCCGGGGAAGACCATTCAGAGAGCTCAAGTTCCCTCGAGACATCAGAAAAATTCAATCAGAACAAAAGGCCGGTAAAGGAAGAAATTTCTGGTCCCAAATTTTTTTTCCCGTTAGAAAAAATTTCTGTAACAGAGTAATATTTCGTCTTAATATTGGACTTCGTGCAGGATTCCAGTCCTACCAAGTCTACCATATCTTTGCGAAAGAAAGAAGTTGAAAATGGTGTTGATTCACTGGGAGGGAACTTGGATATCTGGAAACCACTAAATTACTTGGTAGAAGTTGCAAATAGGAGTAAATGTTTCAAATCTAATTCACAAGGATTTGAGACTAAAGTCGAGCTTGCAGGAGTCGATGGAAGTGAAGCTCAGGCAAGCAAGTCTAGAAATAGGGAAAGAAAACGCAAGCAAAAACGTGAGAACGGAAAAACTAGAACAGACCCGGTATCTCCAGAAACTGAAAAACCTAAGAAACTGCGTAAGGTACGCCAGAAGAGGGAACCTTTGTATGGGGACTCCAGCATTACACCCCAGGTTGTGTTGGATGGCACTAGTGCTCGGCTTGAAAGAAGAGCTGGTCCAATTTGGCTTTCACTCATAGCTTCTGATCAGTGAGACACAACTCTTAGTTCCCTACAAAATACTCTATACAAGACTAAACAAATTTTGATAAACAAGTATTTATGTCTTACTTGCACTAAATTTTGGTTTCAGGGAAGGAGATGTATCGTTGCCGCAAATTCCTGCTAGGTATTTGAGAATAAAGTAAGCTCATTTTAAGCCTCATTCGATATCGATAGGCTCTACTAATCCTTATTTTAGCTGTCAAGTAATTTGATCATATATGATACGGTGTACACAGTACTTTTCATGCCTGTTTTCGAATTTTCCAGAATAGATTTTCTTCAGCCTATCAAAACAATTATCTGAAAGTTGGAGCTGTCTAAAATATATACTGTCAAGTTTCCTCATGACTCTTGTGCATGGTTATTATTTCTGGAAGAGAGTAATTTTTCTTGTATCTCAGACCAGGATGGAGCCTCAATTGTCACTTTTTCTTGCATATATTGCTTAAAGTCTCTCATAATGAAACATGACATTGTAGTCTGGATGTTTAATAAACAAGATCCACACGAAAAGAGGGTGCAGCATAAATACTTAGAAGCAGTGTCGTTTTTAATAATTGCGGGTAAAATGATACTTAAACCATGCTAACTACTATTCATGTGTTTGCTCGTCTCTCTGCATTCGGGTTTGGAGGAATACTATTGTTGATTAGGAGTTCAATGTACATATTGTTATATTCTTTAGTATTTGTCACAGGGATGGAAACTTGCCAGTATCATTTGTTCAGAAGTACCTTATGAGAAAGTTGGATCTCTCCAGTGAATCAGAGGTGAAAAAACTCATCTCCTTAAATTTAGTTCAAATTCTTACTTCATTTTTATATTTGACGTCCTTCGAGTTATTGAAACATTGGACGATTTTTACATTTTTTGGCTCAAGTTTGAGGGTTATTTGTGCAGGTTGAAGTCAAGTGTATGGGACATCCAGTTGTGCCCACACTGGATTTGCATAGTTTAGTTGATTTGTGGCTACAAACAGCATCAACCTCCGAAAAGATTCCGGCATCGATCGGGACGTCCGCGGAGGATTTCATTATGGTTCTTTACTATGCTAGAAAGATCATAGTTTCTTGATTTTCACTTTCCTTCACATTGCTGCTGCCTTCCTTCATATACATTAATCTGCATCGAAAGGGTCTTCACACGGTTCGCTCTTTGGCAGCCTCACAGTGATTCTGGGTAAGAGCAGACCAACGCAAAGTCGCTGAAACGACCCCGAAATGTTTCTTTAATGAAGGCTTCTTAGGGTTTAAGATTATGTAAGAATAGGACATAATGAACAAAACATTTTAGAGTAAGCAACAGCTATGGGAGGGAGTAGTACCATTGGATACACACTTGAAATTCTTTATACACCCACATCATCAAATAAATCCAACATCTCATTTTATTTAACCATGTGGTGTGGGTGTAATGAAATATTTAAAAAGTGTGTTGAGTTGACTTAGGAACTCCCTCAGCAGTTGTTTCTTTCACTTTGTTAGAAGATGTACTTGAATTAGTGTAACCAATAGCAAATTATCCTCTCATCATTCTAATAAAGTTTCATCTCTCTCAACTTTTTTTATTATTAGTGCAAATGTTCCTATTTCTCAGGTTCCATTTTTCTTATAATCAGCATGTTGGCCTCAGTACAGAATTGTTTGTGTGTCCAAATTTGTACAGTGGAAGGTTGATTTGGCAAACACGTTGGCTATTTGAAGGAAACATGAGTAGATTTTGTAGATCCTAAAAAGTTGGAAACGTGTCAGTTTTGTTTTGAGGCTTCCATTTTTGCACATTCGAAATCTTAAAGGTTTTTGTCTGAATTTGGCGGAACATTGCATTAACACACGAGTTCAAGATAAAACTAAAACACTTCCTCTTTCAGCAGAAGCCTTTGGCGTCGTGTTGTGTACTTACTTCAAATGTTTATTTTTTTTAAAAAAAATCTATCACAATGTTCTATGCAATATAGTTCTAGTAGTCGAAGTATTAATATTGTTGCAAAAGGAGCTATAGTTTCTATCGAATCATCGTGACCACAGTTGTGAAGTTGTAGTTTTATGTTTTCTTTTTTTAGTTCAACATGTGAGGTGGTAGAATTCAAACATATAATCTCTCAATCGAAGATATATGTCTTAATCAGTTGAATAATGCTTATGTTAAAAAGCGAAGAAGGTTCCCTTAAACGTATAAAAATAAAAAAATTAAAGCATCAAACAACTAGAGAGGAAACAGATAAGGGGAATATGAAGTAATCTTCCTATTTATACTTTTAAAAAAAGGGTACTCTTCCTATTTTCTGCATCAATTCTTAGAGAATGCTTTTTCATAAACGACAATGAAAACAAATGTTTGGAATCGAACCACATGCTAACTTTAAGGCTTCCACACCCAAATTCCATCCCTCTTTTTTCTCAACCTCAACTCTTAGCCTACTTTGCCCCTTGAAACAATTATTGAAAAAGAAAAAAAGATACTGTTTTTCAAAACCAAACTTCACAGCCTAAGTTCAAGACCTGCTCAAGGAATAGATCAGAGAAGGTAAAGAAACAAACAAAACCATCACAGTCACTCCAAACCTAAATGGTAAATACAGCTAAGAACCAGTGAATACAATTTCAAAGATCTAACTTCGCTTCTATAACTAAGTCCCAACTCAACAACTCAGCCTGAATTAAAGCATTTTTAAATATTAGAAAAGTGTTTTGAAGCATTAAGAAAGTCAGTCCCAACTCAACAACTCAGCCTGAATTAAAGCATTTTTAAATATTAGAAAAGTGTTTTGAAGCATTAAGAAAGTCATTCCGAACAGTAGTAATCAAGAAAAGTTTCAAGATTCAACTCTACTATAAGCAAGGCAAAAGCAAGAGTTATATTAGCAACAAGAAAACAATAGTAAACATTCTAAAATGGGACCTGTAGAGCAACCTTATTATCCTCCATCAGAAAGTATTCACATTAATCAACTTCCATGCCAAACCAATGTCGCATCAGAATAAAAGTTAACGAAAACTAAATTGCGTGAGAATGTAATGAAAATAAAGGGCTTACAGAAGAGGATTATGATAGTCATCTACCTAGAAATTATATTCTACAAGTTTCTTTGGCAACCAAATGTAGTAGGGTTAGGAAGTTGTCAAGTAAGAATAATCGAGTTGCGTGCAAGTTGGCTTGAAAAAAAGAAAAAAAAAACCTAAAAGTCTACAATTCAAAATTCTAGGTGTCAAAAAGCTTCATTATTGCCCCCACAGTATTCACAGTGCACCCGCTTCCGAGCAAGCTGCCTATGTGGCATCAGAATCAAGATACAGAATTAAGACAATCGCCATGTGAAAACCAGCTATAAATTCAGAAAACTTCCTTCACTTGGGATCCATGATAAAAGCATAGGATTTGTACGACTAAGTAACCATCACCTTAACTTTTGTCACATGGGAATCAGAAAGATGCATAAAGTCAGGTCATTTGGAAAATGAACCAAAAGTTCTACTTAGAAAGAAAGAAAAAAAAAAGGTAAATGTTAGATGGTACAGCTACTATGCTGGACCATCCCCATACTTGCCGTTCTAATCCACATCCAAACTCAACATATCTACAATCGACAAAGTTGAATATCTGATCAAAAAATCTCAAACCAAAGCATTTCAAAACCTAAGAAGTATAAGAATGATTCGGCATAACATCCTATTACAGATTAAACAACTCAGCATGTTCTCCTTGAAAAATTGAAAAGGCTCATCTAATCCTTCTTTTTTATTAAGTACCGAGCTTTCATTTAGAAGAAATGAAACAATGCTCATCTAATCCTATCTAGTATCTACTCTTCACAATCAATTTGAATCATCAAAATCCACAACATACAATTCAGAGAAAAATATGGAACTAAATTAAGAGTCATTATAGTCTATATGAATGAATCTGGCAGTATACCCAGAAATCTTCCAAGATGATGAAGGGAAAGAACGCGGCCACAGAAACAACTAGAAATGGCAGGTATAGTATATATTAAAACCAAAATTGACTAATTGAGATCCACTATTTTCCATTTCTTCCTTTAAAAAATAAAGAACACACCAAACCCAAAACATTGCAATCCCCTTCCATCAAATCACACCCAAATAAAAGTAATGTCGGGATAAAATCTAGAATTTCACATAGCAAAATTATGTATTTCGCTACCTTTGAGCTAAAACTACATGTACAAACATTTTGAACAAATAATAAATAAATAACCAAAAAAAAAAAAAAAATCGCTAAATCAATCAGTGGCATCAAACCGGATTTCCAAGCTTGGTTTCTAATGCTGATTCGAATTTTGAATTGCGGCACGAAGAACTTGGATCGATCATCCGTAACCTAACCGCCGAAATGAACCAGTGAATTCTCTTCTAGACTCGGGTGTACCCTGAACGAGTCGGACTGCCAACAACGGAAAGCAATCCTCCATCGGCGACTTCTTGCTCGTCGATATACAAATCCTCCGTAACCCTAAAAGCGGCGTGAATCAAAACAAGAAACCCCCCAATCAAAATCGAAAGCAATACATTCAACGAGACATGCGTCAACACCAAAGCGACAATCGTGAGCAATCCAAGCACAGCCAACACGATTCGATCATCAACAAGACGATTAAACAGCTCCAAGGGCTGATCCCGGAAGAAATAGAGGAAGAACCAGGCAACGAAGACGATCAAGAAGACGATTAAGGAAACAGGGTGCCAGAAGAGGCTGAAAAAGAGAATGAGCAGAACGAAGAGAGTGTAATTGACACGAAAGTATTTGAGATTACGCTTACATCGAATGGTGGCTGCTTCGCGAAGGGAAGAAGGGCGGGTGAAGGAGGAGAGCGGCTGGAGAAGCTCCCGCCATGGGCGTAGAGTGGCGTAAACGGAATCGGAGGTGGCTCTGGCGCGAGATAGAATGGAAGATTCAGTGAAGCCAAATGGAGATGGCTGAAGAGAAGAGGACATTGCAGAGAGAGAGAGAGAGAGACAGTAAAATCCCGTCGGCGGGAGGGTTTTAGAGAGAGAAATGAAATGGAAGTCTCGAGCCAGGCTTGGGTTTTATGCAACGGATGCGACCATCACCAATTGACCATTTGACCATTTGACCATTTGACCCTGGACTGGACTCTGTAGAATCACTAACGTGGTTCGATGAGGCTCAACTTTCCCGCTGGCCAACGACAAATTTTGGGACCTACTTTCCAATTGCATCCATCGTTGCCTCTAACAAATCAAATTGAATTCCTTTTCCAAAAAAGTTGCATTATTTTGTAGGTTAAATTATATAAATTTTAAATTTTAAATTATTATTTTTTAGTTCAACTTGGTGTGTGGGATTCAAACCTCATGTCTGATCGAGGGCACCTCGGGATGTGAATTGAGCTAAGGCCGTGTTTACCAGTCCGTAATAGATTTTTCTCAACCATCGTAATCGACGATAATGGATTAAGGACTTCAATCGAGTGTTTACTTCAGCTCAATTCAAACGTAAACTTAATTCCATTTATTCATTCGTAAATTTACTATAGTACCCTCTGTCATAATAACAAAGTGACCGCCAAAAACACACGTCATCTTCTTTCTTCCTCTCTGCCAAAACGTCGTTCGTTCGAACTCCCTTCTCATTCTTCCTCTATGCCACAAGATAACGGTGTTCATTCTCGCCAAACCCGTGGTTTCGCAACTGATTCAAGCAAGTTCTGATTCCTCTCCCACCTTCTTACATTTCAAAGTCGCAGTTCATTTTCTCTTCGTAACTTTTAGTACTCTCTGAACTTCATCGTCGTATGATATAAATCATGTTCACGGTCGAGTTTGTACTTGTGTAATGAATCAGGTTTGTAATCTTTTTTATGGTATTAATATAAATTATGATAGTTTTCCAAATCGTGTAATTATGTATTAATCTCATTTGCGCCCTAAATCGAACGATTACGAGGTTGAAGACGACCTTTCTTCTTTATAAACACCCCGAATAAATATACAAAAACTATGAAGTCCTTAGATTTGGTCGGCGTAAACGCCCAGATTAATGAATCAGAAATGCGTTGGATGAAAAAAAAAAACATTTTTTTTTTTTTTATCAAAAGTAAAGAACAAATAAATAAAAACTAGAGAAGAATGAAAAAAAATGACAAAGAGAGAGAAATGGGCATTTGTGGAAGGAAATGAGTAGAAAATTAGTGGGCCCCACGTAATTTGCCATGGTAATCCCATCAAGACCCGGTGATAGAGATTGGATGTAATGGGATTAGTCACTTCGAGGTGGGACTCATAGTTTAATTACGTTTACAGATTTTGGGAAACGGCTCAAACATAATGAATGTAGGTCCTACTATAAGAATTACCATTGATTCATCGTTTTGGAGGGAAGTAAACGCGACCTAAGTTCGATTTAACAATGTTAAATTACTAATTGTTTCTATTTATTCGTTCATAAACTTTAAAAATGTTTGATATGTCCTTGAGTTTTTGAAAGTTTGACCGAAAAAATCATGAACAAAATAGACATAAATGTAGAAGTCGTGTTTTATTAGACACATTTTTAAAGTTCATGGATTAAATAGACACAAACCTTAAAGTTAATGGACTAAACTTTTAATTTGATCTTATCTAAAATACCTCTCAACTTGGAGGTACGCTCAATTTAACTCTTGGACTTTAAAATGTTTCATTTTTGCCTTTCAAACTTAGATTTTTTTTTCATTTTTGCCTTTCAACTTAGAAAATTGTTCCAAAAATATCATTTAAATGTAAAAGTACGAAGGCATACATGACATCACTTAAATTGACCAAATAACTTATGTGTAAATTTTGTTTATATAATTTAATTTAATATAATATTTTGAGATGAAATACATGGAAATAAATAGTAACAATAATCTTCAATGTAGTTGTAAATAATATCACATACATTTTCTAATTTGTAGACATGTCGAGTAAATTATCATCCTTTATTTTTATGATTTTTTTTTTAAAATAATTTCAAAGTTTAAGCGTATTTAAAAGTGACAACAAAAACATAGTTCAAATGACATGATCAATCAACTAATAATTAAGAGGTTTTAGGTTAAATCTCCCGTCCACATTATTAAAAAAAAAATATTAAAAGTTGAAACATAATTGAAACCTACTTCGAAATATTTGGAAGAATTTTGAGTTTAGAGATCTTTTACATAATTTAACGAAAAATGAATTTTAATTTTAATTAAACAAACGGTGAAGTAAATTTCCTTCTGTCACACATTATCTCCCTGTCACCTAGCTTCCCACTTGCAGACACTTGGGCACGTCTGTTTGATAAATGTGCACTAGAAAAAAAAGTGACAATGCCGTCAAATAATTCATATGACATGGAATGTTTGTATGGTGCTAAATAATTGGGCCAATTTGCCAACTAAAAATTAACCTTAAATGAATTCCTCCACCAAAGAATGAGTTCAATTCTTTCCCTAACACTCACAGAAAAAAAAAATTAAAAAACTAAAAACTAAAAGCATTTTAAATAGTATGAAATTTAAAAAAAATCCGACCTGCCGGATTTGAACCAGCGACCTAAGGATTATCTGCTAGAATTAACAACTACAGTCCTCCGCTCTACCAACTGAGCTAAGGTCGGTTTGTTGAGAAAGAAGCCCAAATAATTAATACCTATATTTTAATTCTCTCACAGACCAATTAATTTTCTAAATATAATTTAAGGGAAATTGTAATATATGTCAATTTAGAGTAAAATAATTAAAAATATAGCATTTTTTAATTTTCTTTTGTAAATATGTCAATTTCTATCACTGATAGTATGATTTATCGATAGAAAAAGAGATCGAAATTTTGAATTGCTGTTTGAATTCGAAAGATCTTCGTAAAATACCGGACTTTGCAATCTGCAGGGGTCATGCAAATACATAGGCCCCTTCTGGAAATGGAATAATGAAACTTTATGATCCAAGATCTAAAAGAGAAAGGAAAGCTGATGAGACATATTCCCCCCTGAATCTTAGTGCAAAACCACAACTTGGAATGGGGTGGGTATATACCCTGAAACACAAAGCTGATGGCCACTCTCGTTTTGTTTTTTTATCTTCTTTGTCTGAAAATGGGTTTTTTAGTATAGAATTTTAGTCTATCAGTGATAGTAGTCACTAATAGTAGTCTATCAGTGATAATCATATATCAACGATAGCTTCTATCAGTCATAGCCACTGATTTTTTTTTGTCATAATTGCAAAATATTTTAAATTTTGCTAAATTTATAATTATTTTGGGTCTAATTGGTGTTTGTGCAACCAGCCCATAAATTAATTTAACGAGAATGAGATGAGATGAATTGATAAGTATAACATAAAATATTATATTTATTAAAAGAAAAAAAATAATTAATTAATGTTGTTTTGTATTTTAAAATTTCAAATTCAAAAACCGAATTACATAACATAATTAATTTCTTGAATCTATTTGACTTATTTAATCTATAAAATATAAAATATGCTAATCTGCATATTTTGTTACTAGTAAAACTTGGGGACATGGGGCAAAGTTTTATTTTATTTTGTTACGTTTTTTAATTAAACATAACATAAGTATAGTAGCAGCCTATTTTTCAAGATCCATTTACTAATTTATCCAATTTGGACCAAATATCTAAAAAAACAAATTCCAAGTTACTCAAATGTCATGGAAGAACTTGTAAGTCTTGATGTTTTCAACAACAAATCTCAATGCACCAACACAACCCAAAACAGCAACCACTGAGAACCATATAGCCATTCCAAGATTAAGGAGCTTCAATGGAAGGTGAAGCTTTGTATTAATGCTTGGTTTGCCTACTTTCAAATATGCTAAAGCTGGGATGATGAAATCCAGAGGGGTGAACCCGATTGCCCCGCAAATCGACACGAAATTCCCGAAGAACGGCATCGCAGCAGCGATCAAAGTAACGACGATCATGTAAACGGAAGTAAAAGCAAGACGTGCAAAACGATTCTTCAGAGGAAAATTGCTGGTTGTTTTGGTGAACAGCATCATCTCCTCTATGCAAGCATATGTTGGCCTGCAATATATCTGAACAAACATGAAAGGTCTCACCACATCAGTGACTTATGAAGCTACCAAGAAACATACACAAATCTCCCTCTCGTGCGGAGTCCAAACTCGTTTTTCGAGCAGTAATTTTGAATGTTTTTATAGCACAACAAATATGTGGGTGGAAATTTGAGCTTACGACGGCAAGGGAATGAGTGCATGTCTTAACTACTGAACCATGCTCATGTTGGCAGATAATTTTTTAATGTATTTTATATGTCGACGTGACGTATGTGCTTTAACCGCATCCATTTAGGGTCACTTTGAAAGAACAAAGCCATTGAAATGACATTTCTCAAGACAATTTAAAGTTCAAAAGTTTCATTTCACTTTGTCCTTCAAAGTTCAGATGCCTAAAAACAGAGGAATAGAAGATTGTATAGAGGTAAATTCTATTGTTCTACAGCTTTGATATTATAGCTAATTTCTTAATTTTAACAAAATTACCTGATAGCATCCTGATATTTGAAAGACAGCCAAAAGATTTGCCATGATGATAGGCCATTCTGGTGTAGTTAAAGAAGCCAAGACATAAGGCTCGACCGACGACCCGAAAGCCCAGTACCCAGTGAAGGCCAACAGCCAGTAACTCAACACAATGATGCTATAGGCTGTAGATACACCTTTATACATATTTCTTCTTGCAGGTTCTTGCACAGTATTCTGCCAAATAAGAATTCTATTTTTTCAAGAAAAGAAAAAAAGATCGCGACGTAAATACGCTACATAAGCTACTTTCGTGACGAACAAAATATAAACATGAATACAAATTGGTATTGAGATATGTCACCTGTATTTCTGGAAGCATGGCATCTCCAAAAGAAAAGGCTATTGTCCCAAGAGCGTTGAAAGCTCCAAAGATTTTAGAAGAAGCACTTCCTTGCAGATCATAACTGATTGATTTTCTATCAGTAATTTTTCCTGCAAAAATATCATGAACAAAGAAAATAGTGAACAGGAAGTTGCAACATTCTTAGATGAACAACTATCTTGAAAATTGGAAAATTTACCATATGTTCACTCGTTCACTAAAAGTCAAGGTTCAAATACTATTTTGGTCTCTATACTTTTAACTTTGGTTCATGTAATTTCAGCTTTGGTCCATTTTAGTCATGTACTTTTGAAACGAACGTTTCTCAAAATGTAGTCATAACTTTATATTAAAATGCATTACATATAGAATTTGCATTAAAATTTTGCAAACAAGAACCAAAATAGTGCAAGGACCAAAATGAACAAACGTTTTGAAAGTACAAAGACTAAAATGAACAAAACTTGAAAGTAAAGGGCTCGTTTTACCGTTTCTCATTTTTTAAGAAACACGGATGTTTGATAAACCATCTTGTTTTTTTGTTTCTAAACACACTTTAATAGTTATCAAACATGTTTCTATTTTTAGTTCTTAAAAAACAAGAAACCAGAAACATGAAACGAGAACGTTATCAAACGGGCCCTAGGAACCGAAATGGACATTTTGAAAGTACATGAACGAAAGTATAGAGACCAAAAATCAAAATAGTAGTTAAATCTAAAATCACACACTACAACATGAATTTCTAATGAATAATCAAAAGTACTAGTTCTTCAAAAAAAAGTAAAGTTCGAATTCATGGCAAGAAGTATGCAGTGTCCCAACTTTCAGCTTACCATTATATATTATCACACCGATGGTTGTACTAGCGAACCCGATCGTGCTGAATGTGCATAATGCATTAATCCATCTTAATGAGTGGATATTAGGCAGCTGAGATAGAATCAGTTCAAATATCCCAAAGAAAATAATAAAATGTTGGACAGTTAAGGTTCCATCATTGTGATAATATTTGTAAACCGCCTACAAATGACCAAAAATGATACATTAGAATCCCTTTTTTTGGGAAAAGATAGCAAGATTTGAAAATGAAGAGAAATAAATCGTATTGTTAGTTCGATAGAAAGCTTCGAATTTTGTCGAATCGATTAACCTTAAGGCTGCTACCAGCAGCAATTTGAATAGCAATGTTATTGCCTAAAGAAGCCACCTGCTGAAAAAAGGTGACAGACCAGTAACCCCATAAGCCTTCAAGAATCAGACAAAAAAAAGACATTGGAGTTAAAGAAGCAAAGAAAAAAGTGATTTTGCAACTGTTGATAGAAATAGCACTCACCGAATATGCTCTCGGCCAGGCTTCGATATGTGACATGCTTCTTCCCATCCCATTCCCATAGAGATGCAACCAAAAGACTAGAATACCATGTTGCAATGGTCCCTGTTACCAAGCTGCAAACTCCTAAACAATAGTAGCAGTGAATAGTCCAAAGCCCAACAAGGGTATATTAGTAAATGAACTCAACCGTCCCGACCTCAACAAATAATTTTAGTCAAAATACAAAGTGTGTTTGAAGAGTAGTGTTTTCAAGTGAACTACTTAATTAGGGCATGTTTGGAATGACTTCTTAAGTGCTTAAAACCATTTTTTTTGGCACTTAGAAACACTTTTTTAAGCACTTCAAAAGACATTCCAAACACGTCCTTATATAGTTATATCCACATATCGCTTTTAGAAAGAGAGTGGAGATACTAATCTGAGTATTTATTTGAAAGTGATTATGATTAGCTAAAAGTACTTTTCGTAAGTCCAAAATTTATGCCAAACACACTCTAAAGTGGCAAAAGAGTTCAAACTTATTAGTCTCATAAAATGTTGAATTCAGTTTGTAGTACCATAAAAACCCTTCAATCCAAAAGATGAATAGCAATATTGGCAACCATATGTATTGTAATTTATACCAAATTGCATCTTAAATTCAAGATTAAGGATTTGAATGTCCCTAAATGTCCCCAAGTATGGAGTTGTTTCTTAATAACCTTTAGACCCTTCACCTAAGAAGCACTGACACGAAACGACACGGCGACACGCCAACTTCCAAAAAAGTAGGACACGACACGTTGGGGACAGGTTAATTTTTTAATATATATGTATATTTTGATTTGTCATATGGTTAAGTTTGGGTGGGAGGGAAATCGTAAGAAAGGTTTGGGTGGGAGGGAAATCATAAGAAAATTTGGGTGGAAAGGGAAATCGTAAGAAAAGTTGGAGTTGGAGATAAAAAAAAAAGTGACTTTTGCCCCGCCCTAATAATTTCATTAAAAGTAAATGGGCTTCAAAATAGGCCTTGAGGGTTATGTTTTTAAAGACCCAAAACAAATCAGCTGGCGTGTCAGACACGCGTATGACACCGACACTTTTCTATTTTTAAGGTATCCGTGCTTCTTAGCCCTTCACCCCTCAAATTGGAAAAAATATTCAATGAGGCTACAAAATATGTATGTGCCTCTTAATAAACGTTAGATGTGGATTCACAAATTCGCATGTCCCTAATAACCAATGGATACAAATTTGAGATACTTTGCAATTTTTCTCTTCGTACATTCAATGGTGCAAAACTGATAGTCACATTGTGGCAGCCACCTCGAATAATTTATCGTAAAATTGTCTTAAGTTTACGAAGTTTCCATTTTATTTTATTTTTTGAGTTCGACAACAAGTAGGAGTAGGAGGATTGAAGCCTCGACCTCGAGAGAAGGAGTGCGTGTCGATTAACGATCAGTTATGTTCACTTTGGCATGAACTTTTCATTTGTGTCTAATTGAAAGATAAGATATTGGAATATACAAAATTCGATTTCATGACTAAAAGATAAGTAATCCTCAAATTCATGAATTAAATTTGTAATTTAACCGAGTAAAAAAGCAAAACCAAACCAAACCATAAGAAGAAGAAGAATTACCTAAGGTCCAACCAAGAGAAGCGAGAGCAAAGGGCAAAGGAGCATAAGCAGCCGGCGTAGCAATGGTGGTTGCCACATGAAACGCCGCATGCTTCCATGTCCCCTTCCCTGAATCTCTCGCCGCCGCCGTCGCTCTGTCTTCTCCGCCACCAATTTCCTCTCCTCCTCCGGCTTCCGGCGGCGACATCACCGACTGATGAAACAAGATTTGGCCCAATTTCTGAAAACAGAGCGTTTAAAAGGCACAATGCGATGACTGTGAACCACACAATCTTTCAAACCCAGCTTTAACGTTTGACGATGTTTTGCAACTTTTGAACATGAACCCATTATTCTTTGGGTGTTGAAAAATCAGAATTCAGAATCGTGGAACAAACAAACAAAAAAAAGTCAAAAGTTTGGTAATTGCAAGTGGAAATTAAACCTCGTTTTCTCTTCGCACTGAGAGTTCAACTTGTCGGCTTGGATGTTCGAAGTCTGTTTGAAAGGTCTTATTGGAATTGTCTTTGAAGATTACTAGTCAATGTCAGCTATGCTATTTTTGGCGTGTTAATAGTTTGAGGATCTATATTATATCATTGAGTTTTTTATTCTTCTATTAAATGCTTGGTTTTTTTTTAGTTTAATGGGAATGCGATTTCATCTTCTAACATTTTGGTCTAAACTAGGTAGATAATGTTTTGTAAAATTGTGATTGAAAAAATTTATGTTACTATGATAACATGAATACTTTGTTCTCATACTCGTTCAATTTACTGTTTGCTACGTTAAATATTATGTTAGTATTATTTTAAAAAATGACGTGGACTCCACAAGTATTAAATAATTATTTATAAAAAGAAACACATTTGAACAAATGGAGTAAGTACTCTTTGCTGAAAAATGCACATATCATCCCTTTTCAAACTATTGTCGGGTGAATGATCAATCTATCGATCTCTAGGATGTTAATTGATACTTTTATACTTTATTCACTAAGCTATGTTTGAATTAAGTGATGTATACCGTTAAATTTACAAAAAAAAAAAAAATACAAAAAATAATAATATTAAATTATCATTTTCCTCCCTACATTTGGAGACTTGTTATATTTTTGTTCATGGACTTTAAAATAATGTAAAATTTAGTGTATGTAATCTAAAAAAACTTAGGCAATAAAAATATAACATGCAATTATCTTTCCAACAATCATGTAGTTTGATAGTCTTTTCCATATATAGTTTTTTAAATATGTTTACATCGTGTATTTTTTTGAATTGTTATGGATGAAATTATCCATCAAACCTAATAGAAGAGACAAGTATCTTAGCCCGAACCAGTCGAGACAACCAAGACCCAATGAAGCATACATAAACATGAGACATGAAGCCTGAGACATCCAACCCATGAAATGACCGACTCACGTGGGTCGACCAAGGCCTAAAGGTCGATCCACTCATGGGTCGCCCGAGGCCTTTTGGGTCGACCCATGTGTAGGTTGGTCGTGAGTCAATCTGTCTAGTCCGATTATACTTATGAAGGGTTGTTGTCGATCTAAGTTTAGAGTTATGCTTAAGTGATCTAAGTTTAGAGTTATGCTTAAGTGAGGGAGTGACTCAGATTCTAAAGGAACAGTGTCACAAAGGGTTCGTAGAGAATTGATGGGCTCATCTCTTAACATCCAATTATGGATTTAAGAGGCAATGAAATCAGGTAACTGTCCAAATAACGATTGCACGATTTACGAATCTTAAAAGACTTGTGAGGATAAGAACAATATGGAGTTACACTTAGTGAAGAAAAAAATTATATAAGCAAAAAGTGTCATTTGCCAAAAGTGTACTAAAATATCTACTAAAATTCTTCTTGTGTGAGCCATTCTCACAAGCTGGATTCTAACTCGAGCATAGGAGTGTACATGGTTTACCATTAGACCAAAGCTCAATTTCCCTTTGTTTTGGAGGACATTTGTGAAATTTTCCTCAATAAAGAAAAACAAAAAAAAAACAAAAAAACAAAGTGAAAAAGAAGGAAAAAGAATAAAAATTAAAATAACATTTGAACCAAAAAAGGAAAAAGAAAGAAAAAGAATAAAAATTGAAAAAGAAAAATTGATTTGAGCGGTAGGTAGGTTATTTTCCAACATTTTTCACATTGCGCTCCAAAGAAACCAATCTTTCGCACGCTCGCTCGCTAAAATTCCCAAGCTTTTCCCTCTCTTTCATTTCTGCCGCAGAGCCATGGTCTACATTACCTCCTGGGATGAATTCGTCGAGCGTTCGGTTCAATTGTTCCGTTCCGATCCCAATTCCGTAAGTGTTTCCTTCGAATTCCGATTCTTTAGACATCGTTTTCTGTTCAATTGCCCAGAAATTAACATCACAGATGAGAAAATAGATCGTGTTCTTGCATTGTTATTCTCCAATTCTCTCTTTAACTCTTGAATTACATGAAACTGAGCAAATCATCGCCGCGGACTTGAATGATATGAATTGTGATGGGCGTTCTAATCTATCAATCTGACAATTTTGGTTTCTGTAAACATTATCTGCGATTCTGAACTTGTTTACTGTCTCTCTCGTCGTATTTTGATTCACTCTAACCGAGACTACTGTTTTCCTTTTCAATCATACTGGAAATTTAGACGCGGTACGCCATAAAGTATCGACATGTCGATGGGAAACTGGTTCTTAAGGTCACCGATAATCGTGAGGTAAGGAATTGTTTGTTGGATTATTGATTAACATATTGTGTTTTTCTGATTAGTGATCAGAATGGGGATTTTGATTATTGACTTTCAACTAAATGCATGGGGCTATGTGGTTCATGTAGCTAAATCTTAGCCTTATGAATATTAAATGCCAATGTTTGAAGATGCTTGTTGAGTATTTGATGCACGTGTATCCAAGCAGATTTGTGATAAAGTTTTCGTTCTGTATATGCTTAGTCTCCACTTTATTCTTCTGTGAAGTGTCAACTCGTTAAATTGGATCCTACTAGTTTATGCAACCACGAACCAACAACTAGTAATTTAGGAATCAGGTCTTAAACCTAACCACTAATCCAAATGAAAACTTCCACTGCCAACTCTTTCAGATTCTTTTATCATATAGGCCGAAGAGATATTTCATAAACATTCTAGCGGAAAATTAGGATGTGGGAGTGTTTGTTACCATGTTAAAAATGGTTTTCTTTTCTTTCTCACGTGGAAAAACGAAAACTAGTTAGGGCGAGATGCATGTGTGCAAAATATCAACTAAGAATCTGATGAGTGAAATTCATATGTTGATGCTTGCTTGTATGGAGAATTTACTGTATATGTCCACGTACCATCATGATAAACCTAGACTAGTCAATGATCTTCTATTGAAATGAACACTCTGGAGAATTTACTGTATATGTCCACGTACCATCATGATAAGGGCATTTGTCAAATCATAACAATATAATCATCGGGATAGTAGTTCTTATCTTTCTAGATGTGTAAGGTCTACTAATTTCCTATTTTTTTTTCTTCCTTTCGTTTTTTCCTTGTTTACCAGTGTCTTAAGTTCAAGACAGACCAGGCACAGGATGCCAAAAAGATGGAAAAACTCAACAACATATTCTTCACTCTGATGGCCCGAGGCCCTGATGGTATTATTTTTTGAATTTCTGTTGATTAATGGAGCATCTGAATACTCTGTTGAATAATAAATAACCACTTACTATTGACATGATTTTGTACTAAAATTTTATTAAGATTTGAATCCTTGTTGTTCATATGGATGAATGAAATGGAAATTATATATTCTCTATTTGCATGAAAGTCCCATATCTTTCAATTTCAGCAACTTGTAAATTAGTTCCATGATGACATCAGTACTTGAAGGATGAGGAGTCCACTTCTCTTCTGAATGCAATTTGTGTCCATGAATGAATATAGACCTGCTTGCTAACTTTGTTAAATTGTGAAAACGGTTCTCCATGTGCCTGGAGTTCTCAGAATCTATGATCTAAAAATGCAACCCTAGCATTCATGGATGATCTTTCTTAATCTATCTATTTTTTTTTTATTTACCCAGCAATGCTTCAACTAGTAAATCTAATGGGCACTCAATTCTACTAGTTGGAATGCTCTTATATTTTTCCTTTTATTTTGTGAAGTGGATATATCAGAAGTGACGGGCAAAGAGCAGGTTGATGCACAGCCAACCAAGAAAGGAAGGGGAAGGAAGCAATGACTTCCCATTGACTACTGCACGGATAGATTTCTCGTACTTCTCTAAACCCATAGATGATTTATAATCTCTATTTACTATTTTTTTTAGTTAATCTTCTCGTCTTACTTTTTTCAGAATAGATTACTAAAGTTCTGGAGTAATTTACCGTATGCTGTCCCATTTTTTTTTAAAAAAATTGGGGTGCAGTTTGACTGTAATTCATGGCTTTTCTTCTATATCGATAGACATTTTCACAAGTTCTACACAGTGATCTGTTATACTAAGTTCAAAGTAATATGAGAATTTAGCCACTATTAGACTTCAATACTTCATGGCCTGACACCCAAATATTTAGGTGGTTGTCTGGTGAGACTAGTCGTAGTATGGGCAAACTAGTTTGGATAGCCACTTAACTAAATAATAATAATAATTTAAGAAATTCATGTAAGAGCACAGGTTAATCCATTAATGAATACAAAATATGGAATGATTAAGTGATATAAATTAAGTTAACACAAGATTTGAATATTTTTTCAAAGCTTTTTAAATGAGTATTATCCTGCTGCCATGTAAATATGAAGAGGATTCTCTTCTCTATTTCAAATATCTAGACCTTTTTAATTGTTCATATCTTTCATTGTTTACTTCAGCATAAAATACAAGTTTGTAGGTAGTGTATCCATTGTTGTTGAGTGTAAGGCAATCGTATTCTATTTGATTATTTAACTTCTATTAGAAAATGAACTATGACCGAGTATTTTATTTGGTAGATTGTTAGAAGTTGGCAGACTTTGCTTTCTTGTGCCCCCTGATTTCAGATTTAATCACATGCCTTGCACATTGAACCACTAGACAGCCCACTAAAACCACTTGAGTGCTTGCATATCAAGATTTTTCTTTAACAATGCTTTAGTCTTTACCAAGATGCTCCAAAGTCCAACCATCACCATTTTGGCTTTATCTTCAAATCTGCATAGAAGGCACCTTCTTTAGTTGCTTTTGGGATGTATTTCTGGGATTTGTCTCAATTACTGGAATTTCACCCATCAAAGCTCAAGTCTTTTCTTATGATGGGGCTGAACATGGTTATAGACGAGTGTTTTCGAGATTTCTTTAGGTGAATCATTTTTTTCAACAAATACTGTTGAAAAAAAAAACTAGCTAAATGCTTTTTCTACGAGGGCATGTTTGGGAGTGATTTTAATTCGCTTTATCATGTTTAAGATAACTCCAAGACATGCATTTAATTATTCAATATCATTTTAAGGTATGGTTTTACATTTTTAAATGTGATTTGCTTACCATCAACTTTGATTTCGAATGATTAAACATATGTTTTGGAGTGATTTTGAATTTGACAAAAGTGATTTTAGGCTTTAGCAGTTGAAGTTGAAAATGCTCTGAGGTGTCTTTATATTTTTCTAACTTTTTGACCTTTAGTCAAACATCATTGATTTTTTTTAAGTAGTTAAGAGCACGTTTAAGATGTTAAGAAACTAATTCAAGCACACTGCCAGTATTCTAAAGTTGATCTAATTGATTGGAAAAAGTACTGAGAAGAATTATAATGGTTCGCCCTGCTCCAAAAGATGTTCTGATGACTGATGCTTAATTTTGGAGTTGCTGGCACTTTATAAAAGTTGGAAAATGTTTCGTTATACTATAAATAGTGCTATTCTCTCATAGAATCAATACATGGGATGGGATTAGAAGATCTCATTTCTTCTATAATAGGGTGTACCTAGTGCCTCAATCTCATATTTTTCATTGGTAACAAAATGTATGGTTTAGTCCAATGGACAATAGAGTAATCTCAAAAGCTTTTAGTTATTTTTTTAGATCAACAATATATAAGGGTGGGTATTTGAACCTTTGACTGGTTGAGATCATCATGCTTTAACGACTTGAGCTCGGCAAAAGTTTTTAGTTCCTGGAATTAAATTGTTGTAGTTGTCTATTAAGATGTTAAATGTCATACTAGTTTTTTAAACATCAAATATTGTAGGGTTAAACAATGGTTAGAAAAATATTATAAAGAACCCAAATTCAAAATTCCAAAAACACAAATTCCTCTCATGGGATTAAATTGTTGTAGTTGTCTATTAAGATGTTAAATATCCTACTAGTTTTTTAAACATCAAACAATGGTTAGAAAAATATTTTAAAAAGCCAGGCAGAAATACCACACCCTTCAACTTTATTGCTTTCAGCTTTGGTTCATATCTAGGAATCTGTTCCCCAAAAGTACACATCTTTTTCATCTTTAGCATGTGATTGTGTCAAGATTGAAGAAAGCTGGTCCAGTCACTGTCAAATGCAATCTTCTTGGCTGCACTGGCCAAGCAAAAACACCACCACACTTTGTTCTTTGGTGAGATAAAGTCTCCTTCTCATGTTGAATTTGTTGTCCATGTAGGGCTACTGGCTAGAGTGTAAACTGCAGTCTGAAGATTCCTTTCAAACAGATGATTATGAACATGTCATTGTGTTGATATTTCAGAGTTTCCCACTCAATGGAATAATGCCCACTCTCCCAGGCTGTATTTTTATGCCCTTGGTCTCATTATCAAAGCAAAACTCTGGTATGAAATTCTCAGCATATTGCATTTTAGCAAGGATTAGAAAGTTTTATGATTTAGGTCAATAGCACTTTTTGATTGCTGGAACATAGTTGGGATAAGTTGGATTTATCATCTACTAGGATCATTTCCTTGTGACAGTAATTTTTGACTAGTGTAAGATTTTTCTTTTGATAGCAATGTGTCGATATGCAATTAGATACAAAACTAAAAAACTTTGCAACTTCGATGAAAGATTCGTTGAAGTTAATTTTCCTATTTATGGGAGATTGTTTTTGACTTATTGGATTAAATCCAATGATATTGGAAGATGAAAGAAGGGATAGATTCAAAGGATTAGCAAGAAATTCTCCATCTTTCAAAGCTTTTCCAATAGGATCGTACCTCGGTAGACCACAACCTGTCCAACCAAAATCCCAAACCACCATCTTTTTCATTTTGTTGGACCACTTTATTAAAAGGAGGAAAAGAAAAGTGTTTAAATTCATGTGTCTCATTATCTTGTGAAGAAATTCAAACGTTGTATTGTATGCTCTTTTTTACCCCTTGTCAAAGTGAAGTTTATATCTTTGTTAGTGGGGGGTGAGATCCAATGCGAGTAGGGCCAATATTGATCTTTTGAAAAGAAAAAGAAAAATAAAAAAAGTTAATGGGGGGGCTGTTTTTTTTTAATATTGTATTTTTTAAAACTTATTATAAAAATATCGTAACTTTCAAACTATTTATAAAAATATAGCAATTTTAAATAGAGGTCGTCTTTTGAAAAGACGATCTCCACATCTGGTTCCACGTGGATGAAGGTCGTCTTTTCAAAAGACGATCTTGCCCCACATTGGATGCTCCACATTGGATGGAGGTCGTCTTTTGAAAAGACGACCTTCATCCTTATGTACTTCATTTATTAAAAAATTCATATCTTTTTAATCAGATATTCAAAATTTTCAAAAAAGGTATGGTTGGAAAGCTAACAGCGAGAGCTTCAATTTGATATGTGGTTTCACTATTTTTGGAGTTGTGTATCAAAAGATAAAGACCATCGAAATTGGACTATAATTCTGCAAATTTTAGAACTAAATATTCTTTTGAATAGTGCATTAAAAAATTGACATCTTTTTAATCAGATATTAAAAAATTTCTAAAAAGATACGGTTGGGAAGCTAACACAGAGAGCTTCAATTTGATATCTAGTTTCACTATTTGTAGAGTTGTGTATTAAAAGATACAGATCGTCGAAGTTTAGCTACAGTTTTGAAGTTTTCAGTCGTATCTTCAGTTTTGGGTTTAGTGAAGTTTTCATAACTTTGACGATATATATATTTTGATACACAACTCAAAAAATAGTGAAACTAGGTATCAAATTGAAGCTCTCTGTGTTAACTCTCCAACAGTACCATTTTCGATTTTTTTTAATATTTGGGTAAAAAGATGTCAATTTTTTAATGCACTCCTCAAAACAATCTTCCGTTCTGAAATTTGCATAGTTATAGTCCAACTTCGATGGTTTTTATCTTTTGATACATAACTCTAAAAATAGTGAAACCAGGTATCAAATTGAAGCTCTCGCTGTTAGCTTTCCAACCATATCTTTTTTGAAAATTTTGAATATCTGGTTAAAAAGGTATGGATTTTTTAATAAATGAGGTAGATGAAGGTCGTCTTTTCAAAAGACGACCTCCATCCCATGTGGAGCAAGATCGTCTTTTGAAAAGACGACCTTCATCCACGTGGAACAAGATGTGGAGGTCGTCTTTTGAAAAGACGACCTCCATTTAAAATTGCTATATTTTTATAAATAGTTTGAAAGTTACAATATTTTAATAATAAGTTTTAAAAAATACAATATTAAAAAAAAACAGCCGGGGGTATTTGATTACTGGTAGCATCTGGACGAGGCTAAAAATTTATTTGTCACATTATATTTATTGAATTGTCCGTGCTCTTTTTTTTTTTCTTTCCTTTTTTTTGACATAAATTGTCCTTGCAATAGCAAGAACTCTAAATAATTTTTGATGTAATGTATAAGAGATAATGAAGGATTTATGGTTATATGAATTAAACTTGTATTTTAGCTTTAATTTGTGAAAGTGAGCATAGTTCAGCGATAATTTGTGTACTCACTCTAGTGAAGTCTAAGGTTCAAATTTTCATACCTATGTCTGTTGTAAAAAAAAAACTTTAAATTTGTTATTACCTAAAATTAGGGATTTTTTTTTTCTTCTAGAGGTTAAGTGGGATGTTCTAGTTCTATCAATCAGGTTGAGGTTTAGGGAGAATTCAAAGAATGGGAATTATTCTTCCTTGAAATTTTGAGCTTTAAATGAATGCTCTCTTTTTATTTTTGAAAATTTCATTAAAAGGAAAAAAAAACAGTTTTTTTTTTTTGCCTCTTATTTTAAAACCAGTTTAGATCTTCTGGGATAGACCAGTATTTCACTTTTTTTTTACCCGTGAAAGTGATACTGACGTGTTATTCTTATGAAAGAGTGAAAATTCTATTATTATTTATTTATTTTTATATCCTTTAGTGTCTGAGCCGAGTCGACTTACGCGCACTTCAACTAATCTTATGGGACAGACCGCCCAACTCTACAAAATTTGCTTGTCAAGTAAATTTTAGGAAATTAATTCTTAGATAGGTGGTCATCAATATTGAATTCATTCCAAGAAGGTATTTTGGAATTAATAAGCACAAGGTTCTCCATAATAACTAGGTGACCAAAAACTTTTGGTGGTACTTTAGAAATATTTTTTAAAAAAATCCAATATAAGATTTTTTTTTTTTTTTTAAAAGAAAATAATCAAAAGGGTAGGGCAATGCTTTAATTGTGCACGGAGCTGTCGAATTATTCAAATGGAATATTTGAAAACATTAAAAAAGAATAAAAAGAATAAAAAATAGAGATTAAAAAAAGCATTATCTTAATGGAAGAAGTTCAATTTTTCAACTAAGATAAGGTTGAAAGAGTCAAGCCAAAGGAAAGTGTCTAATTTTTAATAACTTTATACTCTCACTTTTTAGACCGTGTGACACCCATTATCTTAAATTCTCTTTTCAAATTCATATGATTAGTTCTCCCTTTATTCCCGAGTCTTTTCAATTTCTTTTTTTCAAATTACTTCCCAATCATATTAAAAATTGACATCACTCCAAATTTAAATTATATTTCAAAACATTTGAACAAAATCAATCTTCAATTTCAAATATATTTTTTTAAATGCTCGCTTGATAATCCACTTTCTAAGAATTCAAACCAACAATTAGAAAGAATCTGCTTTTGTTTTTAAAATTTGAATAACCATTTTTTTAAAAATAATTGTATAGTTGGTTTTTTTTTAAAAAAAAATTATGAGTAAATTAATTGAAGTTTTAAAACAGAGTATTGAGAACAAAAGTTGAGGCCTATTGTGAAAACTTGAAAGCAAATAATTTTAATGCCTTTCTTTTATAAGATTGAAATGTCTTCTTTTATGATGATATAATTCCAATAATCATGGTATAAGTAGCATCTTTTTTACACAATACATGTGGAAAGGAAATCATTCTTATTAACTTTTTTTTAATAATGACCAAAATGGAGGGCTTTCTGAATGTGTATGGAGAGCACTTATGATACCAATTAATTTGCAATAATGATAATCCCACTAACTTCCACTGATTATGGTATCATTTAATTTTTAAACCTCTCCACTAATTAATAAGTTCATAAAGGCATCAAACTTTATAGACAAATTTTATATATCTACATTCTCTTCAAGACATCTCGATTATTCATTTTTTAAAATACCAAAATATCTTTATTTAAAACACTTAAATTACTCTTACTAACTCAAATATCTCTCTCTTCCCTTCGTTCAAATAGTAGTCGGCACTAATTGACATGTACCGTTTATTGTTAGTTAGGACTTAAGAGGGTGACAATTGGGTGGACGAGATTAAATTCTTGATTTTTAGTTAGTCATCTCTCATCATTAAGTGTAGTAACAAATAAGACAGATTGGAGTGCTTTGGGTGTGGCCCTAGTCAAACCGTGCTTTTCTAGCCTTTGATTATTCTTAATTTGATCTTGTCAGGAAAAAGGGCATCAAGCAACCTACAATCAGTAGTGGAAGCACTACTGTAGATAGCGAAAATAGCTTAATGATAGATCATTCAAGGACTTTCCTTGTAGAGTGGCATCTTTTATAAGACTCGACGACCCTCAAAGTCTAGCTATTCATTCAATTGATAACATCGACGGGGAGATTGATACAGGGTCAGTTCATTTTGATGAAACTCATACTAATTTCTAATATTAGAAGATTATCCACCGGATAACAATGCTGAAATGGGAATCGCTACTCCATTAGTGGTTCGACTTCGTCCTATATGTCCATATAGGCTTCACTGTCGTGAGATTTATCATCAATATGATGATGAAAATGGAAACCATAAACAGTTGATTTCCATTAGACAATTGTTAAAGAAGACATGAATGCAAATATTTAAAGAATAAGTAAAATTATAACTAACTACCTTCTCGAGGTAGGCATAACCATATTTCCATTGAACTATAAACTATGTTATTAAATTAAATTTCGTTATTTGCTTTTTTATATATAGAAAAACTAATATAAACTTGAATTTTGAATCAAATAGCCTTTTAACTAGTTGGGAAAATTAGAAATTTAGTAAACTTTAGGAACCACAATTATATTTTAACCTTGATTTTAAATATAATATTTTAGAGAATAATAAAAAAAAAAAAAAAAAAAAAAAAAAAAAAAAAAAAAAAAACTTGAACTTAAGCCTTTTTTAGGGAAAAAACAAGAAAGAGAGAGAGAGAAAAATAATTTTAGTTTGGAAAATGAGAAAAGAAAGTCTTCTAAAATTGTGGGTTGGATGAGTTTGACTGGGGGAAACGAATACGGAAAAGGGTCAACTATTGTGGGCCCAGTGGGACCCACTTTCCTGTCAGCCGCAAGACATGTCTCTCCGGCCATGATTGCATCAGGTCGAATCTTTGGCCGTAATGGCAATTTTTTTTTTTTGCCTTGGTTCGATACATCTGTATTTATTATTATTATTTATTTTTTAATTACATATCTAATCTAACCTAAATACTTTTTCAAAATAATTATATCCAAATTGACAAATTTGAGATAATTACAAAATTACTCTCAATTATACTTACCAAAGAGGAAAAATTGCAAAAAATCATGCATGAAGGAGGTTGTTCCACTTTCCAACACACAATCAACTTGTTCTGAATTTTGTTTACTAAAATCATCATTCTAGGCAAACCATCAACATTTAAAATTTAAAATGATGATCAGTACATTATTTATTCAGCTATACTCGGATTGATATAAACATGAACTTACAATCTTGTTGCAATATTTCAAAACGCACAAACTTTGTGAATGTGATTGTTACAAACAAATCAAAATTCTTTATCGGAAGCTTTGGTTTTTCTTAAATCAAGATGACAACCGACAACCTAAGATCCATCCGAAAGGCAAAAAAGAATTAACAATCAATGTTATAGTTAAAAAAATGGGTTAAACTGTAACAACTTATATAGTCGTAAGATTTGAAAGTAACATTTCATAGTTCATGAATGATTTATGCATGTTGCAATATTTAAGGACTTAATTGTAAGATCAAATTTGTCAACTTGAGCTAGACATATATTATCGACTATAATTTCAGAAGTTTGAAATTTTCACCTACATGTTTTTTTATTTATAATCGTGAGTGTACGAGTAGTTTGCACGAATCCAACTTTTGAGTCTAATATATTTCGTTGCCAAATATTTTTTTTAAGAATAATAAATTATTTTTATTATTTTCGCGACTCTTATTAATTGGTTGTTTTGTTTGAATAGAGAGAGAAAGAGAGGGGGATTGATTTACAAGTGGGATGATGAGTGTGTGTGCATACTGCATGGTGAGTGTATGTTTGGCAAGTTCAAAATGCGGCTCTAAACTAACAAAAAAACAAACCCCAAAAAAAAATAAAAAAAATAAAAAAATCAACTAATGAGAAAAAGACATGTAAAATAAAATACAAAATTTCCCCCAACAGTACAGCTCAATTTTGAAACCGCCTGCCTTCAATTTCAAACCCATTTTTTCACAAAAAGACACAAAATACTTTTTTTTTTTTTTTTTTTTTTTTTGAATAAACACAAAATACTAACTTGGTATTATTATTTCAATTTTCTCATCTCCCTCTTCTCTCAAGCAAAGCAACTGGCAAACCCCACTCTGTGGGACCCATCCCCTCCAAAAAAAAAAAAAAAAAACCCACTTCAAATCTCTCTTTATTTTTTTTTTTTTGTTTATTTGTATCAAAGAATTTTCAAAACTATTTAAATAAGATAGGTGGGAAAAAGAGAAAAAAAGTAAGAAAGATGGAAACTTTGTAGTTTTTGGCTCTGGCTTCTTCAGGGGGTTGGGTTCTCTTCTCAAGCGAGACAAAAGCAAAAGCAAAAACCAAAAAAAAAAAAAAAAAAAAAAAAAAAGTCTTCTTTTTCACACTCAGACCAAAATCATGGAAGTTTTAGTTTAGGGTTTCAGAAACTTACACGCTCTGTGTTTTGTTGGTTTTTTGTTGCTCATACTCCTGTCCATTTCTCTCTGTTTTTTTCCTTTTTGTTTTGTTACAAATTTCCCAACTTCACCTTCTCATGATTCCTTCTTGGATTTTAACTGTTTTAGTCCTTTTGTGCTTTCTTCTCTGTAGTTGTTCTGAGTTTTTAGGACTTTTCTGAATCATTTTCTTGTGTTGTCAAATTCATTTTCTTTGTGCCTTGTGGGGTTTGCAAATGGAAGAGGTTGAAGAAGCTAACAGAGCAGCCATAGAGAGCTGCCATGGAGTTTTGAATCTTTTGGCTCAATCTCCTCAAGTTCAACAAGACCAACTTCATTTGAGGAATTTAATGGTGCAAACTGGAGAAGCTGTTTTTAAATTCAAGAAAGTGCTTTCTCTTTTGAATTCTGGTTTTGGTCATGCAAGAGTTAGAAGAAGTTTCAACAACAAGATTCCTCCTCTCCCTTTGCCCCAAAAATCCATCTTGGATTCCCCAAATTTCACACCAGATCCTCCAAACAAAAAAAATCTTCACCCTTTTCAGCCTGGTTTGAATTTGAATGGTAAAGTTTCTATTTTTTTGGGAAACCCAGATTTGGAATTGGGTCAAATTGACAAAAACTCCCTCCAAATTCCCAAACAATCTCCATCTTTAAACTTCACCTTCCCTCAACAACAACAACAACAACAACAGAGGATGTTGGCTCATCAGAAACAGATGAAACAGCAAGCAGAGATGATGTTTCTTAGGAGTAACAACAATGGGATGAATCTGAATTTTGACAACTCTAATTGCACATTGACAATGTCATCAGCTAGATCTTTCATTTCCTCATTGAGTATGGATGGGAGCGTCGCCGACGGGAGCTCGTTCCATTTGCTCGGACCCGCGTCGACGTCGGTCGACAACAAGAGGAAGTTTTCAGAGGGGAGCTTGAAATGTGGAAGCACTGGTAAATGTCATTGCTCAAAGAAGAGGTTGGATTGATATCTATCTCTCTTTTTTTCATTACAAAGGATCTTACTCTTTGCTTTACTAATCATTTGCATTTTGTTTGTAGGAAACATAGAGTGAAGAGATCAATCAAAGTGCCTGCCATCAGTAACAAACTTGCAGATATCCCTTCTGATGATTATTCATGGAGGAAATATGGGCAGAAGCCAATTAAGGGTTCTCCTCATCCTCGGTACTATTAAATCTCAAATCGCAGATATTTCTGTTTCAGTATGATATTGTCCACTTTGTGCATATTGTGTAGCTTTGATTTTGACTCTACATGAATGTATTTGGTTCGATGAAAATGTTGTTCTCACTTTTAAATTCTTTTTCATGATCTATTCGCGACCTCGGTCACGTGCTAATTAACAATGGGCGATCCAAGTTCAGCTGATAATGGCCCTTAACTTACAATACTCATTCTTAAAGGGGTGCCTGTTTGTTATATCGTTAGAACAAGATGTTCATGTAACAGAAGGAAAAGAAAAGGCTATAAGTTGCTAGTTTCTTGTGCCTTTTTTCGCCAATTTTTTGTGATTATTAGACAACTCGGAAACACGAAAACTTCGGGTGATCATCAAAATGAATGGATGCCTGTTTTTGTGAAGATTGCTGATAAATCTGTTAGTTGCTGAAGAATACAAACCTTTTTGGCATTTTTTCCATTGTTTTCATACTTGCTAATGTATATGCATATGTGACAAGTGGATTTTTATATTTGAAAACTATAAAATGCAGTGTGAATTAGTGTATTATGCTGCTGCAGCTGCTTGTAGGATTCTTTTCCATTTTCGTTGGGCCGATTTCTTCCTTTAGTAAACAAGAACCGTCGAAACTCGAAAAATTTAGCATTTGACAGAAAGGGAAACTCTTAAACTCAATGTCTTATTCTTCTTCTAAATCTGTGCAGGGGTTACTACAAATGCAGCAGCATGAGAGGTTGTCCAGCGAGAAAGCACGTCGAGCGGTGCTTAGAAGAGCCAACGATGCTTATTGTAACGTACGAAGGAGAACACAATCACCCGAAAATGTCGATTCAATCTGCACACACTTAGCCTACAATCTCAAATTAGCCAGGATTGAACCTCCATTTTTTTTTTTTTTTTGATCAAAACTCAGTTTGGGATTGGTGTTGATTCTTCTGTACATATTTTTGGGGCTCAACATTGAACCAAGCTCTTGAATTTGGAGAGTTTCATATCCAAATCAAAAAAGGAAGACATTAAAATCCAACATTTGACCTCAGATTTCTGTAGAATGCCAATTGTAAAACTGTAACAGCTTCTTCTTCTTCTTATTTTGACTTATCTTTTCTTTTTCTCAAGTTCAGTCATGAGTGGGGCGAATTCGAACCTTAGACCTCATGGTCGAGAGCGCGTGCTTGAGGGCATATGTTTTATGCCAGTTGAGCTACGTCGGTTTGGTTTTTTGTTTTTTTTCCTTAATCTGGTGAGGTTGTGTTGAGGAATGAAAATTTGTGTTCTAAATGCAGTTGTTGTTCTCTGTGATGTGATCTATGAGAATTGAGATGTAAATATTTGATTTTGAAAAAAGTTGGACTTAATTGGGATTTTTTTCCTATTTAAATTCATTAAATGCTCTCTTAATGATTGAAGATCCTCTTTAATTTGCACAACTAATGATGATCACTTTGGCCAGTCAGAGTTTGCCTCATTATATATGGGGTATATATTCTATTTCTTAGAGGTTCTATTTTAGGTTTTCTTACCCTTTTTTTTTTAGTTCAGGTCTTCTAATTTTTAAATATTTTGTTTTTAGCCCATACAAATTATTATTCTAATTTTTTAAAAAAATGATTCCGGACACAACATGTGAAGGAGGAGGATCGAACTTGTTGAAATGTCTTGAATCTGTTATGACCCTTTACGACGGGTTCGATATGGAAGTCTCGTTGGTCATTAGAAATATGTCATATATAAACCTTCTAATGACTTCTGTCACCTCTAGTCTGTCATTTTGTAATTCTTTCATATTCTTAATAATATTGTCCTATTCTTTTTGTTCGTGGACGTAGCTAACACGACGTTAGTGAACCACATAAATATGTGTCATTTTTTTTCTTTGTTATTCGATTCTATGGTAACATAATTTGTGATTAAAACAAAATATTTGAAAGGTGAAGCATCTTAAGAACACTTATAAATTTAAGAATTAAAATAGATTTTTTTCTTTTTTAATACAAAGATCACTAAAACAAAATATTCAAAAGGGTCAACATGAGTAGACTCGTCAATTTAAGAACTAAAATAAGATTTTAATTTTATATTTTTTTTTTCTCAAATTCAATTTAAAAGGTAATTACTATTTTGCAACTTGCATTAAATGTTTATATTGTATTTTTTTTATTGAAAATAAACACAGTTTTAAGTTGATTTGTATTATCAAATTTGGAAATGGAAAGCTTTAAATTTTTGTTAACCTTGATGTGGAAATTTAACAACATGAATAATAATTACAATAAAGCTTGTATGCAACATCTAAAAGATTAAAAACAAAACATGAAAGTTTGTTGATGAAATGTTGAAGAGTTTGCCAAATTATTATTATTTTTTTCTTTCTTTTTTTCAATATGGAAAAGGTAAATTCCAACATACTTCTTACTCATAATTCATATACTTCTTACTCATAATTCATATATTATGCCGATTAAATTATGCTCTAGTTGACAACTTGAGCATAACTCAAGTGATTTAGTTATTTATATTTAATCAAAATATTGAAGGCTCAAATTCTCACACTCTCACATGTTGTTGAACTAAAAAAAGAAAGTCGAAGATTTTGAATTTTTGTTTAAAAAAAAGCTCTTTATAATAGGAAAATTGCAACAAGTGTCAATTTATAGTCAAATAATTAAAATATTGCACTTTTTAAAATATTTGCAAATATGACCATTTTTATTTGATAGTCTTGTATTAGGGATAGCCACTAATAACAGATTAATGACTATCTCTATAGCTACTGATTTAGTTATATATATATATATATATTTTTTTTATAGAATTTTGTAAGGCTATCACTTATGATTGTTTATTAGTAATTATTCTTCAAAAAAAAAAAAAAAAAAAAATTTTTTTTTTTTTTTTTTTTTTTTTTTGGTCATATTTACAAAATGTTTTATATTTTACTATATTTTTCATTATTTTAAGTTAGGATTGTTATTTTTAAAAAAATAAATATTTAAAGTGGACAAAAAAATAGATTTAAATGAATGGTGATCCAATAGGTTTGGTATTATTGCAGCTTGACATGCTGTTTGATCCGCTTGGGTTTGTTTGGCAGTTAGTTGTACTCTCACCAGACACCAATTGACTTGTCACATTCATATCAAAACACACACATTTTGCCAGAAAAATTAAAATTAAAAATAATTTATATTTTTATATATTTTATTTTAGATAAGTCTTATCTTATAATCTAGAATTGGCCAAAAAAAAAAAAAAAAAAAATCATATTGCTTTTGTATTTTGTGAAGAATATTGATATAGTGCTAATAAAGGCTCATTCTCAGAAAAATTGTATATAATATAGCCGCCACCGCCAGTTTGAATTTCATTTTGGGCCTGGGCCTCACTTTTCTTTTCGGGCTGTTGCTGATGGAGCAAAATGGCACTCAATATGAGCAAGTGTCCGGCCCAAAACGCAACCACAACGTTGTAATAATCCAGTCTATTTTTGGCCCACCGACTAATTATTTTATAAGGGAAATTTTCAAAAATAGCTAGGATTAAAAAACTGAATTAAAAAATAGCTAAGAAAGTTTCATATTCTCATCTATCCAATGAGTACCACAATTTTAGGGAATGAAGTTGACAATTTTCATCTCAATTATACCCTTGGTATATACGCTTATTTACGGACAACCGACATAACTAATCATTTTAATTTTTTTATATTTATTTTAATTTCTAACGATCAGATTCATTCATCCGTTTTTTTGAAGAAAACGTTTCTAATAACCATATCCATGGATTTTGAAGAAAAGAAAATTTTTCAACAACTTAATTTATCTCACTAACAACCCTCCCACCTACTTTCATGCATTTTGAAAAAAGGGGTTCATTTTTTTTTTTCCAAAGTTAAAACGAGGACAATGTACAGAGACGAGAGTGGATAGAGACTAAGATCCTTACTCACTTAAAAAATACGTCATTCAACGATGTAAAAGGTTGAGGTAAATAGTTTTTTTTTTTCAAGATAGAGAGTTTCAAAGTTGAGAATCAATGGATGTTTCAAATCGATTTGGAGGAGGGAAGATTTGCAAATCTCCTAATTCAATGTTTCAGGTAATGATACAATTGATTGAACGTTTTCTCGGGTAAACTCAACATGCATACCAATTTTAATGTTTTTTAGTATCATTTGTTCAATGCTCGCGAATTAATGGTTTATGGTGTATATACTTCATATGATATACTTACTTGTACATTGTTATAAATGTAACTACGAATATATACCCACACTAGAAGTTATCGACGACCCTCATTTTTATAATTTTCTTACAACCTTCTATGAACATTTTAAATTTTTTAGTATCATTTGTTCAATGCTCAAAGAGTAATGGTTTATGGTGTATATACACGCATATACTTCATATGGTATACTCACATGTACGTTGTTATAGATGTAACTACGAATATATACTCACACTAGAAGTTATCGATGGTGTCATTTTTATAATTTTCTTACAACCGTCTATGAACATTTTAGTTTTTATAAACATCAATATGCTGAAAATTTAATTGCTTATATAATTTTCTTACGGGCTATGTTATACTTACATGTACGTTCACCGATTAATGGTTTGTATACATACACATATACTTCATATGATAGACTTATATGTACATGTAACATCGAATATATACACATTAGAAATTATCGAGAGCATCGTTATTATAATTTTTGTCACAACCGTCTATGAAAATTTTAGTTTAAAAATTAATTTGAATTAATATTCCAGATTAGATTTGATTGAATTTTGTTTACCTGTTTCGATTTAATGGGTGGTTGTTATTCTTGATTTTACCATATCTTAGTTTTTTATTATTTTTTTACATGATTTTCTCTTCAAATAAATCTTTATTTTTCTCCCGGATTCTTTCTGAATAAATCCTTATTTTCCCCTTCATTTTCTCTGGAATAAATTTTACTTTTTGGTAGGGGTTTAAGTTCAATGCTCTAACGTTCTCACCTTCTTTTTTTTGTTTTTCATTTAATTCTCCGGGATTAAATCTCTTTTTTTTTTTGTAGGTAGTTCAACCGTTAAATGCCTGAAGGGTAGTTTCGTCCAACTACATTCTAAAGAAATTTCTAATTACAGTAATTAGCTATTTTTCAATACAATAATTAGTTTACCTATTTTTGCATAATCTCGTTTCAGTTATTCTTGTAGTTGCCTCTTATTATAACCACTCATTACTTTAACTCATTGAGTGTCCCCAAACAAACTTCTAAATGACAAAATATTATAATATGGGATAATTACATAGATAAGATGAAGTTTCACGAATATGCAGGCTAGAAAGATGCTAAACATGATTTTTTTCAAAACAATAAAACATATTTTGAAACACTTTTACAAAAATCAATGAAAACATGACATTTTGAAGTAAAATTTAAAACAATAAAATATATTTTTAAACAATTCAACCAGGTGCATGTTTTAAACCATACAAAGATTTATGAAGCCTACATACCAGATTGGAATCTGAAGTTTCAAAACCAGGAGGAAGTTTCATATAGACCTTTTCATATAGATCACCATGCAGAAAAACATTGTGAACAATAACCAACTTTGTGAACAACTAAGCGTGCCTTCAATCTCTCAACAGATCAAAGTTGTATTTTATCTTGTACACCCATTTACTACCCAGAGCCTTCTTTCCAGGAAGAAAAGAATCCATAGTCCAAGTCCCGTTATCCTCCAAAGCCCGAACTTCATTTTGCATATAGCACGACGCGTTGGGTTTAATGTCCTAAAACTCGTGGTTTGTAAACTGAATATTATATTCTATTTTGCAATAAAGTTGTTATTGAGTTTTATTCAGTGTAAAGTTGTTATTGAATGAAGTGAATTGTGTTTACTTTTAATCTAACTCCAATAAACAAAGAACCCATGGCTATATGTTGTATACTTGAACTTATGTGTGACATGATTGTGGATCAAGTTCAAGTAATAGCCAGAACGGTCTATAGTATAGGGATAAGGTTGGGTACCTTATCCTGGGACACTATTGAACGCGACCCACTTTGTATAGTACAAACGTTGTGATCTGAAATCGTTCATGTAGAGACATGCGAGTGGGGGCGTCCTATGCAATGAGTTTGCATAAGACTGAACTGCGAAATAAAGTCACTCTTTCTTTACAACTCTGTTTACTGTAAAAACTGACTTTTTCATATGATGACCTAGGTAACTCGATTTGAATCCTGAGCACGCTATGAACTCCTGTTTATTCGGGCTTATCCTTTGACTTGTATAGGTGAGAGTGACCCGAGATCGCCGACTCAATAAGCCTACCATCTTGGGGATAAGAACGGGTAAGTAGCTGAGAACATAGTCCTGCGAGATGGAATTCACTCCTACCCGCCTTTAGGGATTAGTAGAGAGGTTGTTCCCTTAAGTGCTGACTCCGGGTTGTTCCCTTAAGTGCTGACTCCGGGTCTTGAACTAGGGATCTCACCCTCTCATTGGCCCGAGAGGGACTTGGTATAGTGATGAAATCAGTTACCAATCGGTTTGGTGGTTGGACCACAAACCAATAGTTCATTAGAGGATCAGTGAGACTTAAGGAACAATATGTAATTACGGGGGTAAAACGGTTATTTTAACCCAACTGTAATTACGAACGACCTGTGAAGGATCGACTTACTGATGATGGTTATATCAAGAGGACAAAAAATATATCTACGGTGAGGAGAGTGCAACCCTTGGACTTTAGTGGAGTCTCCGGGGGTTAACGAATGTTGGTTAGCTTGACTAAAGAGTTTGACAGGTTAATCTCGTATCGTTGGAACTCATAATCTGTAGGTTCTTTAGGTTCTCCTGGCTAGCTCGGATTAAGCCGTGTAACAATATGAGAGAAAAAGAATTTGAATTTATTCAAATTCATTTTTGGAAGAATGATGGCCATATTTAAATATGATTTAAATATGAGATCGGTCTAAAACATGAATAGGGATTCATGTGTGATGATTCAGTGAAACCGAGATTAGTCTTATTATTTAATTAATATTTGATATTGAATTAAATAATAATATTAATTAATTAAAAAGTTTAGTTAATTAAAATTTATTTTGTTTATTAAAATTAATTATGAATTAATTTTAAAATGACAAAATATTACAAGTGAGATTATCCAAGTTGAGTGAATTTATCCAAGTTATGAAGTGGATTGTGAATCACCAACCACATGCATAAACTCATCAATTTTGGAACACTTGGTTGAAGACTAATCCATCCAATTTGAGGTGTCATGCTAAGCAAAGAGTTTGTTGCATGTGAATTGTCTATAAATTGGATGAAGTTAAAATGGTTTGAGGTTGATGAATTTTCAAAGAGTTTGAATATTTGGATGAGCATAAAGAGTTCAAGTTACTTGAGAAATTAGAAAGCTAAGTGTTAGATATTTCTCACAAAATCCTCCTCACTTTCATCTTTCCATCTTCTTCTTCCAAACTTTTTATTTCATAAAGGAGTCCCACCACTCCGTTGCTCGGCCCGAGGATAGCGGGACTACCGGAGGTGGTTCTCGAGGAGTTCGAGGGAAGCTTCGAAGGGTTCGTGAGGAGATTCGAGCATCGGAATAGAAGTTTTTAGAACTACAAGAGGTAAGTGTTCTAATTTCCTTTATTTCTAGTTTTGAGCATGTTTCTAGTTTAGCTAAATTGATGAAATTAGAGTGTCAATGATCTAACTCGCTTCCGCTGCGCTACATGCGCTCCATGAGACGCCACCCTGCATCTTGCACAATTTCCTTAAAAAATTGTGGTTCCACCCCTGCTGTAACTGCAACAAGAAAATGTTTGTGTTGTGCAATAAATTAGTCACAATTAACATAATGTGCTATAGGAAAAGGCGTACTTGAGGGAGGAGAGGAAGCGAAAGAGACTAGAGATGGACTTTTATGAAGCACGATATGTGTCACAAAATCCTTCAACTTGGGTGATATAATTTTTGTTCGCATACCTCGACCCATATGAGAGTCAGAAAAAATAACCTAACTAGAAGTAGTCGAATTCAAGAGATAACTGCGTGTGTGGTGGCGACGAAGAGGAACTAGGTTCGTCACCAGCCTCTACTGGTTCCGGTTGCGCCTCACCCTCATTAACGAAACAAAAATTGTGCACAAAATTGTTGACATCAGAGTTATGCATATGTTCAACATGAGTAGGTCATCAGAGTTATGCATATGTTCAACATGAGTAGGTCATCAGAGTTATGCATAGTTCGTTCATTTCTCCTGATTCTTACGTTGGTTTGTGGAGACAATTTTATCTCACAGGAGCTCAAGACAAAGTGACGTGACCAAGTGACTCTCACGTTGGTTTGTGGAGACGATTTTTAATTTCACCAGGAGCTTAAGACAAGATGACGTGACTAAGTTCGAGGAGAATGTGAGAGTTGTGTGCCAAATCTTGATATGATATAATTTTCAAACAAGTGTGTATTTTAACACGGTAAGGACTGTGCGAATGTATTGACCTTCACAGGTAGTAATCACAATGAATGGATCTTGAAATGATCCTTTACCCATTTTCACTATGCAATGCAATTACTTATATATATATATATATATATATATATATATTTATTTATTTACTTTAAATTAAAACTACGAGAATCTTACTTCCTATCTCTTTACAGGTGTAAAAATAAAGGAGAGATGAAAAAAAACTGAAAAAATAAAATAAAATAATTATAGAGTGAGATGAAAAAGATAGAAAGTGAATAGAATGAAGCTGAGGAGAAAAAAATCGCCAAATAATGAAAATGAAAACAATATTTACATTTACATTCAAATTGAAGAACAAAAACACTAAAATTAATGTAATGAAAACCACTCGGATTACTCAAATTGAAGAGAATAGAATAAATCAAAGAAAATAATAGATAAAAACTCACAAAAAAAATATATGAAAAATATAAAACTACTTGAAGGCGGTGTGGCTAGAGGCCGAGGCACAATTAAAAAAGAGAAATGGTAACAGATGTCAATTTAGAGTAAAATAATTAAAAATATAGCATTTTTTTTTTTAAATTACGGATATGACAATTTCTATCAGTGATAGTACTATTTTTTATAAAATTTTGTCAGTGATAATAGTCTATGATAAAAGTCTATCAGTAATAGTCATAAAGTGATAATATTGATTTTTTTTTTTTTTGCCATATTTGCAAAAGATTTTAAAGTTCGTTAAATTTACAATTATTTTGGGTTTGATTGCTGTTTGTCAGCCCATTAAAAAATATTTATATTTGAATTTCTTCCAAATATTAATAAAAATAATTATAAAAAGAAAAACAAAATAAAGAAAAAAAAAGAACTCTGAGTAATTATTATTTATGATTAAAGTAAAAAAAAAAGTTAATGAATGATTTGTAGCATAGCAAACCAACGTTTAAGTGAATAGTCTATTATATAAATGAAATATTTTTATCGAAGTTATATATATATATATATATATATATATATAATTACTTTTTTTTATAAAAAAAAAAAGTTTTAAAAATTATTCTTGTGATAAGCTGTCAAACAATAGACAAGTTTCTGGAATATATCTATCTGTGTATTAATTTATTGTATCTCATCTTAGTTTTTGTAATTATATTAAATTGGAAATAATAAGATACATAATTTTTAAGTATTTGTAAGGACGTTAGGCATTGATGCTTAATATTGATAATTAAAGGGAAGATAACATTTGCTTCCTCTTTCAAAGATCTTCTTTTAAACAATACAACATGAGTGAAAAATTTCAACTTCTATATTCAAAATTAATAGTTACTAATTTCTCAATGAGAATTGAGTAATAACACTCAAGTTGGTGCTCACATCAGATTTTTCAATACTTCAATTCCTAGTTTTTTTTTTTATTAGGTTGATTTGAAGATTAGCCTCAGTCGGGGCGTCCTCGAGAGTGAATGTGAATTTTATTAATTTTTAATAGTAATACAATCTCTAATATATTGATTATTTTAATGGACTATGCAAACTTGATTGAAATGTTGATGAACTTATTTTCAAGTCAAGGAATTTGGCACCTTTGTCTTCTAGCTTGTTGAAGAACTTTGACTACAAACGGTTGAAGGTCTTTGACTTCAGCTTGTAGCTTGTTAAAGAATTTCGATTTAGAGCTTGTCGAAGGAATTCGACTCGTAGCCTTGTTGAAACTTGAAAGTGCCAATTGTTGAATAACTTTGTCTCACAACTTGTTAAAGATGCTGACTATTTTCGGATCTGACTTTGTCGATGAGGGTAACTCTATTGTTTAAGTTGTAAATTTTAAAAGAAAAATTGTGCTGGTCTATCTTAAATTAGTAGATAAGCATAAGCAATTCACTCAATTCCAACCCTAAAATATATTTTGGTTGGATTGGATCATGTAATTTTAGTCATTTTTTCAATTTTTTTTTGTTTAAAATATGATACAAATTAGTTCTTTAAATATTTATTTACTTAATTAAGTCAATGAGAACTTAGGTGGTCTTGTTTAGCTTTTTTTAGTATCACTATGTTATGTTTGTTTTGGTTTTCAATTTTTTAAAGTACAAGTTTTAGTATGTCTCATCCTAATTTCAAAAACAAGAAATAGGTTTTTAGAAAAGTACATATGTTGTTTAAATTTAATTATTCTAAAACTTTTAAATAAATAGTCCATAGAATTGTGAATTTTTTTAATAAACAAAATTATCTGGTAAAAAAAAAACTATTATCAAACGAGAGCATTTAAAAGTAGACTACAAAATATTTTATTTTTATCTTACGTGGGGTGAAAGATTCAAACATCTGACCTCTTGATCGATGATCCTTATTTTATGTCGGTTGAGGTATGCTCATGTTGATAGGAAACACGATTCTAATCAATATGATGTAATATGTCGGTTGAGGTATGCTCATGTTGACAAGAAACACGATTCTAATATATATGATTTACATCAAAATCATTTTTTTCCTTTTGAATTTCAAAGTACCAATGAAAATAGAAAGTTGAGTTAGAGGTATGAAATTATTTGGGTACTTTAAACTTTATGTAATACAAGCAACAACCAAAGTTTTGTCTAATTCATCCCTTCAAGCAAGTTTCGACTTCCTTTATGCTTTTAGGTGCTGAACTTTCAAATTGTATTTATATCATATTCAAACATAATTGGTAGTGAAACTAAAAATAAATTGATTTAAACAAACTTTGATCAATTCATTTATGAAAACTTTCACAAAACAATATTCACTAATTTTTTTTAAAAGAAGTTAATTGTCTCAAACTTATAAAGTTTCTAACGGGACTTTCAAGTAAGGGCTCTAATCGAACAAATATAAATATAGTTTAACAAGTTGTTTTGAAGAGATTTAAGAGATACAAATAGAAAGAAAACAAGTTAAGAAGTGCATCAATTGATGATGTATGCCATATAACATAGAACTTAGTAGAATTGTCAAACCAACAAAGTAGAGTTGTATCAATTGTCACAAAGGAGATGACTAGAAGAAAAATAAAAATAACTTAATTCCCACTTGTATGCAAAAAAATATTGTTGTTAAAAGTCATTAAAAATATGTTTTCTAGAGTAGTAGTTCAAATGCTTAACTTTTATTAGAGTAATTTATTTCCAAGTGTTCTTGAAAATTTCATAACATTTTGTTAATTTCTAGTCAAATACCTTAAACAAATAGAGACGTAAGTTTAACAACGATAAAATAGATTTATAGTTGCTAGAAATACATGTTCATCCATTAAAAATACATGTAAAACGATATTATAGAAGTGTTTGGTGCTGATTTCGTTAGATTTTAACTCAATAAACAAACCTAACCTTAATGGAAGTGATTGTATTGAAGTCTAAAAATGATTTTGAATCATCGGTAGACGATACATCATGTCATTGAGCTATGCTCTTGGTACATAGAGTCAAATCTTATACCATGTTATAGATCCAAAGACATAATGGATAGATTGTATGTTGTGCAACTATGTATATCCATCCTATTGATTTTTTTTTGGCAAACTTATAGATCCAACACACAATTGCACATGGAGTTTGGTATTTGTTATTTAGACTCGACATGATTTCGGTTTTGTCGTGCTTGTTAAGAGAATGCATTATATTTGCCTACCTATTGCAATAAGTCCTAAAAAGTGTTATTTGCAAATCGATTAACAAAATTTTACCCCTTCATTAATTTTGTCGAAGAAACATAGGAATCACGTCACCTTTTCAACTAATTTAAGATTTTTACAATGACAAATGAAAATATAATTTATCTTGTGAAAATAAAATTTTCTTCGAGGTTAGGTTTTATACTTGTATAATATATGTTCAACTTCAGTGATGTTTCGGGTAACAATTCTACGTCGAAACGATGTTCGTTTTTCCCGATTCTTGTTTCGTTGGACTCCTCAACTAAGCTATTATCAGCCGGAATGAAAATTTCAAGTTTTGATTTGAAGCATTGTTCTAAAATTGCCCTAAACCACAATAGCATCATGATAAACCCTAAACATGACCATTCCACATTTAAAAGCAAATATCTCCTGAATTACTCAACCAAATAACATGAAAAAATATTCATTAGAAAGCTAATATAATAAGCTACCAAATGATTTTTTTTTCACTTAAATCTATCAAGTGTAGCTAAAATTATGCACATATTAATCAAGCTTAAAAGCACACCCAATTCTTCTCAATCACCTCCCCTTCCAAATTCCTCCATCAATGCCACCCAAATCTAGCGCTATCAGCCGTCGATGACGGTTGATCGAACGACCGTCATTTAAACTTGTAAAAGGTAGCGATCCGCGTGACAGGCGTATTTACCAATCAGATTTCAGCTTCCCTGTGTTGAACATGACATGCCGACTATTTAAGCCTAAACATTTTAGTCATTTCCATCGCAACCAAATTACCAGTAACATTTCATATAGCTACTCTCTCTTTTCTTCTCTAGATCCCAATTTCATTCCGATAATCAATTCGCCTGTTCATAAACCCTAATTCTACTTTCAGATTCTCGAATTTGATCTTGTTTCTACTCCAATGGCTACTGAGGAACCGGTCGTCCCGGTGGAGTCTGCGGTGGAGCCAACTAGCGCTGAACCAGCTGAAGAAAGTCCGGCGAACAAGGTCGCGAAGTCGAAGAAGTCCAAAGAACCTAAAGAGAAGAAGCCTGCAGCTCCGAAGAAACCTAGGAATCCTCCGACTCATCCTCCTTATGAAGAGGTGTGTTGCTGAATTGAATTATGATTTTAGAATTGATTTTGCTTTGGATTTTTGGATCTGTTGTGTTGATTTTGGTTTGATGTTTCGATTTCAGATGATTACGGATGCGATTGTTACGTTGAAGGAGAGGACTGGTTCGAGTCAGTATGCGGTCACCAAATTCATCGAGGAGAAGCAGAAACATCTTCCATCGAACTTTAAGAAGCTTCTGTTATTCCATTTGAAGAAGCTTGTGGCTTCCGGGAAGTTGGTGAAGATTAAGAGCTCGTTCAAGCTTAAGCCGGCGAAATCGGCGGTTGTGAAACCTGCTGCTCCTGCAAAGAAGAAGAAGCCTGTAGCTGCCAAGCCGAAACCTAAAGCGGCGACTAGGACTAAAGCTGTGGCTAAATCTCCTGCGAAGCCGAAAGCAGCTGCAAAGCCAAAGCCAAAGACGGCTGCGAAACCTAAAGCTGCTGCTCCTAAAGCTAAAGCTGCTGCCGCCAAGTCGAAGAGCAGCGTCGTTGCGAAGCCGAAAGCTGCAACGAGGACTAAAGTAGCTCCGAAGCCGAAACCGAAGGAGAAGCCTGCGAAGGTTGCAAGGACATCGACGAGAACTTCACCAGGTCGGAGAGCATCTGCTCCGAAACCGGTAGTGAAGAAAGCAGTGGCGGTTAAGAAGGCTCCGGCTAAGAAAGTGAAATCGCCGGCGAGAAAGGCTCCGGCGAAAAGAGGAAGGAAGTAAAGAAGAAGATAGAGAAGGAAGGAAGGAATGTAGCGTGTTTGTAGCGGTGGTCCTGTAAATCCGTTATCCTTGTGGGTGTATAGACCCTTACATGCCGTGCTATAGAGGAGTTTTTACTTGGGAGACTTTTTTTTCGAACTTTTCTTTTTAATTTGTTTATTTGTAGAACTTTTTTTTATCTTTTCTTTGCCAAGTTGAATGTATCACTCAGCTTAGTTTTTAATGGAAATTCTGTGATCAATTAGGAACGTTGATTTCTACCTGCAATTCTGGAAAACGTTTCGGTTTCTCTTGCGCTAGATATGGATTTGGATTGCGTAACCGAAGAGGTCTCTGAAGCTTTGTTGCTAAGCTTGGTAAATCTAAATCTTTCTTCTACTTATTGCGGCCCCCAATTTCTCCTATATTTGATCTCTTCTTAGTTGGCTTGATCATTTGAATGCTCCAATTGTGGCTTATCAAGTCTAAAATTGAAGATTCTGAATTGGTGTAATCAAATATTTGATAGCAAAACATTATCAAATGAGACCTTATTTATGTTTATACAATACAAATATTGGTGTATTGATTACACCAATTCAGATTTTTCCATTCTAGACTTTATAAACTCACGTTTGTTAAAATCTTATTGGATTGTTTCAAAAAAATCTGTTCAAGTGCACTAGATATCGTTATTCTGTAGGGAGAACTATCAAATTAGGAAAGGGAAATTATCCTTTAGTAACAGATCTCTTAGAATAATACAATAAAGGGAAAAATCTTGGGGAATCAATGGCTTACATATACAGGGATGGTAGGAAGGTATTGAGGAAAACAAATGAAGTAGGAAATCAGAAGCAATTAATGATAGGTGCATAATCCTGCGCTATATTCTACCTCAAATCTCTTTAATTCATGTATGAGAACAAATTTGGTATATACGTAGAGAACCCATTTACCATAATTTTCCTGTCAAGGCTAGCAAGGGGAAAAGTGGTAGACGTAGGCTAGCAAGGGCGACTGCAAACAAGAAGGCCTGCATGCAGGTCACCTACTAGGTTGCACACTTACCTGAATATCTATGGATTAGAAAAAAAGAGAGACAGAAAAGAGGAAATAAAAAATAAAAAGACAGAGGGAAGAACTTACCACATTCCTTGAAAAGTAAGTGAAGTAGAGAGGAAAGCTAACTAGATCAAATGCAGGTCTTGGAGATTCTGATGAAGGCTGGTTCAATAAAGATATGGAAGACTTTACTTCAACTAACGAAAGGGAAGATACTTCTCACTTTCTCGGCTCAATGTATATTAATTCTTTCCCTATGCATACGTCCCTATGCTATTGTAAGAGCATTCCTAATAAGATAGGAGATTCCAATCACTCCCTGAGCTGGCAATGCATCGTGTGACATGTTTGTGAAAAACCTCGATATTATGGGTGGAATTCTCAAGCATTATGAGGCATCTTATGATAAAGCCACATAGCAACTAGGAAGACCAAATTCTATCTAGCTATGAATACCTCTCTTAGAGGCTTGAGCAAGGTATAGTAGTTACATCTGGAGAGTGAGATAGGTTGAGCATACCTACCAGGTAAGTGAGATAGCTCATCCAGGTGTGGTGCAATTTAAGCGACCTATCTTAAAAGATTGCTTTGTTCTCGTCCAACCAATGAGCAAGTGACACATATTGCTGGTTCACCCCTTGAGAGTTTGTATCCTTGAACACAAAAGTGACACAACCCTACGGTTGGGTTATTGTCTTTGATTGGCTAGGTACCTTACAACATTGGAGTTATAGGTTATGCCTGCGAACATAGCGGAGAAATGATTGTTTCTCTCCCTGTAAATAGGAAGCCCATTCATGCTCACTCTGAGAAATGATTGTTTCTCTCCCTGTAAATAGGAAGCCCATTCATGCTCACTCTTGGGATACTGAGAAATATGAATTTCTCCATGTTCAGCTCTGCACAAGCTCTAATATGACTTAAACATAAGAGGGGCGGTGTCATAGGGGAGGGTGTTTGGCAAACACACCAGCCCTTTATTTGTAGGTTTTCACAGATCCCTTCTTTTCCTCCCACGTCTTCATTCGTTTTTTGAAGGTACCTGAAGGAATGGCTTAAAAAAAAAAACGTGGAGTGCTGAGAACCAGCAAGCCAACTCCCCTTACTTTAACTCTCTCCATGAAAAAGAAAAGAGCCTTGGGCTAGAAAATCTGTGAATGTTTCATTTGGTTGTTGACGAGTCAGTTCCAGCCTTCTTCTGGTTACTTTAAGCGGCGGTGTCAGATAGTGCGGACGTGGGGTTTAGGATGAAAGATTGTGGAAGCTGGAAAAAGTTTATTTTTCAACTTCGTCTAGGATACTATGGAGAATGATAATGTCCTAAGAATACTAGAGTGCGCATTGCATTTGGTCCCTGATACTGGGAGGCATTAAAATGAAATATGCTATCCAGAAGAGAAATCCCCACGGGCATCTTTCCCTGAACGGTGCTTTATGTTTAGACAAAGTGAGAAAGAAGGGTGTTGTCTGAGTTTTCCTAGATTCCAATCCCAAAAGTGTCACATTTCAAAGTTCTGGCTAAATAACTTAGTGGCTGTTTTGTGGGAGCTGTGGCTGGAGAAAAAAAATATTTAGTATCGAGAGATTTGTTGGGAACTCAAAATCTAATTTGTTTTATTTTTAGTTGCTCAAAATGAAGCGTTTATTTTGCATCAATTTCGACATTGGATCATATTCTTGCAGTTTGAGGGACTTCAACTACAGATCAGGCATGCTGCTAATCCTCTTCAAATTCCCCACTGGTTGAATTTGGAATTTTCGACTTAAAGTCTTTCTTCATTTTTATCCGTGGAGGTGGTGGATAGATTGCATTGCTTCCAACCAGAACAATGAAGTTCATCTTGAAATCAAAAGCTCAATTAAACTTTCCAAGCTTTTTCTTGGTCCATATGCTGCCTAGAAATTCAACAGCAATGCTGGGATCCACAGGAGATTCCCTTCCGTGATTCTGCACTCACAAATATGTTTAGAGTGTGAAATGCTAGGGAACATCTAAATCATCATTTTTACTGTTATATTTTTAGAAGTTCATGACATTCTTTTAAAGGATGATAATGGGTCATCCCTAGATCAATCAATTGACTGTATCCAGTGTCTAGGATAAAACTTCCCTGAGCTTGTCTTTCTTTGGGAAATTTGGGAGGAGAAATTAGATTTTTGAAAATTAAGCTTATAAATACTACTTCCACCCATGAGTTGGATTTTTTTTTGTTTTGTTATCTACTTTCTAGAAATATTTTTCGCTCTATGGTCAATTAGAAATGTTTTTTTTGTTGCAATCGATTGAATATGATTTTATCAATAAAATGTTACTCTTTCCTATCAAAAGGAAAAAAAAAAAGTTTTTGAAATTCAAGCCAAGATTTGAAAACTAAAAAAAAGTAGTTTTTAAAAATTTGTTTTTGTTTTTGGAATTTGGCTAAGAATTCAAATGTTTTTTTTAAAATAGGTGAAAACCATAGTAAAGAAATGGTGAGTAAACAAACATAATTTTCAAAAATAAAAAACGTAAAACGAAATCATTGCGAGTGTTGTGGTCATTCCAGTTTTTTTCTTTTCAATATTGTGTGTGGTAGAGATTTGAATCTTTAACGTCTTGGTCGAAGATATAACGCGTTAACTAGTTGAGCTATGTTTAGATTAACGAGATTCTCACTGTCCTTGTCTATCCGATAGTTGAGTTATGCTCAAGTTGGTGTTTAGATAATTAAGTTGGGAAAACCAGATGATGAATTGGGTTGATGTGATGGACTTGAGCTGTATGGGCTTGATCAAATCGGAGAAGAGTTAGTGAGAGATGGCATTTGACTCGTGTCTGGTTGGTTAAATTGGATAAGGTGAGGTGCTGATAATGGTGAAATTGGTCACTCTTAGGTTTCGATTTCAAAGGGAAGTCGTACTTGTTGAACACAATGAGAGAACAAGTATATTTCGGTACTAAAACTCAAGCATCGTTTCCCTTGTGAGACTTATGGTAGCCTAGAAAAACTCATCTTGTGGAATGAAAGTGATATTTTCTCTGTTGTTGGTAAGGTCTTAAAAATGGTTAGCCAGCACACCCAAACGAAGGATTATTTAGTTTGCTTAAGACAGGGCAATTCAAACAGACTTGTGTTCAAGCAGTGGGGTAGGAAGATAATTAATCAAGCAGGCAGCAATTTAGAAGGCCAAAGCACCAAGGATTTGAGGGTATACAGGCTTGAACTAGGAAAGTCAATACTGCTTCTTCTAGATAGGTGACTGTGCTCGACTCTACCATTTTGTGTTGATGTATTTTATACCATGTTGAGCTGCCAAGTAGGTTATAGGACACGTTTGAGGGTGATTTTTAAATTGTTAAAATTACTTTTGTCATGTTCAAAATCACTCTAAAATATGCTTTTAATCAATCAAAATTGATTTTGATTGTATGAAAATCACATTTAAAACTGTAAAACCAAACATTAAATTTATTTTGAATTATTGAAGACATGTTTCAAAGTGATCTTGAATGTGAGAAAAGTGATGTTAACTATTTCAAAATCACTTTCAAACATGTCTATGGATTGATATCACCCTCTTTACCGGTTAAGCTTTTCGAGGGTTTTGAACAAGTCACATTACCGCTCTCCCATGTTTAATACTAAAAGAAGATGGAACAGTAAGATTTTTTGTGCCTCTCTCCTGAGATAAACATGTTTACATACAAGAAGATGTACGAAAGGTATTGTCACACTAACCAAAATTTATATAGCAGTTTGTTTATTTAGACAACATTTTAGTAGCTTTGTGAACAGCAACAACAACCGATAAATGCTTAAAATCCATGGATTTAGTTTTTTTACTTTTGAGTTCAACAAGTGTGGGTGGGGCATTCGAACCTCTGATCTCTTGGTCGATGACATATGCCTTTAACACAATGCTCTAAGTTGGCCACAAACTCATTAGCTAAGTGGCAAAAACCAGTATGATCTATGTACAAAGAGGAGCTGCATTTGAAATGAGCCCGACCTAGCTTATTGATTAGCGCAAAATGGATTCAATCAAGACTATAATGTGAGGGAAAGCAGTTGACATGCCCAATGACTCAAAAAATTAGTGCTATGAAACCAAATGTTTATTAAAGAAAGCTAGGAACGACATAATGAGTGGCTAATTAATTTATTCAAAGTATTCGTGAAGATTATATCAATGTCGCCATCCTTAGTTTGTGAAGAATAAAGTAGCTCTTCCCTTCTCTATAGAACAGTTGACGGCTTCCTACTGCTTCCTCACTGATGGATTGTAGAAACATCAACTTCAAAAAAGAAAGTGTACGAGCTAAGGAATGCGACAATGAGGTGAGAGAATTCAAATTCTAGATAGAAAATTTAAATCAACAAGACTCCAATTGTGTTATGATTAGGTTAATGACCAGACCCCTATTTCACATTTGTCCTTTTTTTCCTTTTAGATAATGTACCATAAATGTCTTTATTTTGACAGATTCCATGCCCACCCTTTAGACTCGTTTGTTTATGGAATGATATCCATTATAAGTGAAACATATTCAATTACACTTTTTTAGAGATTGAATATGTAAAGGAATACATCCATAAGGTAGAAATCAAAGGAAACCATTATGGGTTGGCCTAGAGGTCAATAAGGGTCTTTGAGAATAATAAACTGCTTAGAAGGTATAGGTTCAAGCGGTTGTCTCGTGAGATTAGCCGAGGTGCGCGTAAGCTGGTCCGGACACTTATAGATATATAAAAAAGAGAGGAAGAAATCGAAGGATCTAGCAATGTTTTGGTAATTCTAATTACTTTAATTATATTGATCATTTGATAATGTCAACATTTACTAAGATTGTTTAGAGAACTGCTTGGTTCTTGATTGATATAAGTTTTTCTTTTGACTTGTGTGAAAGAGCTGCTGATTTCCACTTTATTTTACCTAAAAAAAAGGTGATATATAGTAGAGAAAAGAAAAGTGAAATGATGAATATGCAGCTGCAGATGAATGACAAGAAGTTTCATGGTCATGGTAACTTTTCATGATTTTCATCCTCCTGTTTCCCTCAATGATTATGTTGAATCTGTTTCCCAAAGAAAGAAAAGATGAAGTATTTTGTCTTCTGCAAAAAAAACCAGCTAAGAGCAGCAAACTACAAAAGTTGGTGCTTTTCTCTGTATTGTTTTTTTGTAGGAAAGTGGAGAAGGAATTATTTCTTCAGATGTGAAGATGTCAACTTCAAATGGTGAAAAGTTTGCTTCACAAAATGCCATGCAATTTGGAAATGTAATATGTGAACAAGATTCTGCTTATCTTTATCTTTTTTTTCATTGTCTTCTTCTGAGGATATAAAAGTGCAAACATTACAATCCCTTTCTCTCTCTCCTGTGTTGGTTGAAACTTGAAACAAGTTCTTTCTCACTGTAGTCTTAATGAATTTCTCAATTTCTGGAACCACAGTTATTCAAGTCAGTTTTAGCTTTATTACCAGGACACAGTGATTTGCTCTGAAAGCAAAATCTGCAAAAGTAATTGATTTTTATGTCTGCTGTCTAGGTACCAAAAACTCTTAAAATGTAATCACATCGACATGTTTAAAAAAATATATGAACGGTAGTCAACTAAGTTGATTAAGACCTAAGACATATACCTTCAACTAAAAGGTTAGAGATCCAAATCTTTCATACGGTGAGAGTTTGGGTAATTTGCATCTTGAAATATATTAAGAAGAGGAATTTTGACCGACATGAATTTCGTGTTAATGCACTACTTATTTTTTGAGTGATATTTATTGTACCAAAGAAAAAATGGATTTATGATCAATCACAGTTGACAAAATAAGTTCAGTTTTTGGTGAGATTTGGGCCATTTGGAACAGGAAAAAAAATAAAAAGAATATGAAAAAGGGTATATATGCTTCATAAAATATATGAAGAGAAGAGATTGCAGATGGTTGTCAAGCCAAAAGAGGATTGGTTCTCATCCCAAAGCCTAAAGATTCTTAATTTCTTGGACTTTTGTGCATGTCAAACCCCTTTATTATTTCCAAATGTCAAACAAACATATGTCAAAAGAATCATGGGCTATGTTTAAATGTATCCAATTACATAAACAATATCTTTTACTCATCTAATTTCATTTTAGCTTTTCTCTATATCAACTTTCGATTATATTATTAAAATGAGTATAACTCAACAATAACTGACATGTATTATCTCTCATGGAATCAGAAACCTCTTAGTACCGAATCGATAGAAGTTGTTTGTTTCGGGGTGAGTATTGAGTGATGAGTATGACCCACCTCTCTATTTATGACCTTCACATGTAAACCTAATCTCCCCCTGTTTTCCCTATTTTCATTTTATTCTTTTCTGACTCTTTCCACTAGACATAGTAAATTAATGGACCACACTCACATTTTATTGTTGTCTTATCATATCATATACTATACACTACACTTAACTACCGTTGTATTTATAGTATATTTATATATATATATATAGATATAGATAACAACCAATTAGATCATAGCCATGTGACCATACCCTATACTATATGATTAGGCTGCAATCATATATACAAATTTGTAGCAGTGTGTGTGCTAGGTTCTAAGAACAAATTCATGTAGTATATTTTTTAGACTAATCTACTTCTTAACTTGAATTACATGTAAAATTATTATTCAAGAAAACTATATATTGAAAAAGAAGAAGATGGAATTTACTGTAATCTATCCGCTTAATTAAACTTCTATGTCTAGTAGTGAATTTGATAGGCATCATTCAACAATAAAACGTGAGATAATAAATGATTTATGACGAACAAGATCTCGACTTTTTTAATTTACTTTATATTTCGCCCAAACACAAAATCAAGGACGAGTATACACTTTCCAAACCTACTTCATTCGGGTCCATCTCTTTCAAATCATTTCTAACTATACTAACAAAATCGTCTCGAGTTCGAATCCCTCCCCCTATATTGTATTTTTTTTTAGCATGAATTGAAGCATGGCTTTCAAAGGGGGAAGTTTCTCAACAAGAAGAAAACTTGATCTTAGATATAAACACAACAGAAAAACAAAGTAACAACCAGCAGTTGATTCCCACCTTATTTCTGTCAAACTTTCCAACACAATAATTAAAACACACACAATATATATGGTGATCATAATTTAAAAAGTGGTGAAGTAATTAGAAATCCCTTTACAAACCTGCATATGTGTATATGTATATAACCGGTGTCGGAGACTCGTGGAAGAAAGTTGAGTGGTGTGTCAACACGAGCCTAGCTCAAGAGGTAAGACATCAACTCTTTTTGATCTTGAGGTCGGATGTACAAATCTCCATATCCTCACGATTGTTGTACTCCAAAAAAAGAAAAAACCGAGTTTTGGAGTCGAAATATTTGATGAGTTGTTGAGGGGAATGAAGCCTGGTCCGAAATCATTCAAAAGTATATGAATTTGATTTTGGAGAGGTTGAAATCCAAAGGGATGAAAGATCTCGCACCAGACAACATTCCCCTCAACTGTTCATGAAGAGAGAGAAAAAGAAAAATAGAGAGAAAAGAAAGAAAGAAAGAAGGGGTTTGATTGAGATTTGATTTGGCCATGCATTATTTTTAATTTACAAACCCTCCTTTTATACGTAATAAGGAAAGGTTTTTTGTTGGATTTTGGTGACATGGATTCCACTGTGTTTTTTTTATGAGAATATTTCACATAAATGTGTGTTTTTCTACTAACTAATTCTTGCCTTTATTATGCTAAAGACACCATATTACTAATCATATACAACGTCCGGCTCGTATAATATAGAGATGTGTAAAGTTAATTAAACTCTCTTTCTGTTTCCGTAGGTAAGGTTTTGCTTGTTTTAAGTTGTGAATTTATTATCAATTTGAATATGACTTAAACTGATTAAAATATATTATATCTTCAATTAAAATGTCAGAAGTTTGAATTTTTAACTCTCTACATGTTGAATTCTAGAGAGAAAAAAATTACGAATTTACTAATCTCAACGTACTATGCAAACGTAAGCTTTTATAAAAAGATAGACATACTTTTACAAGTTACCATTATAAGAAGAACATATCCTACAAAGATCATTTTGTTGCATAGCTCAAATCATGGCTATTCATCATTAGACGTTTTATAGGGTAGTTTCACACATTTGGGCATAAGTGTTTTAAAGTTGTCATTATTGTATATTGTCATGGGTGGAAAACCCGATAATGATGAATATATATATATATATATATATTATGGGATGTTCGAAATTATCAATAGTGAATTTTTCATACAAATAGTGTTATAACAGAAACAAATGGACAAACAAAAACAAACGAGAAAACACAACACACAAATTTACGTAGTTCATTAAGAGTGTGTTACCTACGTGACAGAGAGATAGCATGTTTATTATCTTTAGGGAGAGAGTACTACAGAGATTACAAATTAGTTAGGGAAAAAGTCATTAGATGATGTACACCTCGCCGTGTTTTGGTCATTCCTAACGTTAAATATTAAATTCAAGGCATTTCAACCAATATAAACCGCTATAAAAAAAAAAAAAATCTAAAATCACGAAAGCTTAGGATTGAAGAAGATATTATTATTATTATTATTTTTTTTTTTTTTGACTCATTAACCATCCAAACTCAACCTACTCACATTATGCCTATAAAAGATCACGAGTAACATTTTTTTAAAAAAAGGGTTATGATTCCCATAATTATAATATGATTAGTGGTTAATAATTAAGTCAACTATATGATAATATATATAGCATATACAAAGAGATTTGAAATAATGTATTAAATAATAGGATTTATTCCAAATACCACATATATTTTGACATCTCTCTCTTCAACTTTTTATTAAAGAGGAGCATTAAGCATATATATAAAATTATCAGTTATCACCCACATTTGAAAAGATTGACACATTGAAAAAAGTTGCATGTTACCTTTTAATATTTTTACTAAACAGATATGCATCAAACACATGCATGCATTTATGGAATTATTTGATTGAATAATATAATTAATATAAGCCAAGGTCCTTCATTATTATTAAAATAAATAATATGGGTGGATGTTGCTTTCTAAGACTTAGTTTCTAGAACTTCTTTTAATTATTTGTTCTCTTTTCAAAAATGGTTTGGAAACATAAAAATATAATTAGATGGTTTCATAATGTGTTTTTGTTTAGTGATATTTATTTATTTTATATCTACTCAGGAAAAAAAACACGAAATCAATTTTCATATTACAACAAGTTTTAAGTGGGAAGAATTCCAACATCCGTAAAAAAAATTCATGTCAATTGAATTATGCTCACGGATTAATTTAATTATTTATGCACATTGAGACCTCAATGCCCTTTTAGAGGGAATGAGTTCAATCCTTGGTGACCACCTACTCAAGAATTAATTTCCTACAAATTTTCTTGGCAACCAAATGTTGTAGGATTCAGACGGTCTGTCCCGTGAAAATAGTCGAGGTGCGCGGTGAGCTGATCCGGACACTCACGGATATATATTAAAAAAAAAATATTTATACATATTTTTTTTAATATAATAATATTTGTTTGAAGATTGATCTTTATAGAATAAAATGTTTAAAACAATTATATATATAAATATAAATAAATAAATAAAGCTAATTATTCTATTTTTTAATATAATAAATAAGGTTGGAGAATTTGAACTCCTACCTCTAATTATTCCATTCTTATTCCTATCAAAAAGTCAAAACCAAGGTACACAATATTCCTCTTTAAAATATGAGAATCATTCCATCAATGTTAAAAAGTGAACAATACACTTTTTTTTTTTTTTTTTTTTTTTTTTTTTTTTTTTTTTAATATTATGTTCAAACTAAGTTGTATTACAAATGAACTTAAAATAATCAAGTTCCCAAAACTAGGTTTGTTATTATTATTATTTTATAACAAGTGTATTAGGCTGTTTTTTAATAATATTGCATTTTTTAAAATTTATTATAAAAATATTATAATAAATTTTAAAAAATGCAATATTATTAAAAAATAGCCGTGTATATGTATATTAAAAATAACTTTTGGAAATAGAGAATATTTTAACTTACTTGAAATGGATTCTCTTTTATGTGAATAAATGAGAAACAAATTTTTTGTCCACAAGTAATGCTTTTAAGAGCACCATAATGTTTTTTTTTTCTTTTAAATGAAAATGAATTTTTTTTTATTGATAATACATTTACCCAACTAATATAATAAGCAATTGTATGTCTACTATAGTATTTGTGCTATAAACAAAATTAGGACAAAAAATTATTGCATTGTGGGCCAATTTAGTTTAGTAAGAAAATTAGCTTTGTTTAATTAATCGTGTTAATTTTTTAAACAAATCAAACCAACCTAACTCATTTGATTTCGAACCAATCCAAATAAGTTTAAAATTTGACCTAATCCAAATCATTTTAAATAATGAATTATAGGTCATTGGATTGAATTTTAGTCTTTTAATTTATATAAAATTTTGTTCATTGAAGAGCAACTTCTCTAGGGCATTTGGTCTAGTGGTATGATTCTCGCTTCGGGTGCGAGAGGTCCTGAGTTCGATTCTCGGAATGCCCCTAAAAATTTTAATTAAAAAAAAAATCAATCTTTATATAGGCTGTCCAAATCTATAGGCACCCTTTACAAAATTTGTTTATAAGAGAGAAAAATCAGAAGAATTTCTATAAGTTAGGCTATTTGCCATAATTACAGTGCAATTATTAATGCACTTTGATTAGGACATTTCATTATTCCCATTGAATATTAGGTGACCTGACATTTTTAGGAAAGTCGAGACTTTTAGATCTGTTATGAATAGAGAAAAAAACATTTCCTTCTGTATAACAAGTTAATCAAATATAATCGTGAAAAAAAAATCAAATTTACATCCTTAAATTTTTGGGTGGAATTAATTAAGATCTTATGTTCGAATTCCGTTTTAAACGGCTTAATTTTCATACATGTATGAGACTTTTTAAATGCAGAGATTAACATAATATTAAAGAAAAATGCTTGAATGAAATAAAAGAAAAATGCTTGAATGAAATAAACAATAATGTCTTTCATTAATATGAGTCTTTTTTTATCGTCTTTTCTTCTTTCATTTTTAACTTAATATTTCCGGTTTTAGATGAACATGAAATATGTTTAATATAAACTGGGGTAAAAAAGACGAATCAGGCAAAAAAATATTGAACCCGACGTGAATCGAACACACAACCTTCTGATCTGAAGTCAGACGCACTACCATTAGGCCACGAATCCATTGATATTAATATTAAAAATATATATTATCTATATATAATAGATTTCAATTTTATGCTCTTTATTTAAAAAGTAAATAATTGATTTTAAATCAACTATTACTATTACTATTTTTTTTTGTTAGTATCTTGGGCCAATTTATGTCAGCATTGTAATAATTGTTTTATTTATTTAATTAATTTTTAAAATCGAATTCTTTTATTTATATGATATAAAAATAAAATAACCATTCAAATATGGAGGTAAAATTGAAAAAAAAAGCCAATTAATTCAAGACAACCATGTTTAATGGTAGTCAAAATTCAAGAGTATAATTATAATTGTTGATATTTGGTTTGACGTGAGTTAGGGCAAACAATAATTATTCTTCCCACTTTAAGCATTTTGTCCAAACTTGTGTCCTTCCAAAAACAAAAATGTATAGTACTACAAGATTAGATTATTTACCCCATGAGTTTACACGAAGGATTTAAATATCTATCTCTCAATTTTATAGAAATATCGATAAAATATCGACGTCGATTAATATTTTTGAATTTTTTTTTAAAAATAAAATAAATAAAAAAAAATATTTAAATTAATAAATAAACATTTTGCACTTTTAAATAAGTTAAAATACACTTGTTATAATATTATATTCACGTGAGGTTACATTTTGTTGTTGTTTTTTTAATATTTCATCGATTTTGTACAATATGATGGAAATGTCGATTCACCCCTCATGTCGATGTCGAACTTATGGATATATAGAAATGTCGACATGTCGATGAAAATTTAATACCATGGTTTACACTATCATTTTTTCTTTATGAATAATTATCTATTACAGTAGGAGCTCACACTATGTTTATTTTTCTGTCTCCAAACTATTTACTTTCAATTATCACTTCTCTACTACATCATATTATATCAATCAATATTTATCCAATAAATATACCATGTCATCATTTTTTTAATAGTTTGAGCCAAAAAAAATTACGCGTGGCTAATTGAATAACTTTAGAAGATATTTGCCTAACTTAAATATGCTTGACGCTTGAGTTGACAATAAACTTGTCGTAGAGTAAGTCATTTAAATCGAAGGATATAATTAAAACATTTTAAGATGACCGACACAAATCCTGATTAAGACATCTCCATCTTTTATATAAGATCGCGTGTTTTAAATTTTTACCTCGGAATTTGTAGTGTTGTACTAAAATGAATAAAAAATGTTAATATAAACATAGATTAACTGATTTTTTTTAGTACAAAGTTCAACGAGTTAATACATTCTAACATCGATTAAAAGTCAAATATTTGCATCTCTACCCAACATGTTGTCAAAAAAAAAAACAAAAAAAAAAATTGTTGTAATCTCTACTTCACATATAGTTAATAACTAAAAGAAAACAAAGAAAAAGTACTTAAGATTAAAAGAAATTAAATATGTATAAACTAAATTGGTAATTTGATCGCTGAGCATAAATAAGCTGATTAAGGGCATGTTTGGGAGTGATGGTTAAATTATTGATTTTAAAGGAAGGGATTTAATAACAATTGATTTTGTAAAATTGATTTATATATAATCATTTTAATGTTTGGTTTGGAGTGATTTTGATATAATTAGAAGTGATTTTGAATTATTATGTTTGGTTCCCAAAGCAAAATTATTTCTCCTTTCACCAACCAACCAAATTCAGATTTCATAAATAAATGAACATAAATAATTTTTATATCGAATTTATATTTTTAATTAAAAAAATAGACATTTTTAAAAACAAAATATCACAATCACTTGCAAAAAAATCACTCCAAAATCACCTCTCAAGTGATTGACGAGAATCACTAAAAGTGATTTTCAATTCTTCCAAAATCACTTTTATACCATTGCCAAACATCACTATTTTAAAATATAATTGATTTTGGGCATGAAAAATTGATTTTGGTCTTTCCAAAATCACTCCCAAAACATTAATTTGTAATTTTAAAATAACTAAAATCATTTTGTAATGTTGGAAATTACCTCGATCTTTAATGATTAAAAAACTTAATTTTAAGTTTGATTTTACATTTTAAAACATATGTCCTACCATTAAAATTGATTTTAAATTATTAAATATATATTTTAAACTGATTTTAACGGGAAAATATTGGCGCCTAAATCGTTTCCCGACGCTCCAAAATCATCTTCTCATCAATCTGCTCCGTCGTCGACGAACGAAATCCCGAATTCTCTGTGTTTTCCGGTAAGTGAATTCCAACTTCAGCTCTCATATTTGTGTTTTCCGGTAAGTGAATTCCAACTTCAGCTCGCATTGTTTTCATTTTTGATCTTCTATGAATCTCAGTCATTCAATATTTCCGTCTGCGTCTATGTTCTTTCTAGGTTTTGCGTGTACTGTCATTGCATCTGTTAACGTCTCTGTATTTTCTTTGGTGAAGATCTTTCTAAGGTGCACTAATTTTTTTTGTAAGAGTGGAGGTAATCTATCTTACAGTTCTTGGCATTTTTAGGATTCATGGCTTTTGTTTTGCATTTCATTCTCTTTTTCTGGTGCTTTCTTTATGTTTCTTGAATGTTTGATTGTTCGGGAAGTGAGAAAGAAGTATCGTGGATGTTTGGAATATGAATGAATAAAATTAGGTTTTGGAATTTTGAGATATTATTAACAAGGCTCCTAACTCTCATATCAATCTAACTTTAGCTTCTGCTTTACCAAAAATGTATTTGAAATTTCACTTGTTTATTGGAGATTTGTATCTTCACTTCTATGTGGTAATTTGGCTGTATCATTAACTCAACTGTGGATTTCTTGTATGAAATGTCGAAGCTTATGGGTTTGGTGCGGCTTTGGATTTACACAAACTTTTCATTGAAAAGTTGAAAATAGACTATTGGGCATTGGAAAACACATAATTTAATTAAGCTGCATATTTCTTTTCTTGGCCATGGTTTCTGTTAGAGAACATCAAAGAAGGTATTACAAAGAGCAATATATCATTCTTTTACTAATGTAACTTCCCCCCATATTTTATTCCGTTTTGTCCTTATATTCAATGCTGTCTGTTGAATTTTCCCTATAGGAGTTCTTATCAGAAAAAAAAGAAGAAAAAAATCCCTATAGGGATCTGTATGGATGGGGAAAATTGCACAGAAAGTGTAACCGAGGACTTACATCATTCTCCACAAAGTGTAATATCCGAAGTAAAGAAGTGGCCTGGATGGCCTGGGGAGAATGTATTCAGGATGTTGGTTCCTATTCAAAAGGTTGGCATTATCATTGGTCACAAGGGAGAGTACATTAGAAAAATCAATGAGGAGACTAAAGCTCGCATCAGAATTCTTGCCGCTCCTCCTGGGACATTAGTTAGAGCAGTGAGTTTTTGTCATATTTTATTTTTAGGTTATTAAAACTTGTGCACTTTCTGTATTTTAATTATTTTATTTTTATTTTAGGTTAGAGATTTATAGGTTATTTGATGGCTGTATGAACTTAACTCAATTCTTAAGCCAAGTGAAATTATTTGTTTCTTGAAATATTCTTTCTCACACTATCTTGTGTATGAAATTATTTGTTTCTTGTTACTTTGTTTTGTTTTTCTTAAGAAAAGTTTGGCTACACATCAGAAGGTAAGTAGGTTCCTCCTTACTCTTTGATGTGTCATGATTTAATAGATGAAAAATATTAGTTTGGTCCATAGGTTTATTAAATATAAATATATTGTAAATAAATCAATTGAAGTAGGGTATGTTGATGTATAACCAAGTTTCATTTTTTAGTCAAACTCCTATCATTAGTTTCTTGTTGGAGTACTGGTTGTTGGCTTACACCTGAGGAAGTACTAGTTATGTAATTATTACATGAAAATAGTTCAGTGTGTTTAGGAACTAAAAGCTGAGAGAACGGAAGAGTAGTTTGAAAATAAAAGAGTCCCGGGATTGACAACTCTGAATGAAGTTGTGAACAAAGTTTAATGGGGAACGAGGAAAGACATAAAATACAACATGGAAATGTATGGAAAACAACTAAGAGGCTAGATCTTACAGAGAAGAATGCTTTACTAAAATAACAAAAATAAGCATCTGCAGTTTCAAATTGTGATCAAAGTGGCTTCAAACTGGAGGAGCTAATAGTCAAAGTTTGGGAGCTTACCTATGCGTAGGAGGTGCTGAATCCCTTTTCATTTTCCTTTTTCCCCCCTTGCAATCAGAAATTGGTTTCCTGAACCTTTTGCTTTCTATTAAATGCATAACTTAGTCAAATGGCGTCTTGCCACGATCCATGTTGTTTACTGCTGCTATAAAATTTAATTATCACAAATGTCAAGACTATTCATACTAAATTGCAAAGAGGCTATCTTGTCAAAAAAAAAAAAAAATGCAAAGAGGCTTTTCAACTCTGTTTCCTATATTCTGCAAGCAGCACACACCATTATAATAGCTATGATGTTGACCAAAAATCATCCAAAGCATAAATGACTAAAGTAAAATTAATATATTTTAGATTTTTAGTATGAGCAGATATTAATCACTTAGCAACTAACATATTGCAAATGGTTCTGACTTTTGTAAAACTTCTACATTCCCACTTTTGAGTTGAAGTTCTAGATTGAATGTTCTTACAGAGATTTATTTATTTAATACTAAAAATTCTTGTAAGGTGAATTGGAAAATGACATGTATACTCATATTGACCAACTTGGTTGAATACTTTACATTTTAATGGTGGTTACAAGTTAGTTGTTCTGTTTGCTGCTGATTTTAGTATCTGGATATAGGGAAAGCCATCTACAAGTGCTTATGGGACATCCTTCTAGGAGAAAAAGCTAGGATTTTGTGAACTAATGTCTCTGAATTTTCACCTCGGAATGACCTAGGAAAAATTGGATAATTGTTGAAGCATTGATTAGTTTTATATCTTTTTGTGACTTAATTTTGTCTGTGGCCTCCACTTGGAGTTCCACTTGGAGTTCCCCGTGAATTATTCTTGTTGTCATATCTGATTAATGTTAGTTGGAGTGTTTTTCTTAAGCTCCTAGGTTTTAGGTTTGGATGAAAATCTTACTTTCATGTTTACTTGTATATTTCCCCCCTTTAGTGGGAGTGTTTCTTATAATAAAAAAGAAAAGAAACGATTGTTCATCTAGCATTTAACATGGGTTGCGTAGGTCAAAGATTTATTAAAAATCGGCACAGTATTGGTTTCCTAATAATAGTATTAAACTCCTGGAACAACTTCATTGTTATTCATTCAAACACTGAGTATCTCTGTAGTCAATACAATATGATCTAATAGAATTGCCAGTTTATTTGTATTTTGTATGTAAATGTCAGTTTAAATCATAATTGGAACAGTTGTGTTGGATCTAATATCTTGAGCTGGCTCAGTAATGCACTCTTCCTCCTCTTTCGATGCCATTTCAAGGTCCTAGTGTCTGCTAAAGAAGAGCCAGAATTGCGCATTTCTCCTGCCATGGATGCTTTACTGAGAGTTCACAAAAAGGTGGTTGATGTAGATAGCCATTATCCTCAAGCTACATCAAATACAGGGGGTCAGGTTATCACAAGGCTTCTCGTTGCATATGTACATGGAGCAATCATAGTTGGGAAGCAGGGTTCCACAATAAATTCCATCAAAGATGCTTCAAATTGTTCTATAAGAGTTCTTGGAGCAGGTGTTGTGCTATAAAGTACTATATTAGAAATCATTAATTTTCTTGGTGATGAAATCAACTTTTAATGCTTGTCCTTACCCTCAACTTTAAGCCTTCAAATTGTTAGTATCTTTGAATTGCAATTCTCGTACTAGTCTTTCAATCTACTTCCAACTGCACATATAGTACGCCTCTTGAGAAAAGAAAGACATTTCACTGTTCTGTGATGTATTTTACATTCTCTCTCTTGTATTTGACATATAAACTTGCATTCGAGGTGTTCAAAGTTCTTTGGGTTTTTGATTGCTCTTTCAAAGTTTTCATTAGACTAGTTTTCATTATTTTTCAAATTGTATTCAAGTTAGTAAAGATAGGGATTATAATTTGGATCTCATTCATGAAAAAAAGATAGGGATTATGATTTGTTAGTATCATTTGGAGGCCTAACAGTATATATTTACCCAGATGGTTGTACTTGGCTGACTAAGAGAGAGACCAAAAATGCCCTTTTTAACTTTTTTTTAAAATATAATTATGATAATAATTTTTTATTTTTACTTTTGTTGAATATGGATAAATCAGAAATTGATTCTCAATTTAATTGATGTTTCTTATTGGCTATTTTATAAGTTAATGTGGATGAAGTTGAACATCCATGAGTTTTTTGTAGCTACTGTACCTAGATTAAAATGCAAATTTTCAATCAGAAAATGAGAGAAAATAATTGGCTAATATCTATCATCTGAGTAATGAAATTCTAAGATAAGCGTAAGTTGTAACGAAGTTGAGAATTTCAGAAACTTTTGTATCATTTTTCTATTGACTTGCAGTTTGTTTAAGACATTTAGACATTGAAGTATTAACCATTTTTTTTTCTCCCCCTGCCCCTAGGCTGTCTTCTTTTGGCTCTTTTGCAGTTTTTATTTGGCTCGTTATGATCATTTAGACTGGTTTTCTGCATCATTTGATCACCTTCTGCATTTATGTTGTATGCTTCCTATCAGAAAGGAAGCATACAAACTGTGTACTACCACAGTTTAATCATCATTGTGTTAGTGGAAGTGAAATTTTATGATACTGGGTCAGTTTTGGCTTCTAATTCAATTGCTATAACAGTATGTATGATTTGTGTAGTTATCATTGTTTAGATGCAGATGCTACAATCTAAGCAGACCATGTCCCCACAAGCCAAAGACCTGTGTCCTGACACTCAAATACATAATGATGTTAGACCTGGCTTAGTACCTCATAGTCAGTATGGGCAGGGTCCAGATCAGTACTGGAAATACATATCACCACCTGAATTATTCATGGATAAGCAGCCTCATCAGGGGTCCTATAATTGGAAGGGATGCTGTTGTTCATGTTACCAGTGTGCAACCACAACAATCATTTGTCACAAAGGTATCTTACCTTGATTTTATTTTTCTTCATTGTTTGGAGTTTGGCAAGGCTGGATGTCTTTGATAACAACTATGATGAATCATGTTAAAAGACAAAAGTCATTGTGCAAATGCAATGCGACTCTAGATGTCACCTCTCCTCTACAATCCTTTCAATGTTATCATTTGTTTTATTTGGTATTCTGCTCTATCTGCCTAAAAAGTTTCCTCTGTACTTCACAGCTTGTACTATTTGTTAATAACAGATGTAATATTAATTATGTTGAGGCACAATTTGAATAGGGTGATATTTAGCCTATGAGCCAGGTGTTAAATACTGTTTCTGAACTTATCTTGGCTTGTTAGTTTCTCCCACAGATTGAATTCTGCATGCAAATTCCAATGTCATATGCATATGCTGTTATTGGGACGTCTGGTGTAAATATTAGCTACATACGTCGCACAAGTGAGGCGTTTGTTGAAATTCAAGAAACAACAGGCATTCCTGGGGAGATGACCATTGAAATATCTGGAACTACTTTACAAGTACACGCAGCACATCAGTTGATACAGGTTTCTTCTAGATTTTCTTTTTTCATTTAATTTATGAAATCTGAATGTCAGGAGTTCTTGCTAGTTGAAATTCGGATTTGGTTTCTCTTTGGAGTTCTTGCTAGTTGCTTCAAAGCTTTTTGTGTAATTGTACCCCTCTTTTAGGTTGCTTCCAACTGGAAAGTTATTTCCCAGTAACTTTTGGGACCTTTTTGTACATTCCATTTTTATTTATGAAATTGTTGTTTCTTGTACATATGTCCACTTTCCAGCTGCGTATTCACGTAGTAGTGTATTGTGTAGTGATCAGTCATAATTTTGATGGTTAGTAATAAAATAGTAGTTGGCATGTGCTTAGACCAAGTGATCAGAGGTTCAAATCCTCCACCCCACATATTGTTGAACTAAAAAAAAACAGTAGTTGGTGATTATGCTTGAGCTCATGTTTAGCTTTTTTGAATTCAACACAACATTTGGGGTTAGACCAAGTGATCAGAGGTTCAAATCCTCCACCCCACATATTGTTGAACTAAAAAAAAAACAGTAGTTGGTGATTATGCTTGAGCTCATGTTTAGCTTTTTTGAATTCAACACAACATTTGGGGTGAACGATATGCCCTCGACCAAGAAGTTAGAGGTTCGTGTTTAACTTTTTAATGACACTAGATGATATTATGCTTGAGCTCTATGTTTGTTGTTTGTTGCAGGAATCCATTGCTATCTACTACCAGCCTCAGTAACCAGAGCAATCCAGGAGGGCCATAATGCTTATCCTAATGATTGCTGAACGGACAGGGAATTTTGATCGTTTTAAGCATACAGTGCCACCAAACCTCTCACACGAACGCAAACGCAAGGTTAGTTCTTGGATTGTCAGATTTTGTCCATCCCATTTAAAACGAATGTGGAAAAATGATGGCATGGGCCTCAACATTAAGCTCTTTAGGAAAATTCCTCAAGTAAAATTCTCATATTTTGTGAATAGTAAATGTTGTACATCAAAGACAGAATTACTCTCTTTTCATCGTGTCCCGTTTAAAAAAAAAATTAGTTTAATTTAAAAAAAAATTAGTTTAATTTTAACACTTGATCGATGACACATCTTCTATGCACAATATTTACGAGTAATAAGGGTTAAAATTAAAAGAACCTAAATAAATACCTCATTCATGAAAAACATTGATATAATTATTTAAAATGAATGGAACAGAATCTATTGCTCTATTATTATATATTAAAAAGAAAAAGAAATCCGAGGCCCAGAGGGGCTGCTGGCTGGGGGTTATAGTTGAATCTTTGGATGGAGTAGTTTTTGCCTCTCTACTTCCTCAATTCGCTGCATGACTTTCTGAGCAATTTCCACATATGCTGTAGAAACCAAGGACTTTGGTTCTGATATTACAATAGGGACACCTTCATCACAACATTTCCTGTTCTTCTCTTCTAATGGTACCTGTCACAAATTATCCACAAGTTGGCTGATATGGAAATCGACATGATGATCTGTCTACAGGCGTATTCATATGACATTATCATCTGAAAATCAAGATACTTGGTCATGAATAATAACTAAAATGGCTCGTATTAGAATGTACCTCGCCGATGAATGTGATACCCATCTCATCAGCTGCCTTACGACTTCCTCCATTCCCGAAGATATAGGAGCGTTCACCACAATGTGGACACGTAAAGTAGCTCATGTTCTCTACAATTCCCAAAATCTGAAGCAGCAGTCAAGAACATTCAGATTCTTTCAGAAAACTAGCAATGTGTGAAAATTGGTTGTTGATAATAATGAACGAGACTGCAGAATCAGGATAGTTCGAAAATTTAGCAAAATAACATGGAGAAACATGTAATTCACACCGGAACATGGACATTAGAGAACATTTTAATTCCCCTACGAGCATCCATTAATGCAACATCCTGAGGTGTTGAAACAATCAATGCACCTAACAGCAAGAAAAATGAATTATAAGTGTTATGACAAATAAATAAAATTTGTGAATAAAAATATATGTGAGAACCAGTTATATATATATTTCTATCATCATACTTGGAAAAACTCAGTACAGATAGCATTTGGATTAAAAACACAAGAATTTCAATAACAAACCTGCAAAAGAACAAAGGGGGTGGGAAACCACAAATTTTTACCTACCAGAGAGCGACAATCTCTGTGACATTGTAATCTGAACATCGCCTGTACCAGGAGGCATATCGACAACAAGAATATCGAGATCTCCCCAGGCAACTCCCCTTGTCATTTTCTCTAGAGCACTTGACACCTGCGAAATTAGCCAAGTTCTAAAGAAATGTGGAAAGTGTTCAATGATGAAAATAAATAATAGGTATGCTGTTAGAAAGGAATTAGAGCATAAAGGTATATTAGTAATTAGTTAGAGAGTTCGTTAGGATATTTGGTTATAAATAGAGAGAGTAGGGAAGAGGAAGGATAAACAATATTTTGGTAGTGAATTAGGGCTTGAGAGTTATCTCAAGATTGGGAGGGTCCAAGTACCTCGAACACTTGGTTTATCTTGTAATTTTGTTTATGTTTTACATTACAATATAGTTGGGTTCTATCAAAATTATTCTTCAAGCATAGTCTTTTGAAGTACATGCTTTGGTGTAGAAGACAGATTTGGAGGGGGAAAAAGCAATCATTGAAGTTGAAACAAAGGCTGACAACATAATATCTAGGCTCTAGGCTAGGAATTTTCTTGAGCCCCTTTCCTAGTTATCAAAGTAATAATGTCCCAATCCACCAGGTGAGCCCCTTTTCCTTGTAATTTCATGTACTTAACCTCCTTTCAAGGAGATCGAGGGTAATATTTATGAAAAAGATGAATTATTATCTCGGTCATGGAGAACTATTGCCACCTTGGGGGCTGAGAAATAGAGAAATTTATCAATCAGTCATTCATCAATGAAATTGTTTCCCTTCTAAAAAAAATGAGAAACTTAGGCTCCGTTTTATAACCATTTGATTTTTAGTTTTTGGTTTTTGAAAATTGTGCTTGATTTTCTCAAATTTCTTAACAATGGTTTTCATCTTCATAAGGAACCATTTGAATTCTTAGTCAAATTCCAAAAACAAAAAAAAGTTTTTAAAAACTACAATTTTTTGTTTCCAAAACCTGGCTGGAATTTTGAAAACACTAGTAAAAAGTAGATAACAAAACAACGGAATCATAGATGAAAGTAGTGTTTATAAGCTTAATTTTCAAAAATAAAAACAAAAAATCAAATGGAGCCTTATCAATTAGGAAGAAAAGAAGTAATAAAGCATATTGTCTTGTACTCAACAGAAAGTTTAGGGAAAACAAACCATAGGACCCCTCCACACGAGAGCAGCATCCTTTTCCACGAGTAATCCCATTGACATGCATTTAACTCCATAGTTCTCAACTGGAACCATTTTTCTATCTGTTAAAGAAAGAACGATAGAATCATATATTATTGGGTAATTGTATCCTCTAAAGTTTTTTTTTTTTAACAGGGACATCAGGATGCTCACTGCGAATCACATTCAAAGCCTAAAAAGCAAATGAGATTAGCCTGGCTATAATTCTTCTGAAGGTAAACAGATTTTTCAGGCACAAAAAATTAAAGAAAGTAACATAATCCACTGTTTCTTGGGAACTGACTCAACTTATCGAGCATGTAAATCGAGAAAATACACACGAGAAGGCATTTATAATATTGGACCAACAAGAATTTCTTGGAGATCAGTAGGATTATTGCAATAGAGCATAAAATAGAGATAATATGAATTCTAACGAGAGACTCTATGGTGCCTGTAGAGGGAAGTGATTTATAGGGTGAGAATAGAGGAGATAAGAATTGATATCATATCGTTTTTCTTGGAGTAAGATTGCCATTCTAACTGCCGATAAATTTTAGTTAAAACCTTATGCAAAGTTTAGTTGTTTCATACCCATGTGCTATATATGTGAAGGTTAAAAGCTAGTTTAGATTTAAATAAGGGTAGCTCAAGCAACAGGCAGGCTTAAGAGAAAATACAATCAAATCCCTGCTACAGGACCAAATGAGTGCTATAGCAACTTAACTTATTTTGTTGAGTTCAATAATATGTGGGGACTTGAACCCTGACCTCTTGGTTGATGACACATGCTTTATGTCAATTGAGTTGTGCTCATATTGGCTATACCAACTTATATTAGTAAGTACAAAAGGTTATAAAGTACCTTCAGTCAACTCTGGCTTTTGATGGATTTTCATCATAATTGGAACATTGGGTCCATATACATCAGCATCAAGTAATCCAACCTTCAGCTGACACTTATTTGCTAGTGCAACGGCCAAATTAACTGCCACCCACCCAATTGTATTAGAACAACCACCACGTAGTAATAACTAATAAGTACAAAAGATTTATTAGTGCTTCAATAACAGTACAAATTATTCAATGAGGCCGCCACACTATTACTGCCTCTTTAAAATCGTCGGATGTAGATCTTAAAATCTGTCTACCCTAACAATCATTGGATACAAAATCGAAGTACTTTTACAATTTCTCTCTCTTAATCCAAGAGGTGCAAATCTGTCGGCCACATTGTGGCGGCCTCCTCAAAGAATTTCTCCAATAACATACTAGAAATTTGAGCGATGAATGCGAGATATTATTCACATAAAGCAATAAAGACTACAACCAAAAATATCATAAAAACAAACTAACAATTTAAAATCCATTTTTTAAAATTACATTTGATCTAAGTTTAAAAGTTATTCAATTGATCGGGCGATACTTTTACACTTATTTCTATTTTTATAATAGGGCATTTGGTTTTCTCATGTTCGTGCCTTCCATTGAAATCTCTAGATTGAACGTAATGCTCGCATCTTTGTGGAAAAGTCTAGATACATTGTATCATTTATTGACTCTTAACTCTTTACTAGCTATTATTTGGTACAAGTTGCCTCCTTTTTTTTTTCTTTTTTTTTTTTTTTGTAACTATTAACGATATTCTTTTGTATCCTATTTCATCATATCAATGAATGGTTAGTGTTTACTCGCATCTAAATTGTGGCTCATTTTGGTACTACAAGCTGAAGAAGACGATAAAACTTCAAACCGACGCAATTAAACATTAGAGGTAGACAAGAATGGAGAAAAGTGAAGATTATGCAGGGGAATCAGCTTGGTTAACATACTAGATTACCTAAAATTATAACTAGAAGAAGAGTTGTGATACCTAAACCCTAAAATTACAAGAAAATGTATAATTAAGAAAAAGTTAAGAGAAGCAAAAGAAAGTACCTGCAGTGGTGGATTTGCCCACACCTCCTTTACCAGAAGCAATGGCCACAGCATGCTTAATTCCATCAATATGCAGTTCCTTCTTGCTCGCAGAATATCCTCTCGAAGCTCCAAGCCTCTACATGAACATACAGAAAGGAAATCACTGAAATTTTAGCCTCCATTTCGATTAAGAATGTAAATGAAGGACATGTCAAAGCAGAAAATACAGGAAGATGAGAGATGAACTCACACGTTTAGAGGAGAAGAAGCATGAGAATCGCTTCATGAATTTCTCTTAGTAGTAGTAGAAGAATTTCTTCAGACTCAAAGCTCCAATTCTTCACTTCGAATTGCAGGAGACGAACGAGCAATCGAACTTTTGGGCTTTCAGTGCCCGTGTCGGCCCACCCGGCCCACCCGGCCCAATAACATTTTATTTTGGAGTTTCGATGGAGCTCCGGCAGAGGAGGCTTCTTCTTCGTGAAAATGGAAACACAGATGGAGATGGGTTTAGACTTTTAGTTTAGGTTTAATTTTTTTTTTTTTTTTTTTTTTTTTTTTTTAATAATGATAATTGGTATCTTATCCATTCATCTATACTGAATTCACTTTGCCTAAACTTTTTTAATATATTGATTAACACGTCATTCTCCCCCTATATTTGATATTATTATCTAAAAAAACACTCGGGCTAAAACATTATTAAAAAAAAAAAAAAACAAGTTAAGAAATTGAAGTATACTTGTTGATGCAAGAATTTGGACCTCCGAGTCAGTAGGGTGCGGATGACTGGATTAGCCGTGTGGTCAGAAGGGAGAGAGAAAAAACTTGCACCGGTGTGGGGCTAAGCTCACACCACTCCAGCACCGTTGTGGGGCTGAGCCCACATGCTTAACTTAGAGAGAGTCTCAAAGATGAGTTAAAGAGAGAGTCTTAAGCATGAGTTAGAGAGAGCATATGCATGAGGCTCCCCACAATAAAGCGTGAAACTCCATATTTATAAGAGAATGAATATTGATGTCATACCCCTAGATGAATGACATATGGAGGATGATGTCATGAGTTTAGGATGAAGTGTGTTAGACGGTGATGAGCGGATGGTTCTGGCCCCAAGGTGTGGGTATGATAGGGCCAACATCTTGGGCCAAGGCTATGTTGGTTCGACCCAACACTATGGGCTTGAGCTGATTTCATCTATAACAATACTAATTTTAATATACTTAAAACAACTCCTTAAAATATATATCATCGACTAAGATGTTAGAGGTTTGAATCTCCACTCTACCCATGTTCTAAAATTTAAAAAAAGATATATATATATAAATGAGAGAGATTTTTGGCTGAGTATCACAATAAAAATTGAAAAAGAAGGAAAACAAAAATGTTGGACTCCACCATGTACAATGAGCCAAAGTATTGAAGTACGAGATTTCTTCACTTGGGAGAGAGAAAGTTACAATTAAAATAAAAAAATAAAAAGACACAAAAAAAACTAACATTATATTTATAATATATTTCATGTTGATTTACAATATGATATTTATAAAGTGGGGTGCCCCAGCCGTATGCCTATGCATCATTATTGGCATAGTTGGCAGACTACTACAATAATGTTCCTTTTTTTTGGATCTGCCTGAAAATCACTTTTTAATTATTTAATCACTTTTTTAATTATTTAATCACATATCAGTTTCTATTTTTACCTGATTTGGCAACTCAATTACCAACGAAATACAGTTTGTTCCACCAACGGTTTTAGTCCATGTCTTTCACAAAAGGGCTTCTTTGTAATTTTAATTAATCATAATTTTTCTTACATTATTTACTTCTTTCTAATTCCATTTTGAATCTGTCGTCCGAAATCAAACTTTTCTTCTTCTTCTTCTTCTATTCTGTCCTTTTCGTTGCTTCTCCTCTCCCTTTTTTCTTGCTGATTATCCCTCCAGCTTCAAACAAGGTAATCATTTATTCTTAACATTTCGTTTCCTGATCAAAATTTGTATTTAAGGGCAATTTCAATCTAGGATTTATGCACATTCTTCTGGGTTGTATTGTTTTTTTTGGTGGGTTGAGATTATTCATTGATTTTCCTCAATCTCCAAACAAATTGGTATTTGGGTTTTTGTAGGATCAGGAAAGCTTAGGCATTGTCGTGTTCAATCTGATTTTTCTTTCTCACGTTTTTGCCTCATTTTTTTTTCTTCTTCTTAATATAATCGTTGTTTGATTCAGGGCCTAATATCGAACATTTTGAGATTGGGGTTGGATTTTTTCTTCTGATTTTGCTTTCAGCTAATCTGCATTTTGACATTATTTGAACGTCTGTATTCGGACATTGTTCTCCAATCCACTTTTGTCTTTTAGAGCGCTGCGTTTAGAACAACTTTGAATCAACTTCCTCTCTTTTTCTCTCTTTCTCTCGCGCAAAGGAAATAAATTCCTCTATGAGCACTCAATCTTCTTTTTTAATCATTGTTTTTGGAGAGTAAAGAATATAGTGCAATTTTATCCAATACCCACATGAATGAGGAGTTAGTTTGTCTTATATTTTTCTTGAAAATCTCTATTTTCTTCATAGTTTTCCTTGCATTCATCTTGATTTCTCTCTCTCTCTCTCTCTTTCTCCCTCTCTCTCTCTCTCTCTCTCTTGTTCTTTTTCTTATGAAGTATTCCTCACTGGGTGGATTTTGTCTCCCTTGCTAAAGATTCCATACAGTTTTTCGTTTTCTTTCTAGATAATACCGCTTTAATGGCCAAGTTTGGATGATTTTTTCCGGGGTTCAATTGTATATCTTATTTTCCTTTTTATGTTGGGATTCAGTATTCACATTAGGTGATCCAATTCAGGACAGGATGCTTTAAAATACAATCGAAACATGGGAGGATCGATTATCTTCGTCATCTAAAGGTTTTCTGGTTGGCAGAGAGATGGTAGCCTCATGGAATTCTAGAGCAATGGCAGCAAAAGGAAAACCATTTTGTAAAGTTCAGAGGAGTGTACAGGGTTTTGCAGCCATTCTAAAGTCTGCAGCTTGTGAATGGTTTCTCATTTTTCTAATGCTTATTGATGCTTTGTTGTCATATTGTTTGACTAATTTTGCACATATTTGCAACTTGCAAACGCCTTGCATTTTGTGCTCCAGGCTTGATCATCTCTTGGGCAAAGAAAAACATGATAATTATAGGAATCTTCTCTGTACCAACCATAGATTGGAGATATCATCTTTAGTTTCTTGCTACAAACATAATAAGCTTGTTGATGGCAATGAGATGTGTGATGCATGTCTTTGTTCATTTGCTACAACAAACAATAAACCCAAGTCCAACTCCAAAATGCAAAGGTTGATAGTGGGAAAGTTGAGGCCAGATCCTGGTGGAAATAATGGAGCTCATGGAAAGTTACTAAATAGAGATTCAATTCCTCATTGTATTAAGACAAGGCCTTGTTCTTGTTGCAGTAAGCCTTGGAAGACAAGGCCAAATGCTCAAGGATTACTGCAACTGAAATCTTCTGTGAATGTGGCCACTAAATCCAATATTCCTTATCCACGCCGCTTAAATAGTCGAGATAGCATGAAAAAGATGAGGGATAAAATTTTTGGTTCAGTAACCTTACAACATCCTGGAAAAACTGGATTCAATCTGTTGTCTCATGTAGGATACAGTGGGCTGAGGATCACCTCGGATTCTGAGTTAGAGGTTCTGCTTTCAGAAGAAGATGATGATAAAAGTTTAATATGTGAAAAAAGTGAGCTTAAAGAAGATTCTGTTCTTCGATCTATAACACAAATTCCACTCAAGCCTCATTGCAATAATTGTGATCAGGTTAAGCCATCCATTAATTTTGTTGATTCAAGGCCTTCACCTTTAGAATCATATGTGCAGGTTGATGTGCAAAAGCCTCATGACGTGAAATCTCTTACTTGTGATGCTACTTTTCATGGACTGAATGAGTTGAATTGGCTGCCCTGGCCAGCCAATCCCAGTGCCAACCCTTCTACGTGGGCTGAACTTATTTCACTGGATGATGCACCATCCCCTGCATCCAATGCCTTGGGACTTCCTTGTGCGAAATCAATGGAGAAAAGCGAGCTTACAGATTCTCTCAACCAGGAGTCCACTCTCTCCTGCTCACCCGAGCTCATCACATTACATCACGACCCACAAGCTGTGGGAAAGTTTACGACATGTGAGTTGTATTTGTCTATTCTTGTCTCTCACTGTGTGGTTGATTCTATTGGTTTTGCTTTCTCGTTTGTTGTGTGTTTTTTCATGCCTATAGAATTTCTTTCATTCTTGCCTGATTTCTTTAACCCTGCTTATATATGGCAGCTGAGGAAACAGGAACAGGTAACATGGGAATTGCTTCTCCCAACGAGCTTGAGGATCATTCAACATTGATAAGCACAAAAGTTGAAGATTGTCCTAAAATTGATGAGGTGGTTAACGAATCTTCTTCTGGGAACACTAATAATGATACAAATCATAGCAGTGATAGTGAGTCCTCCAAAAGTGATAAGGAAAATGAAGTTAATTTTGCTACAAGACAACCGTTAAAGTCTTCTTCTAGGAACACTAATGATGATTCAGATCATAACAGTGACAGTGAGTCCTCTAAGAGTGATAAGGAACATGAAGTCAAATTTGTCACAAAACCGCCTCTGGAGTCTTCTTCTGGGAACACTAATGATGTTTCAGATCATAGTAGTGATAGTGACTCCTCTGAGAGTGATAAGGAGCATGAAGTCAATTTTGCTACAAGACAACCTTTGGAGAAGGAAAATGATATAGTTACTAATGATTTGAAGCAACCTCCAGTTGAAGAGTGTTCTAAAACTGATGAGGTGGTCTATGAATCTTCTATTAGGAACACTAATGATGATAGGGACCATAGCAGTGTTAGCGAGTCCTCCAAAAGTGATAAGGAACCAGAAGTCTTCAATTTTACTACAGGTCAACCTTTAGAGAAGGAAATTGATCTAGTTACTAATGATTTGGAAATTGATCTAGTTACTACTGATTTGAAGGAGTCTCCTTTGATCAACACAACAATTGAAGAGTGTCCTAAAATTGATGAGGTGGTTGACGTATCTGCTAATAGGAACACCATCGATGATATGGATCACAACAGTGCTAATGAGTCCTCCGAGAGTGATAAGGAACAGGAAGTCTTCAATTTTACTACATGTCAACCTTTAGAGAAGGAAATTGATCTAGTTACTAATGATTTGAAGGAATCTCCTTTGGTCAGCACAACAATTGAAGAGTGTCCTAAAATTGATGACGTTGATGTATCTGCTAATAGGAACACCATTGATGATATGGATCACAATAGTGCTAATGAGTCCTCCGAGAGTGAAAAGGAACAAGAAGTCATAAGTTTTTCTATAGGACAATCTTCAGAGAAGGAAACAAATCTAGTTACTAATGATTTGAAGCAGTCTCCATTGACCAACACAACAGTTGAAGAGTGTCCTAAAACTGATGAGGTGGCCTATGCATCTATTGTTAAGAACATTAATGATGATGATATGGACAATGTTAGTGAGTCTACCAAGAGCGATAAGGAACAAGAAGTCATCAATTTTTCTATAGGACAATCTTCAGAGAAGGAAATTGATGTAGTTACTAATGATTTGAAGGAGTTTCCTTTGATCAACACAACATGTGAAGAGTGTCCTAAAATTGATGAGGTGGTTTATGTATCTGCTAATAGGAACACCATTGATGATATGGATCACAACAATGCTAATGAGTCCTCCGAGAGTGATAAGGAACAAGAAGCCATTAATTTTTCTATAGGACAATCTTCAGAAAAGGAAACAAATCTAGTTACTAATGATTTGAAGGAGTCTCCATTAATCAGCACAACAGTTGAAGAGTGTCTTAAAACTGATGAGGTGACCTATGAATCTGTTGTTAAGAACATTAATGGTGATATGGAGAATGTTAGCGAGTCTACCGAGAGTGATAAGGAACAAGAAGTCATCAATTTTTCTATAGGACAATCTTCAGAGAAGGAAACTGATCTAGTTACTAATGATCTGAAGCAGTCTCTATTGATCAACACAACAATTGAACAGTGTCCTACTACAACTGATGAGATGGCCTATGAATCTACTATTATGATCACTAATGATGATATGGATCATAGCAGCATTAGTGAGTCTTCTGCGGGTGATAAGCAACAAGAAATCTTAAGTTTTCCTTTGAAGACGGAATCTAATATAGTTACTAATGATATGGAGCAATTTCCACTGCAAATCAATCCTCCTGAACTTGTGAATCAATCATCCTCAGATGATGAAGGCCACAATTTTAGCGTTTCTTATGATGATGTACAAGAAGATTTTGCCTCGGGATTCAACATAACTCATGCATTTCATCGGTCAGTCTCAATGGAATCAATTGAATCACTAGATGGAAGCAATGTAAGTGAAATTGAAGGTGAAAGTATGCTTGATAGGTTAAAGCGACAAGTTGAATATGATAAGAAATGCATAAATTCTCTGTATAAAGAGTTGGAAGAAGAACGGAGTGCTTCTGAGGTTGCTGCAAGTCAAGCCATGGCCATGATTACGAGGTTGCAGGAGGAGAAGGCAGCAATGCACATGGAGGCTCTTCAATATTTGAGAATGATGGAAGAGCAAGCAGAGTATGATGTAGAAGCTCTAGAGAAAGCAAACGAAGTCCTGAATGAAAAGGAGAGAGACATCCAAGATTTAGAAGCAGAGCTCGATTACTACAGATCTAATTACATGGTCGACACGATAGCTGAGACTGAACATGAAAAAAGTGATTGTGCAAATGAAGAAAATAGCACTGCAGATATTGTAGAACACCATGAATATAATGCCAATTATTCCTTTAAATCAATAATTGTGTCATCAAAAGCAAGCTACAGGTCCTTTAATAATCAAAGTTCAACTTTCGAATTTGAAGATGAAAAAATCTACATCCAGCTATGTTTGAAGAGCTTGGAGGATAAGATGAACAAAATATTTACAAATGGACTTTTAGCCAGGGTTCCTAATAGCATAGGCATTGAAGAAGAAGTGGTGAATCCTGAACAAAAAGGGGAAGAAGAGAGTATGGATGCTGAGAGGTCTCAAAGAAATAATGAAGAAAGTAGTCCATCCATGCACATAGATCAAAGCAGCGGTCGTTTTGGCAGTGAAGAAAACTTTTCTGAAAAAGATCAAATAAGTTGTGCAAACAAAAGAGAGGAGGTTGACTTCCTTGCTCTTGAGAATAAAATTTCAGACCTTACTGGCAGGTTGGAAGCACTACAAGGTGATTATGATTTTCTTGAGCACTCTCTTAATTCTCTTCACTATGGTGAGGAGGGATTGCAATTTGCTCAGAATATAGTTCATCAGCTACAAGAATTGTGTAAACTCGGGATTAGACTAGATCGTCAACCTGTCTCCTAAATTCTTCATGGCAGCATGATATGGTAAGCATTTCTAACAAACAAGAAAGTTTATATATAAAGTTCAGAATTTATGGTTTATGCAAGCTTTTACACATTGCACTATCCACAAATTGTATCATTGAACTTCTCTAAATCTCAGGAATCATGTTTTGTTGTTTGGGCTCTATCTATTACCAGAGTTTCATTCATTGATGAACAAATTCTGTTTCTTCTTTACTGAATGTTGCCACATTGATTTTTCTTTTCTCAAAATCTTTGCTAATATCTCATTAGTGACCTGAACATCTAAACGAAGGATTGCCATTGGATAACTTTTTTTTATGTATGTGGCTGCCTGCTATTGCAACTTGCTTTCCTGTGCCTTTTCAAAAGGTCCATTGTGACTTTGTAAGTGAAACATAATTGGAATGAGCTCTAAATTTCTCATATGAACAAGATTTTATATATGTCAGTAGGATTACTTGATACTAACTTTGAATCAATGTTTCTCATGCACAATCTAGAATTTGGATCTATAGCTCACTAGAAAGTAGTTATAACCAGAGCAGATCTTGAGTTCAAATTCATGTAATAAATTTTCCTTATCCATGTGCTGGGACTTGGTCAATCAGGTGAAGTGTCAAATATAATGCACGATTAAATTTACCCTAACCCAACAACTTAAACTTTTCGATCCAGTGGTAATTTAACAGATTTCAACACTGAGGACCATACCAATATTGGACTAGACGTTGCCGATCATCGTATTGAGCAGAATTAGGAGAAATCAAGCAGTGGATCATAATCTTTTATGAGGGAAAATTAAGGTGTTGAAGTATTTTTAAGCTTTAAATCATTGAAACTTCATACTTTATATCTGATGGTCAATGTTTAAATGTGGGAGATTCCATGATCCTGTAGCTGTAGTGTTGTTCCTAAACCATTTCTTGGTCTTGTTTCTGCAGATATCTTAAAATGGGAATCAGCAATCAGTCTGGACCATCATCATTAAAACATTCAAAGTGCAAAGCCAGATGAGAGAAAAGTCATGGTTCATCCCTTTTGGTTGGGCTGCAATTCGTGAGCTTGGGCATGGCCATTTCAGAGTAGAGGAGGAAAACAAATGGTATGTTGTACAAAATAGTACATCAAATCAACCATGGAAGCTGAGTCTTCCATTTTTTGGGTTTTTCATTTTTGTGAAGGTTAGTGAATTTTTGTTGCTAGGGAGCTCATGATGATTCTTGTAGTTATATATACATCCATGTTCTTGAGGTTGGCCTTTCTGAAACCAAATAAACTATTCTTCAGCACAGCATTCTTTCCACTCTGGATGATGCTCATGGATAAAAGGAGGATCTCAACCAATCAAGATCAAAATATTTGCTCCTACGAATATGTTAATCGATAAAATATTGATTCGACGACCATGTTTTACAATACAAATACCATAGGTCCATATATATTAGCTCACAAGTCGATTAAAAGTCAAATTTATATTTTTTGAGTTTAACAATATGTGAATCGAGGTGGAGTATTGAAACCTTTGACCTCTTGATTGAATGCACACGCCTTAACCGGTTGGGCTATGTTCAGATCATCGACAGTATTTGATACGTTTATGCCTTACAAATCACAGAATTGAGATAAGCTACCATTTATGAAACTGCCTTTGGAAATTTGGCAGTGTGAAAGGTTTGGCAGGAAAACAGATAGGAATGGATTGACGTAAGAGGTGACGTCAGTAGTGTCTTAATGACACGTGTCAACGTCTCAAGGGTCTGTTGACAATAGCTCTTAAAAAGACTCGTTTTCTTAAGATTTTTCTTAGTCTTTTTTTTTTAACGATTTTTTCTCATTCTTAAAAAAGAAAAAACAACTTTTTCTTTTCTTCTAAAGATTAAGATGGATATAATTTTAACAAAAATAAAAGTAATTAGGTTTAGGTATGGTTTCATAATATCCCTTGAAAAAATTATATTAATTATAATTAGTTTTCCCTCTTTGTTTTTCTTTTGAGGCCATTAGTTTAAACACAAAAAATTATTATGTAAAATTAGTCCGCAAAAGACTTTGACGATTACTGTCTTGGTCTTTGCTTTATTTCTCGCATGGACTTCTGTCTGTTGCCAATGTTGAATGTAGCACTAAATTAAATCCCCAACCTCTATTATTTGTTCTTATTTATTATTTATTTTATTTTTTTATTAAAAAAAAAAATATAAAAAACTTCAGGGCCTAACTATATTTTAAGAAACTATATTTTAAGAAACTAATTTAATTTTTAAAACGTAATATTTAGGATTTTTTCCACTCTTTCTCTTATTCGAACTCCAAAGGAGGAAATTGAGTTCACCAACAATTTATTTTTACTGAAATATGCATGTCTCTTGAAATGAATGGGTCATCTCGACCTCGGTCTGAGCCTCAACTTTATGTTGAGGCCGAGGTCGAGGTAAAAACTTTTCTCTTCAAGCCTACTTGGATCCTGAATACTCTTTTAGACTTGAATTTTTGTTGTTTTCGAATATGACTATTATCTATTTTAACTTGACTTCATCCTTTGTTCCATATATATATATTTTTTTTTATTTATTTATTTATTTATTTATTTATTTATTGTGAGCATGTATTCAATCCAAAATTATTCATAACAATTTTGATCTAGGTACTTTCAACTTTTGTTTATTTTAGTCGACATACTTTTAAAACATCATTTTTTTTACACGATACTTTTTAAAGATTGTAATTTTGATCGTTTTGTTTCTTTTTTTTATCTCTTTTTTTCCTACCATAATTTAAAAAAAATATGAAATTTGCATCAAAAAGGGTTTTTATTTTATATAAAATTATATTATAATTTTACAAACAAGAATCAAAATGATAACTTTTTATAAATAGATTGATCAAAATAAACATTTTATAAGTATAGAAAACAAAATGCACATTCTAAAACTACAAAACCGAAATAAAATCAAAACCAATCTGAAACTAATTTGCACTTCACTATTTTTTTTTTTTCTTTTTCCTTTCTTTAAACTAAGTTTTACATTTTTTTTTTCTTACAACAAAAGCTTTACTCTTTGAAGTGTGACAAACCCATTGCAACTCTTAATTAAATACTACCCAATTAGACCAAGTGTATTTTCAATAATATAGTTCACATCCCCCAAAATGTTTTACAACAATATTTCAAGAAAACACCAATTTTTAAGTATATAAAAGATCTTGATGCATACATTACAAGAAAACAGGGCTATTGCAGAAGTTTTTTTTGAGCCATAGCAGCGGTTTTAAACTGCTGCAACACTTTTTGCAACGCTTGAGAAACCTCTGGCTAAACCAGTGTTGTAAGGGATCTAGCAACACTTTTTAAAGTGCTGAATTCTCACAACCGTTGCAATAGCACCCATCCCATTGCAACATTTTTTAAATAAATAGCAACACTTTCTTATTTGTTTGGGCTTTAAATTTTTTAAAGATTTTTTTTATTTGGGCTTCGCCAATTGTCCAAAAAAAATGAACACCACATTTTAAAATCGCAGCAACAAAATTGTTCCAATACATATATTTTGCAACAGTTTTTTATTTGTTTCCAGAAATTGTTGCGATTTTATTAAATTTTGCAGCACTTTCTAAACCGTTGTAAAAAAATTGTCGCAATAGACTAATTTTCTTGTAGTGATATAAATAGCTACAAATCTAACACAATATAAAACATTTTGCAAATATGACCAGAAAATAATGATGGCAACGGATAGACTGTTATCACTAATATTTATTGATAAAATGACTATCACTTATCGACTACTATTAGGAATAACTATTATTCTATAAAAAAAAAACAAAAGATATCAACGATAAAAAAAATTACATATTTATAAATCTTTTAAGAAAATGCTATATTTTTTAATTATTTTGCACTCTTGAAATTTTAGTATATAAAATACACTCATATTTTTTATTTATTTATTATTAAAGAAAACCATATAAAATCCACCCCTAGCTCCAAAGTGCAAAGCTCATTCATCTCACTTTTAGACCACACAATGTTAACTCAATTATCACTCTTCACATTTTTCCTCTTCCTTCTTCCATTACTTTTCTTCATCTTCATCAAAACCAAAACCAAAAACCCAAATTCCCATTTCACCCCTTCCATTAAACTCCCCAAATCATACCCCTTGGTGGGTTCCTTCTTCGCTGTGTTCGTCAACCGCCACCGCCGTCTGCAGTGGCTCTCCGACGTCCTCCAAGTCTCCCCCGCCGCCACCTTCACCCTCCACCGCCTCTTCGGCCACCGCCAAGTCTTCACCGCCAATCCCGCCGTCGTGCAGCACATCTTGAAGACCCAATTTCATATTTACCAGAAGGGGGATTCGTCTCGCTCTGCTTTGAGTGATTTTCTCGGCGACGGAATCTTTAACGCCGACGGCGAGAGCTGGAAATTTCAACGCCAAGTTTCTAGCCATGAGTTTAGCACAAAATCTCTACGGAAGTTCGTTGAGACCGTCGTCGACGCCGAGCTCTCCGATCGGCTCGTTCCTGTTCTTTACACGGCGGCGACGGGCTCCTCTGTTTTGGATTTTCAGGATGTTCTTCAGCGGTTCGCTTTTGACAACGTTTGCAAGATTGCTTTTGGGTACGTATGTAAAAAAGAACAAGAAAATGGTTCAATTTCGAATGTTTCCTATGGTTTTGCATACTTTCGATTTGATTTTATATTATTTTAAGCTTATTTTATATCTATAGTTAGATTTAGTATCTATTTATCCTAAAAAAAAATGAAAAAAAAAAATAGAAATAAAAATTTGTATCTATTTAGTCTTTTTTTTTTCTAAGTGACATATTAGACCACCATGGGTTGGATCATATCCTACAACTAAATCAGAGAGTGAATTATTATAACTCAGTTTATATAATAACCCTCTCATCTAACGCCCCCAAACATGCATGAATCCACTCGAACGTGTGTGATATTGTCCACTTTGACCCAATTTATATAATAACCCTCCCACCCAACGCCCCCAAACATGCATGAATCCACTCGAACGTGTGTGATATTGTCCACTTTGACATAAGTCTTAGTGACTTAGTTTTTTTTTTTTTTTTTTTTTGACAACATGGAGAAGAAAAATTCGAACATAAAATCTTTTGCTCATATTTCATACATTATGACTATTGAACTATGCTTTTGTTGGCTTCCTGACTTAGTTTTTAGTTGTCCTCTACTTATATTCACAATTTTCTTCTTATCTAGGTAACATCCAACAAATACAATATCTTAATAGTTGAACTAGTTAGTTGAATTTACTCTCTAAAAGTTTTAAGACTAGAAGACCATAGGCTTGGTTTTTTCCTTTTATTTTGTTTTATAATTTTAAAAGTTTTAATTTAACTACCAATTATTTTGTTTCTTGTCCTAAATTTCAAATATATATGATGATCTTTCTTTTTATTTTGGTTTATGATTCTAAGTGTTTTACAAATTGTTTTGTTTTGTGTTTTTTTTCTTCTCTTTAAATTTCAAATATATGATGAAATTTAAAGCGAGAGAACTTTTAATCATAAGGAAGATAAATTGATTATTTATCTACATATTCGAATTGACATTTTTTCGTTTTTTTTTTTTAATAAAATTTCAAACCGAGCATAGCTCAATTGACATAAAGTTGTGCCATGACTAAGAGGTCATGGGTTCAATCTCGCATTAATTACAATACTGTTGCAAAAAAACAATAATTATGTTAAGTTATGTTAATTATGGTTGAGCTAACACCACACAAGATGAAATTGAAACTCAACTTTCCAACTAAAAGAAATTTATGTCCAAAAACATAGACTAAACTTGCAATTTAAAACAAAATCAAAACTGGAGGGTTTAAAATTTGTTGAACTTTGAACAGGTATGATCCAGCTTACTTATCGCCATCATTTGGTCAATCAAATTTCGCAAAGGCATTCGAAGACGCAGTTAGAATCAGCAGCCTCAGAATCCAATCATTCCTTCCAATTCTCTGGAAACTGAAGAAATTTCTGGACATTGGGTCACAGAAAAGGCTCAGAATCGCCGTTTCCCAAGTTCGAGGATACGCGAAGAACATCATCAAAGAGAAGAAAATCGAGCTCAAAACCAACTCTTCACTTGCCTCCGTCGATATGCTCTCCCGCTTCCTCACCTCCGGCCACTCCGACGACAACTTCATCACCGACATCATCATAAGCTTCATCTTGGCCGGACAGGACACAACCTCCGCCGCGCTCACCTGGTTTTTCTGGCTGTTGTCCAAATACCCACATGTGGAAGATCAAATTTTAGATGAAATTAGCAACAAATCGGAGGATTTTGGTTATGATGATGTCAAGGATTTGACTTACACTCATGCGGCTCTTTGTGAGAGCATGAGGTTGTATCCGCCGGTGCCGGTGGACGGGAAGCAGGCGGTGGCGGACGACGTGTTACCGGATGGGACGGTGGTGAAGAAGGGGGAGAGGGTGGTGTATCATCCGTATGCGATGGGGAGGATGGAGGGGATTTGGGGGAAGGATTGGGCGGAGTTTCGACCGGAGCGGTGGTTGGAGAGCGGCAACGATGCGACGGCGAAGTGGAGGTTTGTGGGGAGGGATAACTACACGTATCCGGTGTTTCAGGCGGGCCCGAGGATTTGTTTGGGCAAGGAAATGGCGTTTTTGCAAATGAAGAGGATGGTGGCCGGAATTTTGAAGAGATTTCGAGTGGTTCCAGCGGCGGACGACGGCGTCGAGCCAAAGTTTGTGCAGTACATGACGGCGAAGATGGAGGGCGGGTTTCCGGTGAGGATTGAGATACGTGGGGCCCAAGATTGAATATCGAGGCTCCCCAATGTTTGGGGCTAATTATTCGGACCGACCACAATGTAACTTCATCATTTAAACCCTCGAATCTAGTTTACTTGTTCCTAATAATCATCAGATAAAAAATCAAAATACTCCTGCATTTTATATCTTTTAATCTAACAAGTCAAAACTATGAGCTGATTGTCAATATTTGAGAGTTTGTCAATATTTGAGAGTAAGACGTCTTTAATTTGAAGTTAAATTATAATGTTGGGACATAAATTTGAGGGGACAAATATGTGAGAAGATTTTAAAATCTTAATTTTTGCATTGAAGATTGGTCAATTGCCTCCCTTCCTTAGCTTGCTTCTTTGTTATGTCCTTGATTGGTCAATTGCCTCCATTCCTTAAAACTTTCATGGTTATGTCTATGTCTATTTAGTTTGTATACGTTAAAGAGAATTTCTATTAAATACATGAGATTTTAATTTTGTGTACGATAAATTTTTGTTGGTTTAATACTGACATGTGCTAACTTAATATTATTTAAGGATTATTTGTTGTGTTGATTTTTAGGACAATCCTTAATAATATAATCAATATTAATTAGGGGTGCACAACAAAAACTCGAAAATCAATCTAAATCGATCGAATCAACGTTGGTCGGTCGAAATGGCCGGTGAAGAAGTTTCCAACCGACCGATATTCATCTATTAGTATTAAAAAAAAAACTAGTAAGAATTAAAAGAACAAAGTTGACAAACTGAATTGACATAAAATTGTGCCCTTCACTAGGAGCTTATGAGTTCAATCTCTCACCCTGCATTAATTAAATACATTTGTAAAAATATAAAAATAAAGAGCGGAGTGGATTTGAACTTCCGTCCTCAAGGAAAATAAGTAAACCCAATTACTTACGCGGCTGAATTATGTTCATGTTGGTAAAAAAAAAAAAAAAATACATTTATTAAAATCCAAATTATTTAGGACTAAGATTTTTCTTCTTCTATGGGTATAATTACTTCTCATGAGGTTGAAGGAGAGTCAATATCCCGTCCTAATGTCCCGATGCACTCACGCCTCCCGTTAAACAATTTACTACAGGTTCGGGTGGTGGAAAATTTGGGGCGCTATTTAGGCCTCCCGTCCCATTTCTCGCGCAACAAGAAAAATGACTTTCCTTCGTGAAACGGTGCATAAGACTTTGGCAGGTAGGAAAGAGAATTTCTTCTCAGCGTGGGACAAAGAGGTTCTTATAAAGGTAGTGACACAATCCATTCCTACATGTACCATGTCTTGCGTCAGGATCCCTAAAAACGTATGTGAGGAGCTGACCAGTTGTATGACTCGTTTTTGGTGGGGATCATCAGCGCTGCAAAAAAAGATTCATTGAAAGACTAGAGAAATGTGTGCTCGTCGAAGGAAAATGGAGGTTTGGGCTTTAGAAGTTTGGAAGGGTTTAATAAAACTTTATTACCCAAACATGTGTGGCATGTCCATTCCCTTCACATCCTACAGTTTTCGGATTCGCTGGTGGCTCAAGTGTATAAGGGGAGATATTTTCGTGATTCTTCGATTTTGGAGGCGAATCTCAGGTGGAATCCATCCTTTGTGTGGCGTAGCCTGTTGTGGGGACGCGAGTTCCTTTGTAAGGGTGTACCCAAAAGGGCAGGGAACAGTGAGGAAACAAAGATTTTTGGTGACCCGTGGGTGCCAAGAGAACATTCTTTTAAGATGATTACGCGTCCTCAACCGGGTAAGGTTGATATGTGAGTTTGCGAACTGATGACGGGGGAAGGTCAGTGGGACGAAGGATAAATCCGAGAGTTATTATGGGAGGTGGATGTGAACCAGGTGCTAGCAGTTCCTGTTGGGTTTTATGTCCTAAAACTCGTGGTTTGTAAACTGTTATGTTTGTAAACAATCTATTTAGTAATAAAGAGTTATTAAGTTTTAATTCAGTAAAGGAGTTTACTGGATTAAAGTGAAACATGTTTTATCCTATACCAATAACCAACACCCTTGGCATTGTTTGAGTATTTGAACCTCATGTATGACATGATTGTGGATCAGGTTCAAGTATACTGCCAAAATGATCTATAGTATATGGATAAGGTTGGGTACCTTATCCTGGTAACACTATTGGATGCGGCTCACTTTGTATTGTACAGAACGATGTGATCCGAATCGTTCCACATGAAGATGTGAGAAGTGAGGGCGTCCTGTGTAAAGAGTTTACACAAGATCGAACCGCGTATTAAGTCACTCTCTCTTTATAACACCGTTTACTGATCGAGACTGACTTATACACTTTGATGGCCTAGGTAACTCGTTCTTAATCCTGAGCTTGCTATGAACTCCTGCTTATTCGGAAGTATCCTTTGACTTGTACGGGTGAGAGTGGCAGAACGCCCGCTCAATAAGCCTACCAACTTGGGGATAAAGCCGAATAAGTAGCTGGGGACATAGTGTAGCAAGATTGGAATTCACTCCTAACCCGCTCTTCAGGGTTAGTAGATAGGTTGTTCCCTTAATAGCTGACTCCGGGGCTTGAACAATGTGAGCTCACACTCTCATGTGATGAGAGAGTTATATTGATCTCTTGGTTGGACCAAAGATCTATTGTTCATTAGAGGTGTCAGTGGTACTTAAGGAACAAGATGTAATGCAGGGGTTAAACGGTTTATACGACCCAGCTGTGATTACGGACAACCTGTGAAGGATCGACTTACCAATGAAGGTTATATCAAGAGGACACAATATATCTACAGTGAGGAGAGTGCAGCCCTTGGACTTTAGTGGAGTCTCCGGGGGTTAACGAATGTTGATCGATTCGGGTCAAAAGAGTTTTGACCGAATGATCTCGGATCGTTGGAGCTCATGATCTGTAGGTCCTTTAGGTTCTCCTGGCTAGCTCGGATAAAGCGGTATAGCAGTGCTACATGGTTGTATTCGGAGAAATCTGAATTAGGGTTTGTTCGAGGGGTTTGTATATTTAAATGTGATTTAAATATATAATCGGAGGAAGTTGTATTTAAATGTGATTTAGATACTCGACCGGAGAAAAATATGAATATTGATTCATATTTTGGAAAAGTCGGTTTTCTGAAAACCGGGATATAGTGGAAGGTTTATTATTATATTAGTATTTGATATTAATATTAATAATAAATTATATAATTAAAATTGTTTTAATTATTATTAATTTTAATAAATAATAATTATTTATAATTATTATTATTATCATTAATGATGTTAATGCATGTTCAACATGTGGCTTCCACTATGATTGTTTTCCTTACTCATTAAGCAAGTCAATTGAGTTTATCAATTTGCTTTTTTGGCTTGCATGAGATGCTCTCTAATCTTCAAGCTAAGCACTTCTTCTTCTCTCTCTCTCGTTGGTGGAACTTATTCTCTCAAGCATTTGGATTATGCTTCTTCAAGTGTTGAAGGCAACATCCATAGTTGAAGCTTGAAGAAGAAGAAGAGAAGTTGTAGTTTTGGATTTCAAGTTGTTGAAATTCAAAGAGTTTGTTGTTTTGTGTTCTTGATGTTCTTGATGAATTGTTCATCAAATTCATATTAACACAAAACCAAACACAAACCAAAAGCTTCATCTTTCTTCCTTCCCCTCAAACTAACCCCCTTAGTTTAAGGAGTCCCACCACTCCGCTATTTCCGCCTGAGAATAGTTGGGACTACTCTAAGGGTGGTCCTCGTTGGTGCCCGTGCTGAGTTCGTGACCGGAGGAGACGTAGAGATCGAGGGGGCAGTAGAGGAGCTGAGGTAGACGAGAAGACGAACGTCAAAATAAGGTATTTTTGTCAATATATACCGGTGTATATATGATATATACCGGTGTTTTTTCTTGGTTTCTCTTCACTGGAAAATATACCGGTGGTATATATATTTTACCGGTGGTATATATACCGGTGGTATATATACCGGTGGGATATATACCGACCGGTATATACCGGTGGTATATATTATATACCGGTGATATATACCGGTGGTATATATACCGGTTGTATATATACCGGTGGTATATATATACCGACCGGTATATACCGGTGGTATATATATACCGACCGGTATATACCGGTGGTATATATATTATTTACCCGTGATATATATATATACCGGTGGTTTATACCGATCGGTATTTCCTTGGTATAATATATACCGGTGTATATATGATATATACCGGTGATATTTATACCGGTGGCTTTTACCGGTCAACTTTTTGGTTGACTTTTACCGGTCGGTTTACCGGTGGAGAGAGGTTTTTCCGGTGGACTCGAATTCAAGAAATTTTCTAAGTGTTAGAAATCTTTCTTCAATTCTTAGTTCGTTCCTTATTGATTGCTTAAGGTCCTCAACCAGTTTTAGGCTTTTGTTTAAGTCTTTCTTCCGTTGCGCCTCTGGTTTAGGGCCGGGACCCTTCGGTTTCCAGCAATTGGTATCAGAGCATGCTTTAAGCTCTCAATTTTGTACAAATTGAGTCCTAGGTGGGTTGTTTTGATTTCTTGCTTGGGTGGCTGAAGCATTTTGGTTTATGGCATTTGTTTTCTTTCCTTGTTGTTTACTTTTGGTTTGTAATAGCCTTGGCTTGTTAAATAAGGCTTAATGTGTGGCTTGGAGTCTGTAATTCGTTTAGTCTTAGAGTCTAGGGTTGTTGCGGAGCCAAGGTGTGCAAGGAGCCAAGAAGCCGAGGTGTTTGAAGTTGTTCGAAGAGTTCGTTGTGCTTCAAGACCTAGCTTGGGGTTTTGACAAGCTTGTAATAATTAGTATTGCTTGCTTGATGCCATAAACCGAATTGCTTTAGTGTGATTAATTTATAGGATGCATGAGATGTATGGTTTAAATTAATGCCCTTGCTTGTGCATAAAGTATGCCATATAGATTTCAAATCCCACCTTAGGAAGCATGTTGCATGCATATTGTATGTTATAAGTGTTATAATGTATAGGATGCATGCTTAATTCATGAGATTCAATATAAGTGTTATATTGGTTATGAATTAGGAAATTGTATGTTTAAGAGCATAATTGATATAAGTGTTATATTAATTATGAAGTTAAATATTCAATTCACCATGCCTTAGTGATGCATGTTTGAGAAGCATGTAGAGTTGTTGTAGAAAGTCTAAGTTTTGCAAAGTGTTGTAAAAATTGGATAGACTTTTAAAATCTATAACAAAGATTAAAAGCATGTTCATTTAGGGTTAAATGAGACGTCCGGTTCATTAGATGAATAGGTCGTTATCTCGTAAATGCTAAGGTTATGAGAAACTCACCCGGTGAAATTCTGTTCGAGGTTGGAGGTATTTAAGTTGACGGTTTACGGAACACCTCCTACCTGGGAACGATCCGGTACTTGAGTAAAGTTAACCCGGCTTTATGAGCGTGCGTGAGAGGTGTGAGGTTAATAAAAGTGTTTATAACCTAGACATCTCAGGTAAATAGTTTGCCTAGACTTAAGGTTTTATTTTCTTAGCCGGATAAAACCTGAGTAGTTTACCCTTAAAACCGTCCACGATGCTTAGTAGATGTGTTGAGAAGGAATATATGATATATCCCTCTCCTGCTACACACTCCCTATAGTTCACAACGTGAGAATTTTGCTCGGCCTCGTGTTGCTAATGTGGCAACCCCATTCGGATGGTATTTGCAACTTTCAATAGCAAGGTGAATGGGGTAAGTATCTATAGTAAGTGGGAGAAGGAAGTACGTCAGTACATCCTACGGTCTCCTCCATTGGATTGAACCGTGAGATTCCCATGTTTCGCCTGCTAGGTGCCCACAAGTGGTACCGATCCATTCGGAGGGCGGGGCATGGGAGATCGAACACCTCAGTCACCATTTATGGATAGTGAAACACAGGGCCATTCCCAACACTGACATTCCATTCGGTTGCTATGTTGGGGCCGTTCTGTGCATTCTAAAAATGGAGGGTCACACTTACGGGATTTGCTAAGGAGTTAGTAAATCCAGACCAAAAACGATAACTAAGATGCTATGGGAATAAGAGTTATTCCGGAGTTAGCATTTAGTCAAGAATGTCTTGGTTTAGTAAAGGACTGCTCGACTACCATTCGGTAGCGACCATTCTGACCTACTAAAGTATCGTTGTTAGTAAATAAAGAGTTTGGGTACTTTATTTACTGCTAAAGTCTTTAATTGGTTCAAATAGGCTAAAACCGTTTCACTAATAGATTTACTTCCTTTACAGCATGTCGAGTTCGTTCATACAGTTGCTGTCACACGAAAAATTAACCGGAGAAAATTTTGGGTCATGGAAGTCGAACCTTAATGCGGTTTTGGTTCTTGACAACCTGAGATTTGTCTTAACGGAGGAGTGTCCTCCGGTTCCTGGTTCTAATGCCTCACGAACTGTTCGTGAAGCATACGACGGTTGGATTCGGGCTAATGATAAAGCTCGAGTCTACCTCCTGGCAAGCATATCTGATGTCTTGTCTAGGAAGCATGAGGGGATGGTTTCCGCTAAGGAAATCATGGCTTCATTACAAGAGATGTTTGGAAAACCTTCTTCATCTCTTAGGTATGAAGCCCTCAAGAACATTTTCAACTGCCGTATGGTTGAAGGAACCTCTGTTAGGGAGCATGTCCTTAACATGATGGTGTACTTCAATACTGCAGAAGTTAATGGAGCAGCCGTTGACGAACAAGGTCAGGTTGGTTTTATCTTGGAAACTCTTCCGAAGAGCTTCCTGCACTTCAGGGCCAATATGGTCATGAACAAGATAGAATACGATCTGACGTCTCTTCTAAACGAGCTTCAGGTATATCAGTCCCTGCATACCTCTAAAGGAAAGGAGAAGGAGGTAAATGTTACCACTTCTATGAAATTCCAGAAAGGGTCTGGGTCTGGGACTAAATCTGAACCTCCTACTGTGAGTAATAAGATTATTCACAAGAAGAAGAGAAGTGCCAGGAAGGGCAAGACCACAGCTGTTGGCAAGGTAAAAGCTTCACACAGTGGAAAGTGTTTTCATTGTGGTGAAGAAGGGCATTGGAAGCGGAACTGCCCCAAATACCTTGCAGAGAAAAAGGCAAAAGAATGAACGACAAGGTAAATATGATTTATCTTTTGTCTAAACATGTGGATTATGAATGTCATACCTGAATGTTGATTCAGGAACCACTAATCATGTTTGTTATTCTTTTTCAGGAAACTAGTTCCTGTCTGCCTATTTCTTGACGAAGACGACTTATGAAGATGTCTTCGCAGTTTCTACAGTGGGAGCTTGCTGATGTTTAGTTGTCTGTATAGAAATAATTTCAACTGTTGTAATTATTATCTATAGAACTCAAGTTTGTCCTGAACACTTTTATTGTATATAGTATCTTTTGTTTATCAAATGAAGAGTTCATTTTGCAAAAGATATATACTAGTAGTGTTCTATTAAAACTTGGTAAACAACTAAAGTGTTAAGATTTATCTTGTTTTATATTGAAAGCAAAATTTAAATTAACAAAGGTTGTTAGTTTAGCTGGTTCTTCTCAACTGTTGAGAAAGCCTATATGTAGTGGGAGGTTTATGAGATAATCTGGACCACTATATTGGCTAGTATTATGACTTTAGTTATCAAAATTGTTGATAATGGTGAATTCATAAACAAGAACCAGTAGCTCAAAACCATGAATCTTCAAGGGGTTTAAAGACCTAGTCTATGAGGTGAAAACCTCTAAGGCTTGACTTTCTGACAAATGGGACTGTCCCGAAGAGAATGAGTTAATTGTGTATTAACTTCTTCTCTTGTTGTCAGATGTTAGTTATATAGAATACTCGTATCCATTGTCTTGTTCTATTCGATAGGATAAGGTAAATGGAAATCAAGATTAGCTATCTTGATAGAGTATCTATTAGTCTGAACCAGGAAGATTCATTATTTAAGATTCAGAGCAAATCGTTTGCATTCATATTCAATTCATTTATGAATTGGATTTAGTATCTAAATCTTAAATTATAAGGTTTGTTTTTCGAATCAAATCTTATGGTTTTGAACATTACATTGATAAATATTGTTGAACAAGTATTTGATTAATGTAATAGCTTTCATAATAAATACCCATAGTTTCACTCCTAATCATTGTGAATGATGAAGGAGTCATTTCTTTGATAAGCTTAGATTAGCTCCGTTGGTTCTAAGGATTCGGGTTAATCTGAATCGTAAGAACATATGGCTAGTGGGAGCTGTCAAAAGTAATGTGGTTAAAATTTTGTCAAGGAGTAATAGATTACAAGAGTTGTATTGCTGTTTTCTCATGTGATAGCTAAGCTTTCTTGCAGCTTGTGAAGTAGCAAAAAGTTTGTGAATTAAACTCAAAGTTTAGTGCTCTGAGAGGATGTGATAGTCACATGGGTTCCTCACAGCACTTCATGCTGTTTCTGTTTACTCTGTTTCTCATGGCTAAAGTGTTTGAGAAATACCTAAAGTGTTTAGGGCTCCGAGTTGTTCAACTAAGGATAGTGGGAGTAAACTTGAAATATGAGATATTTCATTTACTCCACCTAACATGTACACCACAGACGTTTTAGTCCAAGTGGGAGTTTGTTGGGTTTTATGTCCTAAAACTCGTGGTTTGTAAACTGTTATGTTTGTAAACAATCTATTTAGTAATAAAGAGTTATTAAGTTTTAATTCAGTAAAGGAGTTTACTGGATTAAAGTGAAACATGTTTTATCCTATACCAATAACCAACACCCTTGGCATTGTTTGAGTATTTGAACCTCATGTATGACATGATTGTGGATCAGGTTCAAGTATACTGCCAAAATGATCTATAGTATATGGATAAGGTTGGGTACCTTATCCTGGTAACACTATTGGATGCGACTCACTTTGTATTGTACAGAACGATGTGATCCGAATCGTTCCACATGAAGATGTGAGAAGTGAGGGCGTCCTGTGTAAAGAGTTTACACAAGATCGAACCGCGTATTAAGTCACTCTCTCTTTATAACACCGTTTACTGATCGAGACTGACTTATACACTTTGATGGCCTAGGTAACTCGTTCTTAATCCTGAGCTTGCTATGAACTCCTGCTTATTCGGAAGTATCCTTTGACTTGTACGGGTGAGAGTGGCAGAACGCCCGCTCAATAAGCCTACCAACTTGGGGATAAAGCCGAATAAGTAGCTGGGGACATAGTGTAGCAAGATTGGAATTCACTCCTAACCCGCTCTTCAGGGTTAGTAGATAGGTTGTTCCCTTAATAGCTGACTCCGGGGCTTGAACAATGTGAGCTCACACTCTCATGTGATGAGAGAGTTATATTGATCTCTTGGTTGGACCAAAGATCTATTGTTCATTAGAGGTGTCAGTGGTACTTAAGGAACAAGATGTAATGCAGGGGTTAAACGGTTTATACGACCCAGCTGTGATTACGGACAACCTGTGAAGGATCGACTTACCAATGAAGGTTATATCAAGAGGACACAATATATCTACAGTGAGGAGAGTGCAGCCCTTGGACTTTAGTGGAGTCTCCGGGGGTTAACGAATGTTGATCGATTCGGGTCAAAAGAGTTTTGACCGAATGATCTCGGATCGTTGGAGCTCATGATCTGTAGGTCCTTTAGGTTCTCCTGGCTAGCTCGGATAAAGCGGTATAGCAGTGCTACATGGTTGTATTCGGAGAAATCTGAATTAGGGTTTGTTCGAGGGGTTTGTATATTTAAATGTGATTTAAATATATAATCGGAGGAAGTTGTATTTAAATGTGATTTAGATACTCGACCGGAGAAAAATATGAATATTGATTCATATTTTGGAAAAGTCGGTTTTCTGAAAACCGGGATATAGTGGAAGGTTTATTATTATATTAGTATTTGATATTAATATTAATAATAAATTATATAATTAAAATTGTTTTAATTATTATTAATTTTAATAAATAATAATTATTTATAATTATTATTATTATCATTAATGATGTTAATGCATGTTCAACATGTGGCTTCCACTATGATTGTTTTCCTTACTCATTAAGCAAGTCAATTGAGTTTATCAATTTGCTTTTTTGGCTTGCATGAGATGCTCTCTAATCTTCAAGCTAAGCACTTCTTCTTCTCTCTCTCTCGTTGGTGGAACTTATTCTCTCAAGCATTTGGATTATGCTTCTTCAAGTGTTGAAGGCAACATCCATAGTTGAAGCTTGAAGAAGAAGAAGAGAAGTTGTAGTTTTGGATTTCAAGTTGTTGAAATTCAAAGAGTTTGTTGTTTTGTGTTCTTGATGTTCTTGATGAATTGTTCATCAAATTCATATTAACACAAAACCAAACACAAACCAAAAGCTTCATCTTTCTTCCTTCCCCTCAAACTAACCCCCTTAGTTTAAGGAGTCCCACCACTCCGCTATTTCCGCCTGAGAATAGTTGGGACTACTCTAAGGGTGGTCCTCGTTGGTGCCCGTGCTGAGTTCGTGACCGGAGGAGACGTAGAGATCGAGGGGGCAGTAGAGGAGCTGAGGTAGACGAGAAGACGAACGTCAAAATAAGGTATTTTTGTCAATATATACCGGTGTATATATGATATATACCGGTGTTTTTTCTTGGTTTCTCTTCACTGGAAAATATACCGGTGGTATATATATTTTACCGGTGGTATATATACCGGTGGTATATATACCGGTGGGATATATACCGACCGGTATATACCGGTGGTATATATTATATACCGGTGATATATACCGGTGGTATATATACCGGTTGTATATATACCGGTGGTATATATATACCGACCGGTATATACCGGTGGTATATATATACCGACCGGTATATACCGGTGGTATATATATTATTTACCCGTGATATATATATATACCGGTGGTTTATACCGATCGGTATTTCCTTGGTATAATATATACCGGTGTATATATGATATATACCGGTGATATTTATACCGGTGGCTTTTACCGGTCAACTTTTTGGTTGACTTTTACCGGTCGGTTTACCGGTGGAGAGAGGTTTTTCCGGTGGACTCGAATTCAAGAAATTTTCTAAGTGTTAGAAATCTTTCTTCAATTCTTAGTTCGTTCCTTATTGATTGCTTAAGGTCCTCAACCAGTTTTAGGCTTTTGTTTAAGTCTTTCTTCCGTTGCGCCTCTGGTTTAGGGCCGGGACCCTTCGGTTTCCAGCAGTTCCGATTTGTCGAACGAACATGGATGTATAGTTGGTTATGACACTTCAGTAAGGATACTATTTTTTCAACTAAGAGTGCATACAAGCTATTTATCTCCTCTCAGGAAGAAGCATCGTGTTCCCACCCGGGTGTATGGCGATATGGTGGAAAAGACTATGGAGTTGTCAATTGCCAAACAAAATCAAAGTCTTTTTGTGACGTCCTTTTCATGATATTTTGCTAACAAATGATAACTTATGTAGGAGGCGTGAGCATGTCCACCTTGGTGTGTGTAAATTGACAGCGGGGGAGGGAATCAACATTAGATATTTTTTTCTCCTATAAACGGGCTAGAACGATTTTGTCCTCTATTCTCCCTCGTGTGTGTTCACATCAAATTTTGCTCCTTTCAATCCAAGACATGGGTGCGTGGGTGGCGGTCCATCTGAGTGCGAAATCGGCTAGACTTTTTTAATGTTACTTGTTGGTTCATATGGAATGATCGAAACACAGTTAATCTGGACAAAGTGACTCCTTGTGTGGCGGTTCAAGTGGAGGGAATTAAGTCTTTCTTGCTGGAGTTAGATCAGGTGCAAGCTCTGAGTGATGTTGGGGTGTCGGCGGGAGAGTGGGGGCGGGGTCGCGCTTAGGTGAGAGGTGCCAGTGTTGGGCATGCTTAAGTTAAATACTAATGCAACAGTCTCTCTCGAAAGGCGACGATCGGGGCTGAGGATGGTGGTTCAGGATGCTGATGGGAGGCTGGTGGTTGAGAAGGCGGAGACTGTGGAGGGTCTGATCGATGTCCTGTCAGCCAAAGCTTTGACTTTGCTTAAAGGGTTGCAACTCGCGGTGTCTTTCAGCTTGTCAAATCCTAGTGTGGAATTGGATGCCCAAGTTTTGGTTCAAGCTTTGCTTTCTAATGGTCTTCTACCGACTTATCAAGGAGTTTTGTTGGGAGAAATTAAACTTTTGATGGCTTAAATTGGTGTCACGGGCCCGATTTTTAGTCCGAGAATGACTAACAAAGTTGCCCATAGTCTGATGGGTCATGCTTTGTCCACGGGGAGATACTATGTTTGAGAGTCAAGTCCTCCGATTTGGTTGTCTAGTTTTTTGCTTTCAGATATTTCTTCTTGTAGCCCTTTGGGCATTTTACCTTCTTAATAAACTTGTTCCCGTTTACATTAAAAAAAAGAAAGTATATATGTATGATATATTTTTTTTTTCAATTTATTTGTTGATCAAATAAGTAGTACTTAATCTATCTTTATATATATATATGAGATATATATAGTCCTGAACTATTAATAATTATTTTTTTCTTTAGATTTGGGCTACTTGATGGATACACTTTCTTGTATTATATATATACATCAATATTAATCATGACGGTTGGAGTTATGATTATTATTTATGGGGATAATTACATGTCTCATAATTAGTGATATTTGAGTTTTATTTTTCTTGAAGTAATTTGTTCAATATATCAATGTTCAGATTAGTTATTTAGTTATTGCCAACAAGAGCATAGCTCGCCATGATGTATCGCCATAAAGTCCTAGATTCAATTCCCACCACAATATGTTGTAAAAAAAAAAAAAAAAAAAATATCTAGTTATTGAGGTTGACAAACATAAAGTCGCATGCTAACTATTATCGTGTTTGACATATGTTTGAAGAAGAGATCCAAGAATTAATTGCTAACTCTAGCCGCCTCCTCATGCCTCTTGGAGAATTTTTAGTACATCCGTGGTATGGAAAATCTCCATACCACTGCCTTTAAATGACTGACACGTGTGATGATAGGTAATTTAACTTAACTAACGATGGTTTAGCTGGGATCGAGAGAATTTCTAGTACATCCGTGGTATGGAAAATCTCCATACCACTGCCTTTAAATGACTGCCACGTAGTGAGAGGTAATTTAACTTAACTAACAATGGTTTGGCTGGGACTCATTCTTTTAAATACATTATTTTCTCCTACTAAAAAAATTAATAAATACATTATCTATTTAAATTCTCTCTCCTCGTTTTTTATTAATATATATATATTTTTGACTCTTTACATTCTCATTTTTTTTTTCTTTTTTAATATTATTCAACTTCTTCATTGATATTTAAAATATATTCAAAACTTTATTTTTCTTCATCTTCACCGTTAAGCTAATTTTTCAGGTTGATTTGGAGAAGGTTTATTTTCTATATCCATTTATTTCACTTTTTTCTTTGTTTTTCACTTTCTTTCTAATATTTTCTTTATTTTTTTTTTTTTTAAATGCAGAAAATATTTGAATTACATTTGGATATCTACCGGAACAAATATTTAACTATGTTGCGTTTTAGTATTTGTTTTTTTTTCTTATGAAGTTTGATTATATATATATATATATATATATATATATATATATTTGTTATTTTGAGTAGAGTTATTGTTAATTTTAGGTTTAATTGTTAATTTTGTTGCCGAATCAATGGTTAGCTCGGAAGAACTACATATGAGTGAGTTTTCTCCCTAATTGAACATATAGATTACACCTTTTGTTTTATATATTGTAAAGTTAATTATTATAATTCATGTAGGTGATATTGACTTAAATTCTATTGGAGTAGACAACACTATTGAAGTAGAAAATGAAGCAGAGATAGAGAAAACAGTAGTTGTACTTTTAGAATACAAAGTTAGAAGCAAAATTATCTACCAAAAAGAGAGACAAAATATTAAAAAAGAAAAAAAATATATTAATATAAAACGAGGAGAGAGAATTTAAATAAATAATGTATTTGTTAAATTTTTTTAGTAGGAGAAAATAATGTATTTAAAATAGTGGGTCCCAGCTAAACCATAGTTAGTTAAGTTAAATTACCTCTCATCACACGTGTCAGTCATTTAAAGGCAGTGGTATGGTCATTTAAAGATATTTGGTTGCACAGAAAGTTGGATCCTCCAGTCAACAATTTATTATTATTATTTCAAAATTTACATAGTTCACCAATCGCAACTACGATCACAAACATAAGAGATAACAATTATATTACCAATAAGAGAATTACAATAATAACAGATTAGAGTACGTACTGAAATCATTAGAAGATTTATATATGACAATACATTTTTAATGACTTAATATGAGACAAAATTCAAAACAAATAGTAAAATTTAGATTAGAAAGTTTATATATGACACACTTCTAATGACCTAATACAAAATGGGTCAAAGCCCAAAACAAATAAGTAAAAACCGAAATCAAAATTTTCTTTTAGGGGGGCACCCGTACCAACCAGTAGTAGAGGGTCTCATAACAGATTCAAGGCATTCCAACAAATCTCTAGTGGTCAGACACACTTCTTTATTCGACACCCGAGAATTTTTACAAACATGGCTAAGTTAGGGACATAGTTCTGATACCACTTATTGAGGACAACGGACCCAGACATCTCCACAATGGTATGATATTGTCCACTTTGGGACTAAACCCTCATGGCTTTGCTTTTGGTTTCACCCAAAATGGCTCATACAAATTGGAGATAATTGTCACTCATTATATACTAATGATCTTTCCCTTTTCTAGCCAATGTGTAATATTGTTTGTATCCTAACACGGGTATAAAGTATTTTTTCCCTATTTTTTAGTACAATAAATTAAAAAAATAGTACAATAAATTAAAAAAATAGTAATCATAAGGGAGGGAGAGTACATGTCAAATCCAACAACTAAGAAAGTAAAATTATAAATAGTATAGTTATGCTCACTCTTATAAATTTAGTAATATTATTGTTACGTGGGTTGAGTTCAAGAGAACATAACATGAGACTAAAAAAAGTAAAATTATAAATAGTACGTGGACGTCTTTAGGACTTTTGTCGACATCCATGTTGGACAGTCTGAGATCCAATATCTCGGAGTAGCGTGACTCATGTAAGAATTACGTGTGTCGGGTAAGATTGTGGACGACCGAAGTTTATTGTAATTTTGATTAATGAGCAAGAAATCTTGAATGTGACACTTTTTTAATTAGAATAAAGGCCATCTACGAAAATTTATATTTCATTTGTAAACTAAATTTTTTAACTAAACTTTTTTGAATAAGAGCTTTCAGAGTATTAATAATTCTGTTTTCGCTCAAATTTGACTCAATCTCTCATACAAAGTAAAACAACAACTTTGTTTTGAAGTGCGATTAGGGAGAGTTTAATTCAGTACCATGAATAAAGATAAATAATGCAAAGTGGATATTAATCGAAGTGGTAGAATTCAAGATGTTCTATTATTGATATCTACCTTATTGTATTCGATTATATTACATAGTTTAGAAACATTATTTAAGATTGCAGAATACTCAATAATACATAAACACAAACATTATTATTTGATATTAATTACTAACCAATCCTTGGAATTTCAACAATATTGCCCTTTATATTAACAAACATTCGAACTCGATCGCACCTCAAATCTTTAGTCACTCCACTTCCTGCCAGGAATGTCTCAACTAGTTCCACATTTGAATTATCTTTCTTGATGATGTGCTCTGCAATCTTTGATTTTATTCCAACAAGTTCCGGCCACATATTTTTTCCTAATAAACAACCAAAATCATAAATCAAATCATTGATTAGAAAAGTATAGGAAAGTAAATTAAAAGCAATAAGTGAAAGCATATATACCAGGAGGACAAGAATCAGCCATTATTTGTTGAAGGGTAGTGTTTGGATAATGCAAAAATCAAAGGGTTATGTAAGAATATTTATAGGGAATAATCTGATTGGTGGCTTTTGAAATTTCCTAGGAAGTAAGGTCATGCAGCCCCAAGTTTTGGAGCATATGATAAAGTTGAATATACAATTATAATTGCAGAAGATATGGAAGAGGTAAGAATGAAGACAATTTTTTCTTTTAAAATAAATAAATAAATAAGAATGAGGACAAAGAAAAGTACAATTACTTAGGGGATAAGCATAATATTGATTGCGTGTTTGTATTGTAAATTTGTATATATAAAATAAGGCTGCTGCCTAAAGTCCTGGTGTGGCAATGGCACGTGGTATGACATGCAATTGTTTTCTTATAGCATTTGCAATAAAAGTCCATCTTTATTTTTTTCTTTTTCCTTTTTCATTTTCATTTTCGATTTCGAGAGTGTGAATTAGAATTTTCGAACTTTGTAATTATCGTAAGATCAATTTCAAATGTTTAAATTTACTTTTATATTTTTAATAATTCATCTTAAAATTAGTCTATATTATTTTATAATAATTTTTATTGTTTTTTTTTTAATATTTATTATTTTTTTTAATAAATTTTAGAAATATACTCTCGTATATTTTTTTTAACAACCAAATGTCAATTTAGAATAAAATAATTAAAAAAAAAAATATTTTTTAAATTGCAAGTATGACAATTTCTATCACTAATAGTCTATCGCTGATAGTAATCTAGTAGTCTATCACTTCAGTTTTTTATGAAATTTTGTCCGTAACTATTACAGTTAAGTAGTAGTCATATATCAATGATGATAGCAGTGACTGATAACCACTAATTTTTTTTGTCATATTTGTAAAATATTTTAAATTTAGCTATACTTGTCATTATTTTGACAAAACAGTTGTTTATGCAACCCACTTATTTTTAGTTGAAATGTATTATTATTATTTAATTAATTTCGATAAAATAATTATATTAATAATAAAAATTAATTTTAAGAGATAAAAATAGAATGAGATTGAAATTACAGACGAAAAGAAAAATAAAGAGTTGGATGAAAAACCCGACTGTCATAAAATTGAGGAGTATTATTGTTACGAGGGAGAGCTCAAGTGATGAAAGAGAGGATTTTTATTTTTAATTAATAGGTCGTCAAATTAATATATTCATGTAAAAAAAAAAAGAAGTTTATTTGATATGTTAGCGCAAGATTTTGGACTTCCCTAAACTTCTGTGTGTTCTGCCGCGAACGACCGCTGACGATAGGATATATAGGATACCTACATAAGGGACGAAAGTGTAAAACTTGCACTGGTGTGAGGCTAGGCCCACAAGGCTCCGATGCTTAAATCAGAGAGGTCTGAGCATGAGTAGGAGTGATAGAGAGAGTGAATGCGTAGAGTTCCGCGTTGTCACATACGTATGAAGAGGGAATGCTCCCTTCCTTGAAAAAGAGGGGTATTTATAGGCAATGTGGAGGGAGTGCTCCCTGAGCAGTTCTGCTGGCCTGTCACCATGTGAGTCTTCGGACCGGGTTGATCAGGAGGTCCAGGTCGACCAGAGACGACTCACATCTTTCGGCATGATGAGGGTAACTGTCGTTCTCCGATTTCCGAGAGCATTGGAGACGCTGCTGTACCACCGTCCCATCACGTGAGTCAAGGTGTCTGGTCGATCACTTCTCACGCTGATCGAGAAGCACTCTGGCAACATCGGATCTTCGAGTGAGCTGTTAAGCTCGGATCTTCAGAGTCTTAGAGTCGGTCCCAGGTCGTTGACTCGTCCGATGCTGGTGTCGTGGCTTCGACTTCTTAGAGAAGCATGTCGTGACGTCAGCGGTTGATCTTAGACTGAAATAGTCCGTAACAAGATATATATTGTGACAATTTATTATTTAAATTTTTAAGTAAAATACAAATAAATAAATAAGAATAGGTTGTTGCTTATCGATAAAGATATGATTAATATTTTTTTTTTTTTTTTTTTTGAGTACATTGGGGATGGGGGATTCGAACCACAGACCTCGTGGTCGTCAATTCATACATATGCCAGCTGAGCTATGCTCGCTTTGGCATATGATTAATATTTTTGATTTGTGAACTGTGGGATGTAAATGTAATGATATTTTTGATTTGTGAACTGTGGGATGTAAATGTAATGATGAAGTAGTCCTTTAGAATAGTGGAGACAATAGTTTTTAGTCAATAATTAGGAGGTTAAAGATCCACCTTTGATTTTGAGATGATAATGATGTTTTATATATTCAATAAGCTAATAGATTCACGACGGAAGAGAGTTGAAATATCTAGATAGTAGATAAGTTTGACTAATAATAGTCTTGGTTAATGAAATTCTAAAAATTATTTTTATTGATTTTTAATTGTTCACACCCAATCTCATTGTTATTAGGTTAATCTTATCTTCTCATTTTTACATGTTATTGAATTTTAATTGTTCAATCCACCATTTTGTTATTTAATGAGAAGATAACAATATATGTGGATGGATTTTTTCCTTTTTATTTTCTTTTCTTAATACGAAAATTATTGAAAATTGAACTTTTAACATTTTAATGAAATATATTTATATTGAATCAAGATAACTTAACTCAAGTCCCACGTATATAGTTATCTTGATTCAATCAGAAATATATATATATATATATAAAATGTGGATTCAAAGTCTTATATTGTTCAAACAATATATATTATATATAAACTTACAAATATAGAATATTATATATATATATTCTAAATAGGATTTTATGAATAGTATGTCCTATTTTATTCTGTTAAAAAAAAAAGTCATATTTTATTTTTATTTATTTCTTCTTCTTTATTGGGGTGGAGGATTCGAACTATAGACTTTTTGGTCGTCAAACACATACATATGCCAGCTAGCTGAGCAATACTCGCTTTGACAATATCACTACGTACTTAGACAGATCTTTAAATACTCGCTTTGACAATATCACTACGTACTTAGACAGATCTTTAAACGGACTCTATTCGTCAAAGCGAGCATGATTCAGACATATGTGTTGGCTCAACCATATGTACATATGTATGTGTTGACGACCAGGAGATCTGTAGTTCAAATCCTCCAATGTAGAGAAAAAAAAAAAAAAAACACTTCAGGATAGTAAAGGAGAAAGACTTGAAAATTGAAGTGTCATTAAAGAGAGAGTCTGTGAATACATAGAGAAAGACAAATGCAAAGGGAATAATTGATTGAAATTGAAGTGGTAGAATTGAATATGTTATAATTCTACCTTATTGGCTTACAATACTTTAGAACGAAGCATTGTGAATACATCAACATTTTTAGATAGCGTTTTTAGATAGCGTTTGTTAACCAATTATTGGTTTTTCAACAATTACACCCTTTATATTAACCCAACATCGAACTCGATCGCACCTAAGATCTTCAGTGGCTGCACTTCCTGCCAAGATTGTCTCAACACGTTCCACATTGGAATTCTCTTTCTTGATAATGTGTTCTGCAATCGTTGATTTTATTCCAACAAGTTCTGGCCACACATTTTTCCCTAATAAACAAACCAAATCATAATATTTTCAGAACAAAAATGAAACTAGAAGTAGTAATTAGAACAAGAAATAGAAGCATATATACCAGGAGGACAAAAATCAGCCATTGTTGAAGTAATTGCTTGATGGGTTTCTATGTATTTGTTGAAGGCTAATGTTTGGATATATATAATTGCAAATATCAATAAGAGTATTTATAGGGAATAATATAATATATGATGGGTGGCTTTTAAAACTGCTATGGCCGCCTCATGCCGACCCAACTTTTGGACCATATAATAAACTTTAATATATAATTAGGTATAAACTTCCAACACGTTATATTATAGCTAAAGACGTGGCAGAGATAAGAACGAGGACAAAGATCACTACAACTTCTAAAGAGATAATAATAATTAATTAATTAATTAATTAATTTTTTTTTTTATGCTCATATGTCTATGATCGTAAAAATTATAGGTTCAATTCAATTTTTCGTTTACATGAGAATGATTATATTTAATTGCATGTTATTGTATATAATCAACCTAAATATAACTCATCGATATTGTATAAATTAGTGATCAAGAAGTCAGTCATGATAAAAAAAAAATCTCTTTTTCTCTTATCATTTTTATTTTCACTGTTGGACAATAGGTGGAAATATTCAAATCTTGTTGTATTTATGTATTTTAACCCGTTGGATGATTATAAGTCTAATGAGATTTTTTCTTTTTTTTATTACTAGTCTATACAATATTTCGGTTGAGCTATGTTGATGTTGATAGATAGATTTTTTCTTTTCTTATCTGAAAAGAATAAAAAAAAATGTTGCATAATAGTTACACAAGGTGAAGATGATTGATTATCTATTAAAAATAGTATTTTGAATTTTAAAATTGTGGATTGTAATATTAAATTAGTGGGTTTGAAATGGAGAGTTAAGTTATTGAAATAGTGGATAACTCAAATTTGTAAAATAGATGACGTGGATTAAAGTATTGGTCAAACAATTTATATTTGATTTGTAAAATAGGTTGCTTCTATCCAATTTCTATCTCATTTGGTTTATTATTATTTTTGTATAACTTCAAATTAGAAAGTTCAGGGTCAAAACTCATTTTAGTTAGAAGCTCGTGTTGAAGTAAATATTAAGGAAAAAAATGTGGTGAAAAATTGTGCATTTAGTGATTAATATTTCATTAGAAGTGAAAAGAAAAGAGGCTGGATGAAAGTTTTCGAATTGAATAAATGATTGATAAATCATGATTGTAAAACAATTGAGATTTAATACACCATGAAACACCACAAATAGTAATATCTTCTCATAGCTAGAATTAGAAGAATCATTGAAGATTCTATTGTTCTACTTAAGCCAGATGCTCTAAAAGATTACTCCAAAATAGTTGCTCCAAAATAGTTGCTCCATAGAATATTTTTAGCTGATGTCAACCATAATTCAATGTCGCATGTGAGATGGGCATCCAAACTAAGGGTTAAAGTTGTGGTCCGATCAAAATTACATAGAAGGATGATCCAGAGATTGACGGCATGAGGACAGTGGAGGAAAATATATATATATATTATATTATTTTTTTTGGGGTAAAGATAACACCAATTTCCATGGATGAATTAAGTTCCAATTTTTAGTACTAATATAAATTAGTGGTGGTTGAGGTATTGCACTTAATTGAAATGATCTAGACAAGTATATTTGAAGCAATAAATATTAGGAAAAGTTTGAATTAGGAAAAGTTTGAATTCACTACTACAAATATGGGAATAGATGACATGTGAATCAAGAAAAACCAATGGGAAGAAGAAAAAAAAAGTGTCATCTTCAGTTTGGGGCGCGTTTTTGGCGGGAAAAAACGGAGTTTTTCAGATTTCCGAAACTTAATGACAGTTTTAAAATGTCATTAATGAATGACTATTTTAAAATGTCGTGTGTTAAATTGTTTAGATTTATTTATCATTCAATAAATAAAATAAAAATAAAAAAAAAAAAAAAAAAAAAAAATCTGAAATGTTATTTTATTATATATATATATATTATATTATATTATATTATATGATATATTATTAATATATATAAAATATCCTAAATCCCTAATTTTCCATTTCTTCAAAATCCATCTCCTCCCCAGCAGCTTCTCCATTTTTGGTTCTTCAAAACCCATCTCATCCGCAACACCTTCTCCATTTTTTGTCTGTTTTGCCGCCGAGCTCCGTCGAGGTCCGCCGAGGTCCGCTGAAGTCCGCCGAGGTCCGCCGAAGTCCGCCGAGCTCCGCCGAAGTCCGTCGAGCTCCGCCAAAGTCCGTTGTAGCTCTGGGTCTTCTTTTCGCCGCCGAACTGTTCTGCTCCGGCGTCTTCGCAGCCGTAGCTCCGTCGTCGTCTCCGCCCAGTAGCTTCACCTACTCTCCCAAAGATCGCGAAATCCATTCTCTCAATCGCACTCACAAGAACATTTCTCTCATATCGGAGCAGGTTTATTTGATTCTCAGAGAGATCGATGCTTCTTAGAAGAAGCTTGCTCAGATGGAGAAGAAAATTTGAGTATTTTTTCTCTTCTCCTCTTTTGGAGTTTCTTGGGTATTCAGTGGTTCTGTCAAAGTCAGACAGAGCATTTGTTATTCAATCACATGGAAAGGCCAAGTCTTTGTGGCCAAGTCTTTGTTTAGGGAACTAATTTTTGTATATGGAAATTTGTTTGCAGTGGATATTTTGGGTTGGACCTTTCATAGGAGCAGCAATTGCAGCATTCTACCACCAATTCATCTTGAGAGCAGGTGCTGTTAAAGCTCTTGGGTCATTCAGAAGCAACCCACATGTGTGATGATTATAATAATGCTGCTTTAATTAATTAGCTCTTGGAGATTAATTAAGAAACCAAATCAACATTAGTACTTAATTTCATTTTGAGTTTTTATTATTCCTATGTTTGCTTGTGACTTTATCATGATTCTAATAGCTCTTTCGTTTGCTATTGGAATGATTAAAAAAGTTTGTTTGTTTACTTCAGTTCATAAGTGTAGGAATGGCAAAGTTTGATATGGTTATTTCTTTTATAATCTTAAATTATGTGAGGATTTCTATATTTTCTTTGTTTAGATATCTTAATTTACTTTTCATTGTCATTTTTTTTAGTTCAAGAAGATGTAGGGTGGGGAATCTGGACCTTCGATTTCTATATTTTCTAAGTGTAGGAATGCCTCGCTAAAAGCTTTTAATTGGAAATTCGGTCAGAAAAGATTTTTGGTGGAATTTTAAAGAAAGAAGTATGAATCTAGAAGGATGAAGTTCTTGGTTTTTGCCACTCATTGCCTCATGGAGCTTGTTTAAGGCAATCACTTATTAATACCTTATTAATACACATAAGAACATACCAAATGTCACTCTAGATGATTGAAGTTGTTCTTCAATAGAATTTATGTTTACTTCTAGCATGAAAACTATGGATATATTTATGTTGTTTCATAAATATTTCGTCTTATTGTTTAGGATGCCAATAGATTATCCTATAAATCGCTGGTTGTCTTTAACATGGGTAAATAGAAATTGGCTTTCCTGAAAAGCTGAAGCTGACTGTCGTCTGCGAATGCATTCTTACTCCCAATTCCCATTGTCTAAGCATAAATCCCCTTCTCTCTGTGAAAAACTTCAACTTCATTGCCTTGTCTGTATCTGTAGTTTTGCATCATAGTTTTGACATATTAGTAATACCTTATTATGTTGAAGCTTGTATATAAGGACTTACTAGAAAGAGCTAAGGAAAAGAAGGAGAAAGAAGCCAAAAGCCGTCAACATCTGGTTGATGACTTCTCAAGACTGCTCCAGTCATTCAAGGTATTTTTAGAACTGTTGACATGTAAGCCCATTTCAGACTGACTGTTTTCTCTAACAGCTAGTTGACCTTCCATGGTCGTATTAATACAGGAGATTACAACTTCTTCAAACTGGGAGGATAGCAAACAACTTTTTTGTAGAGAGTGAAGAATACAGGTAATTTTTTAAGATTTCTATTATTTTTTATAAACCAGTTGGGTACTCAATTTTCTGCTCTAATTTACTTTTTTTTCTTCAACTGTCATTTAGATCAATTGGGGAAGAGAGCTTTGCGAAGGAAGTTTTTGAGGAATACGTCATGCATTTACAAGAAAAGGCAAAAGAAAAGGAATGCGAGCGTGAGGAGGAGAAGGTGTGTGGTATATTGCTCTTATGCTTGATTAGTTTGAAGATTCTACTTTTGAGTCTGTGTGAAGAATTATAAGTTGAATATTATTTTAGGTGTCTTTAAACAACCAACTGATCTGAAAAACTGAATCAACGTAGCCAAACTAGTCGCTGATTGGGCTGGGTTAATAATCTTGTTTGGTCGGTTTGAGTTCAAATAAATCGAATTTGTATGAATAAGTTTAATTTTTTTGGTTTATCACATGTGTATGCACTTTAATTTATGGTAAAGCTATATAAGCATATTTTTCTGTTAATTTTGTTTTACTCAATATCTCTTTTGAAACTTTTGTCCTTGCAATTTTTGGAAATCATTGGTTCAAAATCTTAAGAGTATTAGTTTTCATGAAATAAAATATTTTTATCAAACTACTATCTTTAATTCAACATGTGAAAAATATATCTTATAAAAAAACATTTGAAAAATATATAAATAGATCCTCAAAAAACTTGTCACAATTTTTTAAAAAGGATTTTAAACCTAAGTCATCCCAATTCAAATATTACATTAGTTGAATCCGTTAATTTTTTTTTTTAAAACAATAACTTTTTTATGCAAAGGCAACTTGTGGGGAAAGTTGCCTTTGATGAGACTCTGAAACCATTGATGCAGGAAGGAACTTTTTTGAGGTTCTGATATGTATGATAGGATTTTAGTCTACTTGGTTAGAGATGTCTTTTCCACAATGCCTTTTGGTTTGTGTACGTATCATTTTGGTTGAATTTTTTTCTAAAAATGAGAACCAAGTTTTCTTAAATGAAAGAAATGCAGACCATTGTTTTTCTTTATAATGTTGTTCTAAGTTTGTAACAAAAAGGTATCTATTATTATTATTTTGAAGGCAAGCCCTTGGTACTTCAACTCTGTTAAAATAGATGATTCCTCGACAATTTTAACAAAAGTGTTGTAAGGAACTGTGTGAAATGTTTTCTCCTCCTGATAAGAGAAGTTCTATTGAAAGATATTGAAAGAATGCATTATAACTCTAATAGAACTTTGTGACATAGAACTTTTTGTTAATATATATGCATCATATCAAAGAGGAGGTATTCTATAGTCTTAACTTTAATAAAATTGTTGTTCGTTGCTTCGTTAAACTGCAAATATATCATGAATCGAAAATCTTAGGAGAAGCTTATAAGAGCAAATTTTTGAACAACGACTGCGTTCTAAATGTAGTTTGTTGATGCACACTAATGAAGGAGCTTTGAATTTATTACATTTCAGTGTTAAAGAGGTATGTCATGTAACTTAAATATGAATTACATTTCTTGATTTCACACTAGATTTTATTGGATGTGTTCGGTACTTTGTAAATTTAGACACTTGTTAATGGCTATCCTGCAGTTATGGTAGCCACTTTTACTTTTGTTATTATTTTCTAAACTTTATTGCATGTTTTCGGTTCTTTGTAGATTTAGACACTTCTTAAGTTTAGTTGTTACATTGTAATTTTAGGTACTTTTTGACTACTTGTAATTTTAAGTCCATTTTAGTCACTTGGTCAATTGTTTTTCACTTACGGATTGTTTTCTAAGTATATATAGCTTATAATATTCCGCAGGAACTACAAAGCGAAGTGGAGATATTTCCTTCAAGCTAGAAGTCATATTGCAACAAATGATGAACTTTTTTGTTGGGTTAAATGAATATTTCATCATGTTATGCAACATTTTATTATTAATGTTGCAACAATTTAGGGGTATCGTAGTTAGTTTCAATATTGTATACATATGAATTAGTTTATGTAAAAGTTGATGAACTTTGGTATTTGAATGATATATTGATATCTAGATCTTATTTCAATGATATTGAATTGAGTTAAACTTAGATTTATTTAATTTGCTTTGTATTTTTCATTATTATTAATTAATAATAATAATAATAATAATTACAATTAAAAATATAAATATTAATATATTTAGATTTGATAAAAAAAAATTCTATTATTGATTTTGTGACAAAAAAATCATGTCATTGAATTCGTTTTGTTGACTCACAATAGTTGTGGTCTTCAAGCTATTAATGACAGAAAAATTAAGTCATCAAAGCGTACAAAATTTACTGTCTTCCATTCCGATTCGATGACAAATAAAAACTGTCGTCAATTAAGTTTACATGACAAAATATGGTATGAGTGGTCATTCAGTGACAATGTTTAAGTGTCATAAAATAAGGTCTCTTGACTGAAAATAATTGTCATTAACCGTATTAAGAAGACAGGAAAAAACTGTCACCAAACGAACATTGACGACAGTTTTCGTTTTTTGTCATCTATAGAGTAAAGAAGGCAGGGGCTATAACGACTGAAAAAAATTGTCATCTAAAGTCCTGATGACAGTTTTTATTTGTCATCATAGCCCCGATTTCTACTAGTGATTGGATTACTTTGTTTTCGAAAATATTTACAAATATGTATTTTTAGAAAGAAAAAAAAAATTACAAATATATAACCTTTTCTTAAAACTTACAAATGATCCTATGTATTTTTATTCAAAATCAAAATTAATGACGATTTACTTAGATGTTGAAAATTATATATGTTATTATAGCACATGGTAGGTGTTAGGTGCAAAACAAAAGTCTCATATGAGTTAAAAGAATAAATTTATGGTATATAAGTGAAAAACAATTATTTTCATTAATGCAAAGTCTTTTGGGTGTGAAAACAAAAAATAAATACATAAGAGTTTAGAGCCAAAATAAAGATATTTGACAATATCATACTAACGTGAAAACGGGTGGAGAATTCGTTATCATTTTCGATAGTCTTTTCATGCAACCATTTTTATAGTCTATCAGCGATAAGATAGACCTTTATCAGTTATCACTAATGAACCATTTCTATAGTCTATCAGCAATAAGACCTCTATATTAGTGATAAAATTGTGTTATATTTACAATTATTTTGTGTTAGATTGTCATATGTAATTGTTCATTTTTTTTTAAAACCTACTAAAATAAATTATTGATAATAATGATAATAAAAAACAAACCATAGTGTTGAATTCTAAATTTATTTGTGAGTTAAGACCGGACCTGACGCCAACTAATATGAGTTGTTTCGAAATGTTCACCACTCACGAGATATTCACGAAACACACCCTCAAGTTCGGGTTAGTCTTCTAAAACAAAATTTTGAATTATTTTTCTAACATTCACAAGAAAAATCATATATAATACTATTCAACCATCGACTCGAGTGAAAATTACTGAGTTTAAGTTATTTAGTGTAAATCTAGAATTATTTGTGATATTATTTAAGGAGGCATTTTTTTTTTCACAACATGTTGGGGTGGGGATTGAACCTAGGATCTCATTGTCAGACGATGCATCATGCCGTTGAGCTATGCTCGTTGCTAACTAAGCATTTATTTAACTATACAAATTGGGTGGAGGCTTTATTTAGTTAAAAAAAATTAAGAAGAGATGTGAGGTGAGGGTGTGAGAAGATGAATGGAAGGAAAAAAAGAAAGAAAATAAAGATGAAAGAAAAGAAAACATAGAATAAGCCTTGTGTTTGATTTACGGGTAGAATTTCAGACAAGTAAATTTACAGGTGGGTGGAATTTCAGACCAGTAAATTGACAAATTCTCTAATCTGTAAATTTATCAGTCGGGAAACACCCACCGATAAATTTACCGGTCTGGAATTCCACCCACCAGTAAATTTATCGGTCTGGATCGAGGTGTTGCGTGGGTTCAACCCACGCAATCAAAGAGAGATTCCAACGTTTTCCAAACAGACGGAAGCAGCTGTGCGAACTGAAGACACGCGGTCCAGTCACAATCTTTGATCGGTTCGAGTGCGCGGGTTGAATCCGCACACTCCTAATAAGAAGAAAAAAAAAATATTTTGTAATTTTTTCTCAAAAGTACCATATTTTTCTAAATAGTTTAAAAAACGACCCACTCTAAATTACCTGCGGCCTCTCTCCATCTTTATTTATTATAACTAATACCACTATGCTTTGATTAACCCTAATCAATAAATTTTATTCTCTTTCAAAAGATTTTTATCTTATATTCTCTAAAAGGGAAGATTTTTATGTGTTGAAGATTTCACTCTTTTCAATAGAAGAATATATAGGCGAAGATGTTTTATTTCATTCGACAAGAAAATGGGAGTTTGACTGAGTTTAGCCTTTTTGTTAGTATAAATAATGTCGTGGATTGGAATTCTTTATAGTCTATGTGTGAGACAATATATAAATATCTTGAACATTTTTTTTTAGTACTACAATTCTGGAGATGAGAATGAAAGTAAGTTCACTTTGATATTTATTTCTACTACTTTAACACGTGTATTTGCCAAAGCGAGCATGGCTCAGCGGGCATATGTATGTGTCGATGACCGAGAGGTCTGTGGTTCGAATCCCCCCACCCCCAATGTACTCAAAAAAAAAAAAAAAAAAACACGTGTATTTAAATATCATGGGTATAAATCTAGAAAATTGTTAACATCCAACGGTTTATAAAGAAATATGTTATTAAAAAAATAATAATAATAAATAAAGAAATCTGGGAAGCTTTCTTAGTCACTTTAAATATTCATCAATAAATAATATATTATATATTTTTTTTCAACATGTGAGGTGGATGATTGAACCCGTGACTTCTTGATCACTAACTTATATAATATGTTGATGCTTGATGTTGGCATAATATATTATACGTATAATAATTAATTTATAAATTTATAAATATGAAAAGTTATATAATACAATACCTATCTCTCGGCTAATTTATGAAAAACCAACTCTGTGTTTCAAAAGAAAAACCTGGATTCTGGCTTCTGCGTTTCAAAAGAAAAACTTTTATTAAAAAAATATGAAAAACCAACTTTGGCTTATGTGTTTAAAAAGAAAAATATGGACTCCTCAACGCAAATGAAAATGTCACACCTACAATTACAAAATATATATATTTTGTTGGGAGGAAAAACAATTCGATATAAATAAACTGTGGAATAACAAACTAAATTATATCTCACCTTCCCTCATTTCACAGATTAGAACAAAAAAGTAATCGATCACAAAATACTAATAAGAGAAATAGATAACGACAGCGAGAGAAATACAAGTTCGCCTCGATCTCGAGACTACGTCTAGTCTTCTGCAACAACATGTTCTACTATAATGAAGATTACAAAGAGCTCGCGCTACAAAACTCTCCCAAATAACTAAACTCGAACTATTCGCTTTCAAATACCACAACTCGATAGCTTGAGATAAACAATAAAGAGAAAACTCAATTCAATAGCTTACTGTCCACGTTGAAACAAACTGAACAAAAAAACTAACTTAAAATTGTCCACGGGCACAAATCTCACCACACAGTTTTTTTCTAAAGTAAAAAAATAACATATATATATATATATATATATGGAAAATCATATTATAGTACATTTCGTGTGATATAGAGCCTACTACAAGATGACAAACATTTGCATCATTTATGAGGTGTAGATTGAGGCTCAATTTATTTTTTTATTATTTCGAGAATAATTATTGTAAAGTTTAGTGATCCAATTGATTTTTTTTTTTTTTTTTTTTTTTAAATAAACGGTATTTAGTGACCAAAATTTGGAGAAGAAAAGGAAAAAATGAAGAATTCGAGAGCAATGACGATACGACCTTGATTAATAGTTCTTCTTTCATTCTTTCATTACCATTATCTTCTTTAGGTAAATTTCAAATTCTTTATGTAGTTTTTTTTGGTTTAGTTATACAAAATATTGTAAGGACAATTGTTGTTTATGTGAATATGTGAGTTTTTAGGTTTTGAAATTTTTGAAAAGGGGTTGTTTTTTAGAGTTTGTAAATTTGATCCGGAGTGAACAAAATTGAGTGTCTTGTGTTGTGTTTGCTTGTGTGAATCAATCAATTTCATAGTTAGTAGTTTTGTACAAGATGATGATGAATCAATATCCTAACTTAGTTGTTTAAAGATGGAGTTTCATGAGGAGTGAAAGTTAGGGTATTGTAATACACTTAAGAACATAAATGAAATTATATTCATGTGGAAATGAATAATAATACAATAACTCAAATTGGAATTAAAAGAGAGAAATTTGCAAAGTAATTCTAATGTGCAAAATTATTTTGCAAATACACTATATTTTCAATTTGCAAAATAATAATTACAGTGTAATTACAAATTGCAAAATTTTAAAAATTGAATGGCAAAAACAATGTTTTTGTGTTTTGCAAATTTACAATTCTAATGAGGGAATACATGTTGTTCACACGAGATTTCGAACGAAGGATGGAAATTCGACACGTGTAAATGAAATTTGAATTTTGTATTGTATGTATCAGTGCGTAGTGGATTACAATCTCTAATGTTTGATCCTCTGATTCTCTCTCTCAAATGTAAATGTATCTCGAGGGCTTCGCAGCTTGTTCTCGATGTTGGATTTGTTTCGAGGGCTTTGCAGTTTGTTCTCGATGTTGAATTTGGATCGAGGGCTTTGCAGCTTGTTCTCGATGTTGAATTTGGATTGAGGGCTTCGCAGCTTGTTCTCGATGTTGAATTTGGATCGAGGGCTTCGCAGCTTGTTCTCGATGTTGAAGGATTTGTATCGAGGGCTTCGCAGCTTGTTCTCGATGTTGAATTTGGATTGAGGGCTTCGCAGCTTGTTCTCGATGTTAAATTTGGATTGAGGGCTTCGCAGCTTGTTCTCGATGTTGAATTTGGATTGAGGGCTTCGCAACTTTTGGATTGAGGGCTTCGCAGCTTGTTCTCGATGTTGAATTTGGATTGAGGGCTTCGCAGCTTGTTCTCGATGTTGAATTTGAATCGAGGGCTTCGCAGCTTGTTCTCGATGTTGAATTTGAATCGAGGGCTTCGCAGCTTGTTCTCGATGTTGAATTTGTATCGAGGGCTTCGCAGCTTGTTCTCGATGTTGAAGGATTTGTATCGAGGGCTTCAGTCTTCCAAGGATTCAGGGAGTTTTCGTTGCTTGGGAATTCTCTCTAAGCTTTTAGGAGTAGAAATTTTCTGAACCTTGAAAATGAAGAATGAACTCTCTATTTATAGAGTTCTCATGGGCCTGGTGGGCTTGGGCCTGGATCCAATGGGCTTGGGTCCAATGAACTTTTGGGTTCTGGGCCCAATGGATTTTTGGGCTTTGGGCCAAATTGCCATTTAAATAATTTTTTAGCCCGATTCGATTTCGAGCCCAATTGAGCTATGACCGAATTTGCTCGGTTAAGTTTATTCGATCCGCCGGCCAAGATGAAGACACGTGGCGACCACTGATTGGCCAAAATTTCTCGGTCAACACATGTCAATTCAATTCATAATGTAGTGTATTTCTGGATTAAAAACCAATGAAACTACGTTGACCGTTGAGGTATATTTCCATTTTTTTTTTTTTTTTGTTGTATTTCATTTTCAAAAATACCCTAGTGGTCATTGTAAAATATTTATATTTGGTATGAATATTCATGTACCATGTATTTACAATGCAAGTAATAATTGTATTTATCTTTATTTTACAATTAAAATTTTTGTATTGTTTAAAACATTTGTATTTACAATATGTTATGTTTTTTTTTGCCACGTATTTACCGTGTATTTGTTAATTACAAATACACTTTACTTAAAATTAGCAAAATTATTTTTTGTGTCACTATTTGACGTATGTTTTATATATATATATATATATATATATATATTTTTTTTTTTTTGCCATATGATGTATTTACTGTATATTTTTTAATTGCAAAGACACTATAATTAAAATTTGAAAATTGTAAATATACTTGTAATTATAATTTGCACAATTGCATGTACCGTATATTTGTAATTTGCAAATTGCAAATATACTGTAATTGCAATTTGCAAACTTAGAATGCATCTCTTTGTTAATTGCACAATTGCATGTACCATATATTTGTTAATTGCAAATACATTTTAATTAAAATTTGAAAATTATAAATATACTTGTAATTATAATTTGCACAATTGCATGACCGTGTATTTGTAATTTGCAAATTGCAAATACAACTGTAATTGCAATTTGCAAACTTAGAATGCATCTCTTTGCTTTTCTAAATGTATTAGAAAGACTAACATATTTTCCTCCAACAATTTTTTGTCTTCTAACGTATGGCGTAATTGCAAAATGAAAAATTGCAAATACATGAGAGAGAGAGAGTTAGTTTATGAAGAAAATCGTGCGGGAAAGAATTTTTTTTTTTTTAATTACAAAATCTTATAAATTAGGGGAGAGAATGGGATTGAGGGAGGGTAAATAAGGAATGAAAAAAAATGACATATATCACACCTAACAAAAATGACCTCTATCGATTTAATAATAAAAAATGGTCATCCGTCTCATATATATATATATAATTTCTCAGTCGAAGTTAGCCTAAGAAAACAAATAGGCTTGGGCCCAAAAATATCTTCAGATACTTTTCTTCTGCGTTAGCTAGCTTTATCCGAAAATTTGCTCTACAAAATTCCTAATATATATAGGGAAATTGAAGTAAATGACAATTTAAGACTTATTGTTTGTAAATATAGCATGTTTTAAAAAAATTTGCGGATATAACAATTTCTATCGCTGATATCTTATGACTGATAGAAGTCTATCGCTGATCACCTCAACTTTTTATAGATTTTTGTCAGTGATAATAGTCTATCACTGATAGAAGTCTCTCAATGATATAATAAAGTCTATCAGTGATAGAAACGGGTTTTTTTGCCATATTTGCAAAACATTTTAAAGTTTGCTAAATTTGCAATTAGTTTGGGCTTGATTGCTATTTGTGCAACCAGCCCTATATATATATATATATATATATATATATATATATATATTGACAAATGTAGGAAGAGATGCGAATTCCTAATCTCTTAACCTCTTAATTAAATGTACATATATTTCATGTTAGTTGAACTATATTCATGTTCCACAATTAAAAATAGGTAAAAGAATATGGTAAGTTAACATTGGCTTACTAAAACACTAACAAAAACTAAATGACGAGAAAAAAAAAAAATTCTAAAATAATTACCCAATTGTTGTTTTACCTAACTATTGTGAATTGTCCAACAAAATACATTTTCAGTTTTAATTTTTTTTTACTACATTCGCGTGGGATTCGAACCACAAATCTCATGGTCATCAAAACATACATATGTCAGAGCTATGCTCGTTTTGACCCGGTTTTAAAATTATGAAAGTAAAGAAGTAGAAAATTATTAGGGTAATACACCTTAGTTTTATTTAAGTTAAGAAGTGAGGTGCAACATAAAGTACATTAATTTGAAGGTCTCAACCAATGTGAGGAACCCTTTCCACTTTGGAGTCCTTGTCAGTGAAGACTCGAACTCGACCGGAACTCCAGTCTAATGTTATGGCTGTGACGCTTGGTGGAATTATAATTGCTTTCACATTTGGATTCTCTTCTTCTATTATCTTCGCTGCTTTCTCCCCATCTTTTCCAACTAGTTCTGGCCAAGAACTCTTTCCTAAATCTATATTTCATCCAAAAATAAATAAATAATAATTAACCAATGATTTACTTTAAATTACCATTACATATTATATATATGGTAAACTAAATATATATAATTGTTTGAAAAATTGAAAAGAAAAGAGAAAGGAAGCATAAATATACCTTCAAAACCTGACATTTTTTCTTCTTTCCTTGTGAATTTACGCTTCTTCTTTGTGAGCTTAGTGGTTTAAGTTAATGAAATATTCATTATATATAGGCGATTTTGGGATAACTAATGTAACCCTTTTCTTTCATTCATCCGAGAATATATTCTGTCTCCAGAATAATCTAAGAATGAAGAATAAAATAAAGAAACTTTAAAATTAAAATAAGAACTCTTCTAAAAAAAATTTAATAATAATAATAATAAAATAAGAACTTCATTTTTGGTAAAACAAGATTCACCCTAAGCAGCTTTTTCATAATAATATATGGATATATATATGATGCAATCTACAAATAAAGGTGGACCGACCTATTAGAGAATTATCTATGTTAAGAAATATTTAATATTATTTAGTTAACATTTTTCTAGATGTGTTTTGAAAAATTAGGTATAATCTTTATGTTATATATACATCCTATTCTAAATGAAAATTGGGAGAAATCATTGTTTTAGCACTACCTCATATGTAAGTTTTTTTTACATTCCAATTATAATTCCATCTTATTCTTTTGGGAGTTCGACCAAAGTCCAACATCAATTAAAAAGAATACGTGATAAACATTTTAAGTGAAAAGTAAAGTAAAGTCACAATGACTTGTATCTAAAAATAGACAATAATTAATGAGATATGTATAAGATCCATTGTCTCCCAACAAAAAAATGAAGAGGTCCTTTTTTTTGCAAAATTATTTTAATTAATGGAAGATGTGAGGATTAAATCTCTGACTACTCTTTTATGCCAATTGAACTAAACTCGATTGGACAAATTACAAGATCTTGTGCCGGAAGTAAACAATAACATATAATTAATAATTATAGGGATATGTTGAAGGTCAGTTGTACCTAACACATATCCTTTTAAATGTTAAAGAAAAAGATTCAAAGATGGCTATTTTAAATCTCCAACCATCATTATTATTATTATTATTATTATTATTATTATTATTATTATTATTATTATATATTTATTTTTTTATAACAAGTGGAGTGAAAAATTTAAGTCAGGACCTCTTAATCATTAGGTTGTACATTATATCGGTTGAACTATGTTTTGGAGGGTACAGACATGTTTTTATAATTTTTTCATTATATTAAATAAATGAGTAAGAAATTGAAGGTAAACTATATTAATAATGTAACTTATGAATTAAGCGAGCTTGAATAAATTAATGTTCTTTATTTTAAAATAAAGAATAAAATTAAAATAAAAAAACTCTTTGTAAGTGATAAAATAATCTCTATTTTAAAATAAAGATTTGTAAGTGAAAAAATAGTCTCTATTTTAAAACAAAGAATAAAATTAAAATAAAAGATAACTTTTTGTAAGTGATAAAATAATCTCTATTTTAAAATAAACAATAAAATTAAAATAAAAGATAACTTTTTGTAAGTGAAAAAGTAGTCTCTATTTTAAAATAAAGAATAAAATTAAAATAAAAGTTAACTTTTTTAAGTGAAAAATAGAATGAATAAAAAATTAGAATCCAAAGGAATGTCTAAAAGTAAGGAACAACAAGAAAATTGTCTAATATCTTTTTGATATAGTAAGTTCTTTACAACCAAATGGACAAGTCTACCCTTCCACAATTTATCTTAATTTTGAGAATCAAAAAATTAATATTTAAAAATATAAAAATGTTAGGAGGAAAGAGAAAATAGTTCTAGACGTGAATTTAACATAGAAGAGACGTTAAAAATATTAGAACTGAAATGACACTTATCCCATGAGTATTACATAAATATACTTCCTGCCCCAAATAATTAATAAATGGGTCTAGAAAAAACGAATCCATAAGTGGCGGTCGGTGTGTGAATACCTGCAAACAAAGTAAAAAGGATACGAACAATTGTTGTGTGTGCATGACTGCACACAGAGCAAAAACAAAGCAGGGTGTCTGTGTGTATGTATGCAAACAGAGTAAAAAGAATATCAACAGTGGCGGTGTGTGCATGCCTGCACACATAGTAAGAAATGGGCATAAACGATTTCTGTAACGGGAATCAGAAATATGTATACCCGAAGAAGTTATACAACCAACGAATGAACCATCACTAGGGGTGTGCATTACTGCAAACTGAGTAATAAAAGAGGCCAGCAACTTAAAAGAGAGAATACTCTATTTTTAAATAAGGTAACGATTCCCAATATTTTGATATCGTGTAGTTTATGGGGTAGAGAGAAACTTGCACCACGCCGCCTAGAATTAAATTCATCCCCAGAAGTTGCTTCGATTCGACCTAGAGGCAGAAAAGACATGCGCATATCTTCTTCGACATCGTTCTTCTTCTTCGATCTAGAGGCAGAGCACACCGAAAACACAAAACGCAGTTCTTCTTTTGTTTGACATTACCTTCTTCGGCAGAAAACACCGAAAACACACCCTACCTTTTTCGACATCGTTCGAAGTAAACACCATGCATTAGACAGGGAAGTTCGACCTATAGTCGTGGTAAGCATTTTCCTCATTTTCGTAAGCATTTTCCTCTCTCGCATTTTTTCTTCATCACTGTTTTTCAACCGAACGACTAAAATGATAATAAAAATTTAGGTATAGGGGGTTTCGGGTTAACAATTTAGGGTTTTACCTTCAGCGGGAGCTGTTTTTTTTTTTGTTAAACAGGTGATTTGTTTGAATTAAAATCACGGATAGCTCCAAGATTTCAAAAAATCTGGATAATAGGTGGTTATCTCTTTTTGTAGGGATTCAGTTGAAGTCCCATAATATCAAAAAGAGACGGTAACAAGGGATTTACATGTTGTTAAATATAACAACTGCCTATTTTTCCTCATTTTCGTAATCAAAGATTTGTCAGTGTCGTTCCGAGAGAGGGACAACCGTGAAATTGTGTGGTGGGAATCCAGCTCTAGAGCCTTGAAGATTGAATTGGTGAATTCTACAAGTGTAGAATTCGGGGGACCACAACTCTGCAAGTTTTGTAATTTATGTATTGGTTCATTTCGTTCCAAATCTCATCAAATGCCACCATAATAGAAAGAGACGACATGGTTTGTTGTTGTGGGGTGGAACAATGCAGAAGAACTCGAAAAGGATGAGGGGAAAAATGCGATGGAAAAGGGAAACGTGTAAAAAAAAAGGTAAGTTTGAAGATTTGATTCTCCAAAATGTTAGACATTGCATAATTTCAGGGGTATTGTTGTTTAAAACTAAGAGATTTTGACCGATATATCCTCATTTGTAGGGGTGGATTGTGTATTGTTTGATCCCTATTTTTAGGGAAAGATTTACAAAAAAATGGAACTAATAATTACACACATAGGCTCCAGCTGTATACCCCTACCGTTTTTTCTAGTGCGCAATGGCTGTATATACCAACGAGTGTGTCTTAGCGTATACCCGACAGAGGGTGTTAGTGTCGGATCTACTCACAGCAACATATGGAATACAAAATGGTTGGCGATAGTTAACGGAAAAAGAAAAACGATTTATTTTTACGTGAAATGATCGAGCTCACCAAATAAACTATTAAAATTAATTTAATTTACAAATAAATTAAACTAATTTCAAAGTTAATATTTTTTAAAAAAGTGAATCCTAAAAAGGGTATAATGAGAAACCACTAAATTTGTCCTACAAAATCTCTAGACATTCATTCCAAAGAAAACACATACTTGTACATTTTTCATTAACCGTTTTTTATGGTAGACATTCTTCTAATTTTCTCAAAAAAAAAAATTATTGACTCTATTTATTATTATTATTTTTAATGTACATGTGTCTTTACTTTATTGTCCCAATTTTGTACTTTAATTAATATCAAAATAATTAATAATTTTTTTTTTCGAAAAATAAAATATATAAATAATTTTTTTAAAAAGATAATGTATAAACTAATGAATATGGACATAGTTGAACTAATCTATAAAACTATGAAATTTTAACTCCTTCTCCACATAAAAAAAATATATATATATATATAAAAAAAAACTTTTGGTTAATAGAATCAACAAATTTCCTTCTTTGTTTTTTTTAATATTTTATCTTATTATAGTTTAAAAAAAAAAAAAAAAACTTATTAATAATCTAAAGTAAAGGCTTTTGTGTGTGGCCGGGGTAAAATTTCACTTTTTGATCAATAGAAGAATATATACCAATTACAAAAGATGTTCCATTTCACATCTTACCTTTTGTTTTCCTCTTCAAAGCAATTCTATTCTAGAAATTTTTATGATATATACAAGCATTAATTTTATTTATCAAAATATATTTTTTTTGGTGTATGAAGTTTTAGTTTGACATTTAATTGGTCTAAATGCTTCCTTCATCTTAAAAAAAAATATTAGTCCTTCCTATTTGAAAAATAATTCTCATGGTTACACTAACAAAAAAAAAAAAAAAAATTTAAGAAAACGCAAAACTAATTGATTTTATATTATTTTTTTTTGGATGATTGTACAATGAGGTGACATGATGTTCTCTCATTCCCTCTTTCTTTCCATCTCCTCCCTATGTCCTCTTCCGATAAGGTTTAATGTTGTTGTCGCCTCTCCTTCGATGGAACTAGCCACTACCAATTAAACCTCGGTTTAAACCCATCTTCTTTCTCTAAATATGTTGTCTTCGTACTTCCTTCTAAAATATTAGAGAATACAAACTAATGCAAACTGAGCATAATTCAATTGACATATAAAGTTCTGAGACCATTTTACCATTAAAGGCTTCTCAAAATTTCTTGTTTCAGTCAAACTGAGCATAACTCAATTTACTTAAAATTGTGCCTAAGAGATCAAAAATTCAATCCCTCACTCTACATTAATTAAATACCTTTGGAAAAAAAAAAAAATCTTATTTCATCAACCCATATCAGCTGTTTTTTTTTCCACCACTGCTCCTAAATAGCATAAACAAAGAAATGTATCTTTTTTCGGGGTTTTTGCAAAAAGATTAAAAAAAAAATCGCAAATTTTTTATCCCTCTCGTGATCGATAAGCTTCCCTCCTCTGTGAAAAAAATATTCGCACCCTTCTCTTACCACGAGGGCATTATAGTTATCTCCCCTGAACATGAGAGCACTATATAATTTTCATAGAAGAAGGGGATTGCTAATCCGAGAGAAGAGCAAAAAACTTACGTTTTAAAAAATCGGATCATTTGATATTAAGACTCCCGAGAAGATCATCCGTACAAAAATTCCATCTTTTTCGAATTTGATATGGAATTATTAATTGAGGCCTTTACTAAAATAGCATAAAAAAATTACATTAATAATAAATAAATAACTCCATCCCTACCATCTTTTATTATTATTATTTTTTTGACCAACATGTTGGGGTGGGCGACACATCATGCCGTTGAGCTATGTTCTTACCAATAAATTTTAATTTTTTTTTAAAACATTTTCTTATACTAAAAAGTAAAGTTTTTTTTTCTTCTTTTTTATCTAAGATTTAACTTTATTAGCATGAGAATATATACAAAATATGCTAATAAAGTATATTTAAAAAAAAAAATATATATATATACAAAATATGCTAATAAAGTATATTTAAAAAAAAAGAAGAATATATACAAAATATGTCTAATTTCATATTTTACTTTTTTTTTCTTCGAATTCTTGTAGATAGATTATTGATAGTACTGCTACAAAGACATTATTCAAAGTATTAATTTTCATTCGAAGGTCAAGAAATTGAGAGTATGGGAGATGTTATAAAATTGCTTCATAATTGAGAGCGAAACTTTTATGTGAAATACTTATTATTCTTTAACATTTTCGAAGTTTTTATCTCTTGATTTAATATATATATATATATATATATATATATATATATATATATTCTTGTATAATTTAAAATTTAAAAATTTATGGCTAAAACTCATTTGAGCTAGAAGTGTCTATTAAAGTAAATATTCATGGAAGAAAAATAGTAATGCGGGGATATTTGTGCAATTAGCAAGATTTTTTTGTACTATATGATAAGATCCACTATGCTTTTGTTAGCTAAAATCGAACATATAACATATGTTTTTTTTAAATTGAGTGATTCCAACGACATAATAAGCTAATAACTCAATAATAATCTATATATTGATTAATTATAGTTACTACTTCACATATTATAATTTTTATTACATTAGATTTATAATATTTTTACTTAAATTTTATTTTCTACTATATTTTATATTTATAATATTTTTATTTAAATTTTATTTTCGGTCAGATAAAGGCATAGTAGCTGCATATATCTGACTCAATTTTTTTTAAAAAAAAATTGCAAAGAAAAGAAACCAAGTTTACCAATTAGATATAATTAGTTTGTGAATAAAAGATTGTTAGTTTTAAAAAATATTGGTCCAGTCTAGATCTTCCTTATCCTGTTATCCACAACAAGGACATGTGTATGAGATAAATATTAAAAAGTATCCCAAATTTATTTTATTTTTTAATTGTTATTAATTATTATTATTTGTTTAAAGAGAGTGTCCATTGGCCAAATTTAGTATAAATATTGGTAGCTCAACATTAACAAAGCATCCCATCCCATTCCACAAAGAAAACAAAGAGAGATTTTAAGATGTCTGCTGTTTCAGGTTTGCAAAACTGATCTCCTTTTCAACCTCAATTCTTATTTTTTTTTTCTTTTCTTTTTTTTGAACTTGAGATTTAATAATGTATATGATTTTCTCATTGTATGATTCAAACTAGGAAAACAACAATGGCCAGAACTTGTTGGTGTTAAAGCTGACATTGCAAAGCTTATCATAGAGAGAGAGAATCCTCATGTACATGCGATTCCGATATTAGCAGGATCTCCAGTGACTACAGATCTTAGATCAGATCGAGTTCGCATTCCTATAAATATAATTAGCACTGCGACTTCAACTCCTAGAGTTGGTTGAAATGATAGGGATATATCCATGTTTAAAATCGTTTAAGATATTAATAAAATAAGGTAGAATAATCTAATTCTACCACTTAAATGGTTTTGTACTATGTGTTCTTTTTAATGACATCAAAACTTCATCCACATATTTTAAATTTGGTCGATAAATAAAGGTAAATAATTAACCATTGTTATTATAATAACTCAATTTCAAATCTACCAAAAAAAAAAAAAAAAAAAAAAAAAAAAAAAAAATTTAACATTCAAAGAAGTGGTTCCCAATAAATAATAATAAAAAAAAACACTCATATTATTGAAAAATTGATAATACTTAAATAATAAAAAAAAAACACTCATATTATTGAAAAATTGATAATATTGATAATACTTATTTGATTTTAGTAATTCTTCGTAAAAATATCGGACTTTGTACTTTTCTCTTTCGAAATTCTTCCTCCTTTTTTTTTTTTTTTTTCTTTTCACATAGGTCATTGTCGATCCCTTTACTCGAGGAAAAGCTACCACTTTTCCGTTGACCTTTTTTTTTAGAGAAGATATCTTCAAATCAAACACAAGCCAAACTGAACATAACTCAATTGACATAACGTTGTTTCCTTCATTAAGAGTTCATACATCATATCAATTGAGACATGCTCTTGTTATACTCTTTACCATTTTTTTTTTTATATACAACGTTTCTTATTTCTTTCATTTCTTAATTTGCTTAGAAACAAATCATAAATCAGATATATTATTGGTATGTCTACATTCATTTAATATAGGTTTTAGCATTAAATCAGATATATCATTGGTGTAAATATTAATTTAACATGCATTTTTAATAATAAATATGATATAATTCAGAGATGTAAAAATAAGGAAGGTAAAATGATGAGTAATAAACAAACAGAAATATGATTTCTAATATATTATTATTTATTTATTTTTTTAACAAGTAGGGATGTAGATTTGAATTTAGACTTCTTGCTTGTAGTTCATACATTATGCGGGCTCGAACTTAAGACTTTTTGCTCGTAGTTCATACATTATGCGGATTGAGGTATGTTCATGTTGACTATTTTGCTCTATTTTTGCAAAACTCAAAAAGATTGCTAGATTTATAAATATACTAAATATTTTTGCTACCCATGATAAATCTCAATATTTTTTTTTTAAAAATATTTTATCTTATAGTTTAAAGGGAAGGCTTATGTGTGTGTGTGGAAGATTCACTTTTTTAACACAAGAATATATACACCCAAGATGTTAAATTTCACTTCCATTTTATTTTATTTCTTTCTTTCCTTTTTTTTTTTACAACAATATTTTTGACATCTTACTTTTTATTTTTTCTTGTTGTAAAAATTATATTACAAGGCATTGTTTAAGATATATTATTAGAGAATATCTATAATTACATTTATGTTTATATTTTTTTCTATCCTTAACATGAAAATTAAAACTAGGTTTAGTAATTTTCTAATATAAATACAACTTATTCTAAATAAAAATTAGAAGAAAAACATTGTTTTTAGTAAACATATTATTATTCAAAGCATTAATTTCATTCCCCCTTATTTAAGAAATTAGAGAATATTAAAGATATATTGACCAACTTCTTCCATTGGGTACCAATAAGAGCATAACTTAATTGGTATGATGTATGGACTAGTGACTAGCTATGAGATCTTAGGTTCGATCTCCCACCCCCACATGTTGTCAAAAAAAAAAAAAAAAAAAAACTTCTTCCATTTGGTTCGATCTGCTTTACATTGGTCTCTCCCTCTAGATGGGTCTTTTAAATTGAATGTCGATGCCTCCTGGACTTCCATCTCCACCATGGTTGGTATTGGAACTGTGATCAGAGATCTCTGCGACATGGTTCTTTGCGCCCAAGCCTTAAAAGGAAGTTACTTCCAAAGCCCTCTTCATGCTGAGCTTGAAGCTCTTCGTTCAAGGCTTCTTCTTGCTTGCGTTCCTCGAGCATCCGCCACATTTTTGTTGAATCCGACTGCGCTTCAGCTGTTCAAGCCCTCACCTCTAGCATTCATTCCTCAACGACATAAGTACCTGGGTTGTTGACTGCCATAACCTCCTCAGATCTTTCACCAGCTATTCAATTATCGTCATTAATGGTCGTTGTAATCGCCTAGCAGATGCCCTAACAAATTTTTCTTCCCCATCTTCTGTAATTTGGGATTTCTAATATTTCTTTGTGGGTTCTCTCGGGCTTGTAAAGACATTTCAGTCCCTGTAGTTTATTTTTAATATTACAATACTTTGGCTTCAAAAAAAAAAAAAAAAACTTTCAAGTTTTGTTTCCTTTATTTTTTTAATATTTTTTAAAATATTTTCACTTTTAAATTTTAGGATTTATGATTTAAAGTTAAATTTTAGGGATTATTATTTAGGATTTAAATTTTAAGATTTATAGTTTAAGATTTAAGATTTTGTATTTAGGGTTAGGGTCATACTATTTTAAACCTTAAATTTAACATTTAAAAAAATCCTAAAATCTAAACTCTTTTTTTCGAAAAAGATACTTTCATTGACCGAAAAAGATGAGAGACTAGAAGAAAGTGTTCCAATTGAGTACAATGGTCGATAAATCATAATTACAAAAAAAAACTTAGATTTAAAGCACCAAGAGGCAGCAATAATGATAATATCTTCCAAAAGCTGAGAGATAGACTTTGAAGAATCATCGAAGATTTACTGTTTCGATCACGCCAAATGTTCCAAAAAATTGTACAAAAGAGGTTGCTTCATAAAATATTTTTTTGAATATGTCAATTGTGTATCAATAACTCGAGATATGAAGGCAAGTTGAGAGGCAAATCACCTTTCAAATTAGAGCCCATGTAAAGAGTAGCCCAAAGACTAGGAGCATATGGGCAATGGAGAAAAATGTGGTCGGTGGATTCTTCACTTCTTCTGCAAAGGACACACCAGTTCAGGTTTAGGTTTCGATTCATCTTTGGAAATCAAAAGTGCATCTTTTCAATTGTGTTTAGTCCACGGAGTGTTACATTCCAGAGAAAAAATTTACATCTTTTGAGGTTGAGGTAGAGTATAGACCAAATTTTTGTTGTATTTGTGAAGGTGTGGGAGGAACGAAATCTGCAATTAAACTACAAGTTTTTCATAGTTTTGACAGAGAAGCAAGCCTTTGGATCCAATTTGAAATTGGCATTACTTTTTTAATTTGCTTTGAAAGTTGAGAGAAAGTAGGTATGAAGGCTGCTAAGAAATGATTAAACCAGCCTTAATCTACCTGCCAATTGTCAAATCTTCTACTTATTCTCTCAATGACACATCCCAAAAAGAGGCTATTTTTGGATTATTGTCACCTAAGGGGATTCCGACATTCCTAAAATCTAAACTCTAAACCCCTACAAAATCATCACTAATTCTTCAATCATGTGGTCGGTTACCAACTTACAATCACAACAAAACGTGTTCACATAAATTAGTAGGTTTTTTGTGTGTTGTTTTTCTTTATTTGGGATTGTTTTGTTAGTACATAGTAGAGTAATTTAGTAAAAAGATATGATGATAGTAAAGTAAGTAATTATAAAGGTGGGGAAAACAAAATGAGGGGCTAAGGAAAATAGCACAAAATGTGTGGTTCCTTAATTCACTCCTTTCTTAATCTTCTTCATATATAATCTCCAATTTTGGGTATTTTCCATAATCATTTTCACTACTCAAATCTCTTTTCCACTAATAATAATTTAAATTATTTCTTAGCAATGACTGAAATCCCAGATGAAAATCAAGCACAAATCATCATGAGTAAACGAACCAAACGTCAGAGATTTGATCCTTGTGCAAATAATTCTTCATCTTCGAGTGCTGATAATTGTTGTAGTTCATCTGCGGGAGTTCTTACGGAAGAAGAAGAAGATCAATATGTGGCTAATTGTTTGATTCTTTTGGCGAGGGGAAAAACAAACAAATTCGTTGTTGATAATAATCACAATTCTTTGTTTGTTTATCAGTGTAAGACTTGCAATGGTTGTTTTAATTCTTTTCAAGCTTTGGGTGGACATAGAGCTAGCCATAAAAAGTCTAAAATCAACAACAATTTTACCAATTCTATTCAAAATAGTGCAATCCATCTCCGGCCTCCTCCGCCGCTTGCCGCCGGGAATCACGTCATCAAACCACCCAAAGTTCATGACTGTTCGGTTTGTGGAGCGGCATTCTCCTCCGGTCAGGCGCTCGGCGGGCATATGAGAAGACACCGACCGTTGAAGGCCACGACGACGAGGAGAGGTATTACTACTACTACGCCGCAGCTCAAGGAATATATGATGATGAAGAATGAGAGAAATGTGTTGGGGTTGGATCTTAACCTTCCGGCGCCGGAGGCTGTGGCTGTGTTCTCCGGCCCTTCGCCATTTATGAATTTCCATTACTGATGATTCATATTTATTTTAGATTCTTTATACTATTATTGTTGCAAACGTGATGCACCAAATTGAACCCCCAAATTCCCAATTGGGATTTAAGTTAATTCCTTTGTGGGGGTTTTGATTTAATTATTATTTTATAACCATCCCAACAAAATTATTTGATTTAATCTCTCTATTAAATTAATTTGGCTAGCTCTATTGCAGTTCAATTCAATTCAAAGTTACCAATAAATATATATATATACACTACTTCTTTCTAATGAAAAATTTGAACCTTGTAACATGTGGAAAAAAAAAAGTAAGAAAAAAAAACTTAATGACTTAGGAGTCATTAAGAAAAAAAAAACTTAACGACTTAGGAGGCGTTTTGATAACACATTCAGTTCTTGTTTTTTGTTTTTTTGGTTTTTTATTTTGAAAAAACATGTTTGTTTAATAATCAATTGAGTTTTCGTTTTTAAGTTTTTAAAAACCTTTTTACCTTATTAACAATTTTTTTTTTTTTTTAAGTTTTTAAAAACCTTTTTACCTTATTAACAATTTTTTTTAAAAAAAAAAAAAAATTCAAAAACCAGTTTTCATTTCAAAATTTCAGTTTTTTTATTTTAATTTTTTTTTATTATAATCTCTCCCAAATTGTCAAGTAAGATATAATTATTCAAATTATCTTCAAATATTTATTTATTTATGTCACTACAACAAATTAGACCTACGATGGCAGTTCTGAACTGCCATCTTAGGTATATGAGGGCGGTTTTACGACCGCCCTCTAAAGTGGTGCCATCTTAGAGGTATAAGGGCGGTTACCTTTTAAGGGCGGTTCACAACCGCCATCGTAAGCTTAAGATGGCGGTTTATAACCGTCATCTAAACCTTACAATGACGGTTTTGAATTTTAAAATCGCCATCTTAACCCTAAGTTTGAGATATTTTACCAACTGTCATCTTAGGTCTATTTTGTTGTAGTGTGTATTTATCTATTGAAATTGGAATCAATTTTTCATTAATACTTTTTTTGCAATGAAAATTAGGCTGTTTATTTTTTTATAATATTGTACTTTTTAAATTTTTTTATTAAAATATTGTAGGTTTGAAACTATTTTAAAAACAATGTTTTAAAGAGAGACCTATACACCGAGCAAGTCTTTTGAAAAGACAATCTTGTTCCACATGGATCAAAAGACGACCTTCTTTGGTATCTACGTTCCTTTCATTAAAAAGTTGATATCTTTTTATCGAGATATTCAAAAATTTCGAAAAATATAAGGTTGGAAAGATAACAGAGAGAGCTTCAATTTGATACCTGGTTTCACTATTTTTGAAGTTGTGTATCAAAAGATAAAGATCATCGAAGCTGGACTATAATTCTGCAAATTTCAAAACTGAAGACTCTAATTTCGAAAAATGTATGGTTGGAAAGCTAACAGAGAGAGTTTCAATTTGATACATGGTTTCACTATTTTTGGAGTTGTGTATCAAAAGATAAAGATCATCGAAATTGAACTATAGTTCTACAAATTTCAAAACTGAAGACTCTCTCGAAGAGTGCATTCAAAATTTGATATCTTTTTACTCAAATATTCAAAAACTTCGAAAATGGTACGGTTGGAAAGCTAACACAGACAACTTTAATTTGATACCTGGTTTCATTATTTTTGGAGTTGTGTATCAAAAGATACAGATCGTGGAAGTTCTGAAAACTTCACTATACCCAGAACTGAAGTATAAAAATTACATAGAAAAGTTTAATAAGAAGAGAGAGAGAGGGGAAGAAGTTGCATAGAAAGTAGTAGAGCATAGTTTATTTAGTTGATGGAGTGAGTTAATTTGAGGGTGTCAGCCAATGACAGGGACCCTTTGTACGTTCCAGAGATCATCAAGGAAGATTCGAACTCGATTTAAATCGAAATCCAAATTTATGGATTTGACGCTTGGTGCCACTAAAACTGCTTTCACTTTCGGATTCTCATACGTTATTATCTCCACTGCCTCTTCTCCATTTTTCCCTACCACCTCAGGCCAACACGTCTTTCCTTAAACCAATAAATAATTAATGTATTACCAATCATTTTCTTTAAACCATTACATATTATATATAAGGGATGAAATTGAAACTTTCTTAAAAAAAAAAAAAAAAAAAAAAAAGTATATTTTACGGGCATACCTGACATTTTTTTCTTTCTTCTTTGTGAATTCACGCTTTTATGTTTGTGAGTTGAATTGTTTAAGTTAACAAAATAATTATATATATATATAGACGATTTTGGAATAACTTAATGTAACTTTTTTGTTTGATTGACAAGAGAATATATTCTGATTCCCGAATCAATCTGAGAATAAATCAAAATCGAAAATTTGGGTGATAATGAAAATACAGTTGAGCTAAATAAAATAAGAACTTCAATTTTTACATGAGATGTAATATTTCTACAGTCCAATTGCATTTTATACTTTTTGGTGAATTCGACCACACTCTCACATCGCCACACGTATAATTACAAGGTCATATGTGCCCAAAGTAGATAATATCGTATAATTATGGAGATATGTTGAGAGCATGTCGAGGAAAAAGATTTAAAGATAATGACTATCTATCTACCTATGGATTTCACACTGATTCAAACTGGTAATTTGGGTACTATTTTAAATTCCCAACCCTTTTTTTCTTCTTATTTTGCTTACCTTATTATGCTCTTAAGTCTTAACTATAAAGTATTTAAACTCAGATTATGGGAAGAGTTCCGTGGCCGGAGCTAGTGGGAGTGCAGGCCGGAGAAGTGGCTGCCGGAATCAAGAAGGAAAATCCAAAGGTTGGTGTGGTTTCTTTTCTCAAAAAAAGAAAGAAAGAATAAATAATCCAAAGGTTCGCACAGCAATTGTGGACGAAACAATAAATGTTGAATTTTTGGGTACATGTTTTATTAATCCAAAGGATACAGCCGAGAACATTGCTCAATTGACGAAATAATAATAATAATAATAATAAATAAATAAAAAATAGTTTCGATCATGAGGTCTGTTACGGGCTACCTCCGCATAAGGTTAGCTGCTGACGTCACAACGTGCTTCCCCATGAAGTTGATGCCACGACCTCTATTGTGCAATTTTAGTGCAATAAAATATTGCAAGTGTATGAGTCAAATTTTAATATAGTGTATTGAAAATACGGATATCATCCTTATGATTGGTTTTCTAGTTCACCTAATTACCACGAATACTATCACTCGATTTTATTTAGAGAATGAAAATAAAAGGATATGATTGAAACAAAACAAAAACATAAAATAAAATATGGAGAACAATAAGGAGAAATATGTCTAGGGAATTGACTTGAGCAATTACTTCACCGTTATCTCCTCCTATTCTTCGTTCATTAAAATAAGGAATTAATCAATTTCTAGATTGTTGACAAGTTCTATCGTAAAACTATAAATGTCACAAAACGTACAAAGGATATGTCTGTCTCATGTATAAATCAGGGAAAATAATTCAGGATCGTCAATAATAATCGTCTCTCAACCTCAAATCATTGATATAAAATTAATGCAAAGAATGGTCAAATCTTAACATGTATTCAGGTCAGAATAGTTCTCACAGCCAATATGAAATTAAAATATCAACTATATTAATTAAAAAAATAAGATTCAATGAACGATTACATCAAATCTCAAAGTCAAGAAAGTTTAGCTCATCATGTTCAATAGTTTAAAATATAAACTAAAAAATAAACCCATAATAAAACTACAAATTAAAAGGGAAGGAAGAAATAAACTCGTGTCGATTCCATGTTTCCGCTGCAATCTCCACGATCCCGAGTATGTAAATTTGTATTTTGTGCTCCAAAAAATCTCTTCTAACTCTAAAAAGTATGTAATTTTGAAATTGAGATTATTGACTCTCCAAATCGGCTCCCCAAAAGGCTAAAAAGGATGAATTTATATCATATTTTAGGTAAAAATCGGATGAAAATGGGTCTGGACGACCGACGATCAGATGCGGCGCGCGTCCATGAAGTTTGATGCAGGTGCGGAGCTGAAAATCGTGAAAATAGGCTACAAAGTAATATCAAGTTGGCGGACTTAAGGATAAAATATCAAAGCTAGCTCAGTGGTGAATTCTTATTTGGGCAGTGGTATCCTTGCATGATCGCTTTAGTTTGAGTTCAAACTATTAAATTTTTTTTTTTTTTTTCCAACGGTTTTTGGAATGGGCGCTTAGGCGTTATGCTCTCGCGTTTTTTACCAAATTTCGTTCTTCTCATCACTTGGGAACTTCAAATTGCATCCAAATAGCTAAGTTTTTATCACAAATCTCATAAATTCTTCAGTTTGCTCCAAAATGCTTTATTTATAAAATAATCAAATATAAGCTTGAAAGTACACATTTAATCCTTTAAACTAGCATAAAATAAGTCATAAAGATAGCTCATTTTGTGTGTTATCAGCCTCCGCTGTTGGGTTTTATGTCCTAAAACTCGTGGTTTGTAAACGATAAACATATTTGATTACCAATAAAGTGTTATTGAGGTTTATTCAATAAAGTTATTATTGAATATGTGAATTGCTTATTTCATTTTAGAAAACCCTAAATCCAATAAACTAAGATCCATGGCTATAACATGAATACTTGAACTTTATGTGGAGACATAAAAGTGGATCAAGTTCGAGTAAATAGCCAAAACGGTCTATAGTATACGGATAAGGCTGGATACCTTATCTTGGGGACACTATTGGATGCGGCCCATTTTGTATTTAGTACAAACGATGTGATCCTGAATCGTTCATGTGGAGACATGTGAATGGGGGCGTCCTATGCAAAGAGTTTGCATTAGACCGGACCGCGAAATAAGTCACTCTTACTTTATAACGCTGTTTACTGTTTTAAAGACTGACTATTTCAAAACGATGACCTAGGTAACTTGACCTTAATCCTGAGCTAACTATGAACTCCTGTTTATTCGGGATTATCCTTAGATCTGCATGGGTGAGAGTGGCTCAACAGCGCCGACTCAATATGCCTCCCATTTCAGGGGTAAGACCGGATAGATAGCTGGGGACATAGGGTGCAAGATGGAATTCACTCCTACCCGTCTCTAGGGATAGTAGATAGGTTGTTCCCTTAAGTGCTGACTCCAGGTCTTGAACAAGGGGCCCCACCTTCTCATTGGCCCGAGAGGGACTCGGTATAGTGATTAGATCACATACCAATTGGTTTAGTGATTGGATCACAAACCAATTGTTCATTAGAGGATCAGTGGGACTTAAGGAGCAAGATGTAATTACGGGGGTAAAACAGATATTTGACCCGACCGTAAATTACGAACAACCTGTGAAGGGTCAACTTACTAATCATGGTTATATCGAGTGGACATAAATATATCTACAGTGAGGAGAATGCAACTACTAGGCTATAGTGGAATGTCCTGATAGTTAACGAATGTTGATTAACTAGGTTAAAGAGTTTAATCAGTTAATCTCGGATCGTTGGAGCTCATGATCTGTAGGTCCATGAGGTCCCCCTGCTAGCTCATATCGGACTAAACCTTAGAACAGTGTGACGAGTGAATTCGAAGTGTTCGAATTCGAATTAGGGAATTAACGTTAAATATATGTGATATATTTAACGACATAACGTTCAATTGCGAATTGAACAATAGAGAGAGATGGTGATATTTAAATAAGATTTAATTATCGAAAATATGAATATGGATTCATAATCATGTATATCGGGAATGATCGGGATTAGTGTTGGATTTATTGGATATTATATTTGAATTAATTAAATTGTTTAATTAATTATTTAATATTAATTTAATTTGATTTAAAATTAATTATTTGAATTAATTTTTAAATTGAATTAATTTGATCAAAGTTAGTCAAAAGTCAAATTTAAGACAATTGACTACAACTTTGAAAGTCAAAAGTCAAATGTTGACTCCACTAAACCTTGAAAGTCAAGAGTCATTTTGATGACTAAAGTGAGTGGAAAAATCCAATTCTTAAGTTAGTGGAAAAATCCAATTCTTGAGTTAGTGGGAAAAACCATTTGTTGGTGGTTTTATGAGTCAAACTTTTTTTGCTAAGTGTTCATCCCACATCAAGCCACTAATCCCACTAAATTGAGTGGATTCTACATGGCATCCTATTGTTAACTCAATTTTGCATGTTTTTGCATGTAGTCTTCTATATATACAAAGGGTTAATGAGATTGACTTCTTCTTGGAATTTTGATGAACTTTGAGAAATTGTAAAGACAATTTCTCTACCATTCTCTCCAATTCCATCTTCAATTCTCTTTTAAATTAGTCACTCAAAGGATCCCACAATCCCGTTCTAAGGCCGGAGAATAGTCGGGAAGACTCTCGTGGTGGTTCGTGACCGTTACGTTCGAAGATCGAGTTTGGAATCAAGAAGAATTTGAACTTCAAAGGTAACTTCTAAATTATTGTCTTTGATTTTCAAATTACATGCTTTTTCTTTTTAAATTAACAAAATAAGAGTACTTAGATCCAACGATGCTTCCGCTATGCATGCCGAAATTCTTTCAAATGGTATCAGAGCATGCTTTAAGTACTCTTTTTTGGTTAATTTAGAGTTGGTGGGTAGTAATTCATGTGATGAATGTATGTGTGCTAAAATGGAAATTTTTGGTCTTTGGCATCCATTTTTTTTTCCAATTTGTAATAATTATTGTAATTGCCTTGTAATGGGCTTTAATGTGTTACAAAGAGTATGTAATTTTTGTAGAGTCATTAGAGTCCATTTTAGGATGTAATTTATCAAAATTGGAAGAGGCGTCAAGTGGCGGTTCGGTTCGGTTCGGCGGCGGTTCGTGCAATTCCACAACTTACAAGCGGTTCGAGCCGATTCGAAGTGTTCGGGGGCGGTTCAAGACATTTTCCTATTTTATTATTGTAATAATTTAGGTAAATGCTTGTTTAGGATGCCAAAACCAATCCATTTTTAGTGTGGTTTATTTATTTATGCATTGTGAATGTATAGTTTAAATAAACATAATCTTGTGTGCATATTGTATGCCATGTAGATTTAAAATCCCACCATAGGATAAGCATGAAACATGCATTGAAAGTATGTTATAAGTGTTATAATATAAGTATGCATGTTTAGGATTCCATGAGATTTCATATAAGTTGTTATATTTTTGCATGGAATGATTTTATATAATTGTTATATAAAAGCATGTTAGATGTATGTTATAAGTTTTTTTTTATAAGTGTTATAAAATGAATTAGACATTAAAACTTATAACAAAGATAAATGCATGCTCATTTAGGGTTAACTACCAAGCAATCTCCTATTTTAATAGTTAAAATAGGTCGATATCTTGTAAAACTTCGGTTACAAGAAAAACTCACCCGGTAAGATGCTGTCTCAGCTTGGGGGTATTTAAGTTGACGGTTTACGGAACACCTCCTACCTGGGCATCGAACTGGCGTTTGAGTTTAGCTAACCCGGTTTTATGAGCATGCGTGAGTGATGTGAGGTTTTAAAAAGTTTTATCACCTAGACATCATAGGTTAAAATCCAGTATAAACGTTATACTCGGAAAGATTACCTAGACTTAGGATATGTTTTAGTTAGCCAAAATATATGCCTAAGTAAAATCATACCCAACCGTCTAGAACACTTCAGTGGGAGGAAAAATGTTTTCAGCTCCTACGTCCCTAAGAGTTCACACCGTGAGATTCATGCTCGGCTTCGAGTCGCCCTGGGAGCGACCTCCAGTAGGAAAGTATTTGCATGAGTCAATAACAAGGTGAATAGGGGAAGTCGTTCATAGTAAGTGGGCGAAGGTTGTGTGTCAACACATCCTACGGTCTCCTCCATTAGGTTGCACCGTGAGATTCCCATGATGCGCCTGCGAGTCTGCCCTGGGAGCGACCACCCCTTAGGAGGGCTGTATCATGGGATTCGGAACACCGCGAACTCCAGAAATGGATAGGGTCTCATAGGTCCGTTTTCAGCATTGTCTTTCCAACTTCGGGAGCTTGTTGATTCCGATCTCTGAGGTCTGAAAATGGAGGGTCACACTTACAAGAATTACTAAGTGTTAGTAACTTCTTGACCAAAGTAAACGATAGCTAAAAGATCTATTGGAATATGAGTTATTCTGGTAATAGTGATTAGCTGAGATTGTCTCAATTCAAAGGAGGAGTGATAGACTGCCCCTAGGTGGATGTTGCTTTAAACCTTTGTAGTATCGTTGCAATAAAGAATAAATGATGGGTACATTATTACTTTTGCTAAAACTTGATTGGATAATATAAAAGGGTAATAGCAATTTCACTAAATACGATATGTTTATATTTTTCAGCATGTCCAACTCAATAGTACAGTTACTAGCTTCTGAGAAACTTAACGGGGATAATTACGCAACGTGGAAATCAAATTTAAACACAATACTGGTAATTGATGATCTAAGGTTCGTTTTAACTGAGGAGTGTCCTCAAAACCCCGGCACAAATGCAAACCGAAATGTTCGGGATGCATATGACAGATGGACAAGGGCAAATGATAAAGCCCGCGTCTACATTCTGGCCAGCATATCTGATGTATTGGCTAAGAAACACGATGGTATGGGTGCTGCCAAAGAGATTATGGAATCTCTGAAGGGGATGTTTGGACAACCGTCCTTCTCCCTTAGGCATGATGCCATCAAGTACGTTTATAACTGCCGCATGAGAGAAGGGACCTCTGTTAGAGAACATGTCCTGGACATGATGGTCCATTTCAATGTGGCAGAAGTAAATGGAGCTGTCATAGATGAGAAGAGTCAGGTCAGTTTTATTCTGGAGTCTCTTCCGAAGAGCTTCCTACAGTTCCGCACAAATGCGATGATGAACAAAATTGAATATAACTTGACTACTCTTCTGAATGAGCTTCAGACTTATCAGTCCCTCCTGAAAACTAAGGGACATGAAGTGGAGGCAAATGTTGCTACCACTAAAAAGTTCTATAGAGGATCGTCCTCTGGAACGAAGTCTGGCCCTTCTTCTTCTAAAAATAAGAGTATTTCGATGAAAAAGAAAGGGAAGGGGAAAAGTAAAACTCCTAATGACCGCAAAAGCAAGGCTCAAGTTGCAGATAAAGGAAAATGTTTCCACTGCAACGAGAATGGGCATTGGAAAAGAAACTGCCCAAAGTACCTTGCTGAGAAGAAAGCTGAAAAGGCAAAACAAGGTAAATATGATTTACTAGTTGTTGAAACATGTTTAGTGGAGAGTGATGACTCTTCCTGGATACTGGATTCAGGGGCCACTAATCATATTTGCTCTTCTTTTCAGGAAACTAGTTCCTGGAGAACGCTTGCGGAAGGCGAGATAACTCTCAGGGTTGGAACAGGAGAGGTTGTCTCAGCAAAATCAGTGGGAGATTTAAAGTTGTTTTTTGGAGATAGATTCATTATATTAGATAATGTGTATCTTGTTCCTGGAATGAAAAGGAATCTTGTATCTATCTCTTGTTTGTTAGAACAATTGTATAAAGTATCTTTTGAAATTAATGAAGTGTTCATTACCAAAAGAGGTATTCCTATTTGTTCTGCAAAACTAGAAAACAACTTATATAAGTTAAAACCGACCAGAGCGAAAGCTATTTTAAATATCGAGATGTTTAAAACGGCTGAGACGCGAAACAAAAGGCAAAAAGTTTCTTCAAGTACATATCTTTGGCACTTAAGACTTGGCCACATTAATCTCAATAGGATTGAGAGATTGGTTAAGAATGGTCATCTAAGCCAGTTAGAAGACAACTCTTTACCAGCATGTGAGTCTTGTCTTGAGGGGAAAATGACGAAAAGATCTTTTACTGGAAAAGGTCTTAGAGCCAAAGAATCCTTAGAACTCGTGCATTCGGACCTTTGTGGACCAATGAATGTCAAAGCACGAGGAGGATATGAATATTTCATCAGTTTCATAGATGACTATTCAAGGTACGGTTATGTTTACCTAATACATCATAAGTCCGAAGCTCTTGAAAAGTTCAAGGAGTATAAGGCAGAAGTTGAAAACTTATTAGGTAAAACAATTAAGACACTTCGATCAGATCGAGGTGGAGAGTACATGGACCTAAGATTCCAGGACTATTTGATAGAACATGGAATCCAGTCACAACTCTCTGCACCTAGTACGCCACAGCAAAACGGTGTATCGGAGAGAAGAAACAGAACCTTGTTAGACATGGTTCGATCGATGATGAGCTATGCTCATTTGCCTGATTCGTTTTGGGGATATGCAGTAGAGACTGCTGCCTACATTTTGAACAATGTTCCCTCTAAAAGTGTTACTGGAACACCTTATGAGTTATGGAGAGGGCGTAAAACTAGTTTACGTCACTTCAGGATCTGGGGATGCCCGACACATGTGTTGGTGCAAAACCCTAAGAAATTGGAACGTCGTTCAAAAGTATGTTTATTCATAGGCTACCCAAAAGAATCGAAAGCTGGATACTTCTTTGATCTAGAAGAAAATAAAGTATTTGTATCGACAAATGCTACTTTTCTCGAAGAAGATCACATGAGAGATCATCAACCTCGCAGTAAACTAGTATTGCGTGAAATTTCTAAAGAAGCTACAGATAGATCAACAAGAGTTGTTGATGAGATTGGACCCTCAACAAGAGTTGTTGATGGAGCTAATACTTCTGATTACTCACATCCATCTCAAGAGTTGAGAATGCCTCGACGTAGTGGGAGAGTTGTGCAACAACCTGACCGTTACATGGGTTTAGTAGAAACTCAAATCATCATACCAGATGATGGAATAGAGGATCCATTGACCTATAAACAGGCAATGAATGATGTTGACAAAGATCAATGGATCAAAGCCATGGACCTCGAAATGGAGTCGATGTACTTCAATTCCGTCTGGGAACTTGTAGATCAACCAGATGGGGTAAAACCTATTGGTTGTAAATGGATCTACAAAAGGAAACGAGACCAAGCTGGTAAGGTACAGACCTTTAAAGCTCGATTAGTGACAAAGGGTTATACCCAGAGAGAGGGGGTAGACTATGATGAAACCTTCTCTCCTGTTGTCATGTTAAAATCAATTAGAATACTCTTGTCCATTGCCACATATTATGACTATGAGATTTGGCAAATGGATGTCAAGACAGCCTTTCTGAATGGCAATCTTGAAGAGAGTATCTATATGTCTCAACCAGAGGGGTTTATAATACAACATCAAGAACAAAAAGTTTGTAAGCTTAAACGATCCATTTATGGGTTGAAACAAGCATCTAGATGCTGGAATATAAGGTTTGATACTGCGATCAAATCTTATGGTTTTGAACAAAACATTGACGAACCTTGTGTTTACAAGAAGATTGTCAAAACATCTGTAGCATTCCTCGTATTATATGTCGATGATATCTTACTCATTGGGAATGATGTAAGATGCCTGACTGACGTCAAGAAATGGCTAGCAACTCAATTCCAAATGAAAGATTTGGGAGAAGCTCAATATATTCTTGGGATCCAAATAGTTCGGAACCGCAAGAATAGAACATTAGCCATGTCTCAAGCATCCTATATTGACAAGATGTTGTCAAGATATAAAATGCAGAATTCCAAGAGGGGTTTGCTACCCTTCAGGCATGGAATTCACTTGTCGAAGGAACAATGTCCTAAGACACCTCAAGAAGTTGAGGATATCAGACGCATTCCCTATGCATCGGCAGTTGGAAGTCTGATGTATGCTATGTTGTGTACACGACCCGACATATGCTATGCAGTAGGTGTTGTCAGCAGGTTTCAGTCCAATCCTGGACTTATACATTGGACAACCGTTAAGAATATCCTCAAGTATCTTAGGAGAACGAGGGATTACATGCTCGTGTATAAAGGTAAGGATCTGATTCTTACAGGATACACTGATTCTGATTTCCAGTCGGATAAAGATTCGAGAAAATCAACATCGGGATCAGTGTTCACTCTGAATGGAGGAGCTGTAGTATGGCGGAGTATCAAGCAAAGTTGTGTTGCTGACTCCACTATGGAAGCAGAATACGTAGCTGCCTGTGAAGCAGCAAAAGAAGCTGTGTGGCTTAGAAAGTTTTTGAACGATTTGGAAGTTGTTCCAAATATGCATCTGCCTATCACTCTCTTTTGTGATAACAGTGGAGCAGTTGCAAATTCAAAAGAGCCAAGGAGCCATAAACGCGGGAAACATATTGAGCGAAAATATCATCTCATTCGAGAGATCGTCCAACGAGGAGACGTTATTGTGAAACAAATAGCCTCTGAGGACAACATTGCTGATCCATTTACAAAGGCTCTCACGGCTAAAGTGTTTGAGGGTCACCTAGTGAGACTAGGACTACAGGATGTATAATCTAGGGCAAGTGGGAGAAAACTATGGGTATGTGATGCCCTAGTTTATTGTATTTATTTCTCATTTTGAAAAACTCAACATTATGTATATATATGGATATATATTTATTACCACTGGAGTTTTAGTCCAAGTGGGAGTTTGTTGGGTTTTATGTCCTAAAACTCGTGGTTTGTAAACGATAAACATATTTGATTACCAATAAAGTGTTATTGAGGTTTATTCAATAAAGTTATTATTGAATATGTGAATTGCTTATTTCATTTTAGAAAACCCTAAATCCAATAAACTAAGATCCATGGCTATAACATGAATACTTGAACTTTATGTGGAGACATAAAAGTGGATCAAGTTCGAGTAAATAGCCAAAACGGTCTATAGTATACGGATAAGGCTGGATACCTTATCTTGGGGACACTATTGGATGCGGCCCATTTTGTATTTAGTACAAACGATGTGATCCTGAATCGTTCATGTGGAGACATGTGAATGGGGGCGTCCTATGCAAAGAGTTTGCATTAGACCGGACCGCGAAATAAGTCACTCTTACTTTATAACGCTGTTTACTGTTTTAAAGACTGACTATTTCAAAACGATGACCTAGGTAACTTGACCTTAATCCTGAGCTAACTATGAACTCCTGTTTATTCGGGATTATCCTTAGATCTGCATGGGTGAGAGTGGCTCAACAGCGCCGACTCAATATGCCTCCCATTTCAGGGGTAAGACCGGATAGATAGCTGGGGACATAGGGTGCAAGATGGAATTCACTCCTACCCGTCTCTAGGGATAGTAGATAGGTTGTTCCCTTAAGTGCTGACTCCAGGTCTTGAACAAGGGGCCCCACCTTCTCATTGGCCCGAGAGGGACTCGGTATAGTGATTAGATCACATACCAATTGGTTTAGTGATTGGATCACAAACCAATTGTTCATTAGAGGATCAGTGGGACTTAAGGAGCAAGATGTAATTACGGGGGTAAAACAGATATTTGACCCGACCGTAAATTACGAACAACCTGTGAAGGGTCAACTTACTAATCATGGTTATATCGAGTGGACATAAATATATCTACAGTGAGGAGAATGCAACTACTAGGCTATAGTGGAATGTCCTGATAGTTAACGAATGTTGATTAACTAGGTTAAAGAGTTTAATCAGTTAATCTCGGATCGTTGGAGCTCATGATCTGTAGGTCCATGAGGTCCCCCTGCTAGCTCATATCGGACTAAACCTTAGAACAGTGTGACGAGTGAATTCGAAGTGTTCGAATTCGAATTAGGGAATTAACGTTAAATATATGTGATATATTTAACGACATAACGTTCAATTGCGAATTGAACAATAGAGAGAGATGGTGATATTTAAATAAGATTTAATTATCGAAAATATGAATATGGATTCATAATCATGTATATCGGGAATGATCGGGATTAGTGTTGGATTTATTGGATATTATATTTGAATTAATTAAATTGTTTAATTAATTATTTAATATTAATTTAATTTGATTTAAAATTAATTATTTGAATTAATTTTTAAATTGAATTAATTTGATCAAAGTTAGTCAAAAGTCAAATTTAAGACAATTGACTACAACTTTGAAAGTCAAAAGTCAAATGTTGACTCCACTAAACCTTGAAAGTCAAGAGTCATTTTGATGACTAAAGTGAGTGGAAAAATCCAATTCTTAAGTTAGTGGAAAAATCCAATTCTTGAGTTAGTGGGAAAAACCATTTGTTGGTGGTTTTATGAGTCAAACTTTTTTTGCTAAGTGTTCATCCCACATCAAGCCACTAATCCCACTAAATTGAGTGGATTCTACATGGCATCCTATTGTTAACTCAATTTTGCATGTTTTTGCATGTAGTCTTCTATATATACAAAGGGTTAATGAGATTGACTTCTTCTTGGAATTTTGATGAACTTTGAGAAATTGTAAAGACAATTTCTCTACCATTCTCTCCAATTCCATCTTCAATTCTCTTTTAAATTAGTCACTCAAAGGATCCCACAATCCCGTTCTAAGGCCGGAGAATAGTCGGGAAGACTCTCGTGGTGGTTCGTGACCGTTACGTTCGAAGATCGAGTTTGGAATCAAGAAGAATTTGAACTTCAAAGGTAACTTCTAAATTATTGTCTTTGATTTTCAAATTACATGCTTTTTCTTTTTAAATTAACAAAATAAGAGTACTTAGATCCAACGATGCTTCCGCTATGCATGCCGAAATTCTTTCATCCGCATCAAGCAAATCATCGCTCTGGGAGTCGACCCAGAGTCTCCAAGGGTACGGGCTTGACAGCTCACCCGAGGACCGACTGTTGTCAGACCGCCACTCGATTGGCGTGAGATGTGATCGACGGGACACCCCTGACTCATTTGACAAGAAGCAGGACAACAACGCCCCCAATCCTCTTGGGAGTCGGGGAACGACGACTACCACCATCATACATAACACGACAAAGCGATCGACTCCGGTTGGTCCGCTTCTCCCCACTCCGGTTCGGGAGTTGGCGTGATGGCAAAGCTAACAGAACCGTTCGGAAACCTCTCCCCACTTGACCACTTATACCCTCCTATTCATGGAGGGGGAGATACGCAAGAGAACGCAACACAACTCAATAACGGGTAACTCTACACATCTCTCTACACATTACCGTTCCTACTTATGCTCAAACCTATCTGACTTAAGGATCAGAGCATCGTGGGCCTAGCCCCACACCGGTGCAAGTTTACCTTTTCCTCCCTGTATAGGTACCCGGTCCTTCCGGCGAACACTGCCACACAACGAAGCGCGGCGGAAGGGAGGAGGTCCAAATTCCTGCATCAACAAAGTCTAAGATTCAAATCTCCCACCTCGAGTTGAACTAAAAAAAAATATATATATATATATATATAAATATAAGGTACATGTTTTTATAATGTCCTCATTATATTAAATAAATTAGCGAGAATTCAATTGTTTTTTTTAGTTCAAATCCAAATTTAGGATCATATTAGATAAAATAATCATATATAAAAGATCGAATCGAAAGCCGATTCGTCAATAAAACCGCCAACCCTATGTTACGAAAAAGATCGACACTTCTTTCTAAAACATCGGGATAATATAGCACAAGCTCAACTCACTGAGTAGTTGGGTCCAAAGTAAACACAAAATTCGACTTATGAAAATGGCGGGCCGAAAATTCATGAAAAAGGCTAAGGTCAACCAGGCATAAAGCACCCAAGATGAGGGGTGGTCAACCAAGTCCATGTCCACCACTCCTCGACCCTTAGGCAAGCCTAGGATTTTCAAACTCTACCTTTTCCTAAAAAAAAAAATGAGGTAAGCAAAGTCCAAGGGGTCCAAACATAGGATTCAACCTATGAAAACCATCAGAGTCGAATTCATGAAAAAGAGGTTGAAAGTGAAACTGACCAGTGGTCGGCCATGACGAGCTTTCGAGCCCAGTTGAGGTGTAGTCTGTCAAACCTAGACCGACCACTCCTCGGCCCACATGCAAGCTTAGATATTTCAGACTCTATCTTCTCCTAAAGAGAAGGGGTAAGCACAACCTAAGTGAGTCCAATTTTTTTTCTTTCCCTAGATCTAAATAAAAAAAGAAAAGACCTCAAAATCACTATAAATATCACGTTACACAATATAAAGGAAGTATGTCAATTCTTATTCAAAAATTCTATAGTCAATTGTCTCACTATCGACTTTAGCATCAGAGTTTGTTTACTTTGTTTTGCAGGTTTTTTTCGTCTCGATAATTATAAATTTATTGTTGAGATCACGTGAGAAGCATATATTATCCATCGTGCAAAATTTGATGTTGAATTTGACATCAACGTTACTGATGTATCTTCATCAATTAAAGTTAAGCTTAGGTGAATAAATGCTCTCCATTTTCAAAAGAGAGAATAAAATTAAAATATAACTCAAAAGATAACTTTTTTTTTCAAGTGATCAAATAGAATCTGCTAAGGATTGGAGCATAATGATGGGTAAGGTAGAATATTGAAGCTCTCCCTCCTCATTCTTCATTGACTTTATTTTAGTATTATATGTTTCTTACTTCTTTCTTATCCTAAGTTGCTTCGGGATGAATCATCTCGACTACCACCTTTTATTATTACTAATATAGTACCAATATTTTTTTATTTTTTTATTTTTTAAGTTTTATCTTATACTAAAAAGTAAGCCCCGTTTATTCAAAAACTATTTTTCAAAATAAATACTTTAATAAAAAATAAAAATAAAACTCCTCATTTTTATTATATTTAAAAATTTGTTTGTTTGGTTTTAATTTAAAAACTTTAAATTTAAAAATTGTGTGGTAAATTTGAGAAGGTAGCAAAAGATTAATACGTGGTTAGTAAAATTTATTTTATAGATAAAAAATAATTTGATCTAATTATTTCTTATTCTTTTTGTTGTGAGGTGGATCAAATTTTTGAATTTCAATGGTTGAAAGTTGTATATCTCTTATTTTTTTCGAAAGATTATCGTGTATTTCTGTATGTTGACCGAGAAATTTCGGCCAATCAGTGGTCGCCACGTGTCTCCATCACGACCGGGGATCAGATAGACTTGACCGAGCAAAGTCGGTCAAACTGCAATTGGGCTCGAAATCGAATCGGACCAGAAAGATTAAATGACAATTTGGCCCGAAGCCCAAAAGCCCATTGGGTCCAAACCCAAGCCCATTGGGCCCAAAGCCCAAGCCCATTGGATCCAGGCCCATGAAAACTCTATAAATAGAGAGTTCATTTTCATTTATAAGGTTCAGAAAATTTCTTCTCATAAGAACTCAGAGAGAATTCCCAAACAACGAAAGACTATTTGAATCCTGAAGACTGAACGTCACTTCAAGATCAAACACCTGAAGACTTCACCGCTACGCGAAGCTGAAGATTCAACCTCGAGAACAAGCTGCGAAGCCCTCGAGTACGTTACATTTAAGAGAGAGAATCAGAGGATCATACATTAGAGATTGTAATCCACTACGCACTGATAAATACAATACATCAATACAAATTCAAATTGCATTTACACGTGTCGAATTTCCATTCGTCGTTCGAATTCTCGTGTGAACACTGTAATTTTGAAAATGAAATTAAAAAAATAATGAAAATAACATTTGGTTGTTTTTTAAAACTCGTCATCTTTTTAATTATTTTTTGAAATAGTTTTTAAAAATAAATATACCAAACGCAATTTCATCGTTTTTTCGTGTATTTTTTATTTTTGAAAACATAAAAATGAAAACCGATCTCCAATCAAATCGGGATTAAAGTTTTTTATTTTCTTTGTATCTAAGATTTAACTTTATTAGGATGAGAAATAGAATATATACAAAATATATGCTAATAAAGTCTCCTTTTTCAAAATATATATATATAATAGAGAAATTGTAACGGATGTCAATTTAGAGTAAAATAATTAAAAATATAGCACTTATTTAAAAGAATTGCGGATATGATAATTTCTATCACTGATAGTATGGTTTATCGCTGATAGAAGTTTATTGTTGATAGAAGTCTATCGTTGATAGTAGTCTTTTTCATAGAATTTTGTCAGTGATAGAAGTCTATGAGTAATAGTCATAAAGTCTATTAGTGATAGCCACTGATTTTTTGTCATATTTACCAAAGATTTTAAACTTTGCTAAATTTGCAATTATTTTAGGCTTGATTGATGTTTGTGCAACCAGCCCTACAAAATATGTCTAATTTCATATTTTACATTTTTTCAAATTCTTGTAGATAGTACTGTTACACAAACATTATTCAAAGTATTAATTTTCATTCGAACGTCAAGAAATTGAGAGTATTTTAAGTTGGGTGACCACTTGGGAAGTTCTCGTCTTGCACTTTTTTTTTTTTTTTTTATATATAATTTTTTTAGCAAAACCGAGTATAGCTCAATTAACATAAGGTTGTGTCATCGACTAAGAGATCATGAGTTCAATCCTCGCTCCTCATAATTAAGGGCGATACTTTCAATTTTTACCTCTTGATTTATTGTATCATGATCTTTTGTTACACTACATGGTAAGAGTCGCTATGCTGTTATTAACTAAATTTGAGTGGTTGTAATAAAACAATTTAAATAACTACACACTATTAATTAAATTTGAGTGGTTGTAATAAAACAATTTAAATAGCTCCACAAATGTAAGATTCAACCTACAACATTTTTTTTTAAAATTGAGTGATTAGATTAGTAATTATATTTTATATTTATAATATTTTTATTTTCGGTCATAAGGTATAGCTGACCCAATTTTTTTTTTAAAAAAAAGAAATTTGCAAAGAAAAGAATCCAAGTTTACCATTTAGATATAATTAGTTTGTGAATAAAAGATTCTTAGTTTTAAAAAATATTCGTCCAGCTTAGATCTTCCTTATTATCCACAACAAGGAATTGTGTATGAGATAAATATTAAAAAGTATCCAAAATTAATTTTATTTTGTGATTGTTATTAATTATTATTATTTGTTTAAAGAGAGTCCATTGGCCAAATTTAGTATAAATATTGGTTTCTCAACATTTACAAAGCATCCCATCCCATTCCCCAAAGAAAACAAAGAGAGATTTTAAGATGTCTGCTGTTCCTGGTTTGCAAAGTTGATCTCCTTTTAAACCTCAGTCATTTTTGTTTTGTTTTTAACTTGAATGTAACTTATATAATTGTATGACTCAAACCTAGGAAAACAACAATGGCCAGAACTTGTCGGTGTTAAAGCTGACATTGCAAAGCTTATCGTAGAGACAGAGAATCCTCATGTACACGCCATTCCGATATTAGCAGGATCTCCAGTAACTGCAGATTATAGTCCAGATCGAGTCCGACTTTTTAAGAATATAGAAGACATACTGACTTCAACTCCTAAAACTGGTTGATATGATATAGATATATCTATGTTTAAAATCGTTTAAGATATTAATAAAATAAGGTAGAATAATCTAATTCTACCACTTAAATAGTTTTGTACTATGTGTTTTTTTAATGATTTCAAAATTTTATCCACATAGTTTAAATTATGGATAAATAATTAACCATTGTTATTATAATTAACTCTATTTCAAATCTAAGAAAAAATATTAAGTATTGAAGAAGTGATTCTCAATTAAAAAAATCGTTTATTACTGAAAAATTGATAATACTTATTTGATTTCAGTATTTCTCTCTAAAAATATCGGACTTTGTACTTTTCTCTTTCTAAATTTTTTTTTCGTTTTCTTTTTTCACATCGGTCACTGTCGACCCCTCGAAAGCTACCATCCACCTCTCCAGTTTGCTTTTTTTTTAGAGAACATATCTTCAAATCAAACAAATTAATTTAGATGAGCAAGAATTCAAACCTAAGACCTTAATTAATTAAGTGAAGATATTTTTTTAATCTAAAAATAATTAAGAGCGAAGTTTTTATTTTAGTATAATTAAGCGAAGATTAAGATAAAAGTAATGTTCTCTTTTTCGAAAGAAAGAATAAAACTAAAATATAATCTGATAAACAATTATAGACGGGAAAAATGAAATTCACTTAAGTGACCATAAATTAGATATATCATTGGTATGTTAAATCAGATATATCATTTTTTTTTTTTTTTTTGAGTACATTGGGAGTGGGGGATTCGAACCACAGATCTCGTGGTCGTCAACACATACATATGCCCGCTGAGCCATGCTCGCTTTGACAAATCAGATATATCATTAGTGTCGGTATTAATTTAACATGCATTTTTAATTATGAATGGAGAAATTCACACCACCTTTATAATTTTAAATATGTCTTAAAATCTTAAATTTTTTATTTTTATTTTTATTAATTTTGATTATTATTATGTCCCTAATTAACATCTTCATGATATTATTCAATTTATCTCTTCATTTTGAATATTAAATTTCAATTTATAATAAATTCTAATTTTCTCCGTATTTTCTTTCAGAGGAATATTTTATACTTCTTTTTTTAATTTCTTCCAACCTTGTTTTTTTAATTTTAGCATTCTATTTTACTTTAGTTTTCTTTATTTTTCAAATTTTTGTCCTCTCCATTTTCATTCATCTTTTTCATTTTCTTCAATTTTCATTTATCTTTTTCATTTTCTTCATTTCACATAGGTATATATAAACATTCTTCTTAAGTTAGTGTTATTTCATTTCCATATTTTTTTTCTCTTCAGTTTCATTCATCATCTTCATTCTTTTTTTATATAACCACCATATATATACTTATATATATTTCACATATGAGTATATACTTATATATACTGCATATATACTTATAACATATATATTAATATATACTTCATATATGGATATATATAGTTATTATATACTTCATATATACTTATAAATATTATGTATTTTTTTTAAAGAAAATATATATGTATTTTTTTTTATATATATACACTTTATATATTTTATATATGAAAATATATATTGCGGAGAGAAAATTGTTTAGATCTAGATACGATGAGAGAGAAGACAATTTAAATAAGAAAAAAGATGACGATTTTAATGAGGAGAGAAAGACGTAATTAATGCAATTCAATATAAATTATTAGAGAAGTTGAACAGTTTTTACGAATCGCAGCTCAATTTTTATGAATTTTTTAAAAGTAGTTAGACATTTTTTTTATAAAAATAGAAAGTGTTGACATTAATATAATATTATAGAACTGACTATTTGTGTAGTTATCCTTATAAGTATGATATATTATTCAAATATCTCAAAATAACCGCGGTAAAATGATCCGAGTAATAAACAAACACAAATATGATTTCTAATATCCTGCTCTATTTTTGCAAAACCCAAAAAGGACTAGATTTACAAATGTACTAAATATTTTTGCTACCCATTATAAATCTCATTTTCTTTTCTTTTAAAATATTTTATCTTATAGTATAAAGGGAAGGCTTATGTGTGTGGAAGATTCACTTTTTTTAATAGAAGAGTATAACATGTAAGTCGGGGCGGATCCAGACATTAATGATTGGGAGCAAAAAAATTTGTTATAAAAATATAAAAACACAAAAAAGTTCAAAATTTGCATTCACGCTCTCGCATTATGTTGATCTTAAAAAAGAATTATTGGTGATAAGAATATGTAAGCGTACCAAAAACTTCTTAAGTTCAAATAAGTTTAGTACCATCATATAATTCAATTTTGTTTCTAATGAATCCTTGAATTTTAAAAAATGTCTAATAAGACACGAATCTATTACACTCAAACTTGAAAATTCGATGACATATTAGATACAAAATTAAAAGTTGATAAATATATTGAACACTATTTAAAGTTCGTGGATCTATTGGACACAAAATTGAGTGTTCAAAAATTTATTATACACTTTAGAAAAAAAGAATATTAAAAAAAAAATCACAATTGAATGTGAATATTTTTCTAAAATTTATAGAAAGAGTGTAATATAGACTAAATTACTTTTGGAAAAATTAACAAATAAATTAATAGTAAGGATTAAATTTAAGATTTGACCAAATATGATGACTAAATTTAAACATTTGAAATTATAATAATTAAAATAATACAATTTTTAAAGTAAAAAACTAAAATGACATTTCAATTTTTTTTTTTTTTTTTTATATAAATATATAAAAAAATAAATGAAAATTGAAAAAATAATTTTTAAAAAATTGTATTTTATAGAATTAAATATTTAAAACTAAATATGAATTGTTTATATTTATATAGAAATTAATTATGTAGGTAGTCCAGACAAAATAAAAAAAATAATTTGGAGAAAATAAGTGTTGAAGTTAAGAAAGCATGCATACTTGTCAACTGTATATTCGTCTATTTTGAAGGATGGACTTATATATATTATTAATATTATATATTTTAAGGTACTTTTGGTCATCGTTAACATATACATTATTATTCAAAGCATTAATTTCATTCGCCCTTTAAGAAATAGAGAATATTCGAGATATGTTGATCAGCTTCTTCCCTTGGGTTTTGAAAATAGATATTTTAGATCTTCCAAAACCTTCTTCAAATCGAGATTCTGATTCTTTCAAATGACTCCTTACCAAGAATAATCAATTCAACACCTCTTCTGCCCGTTTGACTTTATCCGATCTGCATATTGTTTCGAACTCATTACCAACAGTAGTCAAGCTCAATTTTCTAAGAAAATCTTTGATCCCAAAAAATGTAAGTTCTTTTTATAGTCCATTCTTTATAGAAGCATTAATCCGACCGATAGAATTCATAAATGCCATTGTGGGTAATAGGACATCGATCACTTGTTCATCCTTGTCATCCTCACTCAATCTATTTGCAACAAACTTAGCTATTTTGTTCGAGTGCTCCATTTAGACAAAGTTGATGATTTTTGTGCCTTTCCTTTAAGCTACAATAATTCATCCCGGAAGAACATCCTCATCCAAAATATTTTGGTAGCTTCTCTATGGAGTTTATGGAGAGAATAAAATAATATAATTTTCAACAACTTTGCTCGTAGTCTTTAGTCGATTTGGGATGATGTAATTGTGCTCGCGACCTCTCGGTCCAAAAAATTTCATCTCTTCTCTAACTACGATTTATCTAATATTGTTTTAAATTGAAAAGCTTTCATGTAATGGGCTTTGTCCCTTGTATGTTTCTCACATACTAATGAAGTATTCCTTTTCAAAAAATATTTTTTAACAAGTCTTTTACATTTTTTTTTTTTTTTTTTTTCATATTTGGTTTTTTATCAGATTTTTTTTTGGAGAACATAGAATTCTGTAGAGAGATTTTTTTTTTTTTTTTAATTATTTTCACCATATTTAAAAACATGTTTGCTAGCTGGATTATGAATTTGATCGGTTATATAAGAAAAAAAACTATTTTATAATGAGTAAAGACATGTTTTAAATAATTTTTTATCCAACATATTATGTGGTGCAATATCTTTGGAGCCATTTTATGGTATATTTGGTTCGAATGAAATGACAGGATTTTTAGTGATAAATCAAAGTTCATTCATTAGTTATGGGAGAAGATTATCATCAATGGTGCTTCATGGTGCTCCAAATCGAAGTTGTTTTGTAATTATGATACTTCTACCTTAATTGGGAGGCTTTCCCCTAGCCTCTCATTTGTACTCTATTCTGTCTGATCAATGAAGTATCTTTTTTTTTTTAAAAAAAAACTTTTTATCCAAACCGACTCTAAACCATTTATGATGAATCCATAATATAAAATTTATGCGCTGAAAAAAACTTCATTTTAGTCGTTGGAAGTTAGGGTTTCATTAGCCAACTTAATAGAAAAAGATAAACATGACTTATTTTATAGAGTTGATTGCACAAACAGCAATCAGATCCAAAATAATTGCAAATTTAGCAAAATTTAAAACTTTTTGTAAATATGGTAAAAAATTAGTGGTTATCACGGATAGACTTTATGACTATTACTGATAGCCTTCTATCATTGATAGACTATTATTATCACTGACAAAATTCTATAAAAAAGATTACTATCAGCAATAGACTTCTATCAGCGATAAACTTCTATCAGCAATGAACCATACTATCAGTAATAGAAATTGTCATATTTGTAAAAATTTTTAAAAAAATATTATATTTTTAATTATTCAACTCTAAATTAACATTTATTACAATTTTTCTATTTTATAATTATAATGATTCACGTGAGATGAAAGTTAAAAGATCAAGAACTAAAATAATAATTAAAAAAAAATACTAGTCAAACATAATCAAACTCTAACATACGAATTAGAAAAAACATGATCAAACTCTAACATACGTAGTGATTAAAAAATCAGAAGTTGAACAATTTTTTTTAAAAAAATTGACTCTCTCCCCTCGGAGAAATTCTTCCTTTATGACATTTGCACCATATTTATTTGTATTTTTAAGAACTTTTACCTGTTTTTTTTTTTCAGTATTTAACTTTCAAATTTTTTTTTCCTAATTTTAAATATTTTTTTTAAGAGTATATTCTCTTTATTAGATTTATCTCTCTACAAATTTTAGGAAATTTTAGGGTTTATGAATTTAAAGTTATGATTTACGGTTCAATATTTAAGATTTAGATTTTAAGATTTAAGATTTTGTATTTAGAGTTTAGGGTTATAATTTAAAAAAATTATACTAAATGTCAATTTAGAGTAAAATAATTAATAATATAGCATTTTTAAAATAAAAAATCAAATATGACAATTTCTACCACTTATAGTAGTCTATCACCTCAGTTTTTTATAGAATTTTGTCAGTGACTATCACTGATAGTAGTCTATCAGTGATAGCCATATAGCATCGATAACAGTCTATCAGTGATATAGTCACTGATTTTTTTTGTCATATTTGCAAAATATTTTAAATTTTGTTATATTTGTCATTATTTTGGTTCGGATTACTATTTATGCAACCAACCCTATAGTTTGTAGGACCCTAGACCCTACATTTAACCTTTAAGAAAAATCCTAAAATCTAAACCCTTGAACCCTAATTCCTAATTCCTAAATACTAAACCATAAATCATAAATTCCTAGAAAATCATCAATAATTCTTGAATGGTCGGTTACAAACTTACAATTACAATTACAACAAAACGTGTTGATATAAGTTCCTCGTAGTCACATAAATTAGTAGGTTTTTTGTGTGTTGTTTTTCTTTATTTGGGATTGTTTTGTTAGTCCGTAGTAGAGTAATTTAGTAGAGAGATATGATGATAGTAAAGTAAGTAATTATAAAGGTGGGGAAAACAAAATGAGGGGCTAAGGAAAATAGCACAAAATGTGTGGTTCCTTAATTCACTCCTTTCTTAATCTTCTTCATATATAATCTCCAATTTTGGGTATTTTTTCATAATCATTTTCACTACTCATATCTCTTTTCCACTAATAATAATTTAAATTATTTATTAGCAATGGCTGAAATCCCAAATGAAAATCAAGCACAAATCATCAAGAGTAAACGAACCAAACGCCAGAGATTTGATCCTTGTGCAAATAATTCTCCATCTTCGAGTGCTGATAATTGTTGTAGCTCATCTGCGGGAGTTCTTACTGAAGAAGAAGAAGATCAATATTTGGCTAATTGTTTGATTCTTTTGGCGCGTGAGAAAACAAACAAACTCGTTGCTAATAATAATAATCACAATTCTTTGTTTGTTTATCGGTGTAAGACTTGCGATCGTTGTTTTAATTCTTTTCAAGCTTTGGGTGGACATAGAGCTAGCCATAAAAAACCTAAAATCAACAACAATTTTACCAATTCTATTCTAAATAGTGCAATCCATCTCCGGCCTCCTCCGCCGCTTGCCGCCGGGATTCACGTCATCAAACCACCCAAAGTTCATGATTGTTCGGTTTGTGGAGCGGCATTCTCCTCCGGTCAGGCGCTCGGCAGGCATATGAGAAGACACCGACCGTTGAAGGCCACAACGACGAGGAGAGGTATTACTACTACTACGCCGCAGCTCAAGGAATATTTGATGATTAAGAAAGAGAGAAATGTGTTGGGGTTGGATCTTAACCTTCCGGCGCCGGAGGCTGTGGCTGTGGCTGTGTTTTCCGCCGCGTCGCCATTTATGAATTCAGATTTATTTTAGATTCTTTATACTATTATTGTTGCAAACGTGATGCACCAAATTGAACCCCCAAATTCCCAATTGGGATTTAAGTTAATTCCTTTGTGGGGTTTTGATATTTGATTATTTATTTTATAACCATCCCAAGAAAATGATTGGATTTAATCTCTCTATTAAACTAATTTGGCTAACTCTATTAGTTCAATTCAATTCAAGGTTACCAAAAAAAATAAAAACTACTTATCTTTTTTTTTTTTTTCTCTCCGATCTATATTTATGTTAGTGTTTACTCACATATTATATATATATATATATATATATATATATATATATATATATATATATAATATTAATAAAAATAATCATCCTTTTTTAAAATTTTAAGGGTGAAAATGCCAAATTTAAAAATTTAGGGACCCAAGAGAACCAAATTCAACCTTAGGAGAAAAAAAATGTACTTTTCTCTAAATATTCTATATCTAATGCATCTCATCTTTCAAATTTCTTTTTATCCTTTCTTGCATTTTTTGAAAAGATTATTCTCCAAAATTAATGTGAAAAATGTTTTTTAGCAAGTCGTCAAACTCAATCTAACTCATAATTAATTGATAAATTTGAAATATTGGTTCGACCAAGTTAAAATCCTACGTTAGAAAATGAGAAATCATGAGTATTTAAGTGAGAATCAACATTATTTTTATTGTTTTTTTTTTTTTAAAAAAAATTACTTCAATAGAGATGAAAAGATGTATCAATCAAAAGAATTGATTTATGGACCAAATTTCATATTTCGATAAGATTGATATGTCGAGGCAGATTTGAAATTAGGGGTGTCCTACATTTCAATTTCAAAATTTAACTTTTCCGAGACTCACCCACACGTACATGTGCATAACTCTCGAAAAAGGGGGCATTTGTTGACCGAGAAATTTCGGCTAATCAGCGGTCGCCACGTGTCTTCATCTTGGCCGGCGGATCGAATAAACTTAACCGAGAAAATTCGGTCATAGCTCAATTGGGCTCGAAATCGAATCGGGCCAGAAAGCTATTTAAATGGCAATTTGGCCCAAAGCCCAAAAACCCATTGAACCCAAAATGCCATTGGACCCAAGCCCATTGGATCCAAACCCAAACCCATTGGATCCAGGCCCAAGCCCATTAGGTCCATGAGAACTCTATAAATAGAGAGCTCATTCTTCATTTTCAAGGTTGAGAAAATTTCTACTCCTAAGAGCTAAGAGAGAATTCTCAAGCAACGAAGACTCCCTGAAACCTTGGAAGACTGAACAACCCTTCAACATCGAGAATAAGCTGCGAAGCCCTCGATCCAAATTCAACATCGAGAACAAGCTGCGAAGCCCTCGATCCAAATTCAACATCGAGAACAAGTTGCGAAGCCCTCGATCCAAATTCAAGAGAACAAGCTGCGAAGCCCTCGATCCAAATTCAACATCGAGAACAAGCTACAAAGCTCTCGAAACACATTTACATTTGAGAGAGAAAGAATCAGAGGATCATGCATTAGAGATTGTAATCCACTACGCACTGATACATACAATACAATACAAATACAAATTCAAATTTCATTTACACGTGTTCGAATTTTCATTCGTCTTTCGAAATCGAGAGGTTAAAGGAAACCTTCCAATTGAGTACATTCGTTGATAAACCATAATTACAAAACAACTAAGATTTAATATACCATGAAACAACACTAATAATAATATCTTCCCATAGTTGAGAGATATATAGACTTAGAAGAATCATTGAAGACTCTATTGTTTCGCTCAAGTGACATGTTCCAAAAGACGGCTCCAAACTTTTTAAGTAAAACCAAAAGCAAAGTCATGATAATTTATATTTAAAATAGACAACAATAAATCATATCATTTTGGAGATGATATACGTGTGGATGATCCATTATTATCCCAAAACAAAATTATTTGGTCTATCAAGTACTTTTGGATAATACGTCTTTAAAGTATTTCTTCAAAAAGAGATTTTAAATTCATCCTATTTTTTTAAAAAAAATATTTATTAAAAACATGGTTGATAATTTTAAATCAGTCAAATAGCTATATTTTATTTGATTTGATTTGTTTGGAGTCTTTATACCTCATTCCCATATTTATTATTTGATTGGGTTAAGATTAAGAGGCGGCCCAATACGGGCTGCTAACACAGACTCACGAGATATTCGCGAACCATACCCTAAAGTTCGGGTTGGTCTTCTAAATTACATTTCTGAATTTAATTTTCTGACATGTTTTAATGTCTTTCACATGAAAAATAAATCTAAGCTAAGCTAACTGCTCTTTCAGTGGAGGGGATATTAAAATAAAATTATAATTCCTTAACAAAAAAAAAGGGATTTTCGAGCAACTAGCAACAAATCGAGTGAGAAACCTAGATTCCAGATCAGACAGCTGAAACTGGAACAACCCAAATCAAATCCCAATCCCAAATCCCAATCCCTTGTTTTTCTTCTGATTTTAGGGCGATATCAAGACTACCCTTCATCCCAATTTCGGATTCCTCTTTACTTTCAGGTCAGTTTTTGAACTCTTTTCTTCGAGCTTTCTGAATACTTGGGTTGGCTTGCTTAATTGGGTAATTGGGTAATTGTTTTCTTGAAGTTATTAGTGAAGATCTGTTGATAATTTTGGAGAATTCTAGCTTTTCCGAATTGAATTCCATTGGATTTTTTAGTAGAGTCTTTCATAGCTCTGCTTGCTATGAAAAGGCGATTTTAGAACTAGTGGAACTTGGGTTTCTTCGTTCTGGTGATTTGATTTCTGAAAACAAAAGATGGGTGAGAAATTTTGGGCGAACGAAGAAAAAAGGGTTTTGGTAGAATCAGTTGTTGGTAGTGAAGCTTGTGACTTCTTGATTTCATTGGCATCTACCAATACTTTGCCAGAGTCCTTGCAATTTTCTGTTGGTGATTTGAGTGTGAATCAAGGGCTGAGCCAATTTTTGGATGGTTCGAGTTGGAACTATGCAATCTTTTGGCGTGTCGTTAGCTCGAAATCTGGGGCTTTGGCTTTGATTTGGGGTGATGGGAACTGTCATGATCCTCTTTTGGATGGTAAGGGAGAGAAGAAAGAGGAATTGAAGAGGAAAGTGCTTCAAATGCTTCAATCCTCTTTTGGAGGCTCTGATAAAGATGGATTTGGGCCAAGGAGGGAGGAAGTATCCGATATCGAGATGCTTTACCTAACTTCAATGTATTATAAGTTTATGTGTGACTCTGGAAGCGGTCTTGGGGAGTCGTACAAATCCGGCAAGTCTATATGGGCTTCGGATGTAACGAGTTGTTTGCGTAATTACCAATCTAGAGGGTTTCTAGCTAAAATGGCTGGTTTCCAGACATTAGTGTTTGTACCTGTAAAGTTGGGAGTTGTTGAACTTGGATCTGTCAAATCAATTCCTGAAGATCAGGGTGTTCTGGAGTCGGTTCGAGCTGCCTTTGGGGGATCGAATACTGCCCAATTAAAGACCTTCCCAAGGATCTTTGGTCATGAACTAAGTTTAGGTGGAACAAAACCTCGATCGCTTAGCATTAATTTTTCGCCTAAGATGGAAGACGATACAAATTTTTCTTCAGAAGGTTATGAGCTGCAAGGTTTAGGTGCTAATCATATGTTTGGAAACTCTTCTAACGGGTGTCGAAGCGATGATAATGATGCGAAGATGTTTCCACATGGGAACCAAGAAATTGTTGGGGGTTTCAATGCCCAAACAAGACTTTCGACTTTGGAGTTCCCGAGGGAGGAGTCGTCCCCACAAGGAGATGACAGAAAACCTAGGAAGAGAGGGAGAAAGCCTGCTAATGGGAGAGAAGAACCATTGAATCATGTGGAAGCAGAGCGGCAGAGACGTGAGAAACTTAACCAACGATTCTATGCATTAAGGGCTGTTGTCCCGAATATCTCTAAGATGGACAAGGCTTCTCTGCTCGGCGATGCTATTACGTACATCACCGATCTCCAGATGAAAATTAAGGTTATGGAGACTGAAAAACAGATGGCTAATGGCAGGCAGAAAAATGCAGAAGTCGATTTTCAGGCAAGAGAAGAGGATGCTGTTGTGAGGGTGAGTTGTCCATTGGACTCGCACCCTGTTTCTAGAGTAATCAGAACATTTAGGGAACATCAAATTGAAACTCAAGAATCCAACGTTACGACCACGACCGACAACGACAAAGTTATTCACTCATTCTCGATTAGAACTGAAGGTGGTGCTGCAGAACAATTGAAGGAGAAGCTGGTGGCTGCCCTGTCAAAATGATATCATTTGTAAAGTACCTCTTATTCTTATATATATATATAGAGCCAAGACTCAACATGTTGATTTTTCATGTAGTTCTATGACTAGTTTCCTTACTTTGTTGCATTAAAATGTGGAAATTTCTTCTTAGCGAAGTTTGTAAAAACATTCTTCCTCTGTATGTTTAATGTCTAAATGTGCCATGTTCTGTATTGGATTGTTATAAGTTAAAACACCCATTGTTAATTGAACTGTGTTTAAATCTTCAGATTTCTCTGTTTCTTTCTGTCTTCACTTTGCTCTACACTGGAAAATGTTTTTCAGAATGCAATTATAGTGTCGGTCTGAAATGACTTTTTAAGTGCTTCAGAATATATATATTTTTTTTTATTTTGCACTTAAAAACACTTTTTAAGCACTTGAAAAGTCATTCAAAACGGGTCATTAGTTGATCATCAAGATTCTCGTGCCTTCGAATAAAACTATTGACTTTCTTCTTGGTCCTGAGTTCGAGCTTCATGTTAAAAAAACTTGATAATGGAAAATCTTTGTTGCGTCTTAGAGTTAGCCTTGAAGTAGATGGAGTTTTGATAAGAATTAGTCGGGTATACCATGAACACAATGCAAAGAGCGGCGACTACCAATAACCCGAAAAGTTTAATTTTACACCAAGTGAGTGAGTTAATTTTAACCTTAAACTTTTTAAGTTCGTAAATTTTCGTAGGATTGAAATAGTGGTTCAACTAATATCTTCAATTAGTTAAGTTTTCATTTATTTGAACATTTGTGACTAGTGGTAGTTGTAAGTGCTCTTTTACATGACGGTTGGATGAGACTATTTTGACAAGTATTAGTTCTTTGAGTTGAATGCTTTTGTAATTGGGTCTGGACATTTCTTTTAACATGATTTTAGATATTTTGTTAGTTTAATTTTATTTATTATTGATAAGTTTATGTGCAATTTTTAAATTTAGTTTTGAGAAGGTATTAATTGCAACACTAATTCAAATTCAAGATTTAAGTGAGATGAAATGGAAAGTCCAAATTGAAATACAATTAAAAAATAAAAAATTAAACTAGAAACATAATTAAGATAGATCGCTAGTTTTTTTACCAGCTCTTTTTTTATTTTGATTTAAAGTTTAATTATTTACCAATCGAATAATGTTTGAATATGTGCGAACAGTTTGGGATTCAAGCTACGTGTTGTTTGATTAATTCTAACGTTGTATTCAAACGTCAAACAACATTACTCCGTCAAATTCAGAAGTATTGTTTAAACACTTCAATAAGTCTTTGGTCAATCTACACCCAACAATTAAAAAGTAAACACGTCCTCACATGTATACACATATATATATAAACCCAGTTAGCACTTCTTTCCTCTCATTCTCATTTTTCTTTACAATCTCTTCACCTACTTAGCTTCTTAGAAAAAGAGACAAAAAAGGTTGTTTTAATCTCTAAACTTCATAAAGCTTAAGGTTGTTGTTTGATATAATTTGTATTGAAATTGAGATGGGTGTCTCTAAAAGAGTTTGCTTAGTTTTGATTATGTTCACCATTTTGTTAGCTTCTTCACAACTTATGGAAGCAGCCAGAGTTATGAAAGGAGAGAAATTGATAGAGGATAAGGAATATAGGCTTTTTGTGTTACCTATTCAACTCTTGCAGCGTGCCCCGGTGCCACCGTCCGGTCCCAACCCGTGCACCAACATTCCCGGCCAAACCACCGGTCGGTGCACCCTCCAGACTATGAATGTTGCAGGTCGTCGTTTCGCCCACGCGCCGCCTGCTATCCCCGACTCCGCCCTCGTTGCCTCAGCTGCTCAAAGCTCTTGATGGGTTGATAATACTGGAACCATGGAGGCTGTGTGATCAATTTTCATGAAGAAATTGAACATAATTCAATTCGATGTACCATTGACCAAGAGAGATCAGACGAATCTCCACCCAATATATTGTAAAAAAAAGCTTCACTTAAAAAGATCATCCAAAATTTTAGTCTGAGTTTATGACCAACTTTATATAACTTCCATCAATTTTTCTTATCATCATTCTTGATGAAAGATAGATAAATGAATTATCATGAAAGATAGATGAATGTATCCTCCCGAGAATGATAGCTAATAAAGAGTAATTAATTCATCTTTGTTCATCCTTATATAATGACTATATTTCAAATTGTTGTATCAACTTTTAACTTCAATTAATAAACAACTTTATACTTCAAACACAAATTAAATAATTTATTAATTTTTTTTTAAAAGATACTTTATTAGTATGTGAGAAACATACAAAAGTAAAACTCATTACATGAAAGCTTTCCAATTTAGAGCAATATTATATAAATCGTAGATAGAGAAGAGATAAGATTTTTTGGACCAAGAGGCCGCTAGAACAATTATATCATCTCAAATCGACTGAAGACTACGAGCAAAGTTGTTAAAAATTATATTATTCCTTTCTCTCCATAAAATCCAAAGAAAGGCCACCAAAATATTGTGGATGAGGTCAAGGATGTTCTTTTGTGATGAATCATTGAAGCTTATAGCAAGAGCACAAAGATCTTCAACTTTGTCTAAATGGAGCACTTGAGCAAAATAGCTAATATTGTTCCAAATAATTTCTCAAACTAATTAACTCTTCAAGACTAAATAATTATAGGTTAAATAACTCCACTATTTGCAAAAAAAACTCCACTATTTGCCCCAAACCTCCATTGGATTCTCAAACAATCCCGTACCTCTTCCAACTAACTTTCATAATTCTTATTTTATCCCTCCATAACTTTCATCTTCTCCCACGATCAATCTGTCCAAAAAAAAATTCATTCATTTTTTTTTCTACCTTCAACTCTATATTTTTTTTTTCTAAAGACAACTCTATCTTTTTGTTCTATAATTTTATTGAAGTAATGTATCAAATAATTAAAAAGGTGGATAAAATTAAAATTAAAATAAATTAACATTAACTTATTTTTCTTATATATTTTTTTAATTCAAATTGGAATAACCATTTTATCAAAATAAATTAAATTAAAAAAAATTATATTTTGTAATTTTAATTATTATATTAAATTTTGTTTTTAATTCTTTGAAATTATATGTCTATTTTGGTCATTATAGTTAAATCTCCCAAATTCGGTATTAGTTTACCAAACATTACCACCTATTTTTTTAGGTTTAGAATTGAAATTTACCAAACACTTATTTACTTCCCTAGTACAACATTTTTCTAAAAGCCCAGCTATAAAAGCAATTATTTTCAAAGTCACCGCAATCTCAAACGGAGCCTAAGAGGTTTATAATATTGTCCACTAAAATAATTTGTCTAGTAACGTTTTTTCTCTGCATGCAATAAAATTAGCATTGGTAGATATTACATCAGCCGACACACTAACATAAAACGTCGACAGTTCCTTTTTATGCCGACGTTTTACATTAGGATCGGTAGATCCTTGTTTTGTACCGATGCGTGCCAAATTTTAGTCGGGAGAGCCTTTTGCCAACGATTTTTTTGAGTTTTTTTGACGAAAATTTGCGTAGGGAAAAACTAAAGAATTGTTGTAGTGTTCTCAACTATTGAACTATGCTCGAATTAACGTAATTAACAAATTTTATTTAGGGCTAGACTTTTGGAGAAATTTACTTAGGGCTAGACTTTTGGAGACGAGACTACTTCCTTCTTTAAGTTCGTTATGTTGCCTAACTCCAAAATATTGGCTTAGGATGCCTAAGATAGAAAAAATAAATAAATGTTGAACAAGGTGCAAGCTTGAGAATTGACACTAGCTAATATATGTTGTGATGATGGAGATACATAAATTTTCAAAAAACTTGGTGGCTGGAGGTAGCAAAGCATATAAAGTTAGTCAAGTCATGTGGTATATAAGTTTATCAACTCAAGGATAACTCAAATTAGTACATAGCTTGGTGGTGTGTTGAGGTGTGATTGTGGTGAAGCAACACACAACAACGAACTATGTGCCTCATGTTCAAATGTGAAAATATTAATGTTAATGAAAATGTCACGATATTACAAATACTTAAAGAGTGAAATAATATGACTTTTGATGATTTGTTTATTTGAGAGAACAACATTTATATACTAGTTACAAGTCCATAATTAGTCTAACTATATACTAAGACTAGGCTATAATAATGGCAATTGAACTAAGTCTTTAGGCTTAAGTTAGGGTAACTATTTGTTTGGTTGTCAAAACCAAGTTTATGGACAAATAGTCTAATTCTATCACACCCTCGCAGTTAAAACGGGAGGTTGACGGACGCTGAGCCTGTCTCGGAATTCGTTGAACAAGATCAATGGAAGACCTTTTTTTTGTAATAATGTCTGCAACCTGATGTCGAGATGGGACATGTAAGACACGTACGTGGCCACAAGCAACTTTTTCACGGACAAAATGAATATCCATTTCGATATTTTTTGTGCGATGATGTTGAACTAGATTTCCCGTGAGATAAACGACACTAATATTATCACAATAAACCAATGTGGCATTTTGAAGTTCCAGAAGTAGGTTTCGAAGCCAGCAAGAGTCAGAAATCACGTTGGCAACCCCACGATATTCGCCTTCCGCACTAGATTGAGATAGAGTAGCATGTCATTTCGAAGACCATGAGATCAAATTGTCTCCAAGGAATACACAATAACCAGATGTGGAGCATCGAGTATCTGGACACCCACCTCAATCAGAGTCAGTGTAAGAGGCGAGAGTGTGGTCAATGAAGGGTATAAGTGTAAGCCATATTCCTTAGTGCCCCGAATGTAACACACAATGCGCTTGAGAGCCTGCATGTTCCTGCATTGACTTATGCATGAAAAGACAAATCTGTTGTACATTGTATGATATGTCGGGCCGTGTAAATGTTAGATATTGCAGGGCGCCTGCCAGTCTGCGATATCCTGAGGGATCATCACACAGTGTGCTAGAAGTTGCACGTAACTTTGGTTTAGTGTCAACTGATGTGGAACTGGACTTGCATGATGACATGCCAGCTCGCTTAATGATATCTTCAACATATTTCTTTTGTGACAGAAATAAACCATATACATGGCGAGTTACAACGATCCCCAAGAAATAACTCAATTGACCCAAGTCCTTATTTGACTTCGAAATCATCAGGTGAAGCAGTCAATATAATATCATCCACATACAGAAGAATGTAGGTCATGTGCGTACCTTTACGATAAATGAAGAGAGAATGATTAGACTTGCTGTTAGAGAATCCAATAGTGGAAACATAGTCTGCAAATCGTTTATACCAGGCGCGAGGAAAAAAAAAAGTATTTCAATCAATAAATTTATAACTCATTTTAAATTGTCGAGTCTAGAAATATATATAGATGGATACTACAAAATCCTGTGACCGAATTTTTTTTTTTTATAAATCATTTCGATCAATAAATAAGTATTTCAAGCTTTTTAAATAAGTTTAAAAATCTTATTATTAATATTTGTATTGAGCGATAATAAAGCTAAAATTTAGACGGTAATAAAACATTTTAAATTGTTGCACAACTGCACAATCAAACCCCATTCTAAGTCAAGCTAGGACAATGTGTTGAGTCGTTGAACTACGTGATTGTTTGATAAAAAAAATTAGACAAGGCTAATAAAATATTTTAAATAGCTGGCCAAGTGCAAGATAAAACTCCAACACTCGGCTAGATAGGCAATGCATTGTGCCATATGCGTCGTGCTATTACACGAAGGTAAAACATTTCAAATTGCTGCACAACTGAACCTCCACTCTCGGCCAAGCCTAAGCGATATGTTGAGCCGCTGCACCAAGTGATTAGTTGATAAAAGAAATTGTACGATAATAAAGCGTTTTAAATTGTTGCATAAGTGCAGGATGGAATCCAAAATTTAGTTGGTAATTATTAGACATCATGGGGTTCCATCCTAAAACCAATTGGTGATAGGAGTAGCCCATGTATGTTATATTGTGAGTGAGATCCCTTCATCTTTTCGATGTGAGATCCTCAACATGCTCCTTTAAGATGTTGCTTCTTTGGATTCACCATCTTGGGTCGGATTCCATTTTTGGACCGAATACCCGGCCGTTTGGGCTTCGTGGGCTCTGAAACCAGGTTAGACATCATGGGGTTCCATCCTAAAATCAATTGGTTTTAAGATGAAACTCCATGTTGTCTAATATGGTATCAGAGCCCACGAAACCTAAACGAGTATTCGGTCTAAAAAAATGGGATCCATCAGAGTCCAGAAGCCTAAACGGGAGGGTGCATGTTGAGGATTCTACACCGGAAAGATGAAGGAACCTCACTCAGAATATAACATACCTGGGCTACTCGTCTTTTCACCAATTAATTTTAAGATGAAACCTCATAATGTTGAATAGTAATAAAGTATTTAAAATTGCTATTTATTACTACAAGAATTTTATAGTACCCATAATGTGGGACGATTATTGCTAATTATTTGATAAACTTAAGAAAATGGAGTGAATTAGAAAAGAGATGGAATTGCTCCTTGTTATTGGTTGTAATTCGAAAAGTATAATAACATATTTAAAAATTAATAGTTTTCCTCTAATTTGCCCCCTTTTAAACTTTTAAAATGATATATATATATATATATATATATAGAATGATGTAGTTTTAATTTAAAGAAAAAATAAAGTTTTTATTATTTATTTATTAACTAAAAATTGATGTAAATATACTGACGTAATGATGTCTGAGAAATTGTTTATGAATTCTGTGAAGGTACTATTTCTTGTAACTTATAACTTAATTAAACTAATGCTAAATAATAAATTTTAAATTTTAAATATGAAAATAAAACACTAATTCTTAAACTCTAAAAATTGGGAGTACATAAATCCTAAATTTGAAACTCATATTAATGAATATATTGTATTTAAATTTTTATTTTACTTTTAATTATGTTATGCGGTAGTTTTTTTTCTTCTTCTCCATATGCAGAAATAAAGTTGCCAAACCGAGCATAGCTCAATTGGCATAGGGTTGTGCCGGTGACCAAAAGGTTATGGGTTCAATCCCCGCATTAATTAAACTACCGTTGCAAAAAAAAAAATAAAGACAAAGTTTCATATGCAATAGTTGTTTCAAATGGACTATAAATAATTAAATTAAACGTATTATTAAAATAATATAAATTAAGAAAATACAAAAAATGATTTTTTTTGGACAACCCCCAAAAGCAGTTGATTTAATTAAAAAAAAATGAAAAATTATGATTGAAAATCCTAGATTCACTCCTAGTCATCGTGCCCTTCCATCGCTTAACCCGTGACTATAAGTCGAGGAGTAGAGTCATTCTTCTTCTCAAAAGAGTTTCTTTATATTATCTTGTTTCAAAGAAAACAATATTATAGAGCATATGAAAACAAACACATATTCTTCTTTCATTGATGATGACCTCTTCCAAACTTTGTTTCCTACATTTTATAGCAAACAACATAAATCACTTGAAGAAATAAGCTTCTAAAAAAATATTGCATAGTTACCTCACTTTCAGAGTGTACCCGCATCTTCAAGTCACTTAAGTCTCCTATTCTTTTTCATCTTCATCATCTAACAATGATTTGTTTGTGTTCCAATCACCCATATATATATATATAACATCATTTTCTCCTTAAAGGAGAAGAAAAAAACAAAAAACTTATGTCGTTTTCTATGCAATATGTTTTTTTTGTTCTAAATACATTATGCATTTTCATCAATTTCCCCCTCCTTGCTTAATACTTATTCTATCAAATATATATACATTAAAAAAAGTACTGGAAATGGAGGATGAATTTTTTCCAGAATTTGAATGCAAAAGTTATAAAAAAAAATGTTAAATGATTCATTCATTGCAACCTACATTTATGAGTTGTAGTAATGTTTTCAATAGAAAAGTTGAAGAGTCCATCTACCATCTCAAAATTAATTAAGATTTATTGTTTGAAGAAATAATAAATCAACAATACGTGCAAAAACACGTAAAATCTATCATTTCAAAGTAAGAGGCATATTAGCACAATGTGAATAAGACGTTGCTGGTACACACAACATACTACTATCTAAGAATAAAATTAAAAAAAAATAAAATAAAAAATAAAATAATTACAAATCATTTTTTTTTTTTAAGGTAATTACAGTATTCGTGTTGTTTTTGTGTTCCTTGTTTCTTCACCCATGTGCCCTAAATTCAAAAGAACACAACAAACCTTTCTTCACCCATGTGTCCTAAATCCAAAAGAACACAATAAACCTGAAATAAACCAAACAATACAAAAACTTTAATTATTTTTTGTTCAAAAAAATTGGGTGAAGAAACAAAAGAAAATGTATGGTTTGAATGATTAAAAAATCTCAACAAATATTTATACTCTTTCTTGAGAACTTGAGAATTTAATGAGTTATTTTGGATTAATTTTGACCATTTCACCATTTAAAAGCAATGAGAGTTAATTTTTTAAAGATTTTGAAGAGTTTATTTTTTTAATGAGTCAGTTTGGAAAAAGTTGAATGAATAATTTTTTAAATTTATAATTAATTTTTTTCATGGTATTGTAAAGGGAATGATAATAAAAAAAGAGAGAAAAACGTTGAAAGAGTGAAAATACTAAAAAGGCAAAGACTAATGGATGAGTTAATACAAACATTAAATTTTCTCCCAATTAAACCCTTTAAAAACATAAATTGCCACCCATGCAATGGAAGAGTCAGTACTTAAATTAACAAATAAAAAAAAGTAAAAAATAATTAACAAGTTAAAAAAGATATAAAAAAACAAGAGTCAGTACTTAAATTAACAATTAAAGACCAAATTGTCACCCATAAATTAAAATTTATTGTTTGGAGAAATAAATTTGTGAATAAGACGTTGTTATACATACTACTGTCAGAATATGTAAGAAAAAAATTTAAGAAAATAAAAATAAAAATTAAAAAATAAAATAATTACAAATCATTTTTTTTTTAAGATAATTACAGTATTGGTGGCTGTTTTTGTGTTCCTTGTTTCTTCACCCATGTGCCCTAAATCCAAAACAACACAACAAACGTGGTAGAAATAAATCAAACAATACAAAAAAAATTAATTATTTTTTGTTAAAAAAATTGGGTGAAGTAACCAAAAAAAAATGTATGGTTTGAATGATTAAAAAATCTCAACAAATATTTATACTCTTTGTTGAGAACTTGAGGAGTCATTTTGCATTAATTTTGACCATTTCACTATTCAAAAGCAATGAATGAGAGTTAATTTTTTAAGAATTTTGAAGAGTTAATTTTTTTTTAATGAGTCAGTTTGGAAAGTTGAATGAATAATTTTTTAAATTTATAATTAATTGTTTTCATTGTATTGTAACAGTTGAAGGGGATGAGAATAAAAAGAAGAGAAGAACATTGAAAGATAGTGAAAATCCTAAAAAGACAAAGACTAATGGATGAATTAATACAAATATTAAATTTTCTCTCGATTAAAAAAGATATAAAAAATATTCTTTAATTAAAGATCAAACTGCCATCAATTGAATTAAAATTTATTGTTTGAAGAAATAATAGGTCGATAATACGTGCAATGCACCGACAAATTATCATTTTAAAATAAGAGGCATGTTAGAACAATAGGAAAAGAGAATAAGAAATAGTAGAAATACTAAAAAAAGATTAATGAATGAATTAATACCAGCATTAAATTCTCTCCATTAAACTTTTTAAAAAATATTGTTTAGTTAAAAGATCATTTAGTCAAAGCAATAAATTCAAGTGAGCTGATGTCTTCTTCACAAGGGGCCATCACCCATGAGATTCGAAAGGCTCTTCTCAGGCGTAATGTTGGTGGTATTCACCATATCCCAAGGATTTCAAATAAACCAGCCCATAGTTTAGCGGGTTAGGCATTATCTAACGGGTCTTTCGGTTGGTCTGGTAGTTTTCCAAATTGGCTTTTAAGCCTTGTTAGCAATGACTGTAGTCCTTTGGGCATTGAAAACATCTAAATGAAGTATATTTGGTCTCAAAAAAATGGTCACTAATAAGTGTTAAGAATTTAAACGAAAAAACAAAATAGAGAGAAAATTTTTTAGATATAGTAACATAAAATAAATTTTCTCTTTAATCAAATTTCGAGATTCACCTTAGTTCTTATTAACATTATATAAAAAATAAATCTTTATTCATTAATTGTACTTTCATGATATTCAATCAATTAAATTGAAACGAAAAGAGAAGATTAACAAAACTGTGCAAGACATGCATTAATAGAGAAATTGTCCACATTTGAAAAAAAAAACTTTATTCATTAATTACATTTATGAATGTAAATGCATGCCAACTTTCTAAACAAATTTTTAGAGTAAAAATAATTGTAAACTAGCACTAGCTAGAGGACTTAGATTATTTTACGAGTTTCTTTTTCTTTGATCTCAAGTTTAATTATATTTACCATTTGAATAATCTTAGGATATATGCTAAGTACAGTTTGGGATTCAAGGTACGTGTTGTTTGATTCATTCTAACGTTGTATTCAAACGTCAAACAACATTACTCCGTCAAATTCAGAAGCATTGTTTAAACACTTCAATAAGTCTTTGGTCAAACCCTACACCAACAATTAAAAAGCAAACACGTCCTCACATGTATATACATATATATAAACCCAATTAGCGCACTTCGTTCCTCTCATTCTCATTTTTCTTTACAATCTCTTCACCTACTTAGCTTCTTAGAAAAAGAGTGAAAAAAAGTTGTTTTAATCTCTAAACTTCATAGTAGAGAAAATTTGATATAATTTGTATTGAAATTGAGATGGGTGTCTCTAAAAGAGTTTGCTTAGTTTTGATTATGTTCACCATTTTGTTAGCTTCTTCACAACTCATGGAAGCAGGCAGAGTTATGAAAGGAGAGAAATGGATAGAGGAGAAGGAATATAGGCTCTTTGTGTTACCTATTCAAGTCTTGCAGCGTGCCCCGGTGCCACCGTCCGGTCCCAACCCGTGCACCAACATTCCCGGCCAAACCACCGGTCGGTGCACTCTCCAGACTATGAATGTTGCAGGTCGTCGTTTTGCCCACGCGCCGCCTGCTATCTCCGGCTCCGCCCTTGTTGCCTCAGCTGCTCAAAGCTCTTGATGGGTTGACATGGAGGCTGTGTGATCAGTTTTCATGAAGAAATTGAAAATTCTTTTTACTTTTATTTTTATTGTAGATGTTATTTGTTTGTTTACTAATTTATTTATTATTTAGTTTTTTTTTTTGCATGGGAGCATCAGAAAAGAATTGGTTGCAACCCATATATTTTATGTTCAGTAATAGTTTTTATACAAGTCCTTTTATGGACTGTGTTTTATTAAATAAAAAATGAGTTTATTCGTTATTGAATTTGAAGCTAGCCAATTAACTTCTTGACAATTTCAATTGATAAGCTTTACAAAAAGAGCATCCCGAATAATTCTTGTGTGGGTTTAATTAAAACAAACGTTACAACTCCATCAATTTTGTCGTTGAATTATGTCAAAAAAAAAAAAAAAAAAAAAAAAAAAAAAAAAAAAAAAATTGTCGTTGAACGGGAAAAGGTATATATACCTCTATTAATAAGTCAGATGTTCGAATCATCTATCCCATTTATCCCATCATGATGAACTAAAAAATAAAAAATAAAAAAATAACTAACACGTGTAAAAGAGGAGAGAAATAAGTGGATTTATTAATCACACAAAAAGCCATTTACATCAATATCTCTCCGTATATATAAGTGGGAAAATATAAAACCACCTAACTAAAAGGTAACTAATTAATCTGTACACAGAAAATAGTTACAATAAAATCTAACTAACTGATATATGTAATAGGCCCCCTCAAGATGGAGCATGTAAATAAAAAATGCCCAACTTGACCATAATGGAACGTAAAGCAGAAGATGGCAAGGCTTTTGTGAAAACATCTGCCAACTGCGAAGTAGAACGAACGGGTATAATTTTGAGAAAACCATCAGCAACCTTGTCACGAACAAAATGGCAATCGATCTCGATATGCTTGGTGCGTTCATGAAAAGTAGGATTTGAGGCAATGGAGATGGCAGTCTGGTTGTCGCAATAGACAACTGTGGGCAACAAAGAGGCAACGTGGAGGTCAGTGAGCAATTGGTGAAGCCAAACAAGTTCACTGGTCACAACGGCAAGTGCTCGATACTCAGCTTCAGCAGAGGAACGAGACACGGTGGTTTGTTTCTTGGAACGCCAAGCAATCAAGGAATCTCCCAAGAAAATGCAAAAACCAGTGACTGATCGTCGGGTATCAAGACAAGCACCCCAGTCAGCATCAACAAAAGCACGAAGCTGAAAAACCGAGACAGGTTTAAGTAAAATGCCTTGTCCTGGGGAGTTTTTCAGATAGCGAAGAAGATGGTGTGCTGCACGTAAATGAGCAGTAGAAGGTTGCTGTAAAAACTGACTGAGCCGATGAACGACAAAAGAAATATCGGGGCGGGAAATCCGTAAATATAATAAACGCCCAATTAACCGTCGGTAACCGGTAGAATCCTCATCAGACAATAAAGTGCCTGTTTGTTTGGACAATTTCAAGTTTGGATCCATGGGAAAAGTAGAAGGTTTGGCATCAAGAAACCCACTGTCTTCTAAAATCTGGAGACAATATTTTCTTTGAGAAAGAAATAATTCAGTTTTGGATCTAGCCAATTCAAGCCCAATGAAGTACTTAACTTGCCCAAGGTCTTTTAGCATAAAATGGGAACTCAATAGTTGCTTAACTATCGCAATCTCGGAGGGAGAAGGGCCAGTGAGGATAATATCGTCCACGTAGACCAATAAAGCAACAAAAGAAGTACCCTGGCCGCGAGTAAAAAGAGAGTAATCAGACTTGGATTGGATAAAACCATGACCAAGTATAGCAGAAGAGAATTTATGAAACCATTGGCGCGAAGCTTGTTTTAATCCATAAATGAATTTGTTTAATCGACAAACCATCTTGTCCCCTGAATCCTTTGATTGAGGTACTTTGTATCCCAATGGTAAGGACATATAAACCTCCTCCAAGAGATCGCCGTTTAAAAAAGCATTGTTAACATCCATTTGAGCCAGAGGCCATTGAAAGGAAGTGGCCAAAGTGAGAAGAACTTTAACAGTAACAATCTTAGCAACAGGGGAAAAAGTATCCATGAAATCAATCCCTTCTTGTTGAGTGTAACCTTTAGCCACAAGACGGGCTTTATAGCGATCAACAGTACCATCTTGTTTATATTTAACACGATAAACCCATTTGCTACCAACGACATGATGGCCTTTGGGCAAAGGGATAATACTCCAAGTGTTAGTTCGTTCCATGGCGACTATTTCATCATTCATGGCCTTCTGCCAATGAGGAAAATGGGCAGCTTGATGATAAAAAACCGGTTCATATACAGTGGAAACATTCAACAAAAAAGCTCGATGGTGCGAAGAACAAGAGTCATAGGTCAGATACTTGCCAAAGAAATACGGTGTTGAAGAAGATTCAGGAACACCATTGGCCAAAATATTACAGTGAAAATCTTGAAGATAGGATGGAGGGAAACGAGAGCGAGTGGAACGCCTTGGTGGAGATGCCAAAGAAATGGGAGGAACAGAAGCATGTTTAGGTTGTTGAACACTCGTCCCTTCAATTGGTGAAGAATATGGAGCTGAAATATCATGATGAGCAAAAAAATGATCATCCTCAAGTGCTGTGCTGTGAAATTAGTAATAGGAACCTCTGGATGTGGATGATCTCTAGTGGAAGTGAAAATCTGTGAGGAACCAAGAGATGGCAATGGTTGAGGGAGGACAAAATCATCAAAGATTGTGGGATCACATGTAGATTGCTTCTCCTGAATAGACTGAAATGGAAACAAGTCTTCAAAAAAGATAACATCTCTGGATAGAAAAAATAATTTCTTCTTAATGTCGAAAAGTTTGTAGCCTTTAACACCAGGAGGATAACCAACAAAAATACATGGTCGGGCTCTCGGATCAAACTTAGAGCGATGAACTGAAAGTGTTGAAGCATATGCCAAACAACCAAAAACTCGAAATGAAGAGTAATCAATCTCCCGAGTATAAAGTATAGAGAAAGGTGTCTTATGTGAAAGCAAAGGCATAGGAGTACGGTTGATCAAAAAAGCAGCTGTCAAGACACAATCACCCCAAAAAGATAAAGGCACCCGAGACTGAAATAAAAGAGCACGGGCAACATTTAAGAGATGCCGATGTTTCCTTTCAACAACTGAATTCTGTTGAGGTGTAGCAACGCAAGAAAACTGATGTTGTGTGCCAACCGAGACAAAGAAATCATGAAAACGTAATTCAGGGGCATTGTCCGAACGAAATGTCTTGATAATCTTGGAAAAATGTGTTTCTACAAGCTTAAAAAAGCGAGGAATAATATGTAAAACATCATTCTTATGTTTCATCAAATACACCCATGTGAAACGAGAACAATCATCTACTAGAGTTAAAAAATAGGAATGTCCAGCAGTAGTAGGGGTATGAAAAGGACCCCAAACGTCACAATGTATCAAATCAAAGACATGTGCAGACACATGATTATTAGCAGAAAAAGAGAGACGTCTTTGCTTGGCTAAAGGACAAATGTGACAAGTACTATCACAAGAAGAATCAGACAAACGTAAAGTATGCTTCAAAGAATGAAGTCGAGCAAAGGAAGGATGCCCCAAACGTCGATGCCATGTAGTAGTAGTTGTGAGACATACTTGAGAAGCAAAATTAACAAGACCAACAGCAGCAGTAAGGTCAACAGCAGGTATGGAAAGCAAATAGAGCCCATTAACACATTTAACATTGCCAATCGTCTTCAAGAGTAACTTGTCCTGGATGATACAAGATTTTCCAACGAAGTTAATAGCATATTGATCAGTTTTAAGCAGGGCACTGATGGATAGTAAATTATAGGTGAACTGAGGAAGAAGCAGAATATCATGAAGAATAAAATCCTCTGTTAAACGAACATCACCAATAAACTCAACCAAAAAACGAGTCTGATTCGGAAGAATAACCGAAGTGTTATAAGCAGATCGTAGATTAATCATGAACGATTTATTATGGCAAATATGACTCGATGCTCCAGAATTAACTATCCAAGTATCAATACGTTGAGTATGCAGAGACGAAAAAGCAGTGAAACATGTACCTGCGACGTGATTAGTACCAACACCTGCTGCGGATTGGCCATTGGAGGATTGGCCATTAGAGGATTGGCCACCATTATTGGAGATATCAGATAGATGAGTGTGAAGCATGCCCATCAATTGAGTATATTGATCCCCATTCAAACTAGCGAAGAAGGCAGAGTGACGATCTTTGGTATTTCTCATCAAATATATTCTTAATGAAAGATGGATGAATCACCTCTCGAAAATGATATTTAACGAAGAGATTAATTCATACATGTTCAACTTACGACTAAAGTCTTAAGTTTAATATGGTGAAGGTGAGAATTCGTTTTAAAGAAGTTTATTTTTATTTAGGCTTGACTTTTTGTGGAGATATGCTTCCTTGTCAAGTCCTTATGTTACCTAGCCTAACTCCAAAAATGTTGAACAACAAGCTAAAGGTGCAAGCTTGACAGTGTTGACACTATGTTGTGGATAATGGAGATGGAAATTTTCAAAGCTTGTTGATGGGGATATTAGTGTACTGAATTATGTAGCCAAGCATGGAAAGCTAATCAACTCGTGTGGTAGTTTTGTCGATCTAAAGTATAATTCAATGTGTCAATACATAATTTTTACTTCTTTAATAATATACTAATAAAGAAAAAAAAACTTTAAAATTCAGAGGTTTAAATCTCCAACTCCAATTTGTTGAACTAGAAATAAAGTCGTGGGGTTAATTTTGAAAATTTTGCAAGGACGCGAGGTATAGTTTTGGCAACGCAACACACAACAATCTCGTGCCTCATGTTCAAATGTGGAAATATTAATGTCAATAAAAATATGTCAAGATTTCAATAAATTGAATAAAAATGTAGATAGAAATAACGATATAGACGGATATTTTTCACAAAATCATGTAGACTAATATATATATATATATATAATATAGGGTTGGTTGCACCAACAACAACCACAATCAACCCAAAATAATGACAAATTTAACAAAATTTAAAGCATTTTACAAATATGACGAAAAATCAGTGGCTATCACTGCTATTGTTGATATATATGACTATCCTACTACTATCGGTGATAGTCACTGACAAAATTCTATAAAAAAAAATGAGGTGATAGACTACTATCAGGGGATAGAAATTGTCATATTTACAAAAAAAAAAAAAAAAAATTAAAAAAAAATTATATTTTTAATTATTTTACCCTAAATTGACATTCGTTAGAATTTTCCTATATATATAAAAATCATTTCAATTAATAAATAAGTATTTCATACTTTTAAATAGTTTAAAAAAATTTACTACTAATATTTGTATTATTCTATTTTTGTAACCTTTTATTTTTTTATCATTGTGACAAGAATTTTATATTAGCAATAATGTGGGACAACTAAATCTTTATCGCAAAGGATTTTTTTTTAACTTTTTTTTTCACTCATGAACACGATTCTTGCAAATTATTTGAACAATCTTATTCAAGGATGGACTGAATTAAGATAGAGGGAGAGGGACTTGCTCCATGTTATTTGTTGTAATTCGAAATATATATGTATATATAATTCTACTTAAAATTTTATAGTTTTCCTCTAATTTTCCCCTCTTAACACTCTTAAAATGAAATATATAATATATAATATATATATATATATATATATATATATATATATATATATATATATATATATATATATATATAAAAGAAAAAAAAAGTTTGCCCTCCCTAATAAAATTTCAAGCTCCCCGTTTGATCTTATTAACATTATATAAAAAATCAATATTTATCTGTTATGAATGTATATATAATATCAACATGAAAATCTCATAAATTAATTGCTAAAAAAAAAAAAATTCATAAAATTTACTAAATTTCATTTCAGGTCGCAACACATGCACACAATAGTTTATAAAATTAATATGTGTGCGATCTTCTTTCAAGGTATTTATTAATTTTAAATGTTCAAGAATCATTCACGCATCTAACTTATAGAATCTTTTTCTCATGGTATAATCTGGATAGTTTATTAAATTAATTTTTAAAATCAATTTAAATGTTTTAAATATCTTGAGTATTAGACTTTATATTGAAACTAAATAGGTAATAAAGAAAACATTATTTTTAGATGAATAAAACAATAGTTGAAAGGGTAAAAATAGAGGATTTTTCTTTTTGAAATTACAACTTGAACTTGAAGCCTAAGGAATTGAAAATAAATTAGCAAAAAGAAAACCTTGAAAATCAATATTATTTCAAGACTTTTAACATTGACTATATAAATATTTGTTTGTTTTTGTTGCTTGCTTCATGGAGACCAATTCAACTCAACTATTACACTTTCACAAACCGTTTACACATTTTATTACTACTAGTACTAATTACTACTCGGTTTAGTAGAATCAATCAATTTATAACTTTTTTTTTATATTTAATTTTTATTTTTAAAACACAAATACACACCAATTTATTTACTTTATAATTTACCTCTTAAAACTACGTCCTCAAATTTTAAATTCAGTCATTTTAGAGCTAGCTTGTTTAATTAACGGGAGAATTGTACGTTTGACCAGTTAAAGCATCTGACATCATCATTTTTTTTTTAATATTATTTTCTAGCTCTAGCTGCGGACGCGGACTGATCTCGCTCTAGCTCGAGCTTCATTTAAGATCTGAAAATTTCAAGATCTTGAAGTTTTTTTCAGATTCGAGATCAGCCCGCACCCGCAGCTAGAACTAGAAAATAATATTAAAAAAAAAATCACGATGTCAGCAGAGGTCAATTTGACTTATTTTTCAGGTCCGAGTTTGACAAATGGGCTAAAATAGGGAGTAAGTCTGACAAATGGACTAAAATAGGAGTAAGTTCGTACAATTTTCCCTTAATTAACCCCTATTTTAAATTAAAAAAAAAAAAAAAAAAAAAAAAAAAAAAAAAAAAAAAAAAAACTTTAATTTATAATGTATAGTTGTTGAATATACCTAGTTTTATTAGAGGAGGTGTCATATATATCGGGATCTACCCGTCTATCCATATGCCCGTAAATCTCACTGTGTATTCTAGGCGTATATTGTTGTATATACTATGACGGTATTTTCAAGTCAGCATTTTACTTTCTATCTTTAGCTGTTTCATTCTGTTTTCTAGATTAAAGGTGTGGTCTATGTAAATAATCTTCCCTACAAGACAGGAAATGTAAAGTAGATGTAGGACTGTATATATAATGATGGCGAGATTTACAGGTATATGGATAGACAGATAGATCCCGATATATACGGCGTCTCCTTTAATAAGTTTTCAAATTATCTTGAACCGGTTTTTTTCTTCTTGCAATTTCAGCCCGTTATTCCAACATAGTTTTTTCAACTTTCAAACAAAGGCTACGTCAAACTCATGTTTCATAGTAAAAGCAAAACCCATGGAAAAGTCGCAGTCAAATCTATCGTACAAAATCAAATACTATTAAGTTCAAATTAAACACATAAATCACCAAATAGGAAAATAGCCCATATATAAACATATAAATATATATATCTATTCTCAAAAGGATCTTAAAAAATAAAATTTGGGTTAATTTTGAAACGATTAAAGATGAGAAATTGTCAACAAAAACTCCTGTTTGTAAATCTAATTATGTTCACAATTATCTTAATTTGTGCACAAATTGGAGCTAAGAGACTATTGAAAGAAGAGCAACGGGCGCCGGTGCCGCCATCGGGGCCGAATCCATGTACAAATATTCCCGGACAAGGGAATATTCCTTGCGAATTGAGCGGCCTGAACGTTGCCGGCGCTATTCTCCGGCGACCACCTGCTCTACCGCCTCCTTTTTCTTCTTTTGCTTCCTTGTCTGGATGAGCAAGCTCTTGATGTATAAAATATTTTTTTACTTGGTTAATGATTTATTTTCTTTTTTTTATATAATTATTTTGGAAATTCATTGTTGGATTCATGTATTGAATGAATTGGAAATTCATTGTTGGATTCATGGATTTATTTTCTTTTTTTTATATAATTATTTTTTTTATATATTTTTTTGACCTTCTGCTGACATCATCGACCATTTTTTTAATATTATTTTTCTCGTTGTCGCTCATGCTCACGGGAGGGTAGAAAAATTCAGTTCTAAAGTGGAACACGCACGAGAGCGATGGGTGAGTGAGAAAAATAGTGAGCGAGAACGAGAAAAATAATATTAAAAAATAATTGATGATGTTAGCAGAATGTCAATTTGCCTAATTTTTAAAATCCGAGTTAATTCTTCAAAATGTTGAAGATTTAAGGTCATCCATACAAATATCCAGAGAAAAATGTAGATAAGAAAGGGCGGTTTGAGGAAGAAATCATTGGGGCTAAGGAGAGAGAGATTCATGAAGAAAGAAGGCTTTAGAGAAATTTTGAGTGAAGATTTTGTCTTTTGGTAAGTGTGTCACACCTCGTCCCAGATTACCCTATCGAACCTAGGACGAGTTGTGATGACAACAGATCCCGAGAGTGCAATGGAATCTACTGTCAAGTCTCTCTTGAGTTTCAACGAGATATAGTTGGGATCAGCATCTGCCATCAGCCTCATCAAGTCAATGCATATCATCTACTGTATGTAAATAGTGAAATTTTTGCTGCATGGTTTTTAATTGGACGAAGTTTAAGTTATAAACTAAAGAGAGACTTAACAATAGATTTCATTGCACTCTCGGGGTCTGTTGTCATCACAGCTCGTCCTAGGTTCGGTGGGATAATCTGGAACGGGGTGTGACAAAGTGTTGCTAAGTCCGTGTGTACAAAATATTGAGAACTTTTGGAGTGTAATCATGGATAATTTTAGGATTTCATTATCTAATTCTTGGATTTTGGCTTATGATTGAAAGTTTTGGAAATAGAGATAAGGATTGCAAGTTTGATTTGGTTTTCATAACAAGTTTGAGAAAAGACCATGGAGTTTGGTTGATTTTTGATGTTAGAATAGGAAACTTGGTGAAGTGATGAGTTTGTCTGGGGATCACATGAAAATCAAAAGGGAGGAAATAGGGAATAAAAGAAGAAAAATTAAAGAAATGAAAACAAAGGAAAAAAAAAAAAAAAACTAGGAGAAACCTTGCAATTAAAATGAAAGAAGAATGTGTTTGAAGTGTGTGGGCTGGAAAAAAGAAAATTAAAGGGATAACAGATAAATGTCTAAAATTTAATACCTATTTTGATTTTTGATTGATGTCGAAAATATTTTTTTATTAGATAAATGTCTAAGAACTATATTTAATGTTATAACCAAAACACAATGATTCTCTTCATTTTTCTCTTAATATTTCATTCAAATGAGATGAATTTATACAACCTTACCCTCTCCAAGCGGATAGGAAAACTAACTGAATCCTAACTAGTTTCTTAAATATTAGATAATTCTCTAATACCCTCCAAAGCATGAAGCATCACAAATGCCCAAATTGAAAATCAAGTGAGAATAATATAAAATATTATGGTAAAAAAAATTAAACTAAAATATTATGGTAAAAAAAAGTCACAACCCCATATCAGAGACTTGAAAGTAGATTTCATAAACATACAACCTAAACTAACCCTAAAATTACATAAAATTAGAGTTACTTTATGGTAATATGTTTATGCATTTATTTTAATACTCAATTATCCGAAAAAAAATAAAGAAATATTATGGTAAAAAAAAACACAAGAAATAAGGGGAACAAAATCTAAAATCTAAAATCTAACCTGTCAAACTCGAATCAATAAAAAAATGTATCAGAGCTTGTATCTTAAACTAAAAGTGAATTTTGTAAAGTATTAGAGGGTCATCCGAAACGTATAGCTTGTATTTTAAACTAAAAGTGGATTTTGTAGATTTTGTAGAGCTTGCATGTATAAGAGGGACATCTTCACCTGATTTCTGAGATTGTGACCTTTCATCACTAATTTCACCGAACCCACGCAGAGCCTTCCTTGTCTTTTTCAGTTTTTACTTACAAACGTCCACTTTCTTAATTAAATGTAAAAAAAAAAGCCAGAAAAAGTGAGATTGATCTAGAATACATCTCACATAGTGTAAAAGCAGTCTAGATGAGAATTGTTGTTGTACCCGTATTTTCTTTTATTTTTTTTTTGTCTTATTTCTTCGGCTTGATTTCTTAGTTTGAGAAGAGTGAATAACAGAATATCAGAATCTAATCACACATTATATTTGTTTTTCATTCTAAATACACTCTTTCTTCTACCCGTGTGCTTGAGCGACGATGAGAATGAGAACAATTTCTTTTCAAATTTATCAATTAAGGACCATTGCCTCGTAGGGGTGGTTGGAAGGTCAGAGGTGGTGAGGGGAACAACTTTCGTCCGTTTATTAGATCTATGTCCTTCTACATTTTGAATTAACAACTTTCGTCCGTTTATTAGATCTATGTCCTTATACATTTTGAATTACCTTTGTCCAATCTTTGTCCTTGTGCATTTTGAATTTTGTATTTACATATATTCAAAAATTAATTAAATCCAGTAGATTCACTACCGTTTTTGTTTTAATTTGAAGGGAAAGATTTAGGAGGGATTGAATTCTACATTTACATATATTTAAAAATTAATTAAATCTAGGAGATTCACTACCGATTTTGTTTTAATTTTACCGATTTTGTTTTAATTTTAAGAGTGAGATTTATGAGGGATTGATGTAGTGAGATTCACTCACCTATTTTGTTTTAATTTTACAGGGAGAGATTTAGGAGGGATTTATGTGTTTTAGCTACCCATCTCTAAAAAAAAAAATGAAAGATATGTTGAAAATTTTGATAAAGACAAAATTGAGAAAATTATGATAATTGTAGAACATGTTTGGCTCAAATCAAAATTCTAAAGTTTTTTTTTTTTTTTTTTTTTTTTTTTTGATATTTTTCGAAACCCATCCCTAAAAAGGGACGTTTTTAGAAGGATTTCTCAAAATTAAAATTATATTATTGTGCCCAAAAAATGGAGAGAAAAAAGGGAAAAATATATCAAAAAAAACAAAATTAAAGAAAAGGAAATAAGAATTGGTGGAAACATGAAAGGTACATTTGAATTAAATGAAGAGAGATAATTTTGTTTGGGGAGCCCTTTCACGTGGGAATGATAATTTTGGGTGAAAATAAATATTATTTTATTGTGAAAAATAATATAATTAATGAGGAGAGAAAAGATGGTATTACTCAATTGTGAATAAAAGACTAATGGTACTATGGTAATAAATGAGGGATGTGGAATTTGGATTAGTTATGGGAGTGCGATTGAATTAATTGGAATTTTATTTGTACTAAAGTCTTCTAAATTATACACGATTGATGTTGATTTAGGTTATATATTGGAATCTAAGATGGAACATGTGTTGAAATAGTTTGTGAATCCATGTATGATTGACAATGTTGTGAATAATTTATTTTACGTAATATTTTCAATACTAAATTTTATGAAATTTCAAAAGATTTATTATTATTTATGATTTTAGAACCATTCTTACCCGATTTAAGAAAAAAATATTGAAATTCCATAAATTATTTAAATTTCTAATGATTTTATGTTTTTAGTTGAAATTATCATTTGAGAAATATTTGAGATATTATTTGATGAAAATTTGAGAGTTTATAAATGTTTTATGTTATTTAAGAAATCATAAGTATTTTATGAAATGTTTTATTAGAGAAAGGATGATTTATATGTTAATGGTTTAAAGTTGTGAAATATTTTTTCATATAGAAAGAATGATTTTAGAGTGATTTGGGAACTTAAAAATTTTATACGTAGAGTGATTTTAAAACCACTAGATTTATGTACTCATGATGATTACTCGTATGCTATGTGAATATGTTTCCATAGTATATTAAAGATAGAGAGGTAGTTCTGTGTGCACGGTATGATAGAGGTTATGCTATGTATCTGAAGATTACTCGGTACATAGTCTGACAGAGTTTTCTCTGCTATGCATATTGAGATTACTCTACGTCAATATGACCAGAGATTGAGTCAGGTTTTACAAGCTTGTGTATACGTTTTCAAGAATTCTTAAAGAGATTTGATCTTTATGATTTTACTAGCTTGTGTCGGTGGTTTAAAGATTTTTATAAGAAACTTTTTGATGTTTTAATCCTCTCGAGATTATTAATTTTTTTCTAAAAATTATTTTATTATTAACGTACTACTTATTGAACTTTTTAGCTCATTCTTTATCTTTATTTTTGTTTTCACCAGATTGCTCTTGAGATCAGAATTTGTCACCAGTCTCATCTAGTCAATGCATATCATCTACTGTATGTGAATTAAAAGAGTGTAATTATTGTTGCGATGATTTTATTTGAGAGGAAGTTAAGTTATAATTTAAGAGATAAAGACTTGACAATAGATTTCATTGCACTTTTAGAGTCTGTTGTCGTCGTCACAGCTCATCTTAAGTTTGATAGGGTAATCAGGGACGGGGTCACAACTTGTTATGCAAAACATATTATATTTAAAACTTTATTGCAACCATTAATCTTATCCTCCTCAATCCAACCATATATACGAGACAACAACAATATTACACTTTTTACAAAGACTATAATATTTAACTATATACATATAAAATTTGAAAATATGTAATAAATAGAGTAACAAGGGGAAGTGAATAATGATGAAAGACAGTTGAATAATGATGAAAGACAGTTGATGACCAGATTCTACTGCTAGGTATGGAATGTATTATATGCTTAGAAAGTAAAACAATGAACCCACTAGTAGAAATTGGGGCTATGATGACAAATAAAAACTGTCATCAGGACTTTAGATGACATTTTTTTTCAGTCGTTATAGCCCCTGCCTTCTTTACTCTATAGATGACAAAAACCGAAAACTGTCGTCAATCTTCGTTTGGTGACAGTTTTTTTCTGTCTTCTTAATACTGTTAATGACAATTATTTTCAGTCAAGAGACCTTATTTTATGACACTTAAACATTGTCACTGAAGGACCACTCATACCATATTTTGTCATGTAAACTTAATTGACGACAGTTTTTATTTGTCATCCAATCGGAATGGAAGACAGTAAATTTTGTACGCTTTGATGACTTAATTTTTCTGTCATTAATAGCTTGAAAACCACAACTATTGTGAGTCAACAAAACGAATTCAATGACATGATTTTTTTGTCACAAAATCAATAATAGATTTTTTTTTTATCAAATCTAAATATATTAATATTTATATTTTTAATTGTCATTATTATTATTATTATTATTATTAATTAATAATAATGAAAATTACAAATATAAATATACCTATCAATATGCATACCTGTGAAACAAAGCAAAATAAATAAATCTAAATTTGACACAATTCAATATCATTGAAATAAGATCTATGTATCATTGAAATACCAAAATTCATAACTTTTACATAAACTAATTCATATGTATACAATATTTTTTTTTGAAAGGAAACACATATGTATACAATATTGAAACTAACTTAAATTGTTGCAACATTAACGGTAAAATGTTGCATAACAAAATGGAATATATATTATCTAACCTAACAGAAAAGCCTATCATTTGTTTTAATATCCACTTCTAGCTTGAGAAAATATTTTGACGACCTCTTTGTAGTTCCTGCAATAAATATTGAAGAAGACATTATTGTAGGAATAATCTCAACCAAATTGTTCTCATCTCTTATTTCCTCTCTTCCCCAAATATAAAAGTACAAAAATGATGAGTCTATCAAAACAAGTCAATATTGGACTATAATACTAACTTAATCAGCAAGCAATTAAAAACTCTACATCCATCCATCCATGACAATTAGAAACTCTTCATCAACAAACCATTGTTTAAATGCCTACAAAGTTACCAAAGTGTTATTTTAATCTCAAACGAACCTAACAAGTGCCTAAAAAGTTAACAAGTGTCATTCTTAATCTCAAACGAACCTAAAAAGTGTCTAAAATATTCTAAAAGTGCAAAATAGTCTAAAAGTGCCTACAAAGTTACCAAGTACCATTTTAACCTCAAACGAACCTAGCAAGTGCCTACAAAGTTATTTTAATCTCAAACGAACCTAAAAAGTGCCTAAACAGTTAACGATGTGCTTAGTCTTATCAAAATTACAACAATGCCACAATGCAAGTCAAATCAACAAATTGACATAACCGATATCCTATCTTTATTTTGCAAAGCTTTACTTGATGTGTAATACAACATACATCACCTAGGGATTTATACTTCGTAAATTCGAGAATAATTTCATAGGACATGGAAACATGGAAAAATATACCGAAAATATTTCGAGATAAACTCACTCTTGAGCTATTCAAGACTTTAGGAAAGTAAAGAGGGCAAACTAAAGAAAGAAAAGGAAACAAAGAAATTCATAAACTTTAAATCTATCTCGAACATTGTTTTCTAAGTACACGAGTACAACTAACCATTAAAAGAACAAATCTAGTTCGTGATTAATTGTTTCATCCACAATTCATTGTGGTCCAGCCACATTGCACACATTATATTGATCTTTTCTCTAAAAAATACAAAAATATATTACATGTAACTTTTCATGAGGTTAGAAAACTACTAAGTCTTATGCAGTACCAAGTGAAAATAAGTTTTTCCGCTTGCAATAGAGAAATTTGAAAGAAAAGTAAATTCTGATAAGCACCGAAAGACAGTAGTAGTAAGGAATATGAAAGAGATAATTACCAAAATCATAAGTAAAATACCTCTGCCTTATGAAGAAACATGTCAGTACTCGTTTGCTCTTTACTCGTAACACCTGCACCCACTACAACAAATATCACATACCACAGCGTCAGAAAACTGCTATCGTAGGCTTTCCATAGCGGTTTTTGAAACGCTTTCATAGCGGTTTTTCAATGCTACAAAAACCGCTATAGATAACCCAATTGGTGTTTAAGAGTCTAAAATTTACCTTAGAGATTAAAATTAGAGTTACTGCACAATTACTATTCAAAACCATCTTCAAATTGATTAAGTGCAAAATAGTGTCTAAATTGATTAAGTGCAAAATAGTCTAAAAGTGCTTAAAAAGTTACTTAAGTATCAATTTGGCGCACACTTCACCATATTTAAAGCTTTGAAATTGAATAAAAAGTAGCTACCAATAATAATCTCCATCGAAATAACTAGGAAATCAAACAAATCGTGAAACAAAAATAAACTCACTTCTTAAAAACTACGTGACAATAGAATAAAAGCAATGATCTGTGTAAAGTTAAAGACAAAAACCAAACCATCCAGTAGATTCAAAGAAAAATGATCAGAAACAGCAATTATTAAAAAAATCTAACAAACTTAGAAAAAAAATGAAAATTTAAAGAACTTGGGTTCATCATACAAAGAAAACAGAAAACAAAGAAAAATCCTCACAAGGAAAAGGGAATATAGACATGTTTACCTGTAAATATTACATATTGGAGAAGAAGACAAAAAAAACTCAATCACTAGTCTTGTCTATTCTTTACCTAGTAAAATGCAATAAAATTATTAAAAAAAATGTGATTAAATAGCATAGTAGAGAAGAGAACATAACATGGCCTTTACTTTTTTTAGGAGGCAAGATCAGTAAACCCAAGTGCCTGAAATTGACATTTTATGAATAAGAAGAAAAAGGTAAGAGTTATTTATGTCTATGAATTCAATATCAACCTAGGATAATTTAGTAAAAAAATATTTATGTTGTAGATGAAAAATGGACTTATTAGAAAGATCAGATCGGAAAGTAGTTCTAATGAATCAAAGATCACCGAGGAGAGAAATCCACCTCCATATTTATGTTGTAATGAATCAACACCAAATCTATGATCTATGATCTAGAAAACAGAGAAACAACAATAACAAGACTCATTTAGAAAACATTTATCTAAATAGAAATATAGAATCACATGTCAAATAGAAATATAGAATCATGCAACATGAGATGCAAACCTCTTCAAAAGTTGGCATGCCATTTCTTCATGTCATTTTTCAATTTTTTCTATTTAAGAAAGATGAATAAACTATCACAAAAATCCTAATGAATAAGTAAAGCAAAACAAAGCATACATATTGGAAGAAGTAGCAAGAGAAGTACGGTAATTTATTGAAAAGAGGAATAGAAATAAAGCAGTTATGCCATAATGAATTATTTTAGATTTACTCCATTTTCAATTTAGAAATCTCTATTTTAGCTCCTAAACTAACTTGGTTCTATTTTAGTCCATCATCAATCTTGAAACTAACTTGGTTCTAATATGAACATATATATGGTTCGATCTACTAACTTGGTTCATTTGGAAAAGATCAATACCCATTCCATGAGAGTTTTAATGAATGTGTTTGTCTTAAAACCTGAAATATACTAGATATAATAAAATGACAACAATACTTACACTTAAAAAGTAATCTATTGGATTCAAGCATCCTGCGGTTGAAAAATGTATGCAAAATTCAATACGAAATAAATAATCCATAAATCAACCATTCCATTTCTACTATTAGACATTAGAATTAGAAATTTCATAGTTTCTATTTGTCCATAATGGAGCCAATGTAGTTTATTAAACCAATATTCCTTGAAAAGATTGCCCAGCATACCCAACCAAATCATTGAGTGACCAATATATTGGTGGGAGAAGAACAGAATATGAAAAGTGTCCTCTAGGAGTGGGTAAACATTCAAGACTAAAGGTCAAACGAACCAAAGTAAAACAATGGATTTTACTTTGCAGAGGCACAACATAGTAAGTACAACTCATCTCAACCAAACACACATTAACAATAAATCATGGTTTAACAAATGCAGCATATAACATGCAGCCCCAGTTTCAATTCATTATAGATTAGGAAAATAATTAGTTAAATTTTCTATCACTTCTTCAATAGCACAAAAAGTATGCCACAAATGTGGTTCTTTTTTCGAATTTCCAGAAACATACTTCTCGGATGAATAACACGGGCACTTCAAATTTAAAGTTTGTACTATGAAAAAAGGGATAAGCATATTTGAGAGTGATTTTGGTTAAAATCACTTTTTCCTATTCAAATCCAGAGTCAATAGGAAACCAATAATCTAAATCTAGAATTTAATGGACAAAATGAATTTAAACCTCACCAAAAACATTGTTGGAAATTCGTCGAAGGAAGAGAAATTGCCGTTGATTTGGGCTGCCCGTCGCACGTCGACACCGTGAGGGAGGTTGTTGGCCGAAACAAAGAAGAGCGAGGGTGAGGGCGTCGCAAACAGCTGAGGATGCTCGATGTTGCAGGTGCTCAGATCGGGATCCGTCGAGGCGATGAGGAAATCGCTGCTGCCTGACGCGTCACGGGTCGCCGAAAATGCGTGAGTCGCCGCCCGAACGCTTGAAGAATTGATCGCCCTGCGCCGGCCGTCGAAGATCGGAGCTTGCGTCGCCTGGTGTTGGTCGGAGCGGAGATGAATGAGAGGAAGCTTGGGGATGGTGGGCGTGCGACCGAGATGAAAATGCGAAGGGAGGGGGAGTTTGGGCTACTGTGCGTTGATGGCGTTGAAGCTGGAGGTTGAAAAATCGAAAGAGAGAGAGAGGGAGTTGGCGTTGAAGCTGGAGGTTGAAAAATCGAAAGACGGAGGGAGGGAGTTGCGGTGTAGGGGAAGAGAAGGGGAAGAATCAACGTTTTTTTTCTAGGGCTTTGTTGTTTGCTTTATTTATTTATTTATTTTTACAACAAACCCAACTAAGCACCTGATCACAAATTAAAAAGTCTATTTCTCCAAGTCTTAGCAAAATTTCTAAATCTCCTTTTATTAAAAAGTCTCTTTCTCCAAACATAAGCCCAACCAAAATTTCTAAATCCCCTTTAATTTAGAAGGTACTTAATCACAAATTAAAAAGTCTATTTCTCCAAACATAAGCCCAAACAAAATTTCTAAATTTCCATTAATTTAGAAAACGTCACTACGAGATAGGCTTGAGTTTTTTAAACTTTAGGAAACAACTTTTATCAAATAATAATATTATTATTATTATATTAATAATAACCCAATGACTTTGTCTTTTTTCTCGAAGTTTATAAAATATAATTTCTAAAATTTTTGTGGACTAAACTGAAATTCTAATCTCCCAAATTATAACTCTTAAACAAGGAAATCCAATTAATTTAGAATTAACGGACCAAGAGAGCTTAGAGACATATCTTATTCCAAATTAGTCTAGTTTTGAAACGCGACCCCTAACTTCACTCGGAAGAAGAAGAAGAAATTTCTTCTTTTATTTTGTTTATTTAATTATTTTTAATTTAAATTAAATATTTTATTAATATTATTATTAATAATTTTAATTACTTCTCAACACAAAAATACGTAGTTGACTTAATCAATCCTAAGCTCAATTCCTTTAAGCGATCAAACCACTTAACCCACTAGTTCGATAACAATAACAATGCATGAGATATTTTAAAAAATAGGTTATTCTTTAACTCATTTTTTTTTTTTTTTATCATTTCTATATTTTTCGAGTATTTATGAGAGCGACGACCGATGACGACGACAACTGAGAGGGGAGATGGAGGTGGAGCAGGGAGCTGAGATGGTGAGAGGTTTGGAGCGGGCGACTTGACGAAGGGTTTGGCGTGAGACGACTTGACGAGAGATGAAAAAGAAACTTATAAAACTTAAATTAGTCTTCTGAACTTTATAGGTGAGGCGAGCGGAGGTGTGGTCGACGGAGCCAAAGGGAGGAAAGGGGAGACGATTTCACTTCAGTTTGTCAATCCGATGAAAGCTTCTTTTTTGTTAGGGATCCCTAATATAAATTTGGGATGGCGAAACCTGATCTAAATTAGGGATTTTATATATATATTAATTATAAATTTTGAGAATATTACAAATCAATAGAAGAATTTGAGTGTTTTTTTTCACATTTTTTTTTTCATTTTTCATCAATTTTAAGTTATTTGTTAATTAATTAATTTTTTTAGTTGTAAATTAATTATATTTCTTTTCTGAGTATTTTTAGTTTCTATTTTAATTTAATTACAAATTTGTTTTATAAATAAAAAACGTTTGAATAAAAAAACATAAACAAATTAATGATAGTTAATAAATGTAAACGATTTAAGACATTTTAAAACTGTCATCGATTGACGACATTAGAAAACTGTCATTAAATTTCGGAAATCGGAAAAACTCCGTTTTTTCCCTCCAAAAACGCGCCCCAAATGGAAGATGACACTTTTTTTTTTCCTTCCTTAATTTTCAGATGCCCCACATGTCATCTATTCCCCTTTTTTTAGTAGTGACCATTTACGCAATAAGGCAGTTGAAAGGCAACCAAATATTTTTTTTTTTTTAAAGGAATTTAATTAATGCCGGAGATTGAACCCTTAACCTTTTAATCAAGGGTACAATTTAGGACACAATTTTATGTCAATTGAACTAGACAAATAAACATTTGTTCTTCCAAAGTCTCGCATGATCCACGACAATGTCGCATCTAATCTAAGCATAATTTAGTGGTTAAAATATTAATAAGCTTTCTCATAGATATTGTATGTCCAAATCCAAATCCACACCCTACATTTATCATGCTATATTATTCTAAATAAATAACTCAAATTGTCACACAAAAAAATGAGTACATCTGATGTTTTTTTATTACATTTTTGTTAAAAAAATAAATAAGTATATCATTTTATGAATGTCGAATGAGTATAGCTAGTCATTGACATCTATTCTGAGTTCGAATTTTCCTCCAGTTTGAACTAAAAAAAAATATATATTATATATAATTTTCCAAACATAAATAAATGATTTATAATGCCATTTTCCCGTTGATATATTATCATTCGCGCTTAAATTGCACAAACCAAAAGAAATTCAAATTAACAAAAGCAAACCCCATGCATATTTGTTGTTAAATTAATTCGTCTTCAAAGCCACACCAGAACTAGAAGGAACCGATAGATGGATCCGCGCCGTGAATTTTCCGGCAAAGGCCCTTTGCCCAACCGGTACCGGAATATTGGTGTTGCCATCACGGGAGGAGGGAGGAACCGGCGCCCTCTGCAGTGACTGTTGAAGCACCGTCGACCATTTTTGTTGATCCTCTTTGAGGGTTCTGGAAGTTTGGATCTGATGAGTGATGGCAAGAAGAAGCACAATGGCTAAAAGGAAAGCAAATTGGACCTTCATTCTCAGAGGACAAAACTAAAGGAGGGTTTTTGAGGTGATGCTAAAAATTAATGGAGATTGTTGAATAATATGATTATAAGTGAAATTTGAAGAACTTGGTGCCTCTATTTATAACCCATAAATTGCTTCACTTTGTACGTATTATTCACATATTCTTGAATTGACTCTTATTCATTGGTAGAGGTAAACAAGAATGAATTTTTATTTGGGTCAAACTCGAGAAAATGAGTTCAACTTTAGCTAGGTTGGATAGAAAAAAAAACATGGGAAATGAGACTTCTTGGGTCTGTCCCCATTTATTTATTTATTATTTTATTTTTTTACAATATGACCTTTTGACGGGTATTTATATGGATGATCCTCTATTCGGGGTGCGTAAGGTTTTATAACACAATTTTTGAAAATTTATGTTTTTTGACCTTCTCTCGATAAGCAAACGCACAAAGTCTGTACTACTTTTCACTGAACACGATCACGAGTAGACAATTAAAGTGCTCTCGTGCTAAGCGAAGGGTTCTAATGAATTTTCACCGAGAAGAGCACTTGCTTATCACGAGAGAAAGATAAAAAAAAATCATAAATATTTTAGGGAAGATCAAAAAACTTCTCCTCAAGGGGAGAGTCATCCGTACAAATACCCCACCTTTTGACCCTCTCCTTCTTTGATCTAAAATTCTAAAAAAATATTTCAAATTCCTTGTCGAATTTTTCTAAGTCTATCTTCGAGCTATGAAAATATATTATTATTTGTATTGTTTCATGGTATATTAAATCTCTTATTTTGTAATTATGGTTTATCAACCATTGTACTCAATTGAAAGACTTTCTTTTAGTCTCTTTTTTTTACCTATAATGAAGTATTTTTTTTAAAAAAAAAAAATCGGATTTTTTTTTTAATTTTTTTTATGTATGTATGTTTACAAGAAAGAAAAATAAAATAAAAGGTACACTAATAAAAGCTTTTCATATATGATCAGGCCTAAATCAATAACTTACCTTAAAATTTTATGAAATCAAGCGAAATCCAATCATCTTACTCTACAATTACTTTTCTTAGAATATCATTTTTAACCCCTTCATAATTTTAAAAGTTCAAATTTAGTCATTTAATACCTCTTAAAATTAGTCTTTTATTGTTAGTTTAAAATTATTTTTTTATCGTATTTGATAAAGTAAAAATAATACCTTTCATTTAAAAAAAAGATATGTGAATATCTTTCTAAAATTTATAGAGAAAATGTTGATAAAGATTTTTTTTCAGAAATTTTGACCATAATCTAATAATATGGACTAATTTTAAGATTTATTGAAAGTATAAAAATTAAATTTAAACAATTGAAAATGAACTAAAATGTAACAAATCTGAACTACGGAAATTAAAATAGTATTTTAACGAAAAAAAATATTATGTTAATTTTTCTTTTTTGAAATCATTCTATTAGAAAGTATTGGTTACTTTCAAACTGTTACCATAGTTGTGAAAATGAAAAAGAAAAGTTATTATTATTATTATTATTTATTCATTCATTTTATAATTTTTGAGTTCTGTTTACATGGACAGACTAAAGTATGAGAAGAATTAGATTTGAATCAGCAGACTAAAATCTTCGCTACTATTAACATAACACGTGGTTAGTCAAATCGAGCATAGTTCAATTATCATAAAATTATTATGTCCTCGACTGACTGAGAAGTCATGAGTTTAATCCCCACATTAATTAAAATACATTTGTAAAAAGATAATTAAGTAAAAAAAAATTAATTAAACAGTGTCCTCTCTCAAAATAGAAGAAGAGCAAGGATTTTTGTTATGGGTAACATGAAAAGAAGAAAGAAAAAAGGTTAAAAAATTAATCTAAACTTATCAACTTAGTTTTTATATTGGTAGAAATTAAAGTTGAGTTAATTTTTTTTTAAAGATATTTAATTAGTGCGAAGATTGAATTCATCATCACTTCTTGGTCAGACATAATTTTATGTCAATTGAGTTATGTTGGATTTGGCAAATGTGTTCGAACTTTTAAGGTGTTCTGTTTTTATTATTAGAATCTATTAGAATCTAGTTATTAAGCCTCGTCTGAATATGAACTCTCATGTACTTTATCAAGATTGGATCTAGAATTCGGGTGAAATATATTTTTTTATTATTAAAAAATTTAAGAAAATAATTTCTAAAAATTCTTCAAAATTATCCTTCTTAGGATTAAAATTATTTTTAATAACTCAATTATAATTTAATTTTAAATAAAACAAAGGGTTGATTGCACAACAACAATCCGGCTCAAAATAATTGCAAATTTAACAAAATTTAAAATATTTTGCAAATATGGCAAAAAATCAGTAGCTATCACACTGATAGTACCTATCGTTGATATATGACTATCAGTGATAGACTACTATCAATGATAGACTATTATCACTGATAGACCAAAATTCTATAAAAAAAAATCTGAGGTGATAGACTACTATCAGCGATAAACTTCTATCGGCGATAGATCATACTATCAATGATAGAAATTGCTATATCTGCAATTTTTTTTAAAAAAAGAGCTATATTTTTAATTATTTTACTCTAAATTGACATCTATTACAATTTATTATATTTTAAAATAATCTTTCGTATTATCCTTTGAGTATTAAACCCTTTATAATATTTTAAAAAAAATAGAAATATGACTCATTTATAATAAATTTAAGGTTTTTTTTTTTTTTTTGGTTTTGAATACATAAATTTAAGGCTAAATGGTTAAACATTAATTGGTCTAGTCTAAAAAAAAAAATAATAAATAAATAAATAAAAATTGGTCTAATAAGTATATATATTTAAAAAATTAATAGTTATTCAACTTTTAATGTTGTGTAAGATTTGGTTAATGTATACTTACAAAAAAAAAAGTTAATATATTTCTAAACTTTACATTTTAGGTTGATTTCAAGCAAGTTTAAACTACGATATAAATGTTAAATTCACGGAATCATAGACTTGGTTAGACACCAAACTAAAAGTTGGATGATTTTTCTTTAAAAAAAATACAAGGATTAAACTTTAAATGATTATACTGTCAATCATGTAAGAAAGAGATTCTATGAATACATAAACTGTGTGAATAAAAAAAAAGTGCACTTTTGATGTATTTTGTTTTCTAAAAATTTAATTAAGAAGAAAGAAAAATAAACAAATTTTAGAGGTATGCATACTTTATATGAAATCGTATGCATGATTTCGTCAGCATTGTAATCTTCGTTACATTTTCTTCTTTTGAAAAAAAAAAAATTCTATGTTACGTTTTTGTATGGTGGGCTTGACTCAAAGTTTTTGAATTAGATTAACAACGGTGGAATTTTGGGGTTAATGAACTTCACAAATTATCAATGTAAAATGTGTAAGTGTTAGGAAGGTGGGGGTGGAGAGAGAGGGATGACCCTAACCTATGTTCTTTGTTGGTGCAAGATTCTGGACTTCTCTTTTTACTTGTGCGCTCTGTCGCGGGTTGCCGTTGCCAGAGTCGATAAGTACCTGCATAAGGGAAGAAGACAAACTTGCACCGGTGTGGGGCTAGGCCCACGATGCTTCGATGTTTAAGTCAGGTGGAGTACTGAGCGTAAGTAGGAGCGTTAGAGTGAGAACTCGTTTTGGCGTGTATTTCCTTACATTGTGTACCTCGGACATACCCTTATGGGCATGTTTTATAGGTGGGTCATCGTGGGTCGATTGAGTCGACCCGTCTTTCTCTCATCATGAAGATCCGGGATTTCGGCGACGAGGTGTGGACCAATCAGTGTCCGTTCGTACCTATCCTCATGATGAGGATCTTCGATCCCCTCGATCCTAGGCGCGGATTGGGAGGACTGTTGTGTCGCTGCCTTGTTAGGTAAGGTAGGAGTGTCTCATCGATTCACTCGTCATCCCGACGTGGGGGTGCTAACGGCATGGCAACAACCGGTATGGGAATGTGACCTGAGGTCATCTGCCGCAGGCAATCGAAATGTCGGTTATTCGCCCGGACGTCTGATGATGCCCTCGGGGGTTTGAAACTATGACGTCATTGTCATGACGTCAGGCGCTTACCTCATGCCGAGAGGTAGCCCGTAACCGTCTTCATCCCTCAAATCATTCTCGTATCTTCAAAATTCTCCATTAAATTTTGAAGGGATATTTATCGAACCGAAGATGACTCCTCAATGGAGAATTCTTCTGCATTTACAAATCTTTCTTTCTCTCTTTTCTTTTTTTTAGCAAAATGAAGAAAAAAAAGTTCAAATATATTTTTTTTATGTATAATTTCACTTGAAAAAAAAAAAAAAAAAAGTTTGGTGCGTGTGCGTGCATGTCGAGGTTAAGATTGGGAATAGAGACAAGTTGGAGGAAAGGGTCGGGTTCCAAGGAGCTACCAAAGCATGGGGGTTTTGACTGCCCTAATAGTCGGGTAGAGCCATCGACTTCTAGTAGAGTTCCTGTGTAGGGGCGACCTTGGAGGTGAGGTCTCCCAACAAGGTTGCTTGAATATTTTAATTATGTTCCCATGAGATTTCAATAAAAGAAATTTAATATATTTAATATGAACTTGATTTGTATTAATTTGTATACGTAAAATGCATTCTCTAATTAATGTTTATTCTTTGATTTTTGATTCTTTATCCTAGAGAATCATAAATAAAAGATTAGAAAACTCTCTAAGTTCTCTTGAAGATTAAATCCTTGAAAATTAAAAAACTTTGTAGATCCAAAACTCTTTTGAAGAACTGAGATTCAATATTGAGAATAAGTTGCGAAACGTTCGAGAAAAGTTCAACATCAAAAATAAGTTGTGAAGTCCTTGACACAAATTCAATATTGAGAACAAACTGCGAATGAACACTTCTCTATTTTATAGGCTTTCATAGGCACGTAGTGGGCTTGAGCTATGACGACTTTTGGGATAGACATTTGGATTTGAGCTTTGTTAGTTTTGGGCCCAATTCTTTGAGTTTTGAGTCAATTTTTCATCTAAATAATTTTTTTTGACTCGTTTGTGATCTTGAGCCCAATTGTAATATGATCCAAATTGATCGGGTAGACTTATTTGATCAGATGGTCATAAATGAAGATACATGTGACATTATTTAATTAAGAATTATCAATTTTTGTCTTTAAATTTAATTTGTGACACATGTCAATTTATGACTAATCTTAAATGTAATTTTGTCATTAATTTGTGAATAATAACGTGATAATTTGTGATTGGCTCAAATTTCTCATTAAACATTTATCTATGAAATTTATGATTCACCACTTTTAATTTTTTTTTTTTTTTTTTTTTTTTTGACAAATGTAAATGGAGAATTGAATTTGTGACCTCTCCTCATTCATTCATACAATATGTTGTTTTGTTGACTTAAAACATATATTAACTGTCAATGCATCAGTAAACATGTGAATGCACATCCTATATTATAATTCTATATTAAAAAAAAAAAAATCCTCTTTGTGAAAGATATAATTAATAGATGGGATCATATTATTATTACTACAGAGTTAAAATTAAAATTAAAACATAGGTACTATTTTATAAAAAAGGGGAATGCATATACCTTCGATTAAGAGGTTAGATGTTTAACCTCATTTCATATATCTATATATATATATATATATATTTTTAAAATAATAATAAATATTATTTCCTAAACATAAATAAATGAATTACATTACACTTTCCACTTGACATATTACTATTTGCTTAAATTACCCAAAAAAAAAAAAAAAAAAAAAAAAAAACTTGAAATTAACAAAAACAAACCCCATGCTGCCATGCATGTATTTTGTATTAATTAATTGGTGTTGAAGGCGAGAGCAGAAGGAACCATTACATGATCAGAGTAAGTGTGCCGGCGCCGCCGTGGATTTTCCGGCAAAGGCCCTTTCCCCGACGGGTACTGGAATATTGGTGGCGCCATTTTTAGCAGAGGGAGGAACCGGCGCCCTCTGCAGCGACTGGTGAAGGACCACAGTGGACCACTTTGGCTTCTCTTCTTTCATTGTTCTGGAACCTTGGAGCCAATGAGTGTTGATAAGAAGAAGCAAAATGGCTAAAAAGAAAGCAAATTGGATTTTCATTCTCAGAGGATAAAATTAAAGGAGGGTTTATGAAGTAATTAATTAAGAAGGAGATGGAATGAAGATTATTAATAATGGAATTGGAGGTTAGATTGTTGAATATGATAAGTGAAATTTGAGGAAGTTGATGGGTTGTATTTATACACACCAACTTCCTTCACTTTTCATTCTCACTTTTGCCCATTTCACAATTTTGATTTTGTCAAACTCCAGAAAAATGAGCTTTTAACTTTCTTCAACATGAGAAAATCCAACTTTTTTTTGGGTCAGTTCTCGTTTTTTTTTTTTTTTAATAATAAGGGCATGTGAATTCAACCTCCCACCTCAAGAAGAGTAGTACATGACCAATTACCGTGAACACTTAGATATTGACTATTTTTACCTACGCATGAAAATGAAGAAATTTTTATACATAATTTTAAACCTTATTTTTTTTTTTTTAATGAAAGAAGAAGAAGGTATTTGGGTTAGTGGTTATTTAATTGGGTTGGTTGCACAAACAACAAAGCCCAAAATAATTCTAAATTTAGCAAAATTTAAAATATTTTGTAAATATGGCAAAAAATCAGTGTCTATCACTAATAGAAGCTATAGTTGATATATGACTATCACTCATAGACGACTAGCAGTGATGGACTACTATCACTGATGGACTAAAATTCTATAAAAAAAACTGAGGTGATAGACTACTACTAGCGATCATACTATCAGTGATAGAAATTGTCATAAAAAAAAAAATTATAAAAAAAAAAAAAAAAATTATAATTTTCCTATTTAATTGGACTAAGTTGGTATATAATGTTGTGAAGAATTAAATTAAGGGAAATTCTTCTAAATGCCCATTCTAAGGGTTTCGTCTAGAAAAAAAAATGCAATTTTTTTTTTCTTTTGAAAAATAGGCTAAATTGAATTCAAATTTTACTTTATTTATAGGATTTAGGGTTTTAAGGTTTGAAAGAAGATTTTAGACCGGACATATTTTAGTATTTGACCATTTTTTAAATAAATAAATATTTGATACTTTTTCAAAATTACCAATTAAAAAAGAACACATTTCTCTTGTTATTCCTTAAATTAACAACGGATCAATATTGAGCATAGGTTAATTAATCTAGTCTAGGTATTATTGACTTCCCAATTCAAATTCCTTAACTCTCCATCGTCAAACTAAGAATAAGAAAAAAAATTGGAAAAGACATCTTGAAGTAAAAGAATAAGAAAAATATTTGGAAATAACATAGGAAAGTTCTTTTAACCTTACAATCAACTTTTGTTAATCATTCATCTATAAGTTAATCATTCATCTATATGGATATCTTAAAAATTCATGTTGGAAGTGAACATCTAAAATTAGATGAATGTCTCCGGTTTAAACATCTTAAAAATTTGAATAGTAATAAAACATTATTCTAAATAATTGTACAAATTTATAATACCCCACTCCACATTTAATTAATTATCTTTTGAAAAGAAAAAAAAAACCACCTTTGGTTAACCATTAACCACGTTGTTGACAAAACACTGCCTATATTAGGATTCAAAGCTGAATAAAAAATGAAAAATAAAATGTTGTTTTTTAAGGGGATAAAACACAATTTAAGGACGACACATGTGAGATTGAACCAAATTGAAACTAAATTCAAACCATAGACACGAGATTAAGATCTAGCTTGGCGAGGAATCACAACAACACATGTAAACAAGCCTTCCACATTAAAAACGGGAACTTTGAAAAAAAGGAAAAAAAAAGTTCCAATAGCCCTTGATTTGTTTTCATATTTGCATTAAGATATCTTGAAAACAAAGAATGTTTGGTTTGTAGGCTCTATACTTTGACTAAGAAAAATAAACTCTCATTTATATTGTTAGAAATTTGGGAATAAACTAATTAAACAAAATATTTTATTATTAAACATGGTAAATATTTTGTCAAATGCCAGCATTTTACATCGTTGAGAAGGGAATTATTTGAAACATACAAAATCTTTGGTCCCAAAGCAATCAGCACGGTGGTAACCTTATCAACAACGTTGTTTTGACCAAACGCCAATCACAAATGACAAATGTGCCACATCTGCGGCTGACTGTGTAGCCAAGTGGAAGGGACAATTTTTCGATTTTAAAGGACGAGTCGCATAAATAACAATCATCATTGATAATGGTTGATCTGATATCAATAACTATCACAGATAAAAAAATTCATATTTGTAAATATTTTCAAAAAAAATGTTATATTTACAATTATTTTATACTAAATTGACACCGGGTGTAATTTATCTATTTTTTATACTTAATATTTCAATTTTTGAATTTAATACGATAAATTAAATAGAAAATTGTCATGAACATAATTCAAACGGACCTAAAGATAAATTATCCATCAATCCTTCCCATAATAATATAATATGAATGGTAAATAAAGAGAAAATATTTTCCTTTTGTTTAATTATTTCGCAGTGTGTTATTTTTTGGGGTAGGTTTAGATATAAAATGAAAAACACCACTCCTGTCTTGTCTTCGTAGATACAAAAGAGATTCATTCCATATATGAGATAAACTATTAATTAAAATACTTTTAAAGTTTTTTTTTTAATTAATTAACAAGATTTTAATCTAACACTTTGAAGGAAAATGGAGCAAAATAGAAAATTGTGATGATCATAATTGAATTGACCTAAGATAAATTATTATCAATCCTTCCCATAATAATATAATATGAATAAATAAAGAGAAAATATTAAATTGTTAATTTTTTATATATATTTTTTCCTTTTGTGAATATATCAACCTTTGTTAAAAAATAAAAAAAATAATATGTAACGTTTAATGGCGTTGATTCTTGACCATTTTGATGCAAAGACAACTAGGCAAGAGCCAAAGCGAGCATAGCTCAGCTGGCATATGTATGAGTTGACGACCACGAGGTTTGTGGTTCGAATACCCCACTCCAAATGTACTAAAAAAAAAAAAAAAGAAGACAACTAGGCAAGAGAAAACCTCATTGCTATGTTATCTATTATTATCATTTTTCGATAATTCTTTTTCAATAATAAAATCAACTAGTAATATATTTTTTTAAATGTACTAAAAATATATATATATAAATATATATCAAAATTGCACAAAGTATCAATTTAGATTAAAATAATTAAAAATATAGTACTTCTTCTTAAGATTTTACAAATATAACAATTTTTATTAATGACTATCGGTGATAGCAACTAATATACCTCTGTTTTTTTTTTATGTTTTTTTTTTTATAGAATTTTGTCAATGACTATCATTGATAGTAGTTTATCTATGATAGTCATTTTATCAATGTGATAGTAGTCTATTAGGACCCGTTTGATAATGTTCTCGTTTCCTATTCCTTGTTTCTTGTTTTCTATTTCTTTTTTCTTGTTTTTTAAGAACTAGAAATATGAACATGTTTGATAACTACTTATGTTTCTTTAGAAGAAAAAAAAAAAAAAAAAAACAGAAACTTATTTGATAACAGTTTCTTGTTTCTTGTTATTATTTTTTTTTTTTCATTTTATTTATAGTTTAAATATAATTTAGTTATATAGTATAAAAAATATATAACATGCATTAAAATATATAAAGCAAAGCTAATTATCAAAAGCTACATTATTTAATACAAGTAAGCCTCGATACAAAATTAACAACACTAATAAAATTATTTCTATCTATCAAATGTGGCCCAAATTTGATCTGTAATGTCATCTCTCACTTGAGTCATTCTGCTTTCAAAGATGTCGACTCAGATCCAACACAATTATATAACTCTTTAAATGTCGTGGTTGTAAAATATTAAAGTGGGACTAAATGCATGTTTTAGTGAGCAAAATAATAAATATACATATTGCATAATATATCAAAATATTTTTTTAAAAAAATATAAATAATAAATAAATATACATATATATTGCAAAATTAAGAAATAAAATATATAAAAAAAACAAAAAAAACGTACCACCTTAGCCTCGAAACCAGGAATTTGGAAGAAAAGAGGAAAGTCGCGCGGCACCTATTTGGACCGACAAGCCAAGATGGTAAAATGGAAACAAAATAATATAAAAAGAAACGGAACAAAAAGAAACACTTTTTTTTTATAGTTTCTCAAATTTTGCCATTTTTTTGGAAACGTTTCTAAAAATTTAGAAACAAGAAACGGGAATAGTTATTAAACAAGTCTGTTTTTCAAAAAATGAGAAACAGAAACGGAAACATGAAACAGGAAACGGAAACGTTATCAAACGAGCCCTAGGTAAGCGATAATTCAAACTTATGACCTAAACGAGGGCTTAAATAAATATTTTCTAGATAAAATATAATCTGATTAAGAATTATTGATAAATAGAATGAGAGTTTTCTCTCAATGGTTATTATTTTTTTTATGTAGGGATGTGTTACTTCTTTATTTTCTTAACTTGCTTATAGATATCATGTGCCCCTCTCCAACGTTATTTATTAGAACTAATACAACTATGCTTTGATTATTAACACTAATCAATAAATTTTATTATCTCTTTCAAAAGATTTTTATCTTATATTCTCTAAAAGGGAAGATTTTTATGTGTCCAAGATTTCACTCTTTTCAATGGAAGAATTTATAGGCAAGATTTTATTTCATTAAGGGTTTGGTTGACGTCTTTGAAGGTTGGACATTAAGAAATGGACATCTGATGATCATGACCACGTTTGGTTTGTAATTTTTGAATTTATGTCCGGGCATACGGCCCGACATCACAACGAAGCTTTCTGATGACAATTCAATTGGATGACTTTCTCCAAAAGCCAAAAGTATGTCATCTTCTTCCTTTGTTTTTTTTAAATCTTCTTCTTCTTTCTTTTTTCTTGTTTCTTATTTTTACAACGTTTTATTATTCTTTAATTCTTAATATAAAATTTGTACAATTTTATTAAACTATATAATATTGATAATTATTTCTTCAATTTTATTATTCTACTAAATAATTAGAATTATAAATTTATATAAATTTATTAAATACATTTCTTTGAGGAGAATTATTAAGATCGATTGCTAAATAAAATCAACGACCTGAATTTATATAGTTATTAATGAATGGAGATTAAATTAAAATCTAATTGCTTACCATTATTTTTAATAATTTCACTTAATAAAATGAATTAACTAGCAACAATTAATTATTTATAATTTATTCCCATGAAAATATGATGACATTCTCATGCACAGCACCAAACACAAACATTATTGATTTTCAGACATCTTATTCTCAGGTATCTTCAAATCCTCAAACCAAACTGCCCTAAGAGAAGAAAATGGAAGTTTGACTGAGTTTGGCCTTTTTGTTAATATAAATAATGTCGTGGGCTGGAATTCCTCATATGTTTGAGACACTATATAAATATCTTGAACATTTTTTTTTTCAGTTATACAACTGTGGAGCTGAGGATGAATTTTTCTGACCTTATCTCTACTACTTTGACACGTGTATTTAAACATCATGAGGTAAATGATTGAACCCGTGACCTCTTGATCACTAATCTATACAATATGTTGGTGCTCGATGTTGGCATAATATATTATACGTATAATAATTAATTTATAAATTTATAAATATGAAAAGTTATATGATACAATACCTATCTCTCGGCTAATTTATGAAAAACCAACTTTGGCTTCTGTGTTTCAAAAGATAAAACCTGGACTCTTCAGGCAAATGAAAATGAACATGTCACACCTACAATTACCAATTACAATAAATATATATATTTTTTGTTGGAAAAAAAAAACAACTAGATATAAATAAACTACAGAATAACAAACTAAATTATATCTCACCTTCTCCCACTCCACAGGTTATAACCAAAAAGTAATCAATCACAAAATACTATAATAAAGATAAGAGGAAGAGATAACGACACTGAAAGAAATATTGGTTCAGTTCGATCTCGGGTTCAACTATAATGGAGATTACAAAGTCCAAGTTCGCGCTCGCTACAAAACTCTCTCAAATAGCCTAAGTCGAACTATTCGCTTTCAAGTCCCACAACCCGATAGCTTAATAGTGAGAAAACTTAATTCTAGAAAAAAATAAACACTCGATTTTTTCTCAATAGCTTACTGCCCACGTTGAAAGAAGAAAACAAAACTAACTTAAAATTGTCCAGCTGCACAAATCTCACCACCACAGTTTTTTCCTAAAGTAAACCGAAGTTACTTAAGAAAACAAATGGGGTTGGACACAAAAATATCTTCAGATTTTCTTTACTTTTCTTTTTCTTGTTGGGTAGCTTCATCCTAAAATTTGTCTCCACAAAATACCTAACATATATATATATTTTCCAATAATGTGAGGGAGAGATGCCAACTTCTAAACTTCTTAGTCAAGTGTAATATATATTTCAGATTACAACTATGTTCATGACAACCACAATTAAAAATAGGTAAAAGAGTATGGTAGATTAACATTCACTAAAACACAACCAAAAAAAAAAATCTAAAATAAATACCCAATTGTGTTGTTTTACCTAACTATTGTGAATTGTCCAACAAATTACATTTTCAGTTTTAAATTATTATTATTTTTTTTTTTTTTAGTACATTCGGGTGGGGATTCGAACCACACACCTCTTGGTCATCAAGACATATATATGTCAGCTCAGCTATGCTCGTTTTGGCCCGGTTTTAAAATTATGAAAGTAAAAAAGAAAGAAGTAGAAAATTATTAAGCTTAAGATTAATTTGGAAAAGTAATAGTAGTACACCTTAGTTTTATTTAGGTTAAGAAGTGAGGTGCAACATAAAGTACATTAATTTGAAGGTCTCAACCAATGTGAGGAACCCTTTCCACGTTGGAGTCCTCGCCAATGAAGACTCGAACTCGACTGGAAATCCAGTCTAATGTTAAGGCTGTGACGCTTGGTGGAATTATAATTGCTTTCACATTTGGATTCTCTTCTTCTATTATCTTCGCTGCTTTCTCCCCATTTTCTCCAACTAGTTCAGGCCAAGAACTCTTTCCTAAATCTATGTTACGTTTCATCAAAAAAAAAAAAAAAAAAAATTAATAAAAAAAAAAAATTAAAAATTAACCAATGATTTACTTTAAATTACCATTACATATTATATATATGCTAAACTAAATATATATAATTGTTTGAAAATTGAAAATAAAAGAGAAAGGAAGCATAAATATACCTTCAAAACCTGACATTTTTTCTTCTTCCTTGTGAATTTACACTTCTTCTTTGTGAGCTTAGTGGTTTAAGTTGATGAAATATTCATTATATATAGGCATTTTGGGATAACTAATGTAACTCTTTTTTTTTATTCATCCGAGAATATATTCTGACTCCAGAATAATCTAAGAATGAAGAATAAAATAAAGAAACTTTAAATTAAAATAAGAACTCTTCTAAAAAAAAAAAAAATAATAATAATAATAATAAAATAGGAACTTCAATTTTTGCCAAACAAGATTCACTCTGAGCAGCTTTTTCCTATTAGAGAATTATCTACATGTTAGGACATATTTAGTATTATTTAATTAGTTAGCATTTATCTAGATGTGTTTTGAGAAATTAGGTATAATGCTTATGTTGTATATATACATCCTATTCTAAATGAAAATCGAGAGAAAATCATTGGTTATCATTGATTTTAGCACTATCTGGGATGTAAGTTTTTAACCATTCCAATTTCATTTTATATTTTTGGGAGTTCGGCAAAAGTCGCACATCAATTAAAAAGAATACGTGGGAAACATTTTAGGTGAAGCAAAAAGCAAAGTCACAATGACTTGTATCTAAAAATAGACAATGGTTAATGAGATAGGTGTAAGATCCATTGTCTCCAAACAAAAAAAAAAAATAGGTTTTTTCTTTTTTAAAGATATTTTAATTAATGCAGGATGTGGGGATTAAATCTCTAACCTCTACAATTTTATGCCAATTGAGCTAAGATCGATTTGACAATTACAAAATTTTATGTGCCCGAAATAGACAATAACATATAATTATAGAGATATGTTGACAAAGATATGTTGACTCCCTAACACATATCCTTTTAAATTGCAAAGAAAAAGATTCAAAGATAATTACTATACCTATGTATTTCACACGGATTAAACCAGAAAGCCAACATATCTCAATTGGCATAAGGTTGTGTCATGAATAAAAGGTTCTATTTATTATTTTTATTTTTTATTTTTTTATTTTTTGCGCTTATTATGCTCTAAACTAGCTATCGTCTAGTGACCATGAGATTTTCGGTTCAATCCCTCACCCCAACATGTTGTCAAAAAAAAAACTATAAAGTATTAAATTTGAATTATAGATCAGGGCCCGTTTGATAACGTTTTTGTTCCTTGTTCCTTATTTTTTTAGAACTAGAAACACGAACATGTTTGATAACTACTCATGTTTCTTGTTTCTTGAAAGAAAAAAAAAACAGAAACAGAAACTTGTTTGATAACGTTTCTTGTTTCTTGAAAAAAAAGTAAACATAAACATGTGGGTTGATAATTATTTATTGTTTTTCTTTATATTTTTCTTTTTTATATTTTAAATAAAATTTAGTATACATAATATAATATAATATAATATATATATATCTCAAGAGTGGAAGAAAAGGCTACCGACTTGGCCTACTTTGACTACGCTATTGTTCTAAAATGGCTATTCCTCACAATTGTTCCTTGTGATGCAGCGGAACCATGGCATATATATATAACATGCATCAAAATATATAAAAAATAATTATCCAAAGTTTACCTAATCTAATACAAATAAGTTTCGATGCAAAATTAAAAATATCAATAAAATTGTATATATCCTTCAAATGTTGTCAAAATTTGATCTGCAATGTCATCTCTCACCTGAGTCGTTCGCCTTAAATTATGTTGACTCACATCTAACTCAACTATATTGCTTTGTAAATTGTTCGAAAAACTCTGTATATCTTTAACAATGATTTATTCATAGCTAATGTCATTGAAAAAGTCATATTAACGATCATTAAATCTAATGTAATTGTGAATAATACAACATGTTTAAGAATAGAGAATCGAGCCTCCAATACGCCAAAACAACGTTTAATAACATTTTGCAGTGAAAAAATGTCGATAGTTGAACACTTATTCCCTACCTCGAGGATGGTGTCTTTCTTGCTCTAAAATCTCGAAGTCATTGTCTATTCCTCATTATTTGTTATGGACCGTGTTTTAAATTTTCGCTGACGTGTAGATATTTTCATTGATATGTCCACGTCTCAATGAGCTCAATATCGACATGAGAGGTGAATCGACATTTCAATTATATTATAGATAAATTTATGTTATATAACTAAAATATCATATCTGTGAACCTAATATTTAATATTGAGAAATTTAAACTAATTTAAAAATATTAAAATGTTCATTTCTAAAGTTTAAAATGTCGATGTGGTTATCGAACAACCACTTGGTGCAGTGGGTGAGTGCTCCGCCTAAGATAGCAGAGAGTGGGGGTTCGATTTTTCATAAAAATTATCAAACAACCACTTGGTGCAACGAGTGAGTGGCTCAATTTTTTTTATATGCAACGAGTGAGTGGCTCAATTTTTTTTATAGAATTTTATCAGTGATAGAAGTCTATTAGTCATAGTCATATATTAACGATATAGTCAGTGATATTTTACCATATTTGTAAAATGTTTTAAACTTTGCAAAATTTACAATTATTTTGAGTTTGATGATTGTTTGTACAACCCGTCCTTTTATTAATCCAAGGGTACATGTAGGTTTTATAATTTCCTCATTATATTAAATAAATGAGTGAGAAATTAAATGTAAACTATATTAATAATATAACTGATGATGAATTAAGCGAACTTGAAAAATAAATGTTCTCTATTTTAAAATAAAGAATAAAATTAAAATAAAAGAGAACTTTTTGTAAGTGGATAAAATTGTCTCTATTTTAAAATAAAGAATAAAATTAAAATAAAAGATAACTTTTTATAAGTGATAAAATAGTCCCTATTGTAAAATAAAAGATAACTTTTTGTAAGTGATAAAATAGAATGAATAAAAAAAAAAAAAAAAGGCAAAATAAACTTTTAGGCTCCCAGGTTTGATTTTGAATTCTATTTTTTTTTAAAAAGATACTTCATTGATTAGACAGAAAAGAGTACAAATGAGAGGCTAGAGGAAAGCCTCCCAATTAAGAGCTATAGTAGAAGTATCATAATTACAAAACAACTTCGATTTGGAGCACCATGAAGCAGCATTGATGATAATCTCCTCCCATAACTGATGAATGGACTTTGATTTATCACTAAAAATCCTGTCATTTCGTTCCAACCAAATATACCATAAAATGGCCCCAAAGATGTTGCACCACATAATATGTTTGACATTTACCTGGGGCATAGCAAGGCATTGAGATATAAAATCCTCAAGTCTGTTCGGCAGAATAGATAACATATTAGAATCATTTAAAAGAGTGGACCAAAGGCTTTTAGCATAGGGGCAATGGAGAAAAATATGATCCATAGTTTCTGCATTCCTTTTGCAAAGCACACACCAATTTGGATTAAGACACATCGCTGGAAGACGAGCTTGCATTTTCTCTGCTGTGTTTAAACCTTTGTGAATCACAGTCCAAAGAAAGAATTTGCATTTTTTTGGGTAAAGAGTATTCCAAAGATTCCCTGAGTTTTGATTTTGAATTCTATTTGGTCCTCAAGGTTTCAAATCAAACACTTTAGTCCCTCACGTTTAAAAAATAGTTCTAAATGATCCTTGGACCGTTAGTCAACTAAGGAAAATGATTTGGAAGTTAAGTTGCTGGACAAAGTTGAGTTGGAAATTATATTACTTTTAAAATATTATTCTTGATAAGGTGGCTCTTCTCCTTCTCATCTTCTTCTTTTTCACCTACAGATTCTAAAAATAACTAAAAATCTCAATCTCAATCCCTCTCGTCATCGAGTTGCTAGCAACGAAAACTTCCCCACCTCACCCAGAGTTCGAGTTCTGGATTGTCGAAACCTATCTTTCCCTCAGCCCAACTGTCGACGAGCTCTCATCGACGACGTTTCGACATTGCAAGAGAGGATCTGACTCCTCTGTTTACGATGAATTTTGGCCTTGCCGTTTACGCCGCTGGATGGAAAAGATAGGATTTTTGTTGTAATATGATGAAATCCAGATGGAAAAACTTACAAAATCCAAATAAAAGAAGAAAAAAAAAGTAGTGTAGAGAGAAAAATGAGAGGAGAGAGAAAGTAGAATTTAAAAATAAAAAAATAAAAATAAAAATTGAATTTTTAGATTTGAGTTTTTGAGTATTATGGTGTTTCTAAATATAAAAAAAATAAAAAAAAAAAAAAAAAAATGACAGTGAAAAGAAGGAGAGGTGAAGGAAGAAGAAGAATGTAAGAGCAAAAGGTTTTTCTTTGTTCTGACTTCTAACTCTCTATTCTCTCTCTAGTAAAAAATAGAGAAATAAAATATAAACAAATTATCATAAAGGGACATTGAAAAACAGAGAATTTGGATCCTCTCTTGCAATGTCGAAATGTCGGCGCCAGTTGGGCTGAGGAAAAGATAGGTTTGGACCATCCAAAATTCGAATTCTGGTGAGGTGGAGAAGTTTTTGTTTCTTCTGCCGCAACAATTGGATGGCGAAAGGGATTGGGATTGAAATATTTCAATAGATTGGATTGAATCTAGAGGTGATGGAGAGAGAATGGGAAGGAGAAGAGCCACCTCATCAACAATAATATTTTAAAATTAATATAATTTCCAACTCAACCTTGTTCCGTCATCAACAACTTCCAAATCATTTTTCTGTAGTTGGCTAACGATCCAAAAACCATTTAGAACTATTTTTTAAACTATTTTTTAAACGTGAAGGACTAAAGTGTTTGATTTAAAATCATGGGGACCAAATAGAATTCAAAATCAAACTTAGGGACCAAAAAAGTATTTTGCCCAATAAAAAATTATTGACAGTAGAATCGACACGAATCTATCTATACATTTTTTATTTTTTAATGTACATGTCTCTTTACTTCTTCTTTTTTTAATGTCAATTTTATATTTTAATTAATATCAAAATAATCAATATTAACATAATTAAACCGGCATAATGTATGAACTATGAGATCTCAAGTCTAAAATCCTTCCTATGTTGTAAAAAAAGAATAATAATAAAAAATAAAAATAAAATACTTTTGGTTAATAAAATCAACAAATTTCTTTCTCTTCTCAACATGTTTTATCTTATTATAGTCTATATTAAAAATAATAATAATAAAAATAAAGTTATTATAGTCTAACTTTCTTTGTGCGTGGGTAGGGTAACATTTCACTTTTTGATTAATAGAAGAATATATACCAATTACCAAAGATGTTCCATTTCACATCTTACTTTTTTTTCCCTCTTTATCAAAGCAATTCTATTATAGAAGTTCTTATGATAGATACAAGCATTAATTTAATTTATCAAAATATATTTTTGGTGTATGAAGTTTAAGTTTGACATCTAATTGGTCTAAACGGTTCCTTGATCTTAAAAAAAAATATTAATTCTTGGATTTGAAAATTAATTCTAAATGGTTTAGTTGACTAACGAAAAAATGAAATGAAAAAATACAAAATTAATTAATTTTATATTATTATTTTTTTGGATGATTGTACAGTTAGGTGACATGATCTTCTCCCCTTTTCCCTTGTTCTTTCTATCTCCTTCCTATCTCTTCCTCTACAAGGTTTAATGTTGTTGTCGCCCCTCCTCCGGCGGAGCTAGCCACCACCAATTAAACCTTAGATTAAACCCATCTTCTTTCTCTAAATATGTTGTCTTCACAATCTTATATACTTCATTTTAATACATTAGAAGATGCAAATTAATGCAAACTGAACATAGCTCAATTGACATAAAGTTCTGAGACCATTTTATCATTAAGGGCTCCTCAAAATTTCTTCTTCCAGTCAAACGGAGCATAACCCAATTGACATAAAGTCGTGCATTTGACTAAGAGATCAGAAGTTCAATCTCCCACTTCACATTAATTAGATACTTTTGGAAAAAAAAATCTTATTTCATCAACCTATTTATCTGTTTTTTTTTTCATCACGGCTTCTAAATAGCATAAACAAAGAAATGTATTTTTTTTCGGAGAGTTTTGCAAAAAGATAAAAAAAAAAAACGTAAATTTTTTGTCCTTCTCTCGTGATCAACAAGTCTCCCTCCTACTTGAAAAGTCATTTGTACCTTTCGATGAACACGAGAGCACTACATAATTTTGCATAGAAGAAGGGGGATTGCTAATCACGAGAGAAGAGTAAAAAACTTGTGTTTTAAAAAATCGAATCATTTGACCTTATGACTTCCGAAGTGATCATTCCTACAAAAATTTCATTTTTTTAAGAGTTTGATATGTGATTATTAATGTATGCGTTTACCAAAATAGCAAAAAAAAATTATTTAAAAGTGTACCGAACCAAGTCTTACTAGAATTAAAACAAGACAAATTAGTTGTATAGTTTTTTAATGTTTGTATCCAATTTGGTTGGTGAATTTTTAAATATTATTAAAATCTCTATCATTATCTATATCTATCCTATATATAAAAGTGTTATCATAGGAGAATATTTTCGTGTCTATTTTCTCCTTACATTTTAAGTAAATTTTTATTTTATTTTTTTGCTGATGGGACGCAGCTCTTGAAGTGTATATATCCATTCATGTCAATAGGAAACAAATGTTCGATGGAGGTAATTACACATGAAATTGATGCACTCATTCGTGTGTGTGGGTGTTTGGTGCATTCATTTAGAGGCCTTATAATAGCACGAACTTATTTTTCTTTCTAGGTCATGCGAGTGTGATCCAGAACATAATTGTCAATTAGACATTATCTATTTTTTTCTATCCAAATGTGCATAGAAAAAAAAATATCTTATTTTATGAGAGAACCCAAACATTTCCAAAAAAAAAAAAAAAAAAAAGAAAAAAAACTTTTAGAATTCAAAAACTTATTTTAGTCAATGAAGAGTATAGCCTTATCTATCACTTTTACTTTTTCATATGCCATCAAATGTTATTTACATTCCACATTAATTCATTCAAGTAAATATACTTTATTTTCATATCAAAATGTGAAGGCATACCAAAATTTAATCTTGTATGAGAGAACTCACAATTTTCTAAAAATAATGGAAATTTAGAGTTTTTGTTATTCAAGGAACATTGTGAAACATTCAATTGTGTCGCAAATAAAGCCTTCATAATTCTTCATAATTCATAAACTTATTTTAGTGGATGAAAAGATACTATTATCTATCATTTTTTATTTTTCTTATGTCATCAAATTTTATTTACATTTTACATTAATCCTTTAAGTAAATATATATATATATATATTTTGAAGGAATAAATATATTTTTTTAAAGATTACATTACATACTTTCAGATCTTAACATTTTAAAAAAAATGAATAAATATATATATATATAAATTTCAGATCTTAACATTTAAAAAAAAAATGAATAAATATATATATATATATATATATATATATATATATATATATATATATATATAATTTGAAGGAATAAATAAAATATTCCCAATAAAATTAGTTATTTAAATTATAGTAAAGAAAATTAATAAATTATAGGGTTTTTTTTTTCATATAAATTATATATTTATTTAACTGTTTAAATTAAAAGAAAATTTCAGATCTCAAATGAAAATGTAATATTTTTTTTTTCTTAGTCTGGATGTAAAAATTGAGAATACAACAAACCTAATCTTTATCTATAATTCTAAGAATCTATAGGGTTAGAACAGATAATTTTAAATGAATGTAAATTAATTCAACAAACCTAATGTTTATCTATAATTCTTAGAATCTATCAGTTATAATAGATGAAAAAAACAATTCATTTTTTATTTTTTTTATTTTAGGAAGATATAATTATTTGGAAAATTGTAACAGTAAATTTAGAGTAAAATAATTAAAAATATAGCATTTTTTTAAAAAAAATTGCGAATATGACAATTTGTATTAGTATGGTCTATTGATAATAATTTTTTTATAAAATTTTGTTAGTAATAATAGTTTATAGTGATAGAAGTCTTAATAATTATAAAATGTGATAGCCACTGATTTTTTTGCCATATTTACAAAAGATTTTAAATTTTACTAAATTTGTAATTATTTTTTGCCTGGTTTCTATTTGTGCCACCAACCCTAATTATTTCCTATTAACTTATTTGTTCTACATTTTAAAAATAATTTTTGAGATCTGGTGAAACGAATTGATTTTTACAAAATTATTGTTTTTGTCAAACACAACAAAAAAAAAAAAAAAAAAAAATCATATTCGACAATTTTAATTCTTTCTCATTTTATTTATTTATTATTATTATTATTATTTTTTTTTTTTTACTGTCGAGATAAAAGATTGAACCTATCCATACATCTAAGTTAGGTTTTTATTGACATTTATTTATTTATTTAAATTATATAAGATTTTTTTTAAAGACTATTTAAGTATTTAAATTATTACAAATATAAAAATATTATTACAATCTATATATGAAACCACAAATGTGCAATCCTTTTTCCTTTAAAATTTAATTTATTCTAATGATTTATTTAAGAGAAATTGTAAGTCAATTTAGAGTAAAATAATTAAAAATATAAAAAATTTTGCGGATATGACAATTTCTATCACTGATAGTATGGTCTATCGCTGATAGAAGTTTATCGCTGATAGAAGTCTATCGTTGATAGTAGTCTTTTTTATAGAATTTTGTCAATGATAATAGTCCATCACTGATAGAAATCTATATCGAAGCCTATCAGTAAGAGTCATAAAGTCTATCAGTAATAGTCATAAAGTCTGATAACCACTAATTTTTTGCCATATTTGCAAAAAGTTTTAAATTTTCCTAAATTTGTAATTATTTTGAGTCTGATTACTATTTGTGCAACCAACCTTTATTTAACTTAATTATTAATAAGTAATTTAAAATAATAATATAATTAATTATTTTATTACTTTTATTTTAGAAATACAAAATTATCAAAATAGATTATTATCACTATATAAATGATACGTCTATGGAACTAATACTAAAATAATATATTTTACACTTTGTATATAGAAGATTTTTATGAAAAAAGAAAAATTTAAAACATAGCGCTTCGTTTATTTCACGTTATCAAAATGGTCTCGTAATTTAGAATTAATCGTAATAAAAAAATGAATAGTAATAAAAAAGGCTTCTATCATAATCTATTTTTCTATGTTAGTTTAGTTAACGTATGACGTAATCTTGTTTTCATCGAGGGTATATATTTGTGTTATTAAATTTTGTAAGTTTGTCATAATACCCTTTCATTTTAATCTTATTCAGATTCTTGTGTATATTCTTGTTCTTTGTCCGACCCTACGATTAAACGACTATTTGAGGATGTGCATTTAAGCTCATTTTTATGATGTTTAATAGTTGCTAATAATTCGAAATAAAATTATATTTTATCACCTCTGTTTCGATTATTTATCTTCAAACGAAAAATACGTTGACGTAATATTTAAAATCCATAATTTGATATGGTACACAGATTAAGCGAGCTTGAATAATGAAAAAAAATGAAAGTGAGACTCTACTCGTGAAGTTGGGGATGTTTAAGAAAGAAAAATGACAAATCATGAAGAGAAAAAAGAGTGGATTTCATGTAATTTAAATGTAATTAAAAGAAATTTAATAGGGTTATTTTGGTCTAAAAATGTTTGGTAGAAATCTTTGCTTTATAATATAGTATAGAAATTAAAAAGAAAAAAAATCATATACGTTGACAATATACAAAGTGAGAAATTCGAAGGTCTAATATTTTGATCTGAACTAACAACGACAATTATTTTTTATTTTATTTTTTTAAATCATGACCTCTTAGTCAATAACACACAACATTATATCAATTGAGTTATGCTCGGTTTGACTTGAAAATCGCAATTATAATTATAATTGGGAGATAAAGTATGCTCACATTCACTTAATAAAACAATATATAGAAATCTTAATAACAAGAGAGAGAAGGAAAAAAGTACACCTTTAGTTTATTTAGTTGAAGGAGTGAGATATAACATAAAGTTAATTTGTACCTTCCACTTAATTTGACGCTTGGTGACATTAAAAGTTAATTTGTCCAACACGTCTCTCCTAAACCAATAAATAAAAATTACCAATGATTTTCTTTAAACCATTACATATTATATATATATATATATATAAATGATTGGGTTGTTCAAATTATCTAACAAAATGGTCATGTTAGTAACTCATGTATTGTTATGGTCGCTCTTTGAATGTTCAATTGTGAAATCAATACCCATTTATGTTTTATAAACTCTATTTCAAATCAAATATTTTTATTCGTGAGTGTACGGGTCAATTTACGCCGATCTCGACTAATTTTACAGAACAAGACTGTCGGACCCTGCAAAAAAATTGAAATTAACTCTTAAATAAGTGGTCACCGAGGATTAAATACAGACTCTTCATGACCACTAGACCAACTTTTCATAATTCTCAACCTACTTCTTACCTAAAAAATTTAAAACTTGTTTATTTTATAGGAAAATTGCACCAGATGCTAATTTAAAGTAAAATAATTTAAAATATAGAATTTTGTTAGTTAAACTCAAAGTGCCTAAAATAGAGGAAGAAGAATAGTCTTCCCTTGATCCTAAAGTTTAGGATCTATCATTAGTTGTTGGGTAACTTTAACAAGTTTCTTAATCATTATTTTTAGTAATGGCTATTCTTAGATAGTTGTTATTTTTAGCATTAAGAAAGATGTATTTAAACCTATTATTATTGAATGAAGATGTAGTAGTTGCATTCTTATTTCTCTTCTCTCCTTGAAACATCAGTGGTATCAGAGCTAAATTCTTATGGGGCATGTGAGTGAGAGTTAGTAAGATATCCCTTAGAGAAACCGAGTGATACATTTTTTAGAATTGAGTGAGATGGAGTCAGGATCGAGCAGTCTTTCTTCACTGGCTCCGCCAGTGTTTGATGAAGAAAACTACAAAGCATGGGCTATTAGAATGCATGCCTACATGGAGGCTTGTGATTATTGGGAAGCAGTTGAGAGCGACTATGAGGTTGTTGCACTTACCGATAATTCAACAATCAACCAGATCAAGACCCACAAAGAGAGGGTCACCAGGAAGGCAAAAGCTAGAGCTTGCCTATATGCAGCTGTGTCTTCATCCATATTCAACTGAATTATGACCTTGAAGTCATCAAAGGAGATCTGAGACTTCCTCAAAAGTGAGTATGAAGGTGATGAAAGGATTAAGGGCATGAAAGTGTTGAACTTAGTGAGGGAATTCGAGAGAATTCAAATGGAGGATTCTGAGTCCATTAAAGAGTACTCAGACAAGTTGTTTGCGATTACCGACAAAGCAAGAGCATTTGGAATTAATTTATCTGACAATAGATTGGTTTAGAAAGTTCTGGTTTCAGTGCTTGAGAAATATGAAGCAACCGTTGCTTCCTTAGAAAACACTAAAGACATCTCTAAACTCAAAGTGATAAAGTTAGTAAGTGCTTGCAAGCACAAGAGCAGATGAGGTTGATGAGGCAAGAAAGAAGCATTGAGGGGGAACTGAAAGTCAGAATGCAGCAGGGAGAAGATGGAAGAGAGAAGAAGTGAAGAGAGAGAAAGGAAAGTGACACCAGTAGCTCATATTATGTTATAAAGGATGATGAAAGTGCAAGTTCCAGCAAGAGAAGTGTCTGCAAGCATTGTGGGAAGCATAATTGTAGACACCATATTTGGTCCGGCCATTTGTTTATTATTAAAGTTATTTTTTCCTATTTTTATGTATTTTTGTCATCATTCTTTAAACCATTTTTAAACTTTTAAAATTCACCTTTTTATTTATTTAATTTATTAATTCCGAAAATTCAAGAAAAATAACAAAAAAAAAAAAAAAACGTTTTGGTTGTTTGGAAAAGTTTTTACGTATTTTGACAAATAAAATTAACATTTAATGAGTATAAAGTTTTTAAGTCATTTTATGGCTAAAGTTTGATATTCATTTATTTACTTTAATGAATATAAAATCTTTAATTTATTTTTGGGTTAAAATTTAATATTCATTTATGAGTATAAAATATTTAATTCATTTTTTGTTTAAAATTTGATATTCATTTATGATATAAAATATTTGTTCATTTTTGGCCTAAAATCTATTTCAATTGAGAAAACATTTCGAGTAATAAATTCATTGAGATTTTTACCTTTGATGTGATTTTCAATGGCCTATAAATACCGACTAAGAGAAATAGGTAAAGGAGAAGATCAGAGCGAAATGCTCGAAAGGGAGACAAAAACATATTAGAGCGAAATGCTAGCTAGTTGGAGAAAAATGTTAGTTTTAATGGTCAAAACTCTTATTTGACTAATTAAAAATAACTTTCTCTTTCCTCCAAACTCTATCACCTATTTGCTCCATTCCTCCTATCTCATGCAAAAAAATCAATATCTTTTCCTCCCACTATATTGACCTGAACAACAAGGCAAGGTTAGAGCTTGAAGTTCTAAAATTTTGGAAGAGGCTTCAAGGGTAAGAGATGATAGTTTGTTTTCTAATTTTCTTGTATATTTATAAATTTGCTATCTTTTATTTTTTACACATTTAGGGGGCGTTTGGCCCAAGGAGTTGGGGGGAGTTGGAGTTGTTTTGTCTGGAGTTGTTTAGTCTGGGGAGTTGTTTAGTCTGGGGAGTTCTGAGGTATGTCTGTTTGGGGCAGGGAGTTGTTTAGTCTGGAGTTCTGAAGTCTGTAGTGTGTTTGGAGCAGGGAGTTGTTTAGTCTGGAGTTGTGAAGTCTGAGTTTATTTTAGCTGTTTTCTTCCGCACAATTTTTTTCTACAAACTTTCAAAATTTTCTTATTAAGGACTTCTTCCAACTCCAATAAATTCTAAAAATGAAATATTTTATTTTTATTTTATCTATCCTTGACAAATTTCTTTGAAGACAACAAAAATAACTTTGAGCACAATATTTGACATTATTTTTTCACATTGATTATCAAATATATATATATATATATATATATATATATATATGTATATAAATATATTTTGTTAGGATTCATCTTTAATTTTATAAATTATAAGATTATCTACCCATAAATATAGTCTATTCATGTGTCAAACACATCTTTCTCCGTCTCCCAGGAGTTGTTGAACCTCAAGTTCTGAAATCTGAGTTTATTTTATTAGTTTTTTCGATACAATTTTTTTTTTCTACAAACTTTCTAAATTTCCGACTTTTCCTAATAAATTCTAACAATGCAATTTTTTATTTTTATTTTATCTACTTTCCAAATTTCTTTGGAGATAACAAAAAAATAATTTTGAACACAATACCTCACATTAATTTTTTAATCTCTCTCACCTTGATTATCAATAATATATATTTATTATTTTTTAAAGACTCAATCTTTAATTTTTTTAATTTTATGAATTTTAGAAGTGAGATTTTTGTTTTTGTTTTTTAGTGTAAGTATATTTTACAAATTTCTCTAAAGAAAAAAAAAACAACACATAAACATATCTCACGTTCTCCATCGCTTCCACCCACTTAAACTCATAATTTCATATGCACTACACCTAGAACCTATTTTCTATAATTTTTCATATTTTTATTATCAAGAACTTCTTCCAATAAATTTTAAAAATACGATTTTTGTGTTTTTTATTTTATGTATCATTTACAAATTTATTCGAAGAAAACCAAAATATATAACTTTGACTACCATACTTCACCTTTTTTTTTCAATATCACTCACATTAATTATTCATTTTATTTAGATCGTTTTGAAATAAAACAAATAGTCGTCCGATAGTCGATTAACTATTACGTGTGAATTTGAAAAATTTTAATCCATTAATCTAAGTGATCCAAATAAGCTATATTTTTATATTTTTATTTCTTCTTGAATAGTACCTTTTAAATTTTGTTTAAGTACCAATTTTAATTCAACAACTTAATTTATATTTAAAATAAAAAATAGGTTGAATTGCAATTTTAGTCGTTTTACACATTTTGTTTAAATTATGTTTTTTTTTTAAATAATTAAAAATATGGTAAAAGGAAGAGAGAGAAAGAGAGGAAAATGAAGGAGAGTTGAATAGTAATTACTGTAGAAGTCTGGGGAGTTGAATAGTAATTACTGTAGAAGTCTGGGGAGTTGATATTTTTTGTCCGAGTTAAACAACTCCTTGGGCCAAACGGGGAGTAAGTTTACTCCCCACAACTCCACTCCTCCCAACTCCGTGGGCCAAACGGCCCCTTACAAGTTCACCATTTATCAAATTTAGATGTACAAATTCACTTTTAGTCTTAAATAACATATGTGATCTCTTTATTTCAAATAATGATTGACTTTGTTTTCAAAATTAAATTTGAAAAAACTTTTAATCTTATTTTAGTATTAATTTTAATATTTTTTTTTTCTTCTTCCTTTTATGTCAATCCTAATATTTAGAATTTTTCCACAACAGCACAAGGGTGGAGGCGGCGGGGGATAATTTGTTTGCAGTTCAGTTTCGCTCCCCTGAGGAGAAGAAGAGGATTCTGACGACGGGACCATGGACCTTTGATCGAGGCCTGGTTTTGTTGGTAGAGCCGCAGGGGTCTGATTCGATTTCGAAGTTGGTTTTTAATCACTGCTCCTTTTGGGTTCAAATTCACAATGTCCCTCTGAATTGGCAGGTTCTTGAAAAGGCAATGAGGTTAGGTGCGAAGATTGGTCGTGTGGAAGAGGTGGACGGCGTGGGGTTAGGAGAGTGGATAGGTCCGATTCTTCGCCTCAGAGTGGAAATCCAGTTGGACCGACCATTACGACGGGGTTTCCGCATTGAGGATGAGACAGGTACGATACATTGCTGCCCTGTTCTCTATGAACGTCTCCCTGATTTCTGCCACGGTTGTGGTAGATTGGGCCATGTGAGACGTGAATGTTGTTGCCCTGGTGGGGGTGGGGGGCAGGTTGAGGAACAGTATGGGGAATGGATGAGAACCATTCCTTTGGTGTTGGCGAGTGGCAAAAAAGTGGGCGAGGGGTCAGGTCAGGGGGGTGGATCTGGGAATGACGGGGGGTTGAGTTGGCAAGTGAACGGGAGTGGCAAGCAGGGGGTGGAAATGGGGCCACCAGTTTCGGCGGGTCCGGTTGGGGGAGGGGGGGAGAGGGTGGCGTGAGGGGGGAAGGGGGGATGGTGCAGTTGACACAACCGGCTGAGGAAATCCTGGAGCGTCCTGCTTCCACTCTTTCTGAGGGAAGTGTAGGTCCAGGCCATAAGGCTGTGGGAACCAAGCAGGGGGTGGGTGTGGGGATGACGGGGGTCAGCGTGGAGCGTCCTGCTTCTGGGGATGGAGGAAGAAGTGTAGGTCCACGCCCCCAGGATGGGCAGGTTTCGTCGGTTGACTTGGAACGCCCTGCGCTCAGGGTAGTGGTTGGAAGTGAAGGTCCAGGGGTCGGCTGGCGGCCTCCTATGTCCGAGAAGGGGAAGGAGAAGGTGGTGAGCGTAAGGTCAGAGTCACTAATCTTACTCTCAGAAGAGGCGGGGGATCAGATGATGATTGATGGGGGACGAGGTGGGGGGCAGAAGCCCCTAAAGGGGTGGAAAAAGCGTGCTCGGGGTCCTCAAATGGATACGTCTAGGGGAGTTAGCACGGATGATAGGGCCTTGGGGAAACGAGGGCGAACGGGTGAGGAGGGGGGTGGGGCGGTGCAGGGGAGTGAACCTGGAAAGAAAGTGAAACGGGGGGTTAGTTCGGAGGAGCAGGAAGGTTCGGAGGCTATAGATCCGTATGTGTTGGCGGTGGCTGCTTTGCAGTCCCGCCAGTCGTTATGATAGCTGTATTCTGGAATGTACGGGGGATGGGGTCGGACCGTGCATTCCAACGATTGCGCAAGATTGTGCAGTCAAAGCGACCTCAACTTTTGTTCTTGTCAGAGACAAAGGTGCCTAGTTCGCGGTTTTCGAACCTGAAGTTCCAGTTGGGTTTTTCGAACTGTTTTTGTGTGGATAGTGTAGGGAGCAAGGGTGGTCTGGCATTGTTATTGACAGCGGAAGTGAGTTTCAGTCTCTTGACGAGCTCGCCCCATCATGTGGACGGTTGGGTGGACTGGGAGGAGAAGCAATGGAGGTTTACAGGGTTTTATGGGTATCCCCAGGCTGAGAGGAAACATTTGACGTGGTCTCTGCTTAGGCAACTGCGGGGTAGTCCGTCGGTTCCTTGGTTGGTCGGGGGTGACTTTAATGCGCTGGTGTATCAGTCGGAGAAGAAAGGAGGGAGGTTGAAACCAGAGGGGGAATTGCGAGGTTTTCGCGAGGCTATCGATGATTGTGGTTTGATTGATTTGGGTTACCACGGTGATCCATTCACGTGGTGTAATGGCCGGCCTGGGCAGGATACAGTGTGGGAGCGTATTGATCGTTGTGTTAGCAACCTGGCATGGAGGAATATGTTTCCTCAGGCGACAGTAGAGCACCTGAATTACAGCCGCTCCGACCATCGGCCGCTCCTTCTCTCACTGCACCCTGGGGGGCGAGGGGGTCGGTTCGTTGGGCGGAGGATTTTGCGTTTTGAGGAAGCTTGGTTACAGGCTCCCGATTTTGAAGGGACTGTTAGGCAGTGCTGGGGGGTGGTGTCTGCGCCAGTGGGCCCGTCAGAGCTGGCGGGGATGACAGGCCGTTGTATGGTTTCGCTTTCCCGATGGGGGCAGGGGTTGGTGGGGAACTATTCACAGAGGATCGGTGAGGTAACGACTCGGGTTCAACATGCTTTAGCTGATCTCAGCCAGAGTGGCTCCCGGGACGTGTTAGAACGAGCAGAAAACGATCTGGAGAACCTTCTTACCGAGGAGGAAGTGTTCTGGAAACAGAGGGCGAGAGAGAGTTGGCTGAAGTGGGGGGATCGAAATACGCGGTGGTTCCATCACAAGGCTAACTATCGGCGGCGTACTAACGCCATCCTCGGTTTGGAGGACAGTGGGGGGCAGTGGCAAGAGGAGCTGGGGGTGATTGCTGCTATGGTCACAAGCTACTTTAGAGAGTTGTTTACGTCTTCGAGTCCGTCTGTGGCAGACCTGAGCGCGGCCCTCTCAGGTGTTCAGAGTTCAGTCACAGATGGGATGAACCAACGTTTGACTCGTCCTTTCTCTGAGGATGAGGTGCTACGGGCTTTGAAACAGATTCATCCTAATAAGGCCCCTGGGCCGGATGGACTATCAGGTGCCTTTTACCAGCGCTCTTGGCACACTGTTGGTCCCGATGTCGTCCAGTGCTGTTTGAATGTCCTAAATGAAGGTTTCTCTTCGGCTCCTATAAATGAGACACTGATTGTTCTTATCCCAAAGGTAGAACGACCCCGTCGAGTCGCGGAATTCCGGCCTATCTTCTTATGTAATGTCTCATATAAACTGGTGTCGAAGGTGCTGGCCAATAGGTTGAAGCCTATCTTAAATGAGTTGATATCTGACCATCAAAGCGCTTTCATTCCGGGGAGATGTGTTGTGGACAACGCCATTCTGGGGTATGAATGCCTTCACGCGCTGAAGTCCAAGCGCCAGGGGAAGAAAGGGTGGGCTGCTTTGAAGCTTGACATGAGCAAAGCCTACGATCGGGTGGAGTGGTCTTTCCTTGAAGGCATCATGCGACAATTGGGGTTTGCTCCAGCATGGGTGAGTCTGCTTATGCAGTGCATTTCCTCTGTCAGGTATTCTTTTAACCTGAATGGGCGGCGATGTGGGGAGATGATCCCGAGCCGGGGCCTACGGCAAGGGGACCCTCTGTCGCCATATTTATTCCTCCTCTGTGCGGAAGGTTTGTCACAGTTGTTATTCAGGGCAGAACGAGAGAAGCGTATTTCGGGGCTGGCCTTATCGCGAGGAGGGCTGCCTATCTCCCATCTCTTTTTTGCTGATGACAGCCTACTGTTTTTCAGAGCAACAGTGAGTGAAACCTCTACTATACGGGGTATCTTGAGGTGTTATGAGAAGGCATCCGGGCAGACCGTAAATTTTGATAAATCTACCATCTCATTTAGCCGGAGTACGAGTGTGGCATTGCGGGACAGTGTGAGTCAGGCCTTGCAGGTCGGGCAGACTCCTTTCCACAAACAATACCTAGGGTTGCCCTCCTTCATGCCTCGCAACCGATCTGGTACGTTCCTCTATCTTAAGGAGCGTGTTTTGCGCCAGTTACAGGGATGGAAGGGAAAGTTATTTTCTGTGGGTGGTAGGGAGGTTCTTTTAAAGGCAGTTATTCAGGCTATCCCCTGTTATACTATGAACTGCTTTAGGCTCCCTAAGGGGCTTTTGCAGGACATTAACCGTCTTATGGCCAGGTTTTGGTGGAATGGGTCCGATGAGGATCGACGGATGCATTGGGTGAGCTGGAAAGCGTTATGTCGGCCAAAATGTCAAGGAGGTTTGGGTTTCAGGGATCTGGAGCTTTTTAACCAAGCTCTTCTTGCGAAACAATGTTGGCGGCTGGTACATTATCCGACTTCTTTCCTTGCGCGAGTTTTGAAGGGGAGGTACTTCCCGGATACTGATGTGTTCGCAGCCCAACTGGGGTCGTCTCCGTCCTTTATCTGGAGGAGTCTGCTTTGGGGACGGGATTTGTTGGAGGCGGGAGTTCGTTGGCGTATTGGCAACGGGGAAGAGGTGAGGGTCTATGAGCATAACTGGGTGCCAAGATCTTCCAGTCTGCGTATTACCTCGTCAGTTACGCTGCCTATTTCGACAAAGGTGTGTGATCTTTTCACCGCTTCAGGGGTCTGGGATGAAGCCAAGCTTTGGAGCCATTTTAGTCCAGAGGAGGTTCGTGCGATTTTGACGATTCCGACAGGCCGACGGCATACAGGGGACCAGGCTATCTGGCACTTAGAGGAGTCGGGGATGTTTACAGTGAAGAGTGGGTACCGCTTAGCTCAGTCACGAGTACTTCAACATGAGGCCTCTACGTCATCTGATGAGTTAGTGGTGAGGTGGTGGAAAGGGGTGTGGAAGATGGGTATTCCCAGTAAGATCCGAATCTTCCTTTGGCGGCTTTTTCTTGATCGTCTGCCTACTTTGGACAACCTGGGTCGGCGTGGGATCGATACTCCGAATGTCTGTGCTCTCTGTGGGAAGATCGGGGAGTCTAGTCTGCACGTATTTTGGCATTGCAAGTTCATTCGTCGGGTGTTGGCAGCCTCTAAATTTGGCGCTTTAGTGGGTCTCTCCGTTGAAGGGGACATAGCCTCTCTTATGTGGTTCTTGCAGGGTAAGGTAGGTTGGGGGGACTTTGAGGAGCTGGGCATTTTGTGGTGGGCAGTTTGGAACAGGCGCAATCGAGCTCGGTTTACCGGGTGTCAGTCTTCCGAAGATCTTGGCTCCTGGGGTTCAAGCTATCTGACCTCGTTTCGGGAAGCCAATCGAAAGGGGAGGCTTGAGGGCGAGATGGGCCCAGTGAGGAGAGCACAGGCGAGATGGTCAGCTCCTCCCCAGGGTTCCTATAAGGTCAACGTGGATGCTGGTTTTGTGAGCACCGATGGAACAGCAGGAGTGGGGGTCGTGGTTCGTGATTGTCTGGGCCGTGTAATGTTGGCGGCAGTGGTGTGTGTTCCGCATGTGCGAAGTGCGTTGATGGAAGAAGGGCTGGCGGCAGCTGAGGGGCTCGTTTTAGCTTGGGAAGCAGGTTTAAGCCCGGTAATACTAGAGACAGATTCTCATCGGGTCTCCCGTCTATTTGAGGATTCTTGTGAGGATCTGTCAGAAGTGGGTGTGTTGATTACTGATGTGTGTGCGCGGTTCCCTCGTCCCTTTAGGGACAAATGCACCTTTACCTTTAGGGAAGGCAACATGGTGGCGCATCAGCTAGCACAAATGGCTTTGGGTGTGCAACAACGTAGGGTCTGGCTGGAGGAATTCCCTCCTGAGATCGATACTTTCATTTTGAATGAGTTGGTAGCTGTCTAGCTTTGTATCGAGCTTTGCTCCTCAAAAAAAAAAAAAAAAAATATTTAGAATTTTTATGTAAGGTATAGGGTTTTCCTAATTTTTAGATTTTTTTGTCTAAGATATATCTTTTAAGTAGGATTAAAATTAGGTATTTAAATTAAATTTTAATTTGTCTCTTAATTGGAATTTTTTTCAGATGGAATTTGGATGTTATTTTTATTTTTGATAATCACCCCGTTTTTGTTTTAAAAATAAATGTTAATAAATTTATTTCTACAACTATGAATTTATTTGAGGGCTGAGTAATGTGGCTTTCGTAGAGTTTCGACTCTAGCACACGAAAATTAATCCTCCCAATCATTTTTAAAATATTAAATCTAACTTATTTTAAATTTTAAATATTATCATATAAAATACTATGACGGAGTTGAGATGAATTTTATCAAATTTTTGAGGTAAATAATTTCCTTTAAATAAAAAGAAATTTAAATATGATAATTAATTAAGAGTAAATTATCACTCAATACATCAAGTTCTTATTTTATTTTTAAAGTTAAAAATTGATTAAATGAGACATTGTTTTTTAATAAACTATTAGTTATTTTCTCAAATTAAGGACATTTTAAAATTAACTGGATAATATAAGATAAAATCTGGCTACCATTTTTAACGGGTGTTGTAGGGTGTTAATACCTTCCCTACACTCAAACGATCCCCGAACTTAATTTCTCTTTTCGTAGACCAGTTTTTGTTTTAAGGTGACCAATCACACCCAAAATGATTGGTGGCGACTCCATCTCTTTTATTTTTAAACCAAAACCCTTGAAAGAGGACGTGAGCCGCTCCGCGTTGCGATGACATTGCGACAGCAATAGCTCAGATTATGTTGTAAAGGATGATGGAAGTGCAAGTTCCAGCCAGGGAAGTGCATGCAAGCATTGTGGGAAGCATAATCATCCACACTTCAGATGTTGGAGAAGGTCAGATGTGAAGTGTAGAAGGTGTCATTCAATGGCGCACATTGAGAGATTCTTTAAAGAATCTCAAAAGCAAGGAGGAGCACATGCTGCAGTACAACAAGAAGGAGATTGACTTTTTGTGGCTACTTGTTTCTCATCAGTCACTCAATGTGACAGTTGGTTGGTTGATAGTGGGTGTACCAATCACATAACAGGTGATAAAGAGTTGTTCAAAGACCTTGACAAGTCATTCAAGTCAAGGGTGAAGATAGGGAATGAGGAGTATCTAGAAGTGAAGGGGAAGGGCATAGTGTCAATAGAGAGTTGTGCAGGAACCAAGTTGATTACTGAAGTGCCCCTAGTTCCTGAGATTGATCAAAACTTGTTAAGTGTTGGTCAACTAGTAGAGAATAAATTCAAAATGTTATTTGAAGAAGGAAAATGTCTTATTTTCGATTCCAGTGGAAATGAGTTGTTCAAAATAAAGATGCAACATAAGAGCTTTTTATTGAATCCAATCGAGAAGGAACAAATAGCTTTCAAGTGTCAAGTGAGTGACACTGAGCTATGACACAAGAGGTTGGGGCATTTTTCATCAGAAGAGGTTGCAGTATTTGCAGAAGAATGAAATGACAGTTGGAGTACCAGTTCTGGAGGAGCTAAAAACAAACTGCAAAGCTTGTTTGAGAGGGAAGCAAACAAGGTTGTCATTCAAGAACTCGATTTGAAAAGCAACTGAGAAGTTGCAGCTCAATAAGGTTTAGTGATTATCACTCATTTTATTTTTTTGTCATATTTGCAAAATGTTTTATATTTTTCTATATTTGTTATTATTTTGGGTTTGATCCCTATGCAACTAACTCTATGAATATATATATATATATATATTTTCCTTTTAATTCTTCTTTTCATTATTTTTCGTTTAAGATTCTCGATCTTAAAATTACGAAACCAAATAAAAGTAGCGTGTGTATTTTAAATAGGTCGTATATAATTAATTTATGTCTTTTTTGTTCCGGTGAAAATAGAATTTTCAATGTTTAGAACACATTTTAAAGAAAGTAGTAAATTAAACTTCTTAAAAAACATACATAGATATCACTCTCTAAACATAAATAAATGAATCATGGTTCACTTTCTCACATGACACATTATTTGCTTACATAAAAATCGCACAAAGAGAAATCCCATTCATTTTGCTTAGGGGTTTAGTTTGTCTTCAAGGCCACACCAAAAGGAACCGGTACATGATCTGGATAGGTGTGTGCCGGCGACGCCGTGGATTGCCTGACCGGTACCGGAATATTGGTGTCGTTATTTCTGGCAGAGGGAGGTACCGGCGCCCTCTGCAGCGACTCCTGAAGCATCATCGACCATTTTATTCGATCCACTTTCGTGGTTCTGCAACCTTCGAGCTGATGAGTGCTGCCAAGAAGAAGCACAATGGCTAAAAAGAAAGCAAATTGGGTTTTCATTTTTTTAGCTGATAAATAAAATTAACAAGGATGGAATGAAGATTAATGGAGATTGTTGAATATGATTATAATTAAGTGAAATTTGAAGTTGGTGAGTTCTATTTATAACCCATCAAATTGCTTCACTTTCGAACTTCTTCTTTTACAAACCCCTAGAATAATTTGAATCGACTCTTGCCCATTGAGAAGGCAAACAAGTAAGAATTTTGATTGGGTCAAACTCGAGGAAAATTTGGTTAACTTTCTTGTGAAGAAGAAAAAAAGTACACATGAGAAAATGACTTCTATTCTCTTTGTTTGAAATTAAGAAAAACTAAGGTTTGATTCTAATTAATTTTCTAATTTGAGTTGGAAATATGTTCAAGATAGTAATTGAATAACACCAGCAAAGTGATTGCATCGTTACTAGCTACAAATAATTACCGTGTATATAACTAGAAATAAAATAAATGATAGACATAAAAATTACAAAAGATTGTAAATAGTCAGATTGACATAAGCAATAAGAACAAAGAAACAAAATCTCAAGAACTTGCGTAGAGTCAGTAAATAGTCGAGAAATGCTTACATAAAGCGTTGTCCTGATGAGAATTATTCTCTCGGCACACAGGTTTGCTAGCAGACTACAACGATTGTAGTAATAGGTGATGCAACGTCTATTTAACTAAACTTTATTTTATATCTAAATGTAAAATATAAACATAGTTAATTGTATATGGACATTTGTTAGTGCACGTGAATGTATTAATTTATTATACTATTAAAAAATACATTAATTTATATTTAACTAAAAAAAATGTAAAAAAAAAAGAAATTGATGAAAAAGAAACAAATATAAAAGAAAAGTGTGAAGGATAAAAATTTCATTAAAGAATTTCATCAGAATGGACATCTTAAAAACTCAGGTTGAAAGTGAACATCCAAAATTAGATAAATATCTCTTGTATAGACATGGCAAGATGTCTGAATATCTTATATTACCACAAAACTAACGAGATAGTCCGGATGTATATAGTTGTATAGGTATGTTATGGATTCCGACCCAACATAAAGGGCTTTTAAGATTTATTTTTCATATGTATTACTTTGGCTAAAGTTAGATAATATCAAATGAAACACTTAAATCCTACCTTGATAGTTATATATTATTGCCAAAGAAATTCGTTCTATGTAGAAGATAAACTATTAATTAAAATGCTTTTCAAGATTTTAATCTAACACATGGAAGGAAAATAATGGAGGAATTTAGAGGTAAAGGACCACGTATATGCATGACTTTGTCAGCATTTCAAAACTTTGTAATGTTCAATGCCTTTTGACTCTTGACCATTTCGATACATAAAGCCAAGCCTAGACTTAAGTTTTGAACAAATTAAAATGGTGGAAATTAATTGGGTTAATGGACTTCACAAATTTAAAACATCATTGCCTTCTATATTATCATTTTTTAACCCTTATTTTTTTTAACTAGATTTCTATTTTCAACCTAGTTTCATTTTTTTTCTTCAAATATTTTATTTTACTTCTTTTTAAAATTTATACATTTTTTTTTCCAATCTAAGACCTCTTGATCAGTAGTCCATATATCAATATCAGTTGAGCTATGCTCTTGTTAACAAATTTACATAAAAAATTGTTTAGTCCTTTCATTAAAAATATATATAGAGTATCTAAGATGAATATCGATGACTTGATTTTGAAGCCACATGTATAAATTCTAAATCAAATTTAAAAATTTGTATGTGTTTGATAGCAGATTTAGAAATTGGATCTCAGTTTATCTTCAAAATGTGTTTGATAAGAATTTTATAAACCAAAAAAACTAGTTGTAGTTTCAAACTAAATATTATGTTTCATATAAACTATTGTTAATTAATTTATGAACATATTTTATGTTATAAATTTTGTATAATTATTGTCAAACTGAGTCCAACTCAATTGATTTAAAGTAATTGTGTCCTTGACTAAGCATAGCTCAATCCTTACTCGATTAATTAAAGACTTTAGCAAAAAAAAATGTATAATTATTATTTTAAAATATCATATAATTTTATACTATATTTATTCAAGTTTTTATTATTTTAATATAATTCTGCGTTTTAAAATTTAAAATCTAGTTATTTGTTCGATTTTTCAGAATTTCTATGATCACACAATCCTCCGTAAACCGTTTTCCAAATAGAATCAAAACAATTGAAAAATGATGGTAGATGATCATTTTTAGTGCCTCAAATTAATAGATGTCCCAATTTTATTTTTTTTTATTTTTTATTTTATTTTTTATTTTTTTTTTATTTGCAAAAGACACTCTAATTTCTTGCTTTGATTTACTATATTATTATTTATTTTTTGAGAAAATACTATAATCTTTATACCTATAATAATACTAGGTTTAGGGAAATGTTTGAGTTGTCATTTTATATACTAATAATGCATTATGATAAATTAGCTTTTACAATTATTAAATATAAAATAAATAAATAAATCTTGGTTGTTCAAGATTTCTGGTCTTTTTTTTTTTACAACGGTATTTTAATTAATGCGAGAATTGAACCCATGACCTCTTGGTCAAGGGCCCAACCTTATGCCAATTGAGCTATGCTCGGTTTAGCATGGATTTCTGGTCTTAAAATTAGCAAACCAAGAAAAATAAAGGACACATTTTAAATTGTCGTGTATAATTAATTGATGTTTGTTTTCTTTTGGTTTGAATTAAATAGATGTAGAGAATGAGGATAGAACTTGAATCTTAAAAGAATGTAATAAATGTATTAAAAAAATTAAATACATGCAACAAGACAACTCTGTAACCATAAATAAATGAATCATCGTACACTTTCCCACTTCGACACATTATTATTTGTTTTAGGGGTTTAATTAGTTTGTCTTCAAGGCCGCCACACCCAAAGGAACAAGTACATGATCTGGGTAGGTGTGTGCCGGCGCCGCCGTGGATTTTCCGGCAAAGGCCCTCTGCCCGACCGGTACCGGGATATTGGTGTCGCCATTTCTAGCAGAGGGAGGCACTGGCGCCCTCTGCAGCGACTGCTGAAGCACCGACGACCATTTTTGTCGATCCTCTTTCATCGTTCTGCAGCCTTCGAGCTGACGAGTGTTGGCCAGAAGAAACACAATGGCTAAAAAGAAAGCAAATTGGAGTTTCATTTTTAGAGGACAAAATTCAATTAACAAAGGATGGAATGAAGATATATGGATTATAAGTGAAATTTTAAGAAGTTGGTGGGTTCTATTTATAACCCATTAAATTGCTTCACTTTCGTACGTCTTCTTCACAAACTCTTTGAATAATTGAATTGACTCTCTCTTGGTAATTTTGATTGGGTCAAACGCACGACCCCGGCTTTGCAATATCTCTTCTTTTAACCTTTCTTTCATTTTCTTTGGAATCAAGAAACTTCATGAATTTACTCCAAAAAAATAAAAATCACTAATTACTTACTCATGTAGTTTTATATTAGTTTTCATGGTGGTTCTTATATATGTAGTGAAGTATATATATATATATATATTCTTTTGTGATAACACAATTACCTTCTTTTTGGACTAGGGAATGAATAATGGCAAAAACTTGGAACTCTCTTCCTTCAATATGTCTTATGGACTTTTTTTTCCCTATAAAATTTGATCAGAAAGTCATTTGGTTAATTCCTAAGGTTTTTTTTTCTCTAGATTTCTATCTTTATTTCATTTTTATTTATTTATTTATTTAAAAAAAAGATACTTCATTGATTAAAGAGAAGAAACTACAAGGAGAGGCTAAATGACATTTTCATCTTTCTATTAATTTCAAATATTTCATTTTGATTAAAATTTATTTTTATCCCGTCTCTTAACTTTTGCATCATATATTCAATAGAAAATATTGCTGTCTTCTTACATTGATTTGCATTAAAAGTCACATTAAGCATTTGAATTAGTTGGTAATTTAACATATGATATTAGACCAAAAAGTCATATGTATTTAACTTTTTGTAATACCTTTCCTCTCCAATTAACATTGATTTCTATTTGTTGAGTCTTCTACAAATTTCAAGATCTAAGGTGGTGTTAAAAGTATATTAATATAATTAAATTTACCAAAATCTTTAAACTTTTAGGTTGATTAGTGTTTTAACGAGAGTCAAAACAAGCATAATGACACGCTTCACCCTAAATTACTCTATCCAAGCTAAGACGTGACGTGCTAACCATAGATCCTAATCACCTAAAGAATTCAATTATCCAACTAATATGAACCAGACTAACTTTTAACAACCATATAACATATAGCTAGCAAAGTGATGTTAGCCACACTCTAGTTACAAAAATAATGCATCTCTCTATGAAGCACATAAAAAATGGTTTGCATGACAATTGGTGGCAGATATCGATTCTGATAGGCTCGTCAAAAACACAACCCTCTACTTGGTAGAAAATCTTACGATGAATTAGTAATCTAATCAACATATTTGGGAGAATTAAATTTGAACACGTGTCCCTAACTCTCACTTATTATGGACAGTCAATCACTAATTATGGAAGGAAATAATTTTGAGGAGGGAGATGTTGACATTATTCTAAAAAACGAGAGGCAGGGAAATATGCATGGCTAGAAAAAAGGAAGAGAAGTTAGAGGTTGCATTGTGAATGGTTGAGAAATTGACTTGAACGTGTATAAAAATGAAGGTTTGGAAGGGTTAGCCATCAGGGAACTGGACAATAATCAATCTTCTTACGATTTTGAGATATATAGGCTGCTCTAGAACAAGAGCAGTGATATCAAAATCGTAAGAAGAGGGAGGTACAAATGGCTAGGTTAATGTTTACTGTGTTGCTTTGTCTCTTGGCTGCAGCAATGTCGATTGTTCGAGGTGAAGATCCTTATTTCTACTTCACATGGAACGTCACTTATGGCACCATCTCTCCCTTGGGTGTTCCCCAACAAGGCATTCTCATCAACGGCGAATTTCCCGGACCTAATATCAACTCCACATCCAACAATAACATAGTCATTAATGTCTTCAACAACCTCGACGAACCCTTCCTTTTACATTGGTAAGCTAATTATATTTATATTTACTTATGCCTACATATATAACTATTTCTTCTTCGTTACTCAATGACATTATACAACAAAATTGAAATTGGTCTGGCAGGAGCGGTATTCAACAAAGGAAGAACTCATGGCAAGATGGACTACTTGGAACCAATTGTCCAATCCAACCCGGAACAAACTTCACCTACAAATTCCAAGTTAAGGACCAAATTGGAAGCTACTTCTACTATCCATCAACTGGCATGCATCGGACAGCAGGAGCCTTTGGTGGTCTGCGTGTGAATAGTCGTTTACTCATTCCTGTCCCTTATGCCGACCCTGAAGATGATTACACCGTCCTTATTGGTGATTGGTACACCAAGAGTCACACTACTCTTAAGCGGTTATTGGATAGCGGTCGCACCATGGCTAGACCTAACGGTGTTCTCCTTAACGGAAGGACTGCAAGGGGTGATGGAACTGATGAGCCACTCTTCACCATGAAGCCTGAGAAGACTTACAAGTATCGAATTTGCAATGTTGGATTTAGGACATCACTTAACTTCAGATTCCAAGGTCATACCATGAAGTTGGTAGAGATGGAAGGCTCACATACGGTGCAGAACGATTATAAGTCACTTGACGTCCATGTGGGACAATGTTTTTCGGTGCTAGTCACAGCCAACCAAGAGCCCAAGGACTATTACATGGTTGCATCCACAAGGTTCATGAAAGACATTCTTATCGGTAAAGGCATTGTTCGTTACACCAATGGCAAAGGTCCTGCCTCTATTGAAATCCCCAAAGCACCCGTGGGTTGGGCTTGGTCCCTTAATCAATTCCGTACCTTCCGTTTGAACCTCACTGCTAGTGCTGCTAGGCCTAATCCCCAAGGATCCTACCATTATGGCTCCATCAACATTACTCGTACCATCAAGCTATTCAATTCAGCTAGTAAGGTTGATGATAAGTTACGATATGCCATCAATGGTGTCTCTCATGTTGATCCTGAAACTCCATTGAAGCTTGCGGAGTACTTTGGAGTAGGGGACAAGGTCTTCAAGTATGATACCATTTCTGATGAAGGACTAGTCGAAGGTGCAACCACGGTGACTGTTGCTCCTAATGTTGTTAATACAACCTTCCGCAACTTCGTAGAGATTATTTTTGAAAACCATGAGAAAAGACTTCAGTCCTGGCATTTGAATGGCTACTCATTTTTTGCTGTCGCGTAAGTATCATCGGCTCGAAATATTTTTTGTGTGTGTGTGTATAAATACAAATTTTGTATTCCTAATTTACATCAAACTAATGAATTTCTCTTAACAGCATTGAACCTGGGACATGGTCTCCAGAAAAACGATCGAACTACAATCTTCTAGACGCTGTGAGCAGACATACAATCCAAGTCTACCCTAATTCTTGGGCAGCAATTCTTCTTACATTCGACAATGCTGGAATGTGGAACTTGAGGTCTGAGTTGATAGAAAATCGTTACTTGGGACAACAACTATACATCAGTGTTCTTTCACCGGCTGGTTCCCTCAGAGACGAGTACAACATCCCTGATAACACTTTGCTCTGTGGTTTGGTGAAGGGCATGTCATTGCCAAAGCCATATACCATTTAAGTAACCTAGTTTAATAAGGTTGAGTCGGAGATTAGCTCATGTATATTCCTTCTTTTAAGATGAAAAGGAGACATTTTCAAGATCTAAAGAAGGCAACCTAAGAAATTTGGCCTCCCAAACAATATTATCTGTATTGATAGTCTCATGCTCAAACTCTTGTAGTGTTATTATATTTTCATTTTACATAAAGATTTATCTATTGAACTTTTGTTTGTGTGAACGTAGGAGTTAACTATTAAATAAAATGCATATTCAAAATTTTAAAATGTTAACTAAGAAAATATTGAAGGTGTATGACTTCGTCAGCATTTAAATTAAAACTCGGTTACGTACGTTTAATGGAATCTTGAGTCTTGAGTCTTCACTATTTTGATCCCAACTCAAAGCTAGACTCAAAGTTTTGAACAGAATATTAAAATAAGTGTGTTAATGGACTTGACAAATTCAAATTATGAAATTATGGCTTCGTTATCAACTTTCAATGGTATTTTCTAAATATTTTCTATTTATTTCATTTTTTAATTTAGTTTGTCTTCATATATATTACAATATTTATATTTTAGTTCTCAATTTTACCTAACAAAATTTAACTTTTTGGGTCTTAACCATTAATTTTTATTTTATATATCTGTAGCTAATAGAACTATTTTTTCTAATGATTAGCCTAATAGAAATTTTGAAGATACATGTAACGAGCTCAAAATCAAATTTGAAAATAAGAGGTTCAATATTTCTATTACGTTGTAAGTAAAATAAATAACAATGAACACAAAATATTTTCATCATTATAATGATTTAAATGGAAATTTTTAATTTAGTGGATAAGACACCAATTAATATCTCAAATGTAGATAGTTTGATCTCATTCACTCCACACTTATTGAATTAAAATAATAAAAATATTTTTTTGAAAAAAATACTTCATTGATGATTTGATGAAAAAAAAAGAAAATATTCAAAAACCAAAATAAAATTTAAACTCTCATTTCCAACTTCTATTCACTAAAATCCTTTTTATACCTATTATAATATTAGGATTAAGCATATGCTCGATGGATATATGTGTTTGTACATTTAACTATTTATCATGGAGATTGCCAACAATAGATAGCTCAAGTAGTGATCATGTTACAACCCCACTCCAATAATGTTGTAAAAATAAAAATAAATATATATATCATGTATATCATTAATAATTATTATTTCAGTCTCATCTTTCACAACACATTTATCTCTCTTTTTCTTTCTCTCACAATATTTTTAATTATTAAACAAAAGAACTAAAAATACAATTAAATATATTTTTATTATTTTAAATATAAATTAAGTTGCTTAATAAAAATTGGTACTTAAACCAAATTCAAAATAAATGTAGTATTCGAAGATAAATAAAAAATAATTCAAAATAAATGTAGTATTAGAAGATAAATAAAAAATAGTTCAAATAAATCTTTATGTGTTGTTTTTTTTTTTTTTTTAAGGAAGTTTGTAAAATACACCTAGATTAATAAAAACAAAAAAATATCTCAATTGAGAATTCATAAAATTAATGATGAGTACTAACAAAAATAATATATATATATATATATATATATATATATATATATATATATAAATATTTTTGATAATTAATATGAAAAAATAATTTGTAAATAAATAAAAAAATTATTGGAATTGAAAGAAGTATTTTGAAAATTTGTATGCTATTCGGTTGATTTCAAACTTTTATTTAATATAATTTTTTTTTTACACGTGGGATAATATTATCAATTCAAACATAATATAATGATAAACATTATCAATTCAAACATAATATAATGATAAACATTAATTATCGTCTAAAAAATGAATGATTCAATTTTGATCTCAACTCAAAAGAAAAAAAAAAATCTATAATAATATTAGGATTATAGATATACGTATGTTGTTAATCACAATCCAACTCAATAAATCGGATTATTTAGGTGAGGGGGCTGATTTTTGAAAATAATTAAAAAAAAAAGGTTGTTATCAAACTATTTAGCAAAAATAGGGTTTTTTTTTTTTTTTTTTTTTTTTTGGGCTACGCAGGTTCAAAACGTGCACCTTAGTGTGAACACAATAATTTTGACGAGACATTTTAACGGACGTTTAAAATTCTGAACTGTGTTAGAAACAACGTTTTTTTTACGTATATACTAAATACCTAATATGTTTAGATTAAGTGATTATTTGCTTAAATTGCAAAAAGAAGAAAAAAAATACAAAATAACAAAAGCAAACCCCATGCATATATATTTTGTTAATTAATTGGTCTTCAAGGCCACAACAGAAGGAAGCAATACATGATCTGGGTAGGCATGTGCCGGCAAAGGCCCTTTGGTGGACCGGTACCGGAATATTGGTGTCGCCATTTCGCCATTGCTGAATCGCCGTCGACCAGTTTAGTCGGTCCTCTTTCATAGTTCTGAAACCTTGGAGTGGATGAGTGCTTAGAAGAAGAAGCACAATGGCTAAAAGGAAAGCAATTTGGATCTTCATTTTCAGAGGAGAAGAGGAGGGTTTCTGAGCTGGTAATAAAAATTAATAAAATAAATAAAAAGTTTTCCAAATTGCCCTTACTTTTCTTCCCCATTTTTGTTTGTTTCTTTGACAAAATGTGTTGGTTTGTTTACTTGGACTCTAGAATGTTGACAAGAGAAATTGTAACGACAGAGTCTAAGTTTTTGGGCCAAACGCAATCAGCCACGTTGGACTGGAAAATAATGGAGAATAAGATCAAGAAAATTAATTAAAACTAAAACTCCTAATTATAAACATATTTATACTATATTAAAATGTAATGATAGTTGGAAAATTATTTTTAAGACCCAATACTACTTTAAATTTAGGGAAATTGTGAGAGATGTCAATTTAGAATAAGATAATTAAAAATATAGCATGTTTTTAAAAACATTGCGGATATGTCAATTTTTATTGATATTTTATGGCGGATAGAAGTCTATCGCTCATCCCTTAGTTTTTTATAGATTTTTGTTAGTGATAATAGTCTATCAGTGATAGAAACAAATTTTCTTGTCATATTTGCAAAACATTTTAAAGTTTGCTAAATTTGCAATTAGTTTGGACCTGATTGCTATTTGTGCAACCAACCCTTAAATTAAATTTAAGGTAATTACATCACTCAAATCGCATACTTCATCATAATTTAAAATTTTGATTTAAAATGAAATTCAAATAATTTTTTTTAGAATTTTTAAGATATGATTTCAAGCTATATTTTTTTTTTCATATGTTTGAGTTAGGCTGTTTTTTTAATAATATTGTATTTTTAAAAATTTATTATAAAAATATTGTAAGTTTCTATTTGTAGTTTTAAATCAAAGGTGGTCTTTTGAAAAGACGATCTTGGTCCACATGGATGGAGGTCGTCTTTTGGAGTTTAGACGACCTACCTCTTTTATTAAAAAATTAATATTTTTTTATTCAGATATTCAAAATTTTCAAAAAATGTATGGTTGGAAAGCTAACAGCCAGAACTTCAATTTGATACGTGGTTTCACTATTTTTGGAGTTGTGTATCAAAAGATAGAGACCATCGAATTGGACTATAGTTTTGCAAATTTCAGAACTGAAGATTTTTTTGAGGAGTGCATTTAAAAATTGATATCTTTTTACCCAAATATTCAAAAACTTCGAAAAGGGTATTGTTGGAAAGTTAACACAGAGAGCTTCAATTTGATACCTAGTTTTACTATTTTTGGAGTTGTGTATCAAAAGATATATATTGTCAAAGTTATGAAAAGTTAACTAAACCCAGAACTGAAGATACGACTGAAAACTTCAAAACTGTAGCTAAACTTCGACGATCTGTATCTTTTAATACACAACTCTACAAATAGTTAAACTAGATATCAAATTGAAGCTCTATGTGTTAGCTTTTTAACCGTACCTTTTTCGAAATTTTTTAATATTTGGGTAAAACGATATCAATTTTTGAATGCTCCCCTCAAAAGAATCTTCAGTTCTGAAATTTGCATAACTATAGTCCAAAAAAGACGACCTCCATCCATGTGGAGCACGAACGTCTTTTAACGACCTTCATCCACGTGGAGCAAGATCGTCTTTTCAAAAGATGACATTTGTTTGCGTGTGGAGGTCGTCTTTTGTAAAGACCTTCATTTAAAAGTGCAATATTTTTATAAATAGTTTCAAACTTACAATATTTTTATAATAAATTTTAAAAAATACAATATTATTAAAAAACAGCGGTTTGAGTTATCCTCTCTTTTTCTCTTTTACTTTTTTTCGTCTTTTCTTTTTTAAATTTCTAAAAAAAAAAAAAAAAAAAAAAAAAAAAATTACAACTCTAAAAAGTAGAAATCTCCTTCAATTTTTTATTTGATTCAGATATCTTCTCTCCGTCCACGTTTTTGTGCTTTTTTTTTTCCTTCTTCCTTAAAAAAAAGAATCATAAATATATTAGATTAAATTTATGATATATTATATTATAATATAATATAAAAAATTGTATTACATTAAAATGAATCGGATTACCAAACAAAGTCATAATGAAAATAGAAAAAACAAAACTAAAAAAAAATCATAATAGAAATGGAAAAACAAAAACTAATATAAGAAGGTTATTTATTTTTATTTTTTTAGTACATTGGGGGTGGCGGGATTCAAACCACAGACCTCGTGGTCGTCAACTCATACATATGTCAGCTGAGCTATGCATATAAAATGTATTTAATACGAGTATCGTCTTCAGGATATGCCAGCATATGCCAGCTGAGCTATGCTCGCTTTGGCTATATAAGAAGGTTACTAATCTTAATTAGTTTCATTTTATTTTATAATTTTTTACTCAAATTATTACACGTGCATATATTTAAAAAGGAGCGCTAAGTTGTTATTTCTTTCTCAGCCACATTGTTTTTATATATAACTCGTTATTTCATTTTTATTTTACTTATATAATTTTACTATTTTGAGTTCAGCAATTCAAACTTCTAATTTATTTATTTTTTTTAATTATATTTAGGTTAGCTACAATCAAGTTTATTTATTAGGTATTAGTGTAAATATGAGCAAGAGTTCTACATTTTAATTAAATATTCAGAAAGACTTGTTCTTAGGAAGAAGATAATTTATAATTAAAAATGTATAGTTGAATTAACATAAAGATGACTCCGATTATAAGTTGAGGGGTTAAAAAAAAATGAATTAAAAAGATTTTGATCATCAAAGACGGTGAAGGAAAATGAAGCAATGTGGAGATGTGTATTAAGTTTATCGACAAACGTATGAAGATTTCGTCAGCATTTAAATACTTTTTTACGTTCAAATGGCTCTTTTACTTTTGACAACTTCAATGGCAAGCCAAGCCTAGATTCAAAGTTTTGAACCGACTAAATTATATTTGGTGGAAACTAATTGGGATTAATGGACTTCACAAATTATAATTAACATCGGATTTTTATCATTTTTTTAAAAAACCAATTTTGAAATTTATCGTCTGTTTCCTGTTTTTCAACTATACTAATTATTACAAATGAGAGGTGATTTACTGTTCTTTGAACTTCGAGCTGACAAAGCTTGATTCTAGAGCCTGTATGATAAGGGAGTTAATTCATATCACTGTATTTAAGCTTGTTCATAAAAAGAAAAATATTAGAAATGTGTAAAAAATGATTCTAGTTGTTTTTTTTTTTTTTTTTTTAGAATATATGGGGGAGAGGGATAAATCCGTGACCTCCAGGTCACTAATCTATACCGTATGTCAGTTGAGCTAAGTTTATATGTTGGCTGGATTTTCTATTTTTATTTACGGGTACAAATAAATAATCTAACCAACATATTAGAAAAAATTGATTTTCTTAAAAAATAAAATAATGGAGGTTTTTAAAAGACCAAGTGGCAAGTGGTACTTTAAAATAAAATTTGTCCAGGTTTCCTAACTCCCAATTATTATGGAGATTCAACCACTATTTTGTTGAAGGAAATATTTTTTAGGAGAGGGATGTTGGCATTCTCTAAACAACGTGAGGTAGAGAAATATTCAAGGCTAGAAAAAGGAGAAGTTAGAGAAAAAATTGCAGTCTGAATATATGGTTGAGAAGTTAACTTTAACGTGTATATAAAGGGAGGATTGGAAGGTTAGTCATCAGGGAACAAGACAATAACCCATCTTCTTACGATTTCGAGATATATACACTGCTCGAGAACGAGAGCAGTGATTTAACAAAACTATCGAAATCGTAAGAAGAGGGAAGTACAAATGGCTAGGTTGATGTTTACCGTGTTGTTTTGCCTCTCGGCTGCAGCAATGTCGATGGTTCGATGTGAAGACCCTTATTTCTTCTTCACATGGAACGTAACTTATGGCACCATCTCTCCCTTGGGTGTTCCCCAACAAGGCATTCTCATCAACGGTGAATTTCCCGGACCTAATATCAACTCCACATCCAACAATAACATAGTCATTAACGTCTTCAACAACCTCGACGAACCCTTCCTTTTACATTGGTAACCTAATTATATTTATATTTACTTATGCCTACATATATAACTATTTCTTCTTCGTTACTAAATGACATAATATAACAAAATATGAAATTGGCCTAGCAGGAGCGGTATTCAACAGAGGAAGAACTCATGGCAAGATGGACTACTTGGAACCAATTGTCCAATCCCACCAGGAACAAACTTCACCTACAAATTCCAAGTTAAGGACCAAATTGGAAGTTACTTCTACTATCCATCAACTGCCATGCACCGGACAGCAGGAGCCTTTGGTGGTCTTCGTGTGAATAGTCGTTTACTCATTCCTGTCCCTTATGCCGACCCTGAAGATGATTACACCGTCCTTATTGGTGACTGGTACACAAAGAGCCACACTACTCTTAAGCGGTTATTGGATAGCGGTCGCACCATGGCTAGACCTAACGGTGTTCTCCTTAACGGAAGGACTGCAAGGGGTGATGGAACTGATGAGCCACTCTTCACCATGAAGCCTGAGAAGACTTATAAGTATCGAATTTGCAATGTTGGATTTAGGACATCACTTAACTTCAGATTCCAAGGTCATACCATGAAGTTGGTAGAGATGGAAGGCTCTCATACGGTGCAGAACGATTATAAGTCACTTGACGTCCATGTGGGACAATGCTTTTCGGTGTTAGTCACAGCCAACCAAGAGCCCAAGGACTATTACATGGTTGCATCCACAAGGTTCATGAAGGACATTCTTATCGGTAAAGGCATTGTTCGTTACACCAATGGCAAAGGTCCTGCCTCTCTTGAAATCCCCAAAGCACCTGTGGGTTGGGCTTGGTCCCTCAATCAATTTCGTACCTTCCGCTTGAACCTCACCGCCAGTGCTGCTAGGCCTAATCCTCAAGGTTCCTACCATTATGGCTCCATCAACATTACTCGTACCATCAAGCTATTCAATTCAGCTAGTAAGGTTGATGGTAAGCTACGATATGCCATCAATGGTGTCTCTCATGTTGATCCTGAAACTCCATTGAAGCTTGCAGAGTACTTAGGAGTCGGGGATAAGGTCTTCAAGTACGATACCATTTCTGATGAAGGACTAGCAGAAGGGGCAACCACCGTGACTGTTGCTCCTAATGTTGTTAATACAACCTTTCGCAACTTCGTAGAGATCATTTTTGAAAACCATGAGAAGAGACTTCAGTCGTGGCATTTGAATGGTTACTCCTTCTTTGCTGTTGGGTAAGTATCGCTTGAAAAAATTTATGTATGTGTGGAAATATTTTGTGTGTATAATTTACCCATGGCTAATGAATTTCTCTTTAATGTTTCACAGCATTGAGCCTGGAAAATGGTCTCCAGAAAAACGATCGAACTACAATCTTCTAGACGCTGTGAGCAGGCATACAATTCAAGTCTTCCCTAATTCATGGGCAGCCATTCTTCTTACATTCGACAATGCTGGAATGTGGAATTTGAGGTCTGAGTTGACAGAAAATCGTTACTTAGGACAACAACTCTACATCAGTGTTCTTTCACCAGCTCGTTCCCTCAGAGATGAGTACAACATCCCAGATAACACTTTGCTCTGTGGTTTGGTGAAGGGCATGTCATTGCCAAAGCCATATACCATTTAAGTAATTTAGTGTAATAAAGTTAAGTCGGAGACTAGCTCATGCATATTCCTTCATGTAAGATCGCAAAGAGACATTTTTAAGATATAATTAAAGAAGGACAATTTATTGACTTAATTTGTTTGGAAAATGTTCCTTTTTTCAACCAGCGTTTCAACGTTTTTTTTTTTTTTTTTTGTAGAATCCTAAAAGAAATGGTTCGTTACTAGGGATGGCAAAATTTCTCACGGGGTTGGGTTGGGGAATCCCCGATTTGACCGGGTACGGGGTCAAACAGAAGCTTTTATTCGGGTTCTCGGTCGGAGACGGGACTGGGATGGGGATCCTCATCCCCTGCCCTAGTTTTTATTAATTTTTTTAAAATATATATAATATATATTATATTTATATAAAATAGTAATATTTTATATATTATTTTTTAAAAAATTTAAGTTATATATTTGTTTTTTATTTTTTTAATTAATTTCATAATATAATACTTTTTTACTAAATTTATAATAAAAATGTTAAATATTTTTTTTATAATTAGTTTTAAATAAATAAAATAATAATAATATTAATTTTAACCCAAAAAAAAATATATATATTATTATTTATTTCTTTTTAAAAAAAAATAAATAAATAAAAAAGTTACTCATTTTGACTCGATCTCCGAACGGGGATTCTCCAACGGGATTCTTTCCTAGAATATTGAAGATTTTAAAAAAGTTTTAAATGAAGTATTTTTTCCTGAAGATTTTCCTGTGGACCCGATCCCCGAACGGGGATTCTCCAACCCCGACTTCTCAAAACGGGGCGGGGATGGGGATGAAAAATCTTCATGGGGATGGGGAGTGCATCCTCGACTCCGTCCCCATCTCTATTCGTTATCCATAATGACGGCCAAAATGGTTTTTTTTTTTTTTTTTTTTTTAAACGGAAGAGCATTTGAACCTTTTGCTTTTACCAATTCAATGGCAAGCCAAGGCTAAACTCTAAGTAAAAAAAATAATAATAATAATAAAATAATGAGTGCTTGCGATTGTATCATTTTTCAAATCCAATTACGAGAGTATGGGACTCAATTTTTTTTATTCATGAAAGTTTGAGAATTTATTTTTTCTTCATTGTCCTTATGGTAAAAGTTTTGGCTAGGCTCTTTTCAATGGCTATTTGTTATGGTAGGTATCTTCGGACTATTTTATAATATATTTGGTTGGAGTGAAATGATATACTTCTTAGTGAAAAATCAAAGTCTTTGTTTTAGTTGTGATGAAATTATTATCAATGTTGTTTCATGGTGCTCTAAATCTATTTTTTTTTTTTTGCAACGGTATTTAATTAATGCGAGGATTGAACCCATGACCTCATAGTCACGGGCACAACCTTTATGCCAATTGAGCTATGCTCGATTTGGCTTTTTTTTTTTGTAATTATGATATTTCTATTTTCTCTCTAGTCAATGAAGTATTTTTTTAGAGAGAAAAAAAATCAAAATCTTTGAACCACAGAGCTCTTAGTCTTCAACACATATATATGCCCGCTGATCGCTTTGATTCTTATATTATTATTATTTTTTTAATTGAAAGAAAAATATGAATTCAATCTTATATATGAAGCTCCAAAAGAATCAAAATCATACTTGTATAGCTAAAATGAGCATACCTATACAAAATGAGCATACCTCAAATAGTATAAAAATATCCAATCAATCTTAAGGGTTGAAGGTTGGATTCTCTTTATCCGTTATTGAACTTAAAAAATAAAAAAAACCATTTATGTATACAAATTTTTATGCACGTGTATTTTTTTTTTTTTTAGATTGATTTTTAAAGGGTTAAAATTATTTTTGTTAAATTTAAAATTACTCCAAAATATCTCTTTAATCATTTAAAATTATCTTAATATTTAGATTTTACAGATAATTTATATATCATCCAAATTAATTTTGAATGATTAAATATATGTTGTACAGATATTTTAACCATGGAAAAATCAATTTTATCACAGGCAAAATAACTTTCATTTTATGGAAAGGATATTTGGCAAATAATTCATAAGTGATGTTTAAAAAATAAAAAAATCCTTTAAATGATTCCGGATCAATCACTTGGAATGTAATTTTCCAAGTGATTTTTGGTCAAATATTAATTAAAATGGTTATTGCTATAAACAAAAATTCTTCCTCCCTCTAAATATTTCCCACAATCTCTCTTTCTAATTTTTTTTTTTTTTTCCTTTCTATAAAATATGTATCTCTGCCTCTACTTTTTTTTTTTCTCTCCTTTAAATTGTTACGCTGAAAACAAAAATTAATCATTCAAAAATACTTTTAATTACTAGAATATTGATATATTAAAATTATTGTAAACCATAAATTTAAGTTTTTGAGTTGAGTGGTGATTTACATGGTATCAACAAATTCTCACATAAGTATATTAAAATATTGATATAATTTTTTTTTTTTAAAAAAGAGACATTAGAATATGAAAAAATGTAGTGGGTAACTGCTTCACTTTTCATGTTTGCAAATATAGTATATTTAAAAAAATTGCAAATATGATAATTTTTTATAGTCTATCTCATGATAGACTATGAATTAAAATTGTTCATATTTATATAAATACTTTAAGATTGTGCAAGATTTACTATTATTTTGTTTTAAATTGTTATATATACAATTATCACTTAGAATATTGATATAATTAAATTTATCGTAACATTAAGTCTTTGAACATTAACCATATCAAATTTATAAAATGATTTGTAATTTAAACACTTTTTACGATAGTAATATAATCAAGTTACCTTGTTCAAAAATACTTATTCTAAAGTCAATCTCAAAACATGTCATTAATAAGGTGTATCATGTTTTACCTTAAACTTTCCGGATGTGCAATCAATGGAATACAAAGTAAAAAATTCAAAACTTTTCTAGTCTAATATGATGAAATAGAAAGTTTATGGTGAAAATTGATATACCAAGTTTAGAGTAGAAAGAAAAAAGTATTCAATATGGCCGCCCTATTTTGGTTGTCCCTCTTTAAACCCTCAAATGCATGGTTAAAACCCATAATTTTTAGTTTGTCTCTCGTATAAAATCGTTAGTCATATTGTTCTTAGGAACCAAAGTTTTTTTTTTCTTTTTTTTTTTTTTAAGGATAGGTCGAAACATAGATACTTTATTATGGTGTATTTAAGGAAGTGTTTGGTTTGTAGGGTTTTTAGTTGGAGTAAGATAAAGTGTTGAGAAGAAGAATTTGAAACAAACAGAATCAAAGTCTTTGGCCTCAACGCAATCAACTCTCTGTTAACCATCAACCACGTTGTTGACTAAAACACAAAACCATGGCGCGGAGTGGAATAATATTGGACAAATAAGATCAACAAAATTAAAGTAAATAAAAATATATCTCTAAAATGAGAGCTACGTACCATGTCACGTCTCAATAGATTAATATATTTTTTGAACATGACTATATCCTACATAAAATAAAAACTAAAAAAAAGGATTTACCACACTTTATTTACTTAATTAGTTTGTAGATATAATTATGATTAATATGATATTAGTGTAAAACATGCTCAAACTCTTGTAATGTTTTTTTTTTTCTTTCAGTTTGCATCAAAGATATATCTATCAACTTTTGAGTGGATGTGTAAGAATTACATATGTTTTTCTTTTTTTTTTAGGTTTTTTTTTTTCAACAACACGAAGGGGGTGAGGGATTGATCTTACATTGTGGTCACTTGTTCATACAGTATATAGTTGAGTTATGTTCATGTTGGAGAATTAAATTCATGATCTTAGTCAATAGCATAACTTTATGTCAATTAAGCTATGCTCCATTTATTAACTTAAAGGAAATATTGATCCAATATGTTACCAGAAAAATAAAGCAATAATGTGACACATATTTTATGACTTCGTCAGCATTTAAATTAAAACTTTGTTACGTAGGAACCAAATGGAATCTTGACTATTTTGATGCCAAGCCAAAGCAAGACTCAAAGTTTTGAACAGATTATTAAAGTATATGGTGGAAATAAAGTGTGTTAACTGCTAGTTGACTTTTATCTCAAAAAAAAAAAAAAAAAAAAACTGTTAGTTGACTCGATAAATGAAAATTACGAAATTATGGCTTCGTTATCTATAAGTTCTTTTTCACTGTTAATTTCAAAATGTATCCTAATTTCTTTATGGGTTAAAATATCATATTCGTCCTTGTATTGGGTGACTTGTTCTATTTTAATGGATGTACTTACAAATTTCAAAATTCAGTTCAAATACTTTCAATAAATTTTTAAATTAATTTGTACCATTAGTTTGAAGTTAGTTTTATCGTAATTGGTTAAATAATAATAATAAATTTTCATGCAAAAAAAAAAAAAACAAACAAACAATGTGAGAAAAATATTTTCAAAATTTATTATCGAAGGCTTAGACTTTTATGAAACACGATTGAACATGAGGGACTCCTTTCAAAGATAGGGGCATCGATTGATTGGAAATCTTAAGGCTCTTGTTTGGGAAGAATTTCATCTAACATATAGAATATAGGCCTTCTAGATTATAGAGTCTAAATGGACTCTCTAAGTTTTTGACCTGATTTGAAGCCTGAGTTCAAGAATATTAGGTCGTCAATAATTTAATATCGAGTTACTCCACCAAACACTCAGAGAACAGTTTCTAATGTGAGATCCGAGGAGACTCAGAGCTCCAAAACTAGGTTGGGTGATTGGGGTTCGATCTTGATTTTATTACTCGGGGTACTTCAGATCAGGTCCTTGCAGCTAAACAATGCTTCGAGTCATTGTTCTCTTATACATTAAGTTTTTTTAAAAGTAAATAAATAACAATAAGGATTTAGGGATTTTTTATTTATTTTTATCGGTGATTGTTGCTTACATTCTTAGGTTAGGTGACCACCAAATATTGAACCATTCCCTCTAAGAAGTCATTCATAGTCTCAAGGTCCTTCATGACCATTAGATCAACCTTGATGGTTGCGAAAATTAGGTTTATATGTTTTTTGACAACTATTTTTTTTTTAATAGTGTTTACTAAGAAATTTTTTTGTGTCGTAATTTTTCTTTTTTCCTTGAGAATACTTAGTCAACCCCTAAAATCTAAAATTTTCCGAACAAAGAAAAAAAAACATATATAAAATGGTCACAAATAAATTAAACGATGTCTTATAATCTTACATTATTTGATCTGTTAAAAATGAAAAAGAATACAACATAAAATCTCATATCCCAAATATGAATAAATGAATTATAATACCCCTATCTCCCACTTGCCATATTATGATTTGCTCAAAATTGCACAAAAAAAACAAATTAACGAAAGCAAACTCCATGCATATATATACTTTTTTTTTTAAAATCAATTTGTCTTCAATGCCACACCAGAAGGAACCAGTAGATGATCTGGATAGGCGTATGCTGAGGCCGCCGTGTATTTTCCGGCGAAGGCCCTCTGCCCGACCGGTACCGGAATGTTGGTGTCGCCATTTTCGGCGGAGGGAGGAATCGGCACCCTCTGCAGCGACTGTTGAAGCATCGACGACCATTTTTGTCGGTCATCTTTCATGGTTCTGCAAGCTTTGAGGTGATGAGTGTTGGCAAGAAGAAGCACAATGGCTAAAAAGAAAGCAAATTGGATATTCATTTTTGGAGGAGAAAATAATTAAATTAATTAATGGGAGATATAAGTGAAATTTGAGGAAGTTGGTGGCTCTATTTATAACCCATAAACTTGCTTCATTTTCATACGTCTTCTTCACAAACTTTTGAATAATTGAATTGACTCTTTGCCCATTCAGAACATAAATAAGTATGAATTTTGATTAGGTCAAAGGTCGGGAAAGTCAGGTTAACTTTCTTACCCAAAGAAAAAAATAATAATAATAATAATAACAATAATAAAATAAAATATGAAGAAGAAGACTTTTGGAAGGGGAGGATGAGAGCAATAGTAGAATATCTCTCTTTACCTCGTCTTAGATTCAATTTTTTTAATGCTTCAAAATTTAAAACTTAGATATGTCTTTCAACTTTGAGTGTCTTTGTCTCGTGGATATGAATTTCCAATATTGTATCTAATAGGTACATAAAACTTTTAAATGTTTAATAATATATCTCTAAAATATCATTTTTTTATATATTTATTAGATTTGATCCCTTAGTTTGATTCTTTTTTTAATTTATGGACATATGAGACACAATTGAATTTATGGACCTTTTAAAATTATGTGTAGATCCTTAATATTTAAATTTTGTGTTTAATAAGTATAGATTTTTTTTAAAAAAAATGTTTAATTCGTTAGAGATATATTAGACAAAAAAAAAATAGACTAATAATATATGTTAGACACAAAATTTAAAATTTAGTTCATAATTTTTTTGTTTTTGATTTTTTATTTTTAAAATTAAACTTATAAACACTACTTTCACCTCTAAGTTTTTTTTGTTTTTTTATCTACTTTTGTATACTAATGTTTACAAAAAAAAAAAATTAAGCCAACTTTTTAAATCTAAAAAAAATGCAGTTTTGAAAAAGTAGTTTTTTAATTTTTAGAATTTGACTAAGAATACTAGTATTTATTAAAGAAAGTGAAAATCATAATAAAAAAAATTTGGAGGTAACAAAGCATAAATTTGAAAAATAGAAAATTAAAAAAAAAATAGTTATTATTAGAACTTGTTTTAAGTTTAGGGATTATAATTTCAAAGTATATTTCTCTAGTTTTTAAATATTTATCTTATAACAAATTTAAATATTAACTATCAATATAAAAAAAATTAAAACAATCATAGTTAAATCTCAGCCATTTAGTATTAATTTATCAAAAATTATTATCTACTTTTCAGATTAAAAATTAAAATTTTCTAATCACTATTTTGCTTCATACTGATTTTTTTTTTTTAAAAAAAAAATAATTATCCGTAATAATTTCAAAACTATGTCAATCCCAATAACTAATGCTAAATTGGGAAGAAAAAAAATGTTTTCTAATCAAAATAATTTATTTACAAATATCTTTGAAAAATTAATCATTTAAAAAATATTTAGTATAGTTTTTTCAATAATTTTAAAGGATCAAAGGTATTTTTTTAAATATTAATAAATAAAGATTACTTCAAAAAAATTACAAAAAATGGATTAATTTAAAAGCTATTTTCAAGAAAGGTATAGATTATTCAAAATGACTTTTAAATTAATCCAATTTTTAAAGCTATTTTTATTTATTAAATTTTTTCTTAAAAAAACATTTTTGATGATTCAAAATCATCAAATAAACTATATTAAACACGCCTTAAGTTACTAATTGTTTTCAAGATATGTTATAGAAAAATTGATCTCGTTTAAAAATCATTTTTTTTACAAGTTATTCCAAGCGACCTAGTTAGCTTTCATGTTTTATTTCTAAATGAGAAAACAAAGTTGTTTTTTAATTTAAATAAAAAAAAATATATAAATTGGGTTGTCTGAATTGTTTTGTTGAAAAATGTTGTTTGACCAATAGGACCTTAAGAATATATTAGTTGGTTTGAATAAATAGAGGATGTTGTTCATTCAGACTCAAATTAAATCATGTGATTTTACTGTTCTCTACACATTTTCAAACGCGACAACCCACACCTATTTATTTATTATTATTTTTTTTAATGTCCAGCTCAACTAGTTAATTTATATATGTTCTTGTAGTCATTTTTTATATAATGACGCTTGGATGAGTTTAGTTTCGGAATCTCCCTTATATACTCAAGAATTTTGATCTTCTTTATTTTTAATCAAGAATAATGCTTGGTTGCTAATCATGCTACCACACCAAAACTACCATCCAAAATGTGTCACAATAAAATTTGGACAAGTGTTTATTAAAAAAAATAAAAAATAACCCTAAGCCCACGTATTTGTCTTCTTCCTCCTCACTTCTTTTGATTCAGCGGCCCAAGGAACCCTTCACCGTCCATCTTCTCCTTCTCTAGTGACAATGTGAGCGGCAACGTCCTCTCTCCGGCGAAATCATCTTCTTCGACAGCGACCAACATGCGCATGTAAACCTAACTTCTAGCACGTCGATTAGCAGCGGTGAAGCCCCCACGCCCTTCGATCAACGACAACGTGCACCCAGTGGCGATGACGTCATTCCAGTGGAGCGGAACCCACAAACAGTGTTTCGATGACGCGCAACGCCCCTAACCTAATCGATAAATGATGGGTGAAAAAAGTGTTTGTTGTTGGAAAAAGTGTTTGTTGTTGGAAAAAGGTGGAGGAAGAAGAAAGAGAAGGAAGAGAAGAAAGATTGTCACGAAAAAATGAGGAAGACCACCCAACATCGCCGGAGAAGGAGTTGGACAATTGAACCAAAATAAGTAAGGAGAAAGAAGACAAATACGTGAGCCTAGGAAGGTTTATTGGAGTGTGTTTCCTTTGAATATTGTCCGCGTATTTGTAATTTTGCAGTGCATAATTTAGCTAGAGCTGCTATTTTTTGGATTTTGAGTTGTTGTCTTCCTCGGATGTTGAGGAAGGTTTATTCTTTTGGAACTCTGATTTCCCTTCTTGGGTGGTCTCAGCTCTTTTGAAGCCTAGAGACTTTCTTGGTGCGTTTGTTGTTGGTTAATGTTACATAACAACAAAACAAAAACAAAACAAAAAAAAATCTAAAAAAATTCTCCCTACTGAAACGGCTGTTTGGAATTTGGATGGAATTCTGTGACCGACTTGGACTTTTAACATTAAACAAAACAAAAGTCGGAAGCAGTTTGTTTTGATTTAACAAGGAAAAGTATCTGTTTACTTTGAAACTTGTGAGCAGAGATTTTTAAACGCAGACCAACTTTATTATAACTAAATCATTTAGATTTAACTCTCAGATTTTCTTTTAATTTGAAAACAATGGATTCAATAAAAACGCATATTCGCTAAACTCGGTGAATCCCAAAACATATAAAATAATCCATATTTTACACCAAACATGCCCTTAGTGTCGTAAAGTCGAACTCATATATTTATTTTATATGTGAATTAGCATATCAGGAGGTTGAGGGCTACCTAACCCCTCAGTTTATACAAATTAAAACGTCTAAAACAATCTATTAAGACTTTTTACCAATCACAAATTTACAAATCAAACACAAAAAAGAAACAAAAGAGGACATGAATTCAAGCTATTGTAATTCATTCACGAAAGACAATGCAAGAAAATCTACAAGCTTTGATCAAAATCCTTCAATTCAGTGTTCTAATTGAAGATCTCCAGCAAGGAAATAAAAATGTGTAACAAAAGACATAATGCACACACAGAGATAGATACAAGGAGAAATCACTAGATAAGCTGTGGGGAAAGACTTTACATTACATAAAAATTTCATATATTTTATCTCCATCAATGAACAGCATATACAAATGTACAATATTTATGTTCTTGAGTTGATAAACTTATTTCCAGGAAGGAAAAAAAAAAAGGGTTGCCTGTAAACCATTCTAAACATGTACATAAAGGAATGCAAATGTATGTGCCACTTAGCTAGCAGGGAACAACAATCAGCATATGCCTAAATCTGTAGTAAGCAATAATGAGTAGTATCGGAACTTCACATACGGACGGTACAAATAGCTGCAGTATCGAAATCCATGGGGTGGTGAAAAGGCGACCTGGTAACGAGAGATCTCCACGTCTTCTTCTTGGGATTGTAGATTTGCATGTACAGTGATCCTCCCTTCTTATTATGCCGTAGCCTTCGAGCTTCGGCAGACTCTATCTTCAGAAACGATATAACGTATAATTCTCCATTCAATGCAACAAAGCCATATGATGAGTTGAAAGGAGCTTTTCTTGGTACCCTTGATTCTTCAACCCATCTGTTTGATGTCATTTCATATCTAAAACATTGTAGATGGAGATCAGAAAAGAACAAATCATAAGAAGAAAAGTTCATTAGTCTCAGAGCCATGTAAGATATATGTACCAGTCTCTAACTTAAGATTCAAGTTTAATTCATAAATGAGATTTTCAATTTTGGTATTCACATACCATGAACAACAGATTGTGGTTAGAATGAGAAACAGAGCAGAGGAATAATTATCCTAGAAACCAGAAAAGAGAAACATTTTTAACTCAAGTTTTAGATTCAGTTTCAAAACTGTTCAAATATAGACGAACTCCATATTTTCAAGATGAATGAGTATGAGTAATATCTATTTTCCTCCCTACCAAGTTGACATAATTTGGAAATCTTCGCTTTTTTCGATCACCGCCCCATAACAATATTAGGACTATGGCCTGTTTGGAATGACTTTCTAAGTGATTAAAAAATGGTTTTTAAGTGTTGAAAGATTGTTTTTAAGCACTTAGAAAGTCATTTCAACAGGTCCTAAAACTCGATCGGCAAGCCAAGAACGAGTCCAACGAAAGGGAGAAAACCTTATAACAGTAGCCACCTTCTTGATCTATGAAAATTTTCAGACAATTTACTATCCTAGTTAAACTCAGAGATCAAATTAAGTAACTCTGCAGCGTTTTGAATTCTTCCTCCATTTGGCTTTCTTCTTCTTGTTGCCAGGCAGAATGGGTGTTAAATACAAGCCTAATTATTCCAAATAGTTCATGAGCCCACTCCATATAAATTCTTTCAACAGGTCACCAACACCCATAACATTAGAACATGACCCTTCACTTTCTTGCATTCTAAAAGTGTCCCATTTAAAGAGATGGGAACCCTAGTATCACCTGCCAAGTTTTCATTTCCAAATCCAGAGCTTGGACCATGCAAACTAAAGCATTCTAAGCATAAAATTGAATGCTCTACATTTATTTTTATGGGCTCATATACTTCTAGTTTGCTATTAGTTTTTCTTTATTAACAAATAAAGCCATAGGTTTCCACAGTACAGAGAATGGATGTCTGCAATTGACACTTTTTTCTTTTCACTCTCTAAATGGGCAAAAAGGAACCATAGAACAGAGTCATAAAAGGCATTTCCATAGTTAAGCATATGAAAAGTAATCAGTCACAAAACCAAAGCAAACACTTTTAAGTTTTAACTACCCAAAATAACCAGTCACCACATTACAGAGCCCATGAAAATAAAGTTCCTCATCTAAACTAAAGCTATTTGCTCTAGTAAACCATGAACATAACTGAATTCTTTCCCAACTTCACAAATCACAACATTAACTATTATAAGAATTTTGAATAACACATAGCCAAGTAAAAAGAAGAAGAGTAACCTGAAGAATTCATCTCCATCAAGCATGAAAATCCCAGGTTGTCCATGGTAATGATTCTCAATCACCACAATTTTACCTAGCCTCCTTCTTTCCCCTTCTTCCCACATATCCCCAATTTGCCTCCACCTCCCATTGCCACTGTCATTCCTCAATTCCATCACCACAGCATCTCTGTAATACTCATCCACAGGAAACACCCCCGAAATCGTCCTCGATTCGCCATAGCCACCCATCACCCAAAACTCCCTCTTCTCTCCATTTCCCACAAAAAACCCAACACACCCAGCTCGAAACCTCGGCAACCCATCAAGCGCAACCCACTCATCTCTCTCCACATCATACCTGTTAAATTATATTTCATATAACATCAAATTTACCATAACCCATCAGCTTAAGCTTTGGAGTTCAGCAATTACCTTTCGACCGAGCTCATTCGACTCCCCGCCGCCGCAAACATCGTGTGTCTCGACCCACCTCCAGCAACGAGAATCTGACCGGAATCATGAACCGCCGCACACGCAAAGCTCCCCCGCGGCGACAGCATCGGCGAGATGGGTTCCCACAACGAGGAGTAGAAATCGAATCGGAAAGCCGAGGAGGACGAGGAAGGACGGTCGATCGGATAAGAACGAGTGTCGAACAGAGAGCCGCCGATAACATACAAATTAGGGCCGAGGGAAATTGGGGTGAAATTGCAGAGACCGTAGACATGGGGATTACAGGGCATAGGCGGAAGAGAACACCAAGAGAGATTTAATGGGTCGAAGAGAAAAGGAGAAGCGATCAAAGGGTCTTGAGGGAAGAAACAGAGGAGTTCAGAGAGGGAATTTGGGTGAGTGAATCGAAGGGAAATAAGGGCTTTAGAAGAGAAGAAGATACGCCATGATTTGCAGGTTAATTTGAGACGAGAATGGTGGGAATAAGGGAGAAAAGAAAGAAGTAAAGCAGCTACATCATTGGGAAGAGCTGGAATTAGAGTGAAGGATTCATCGGAAGAAGAAGATATGGATTGAGGAAGAAGAGATTTCATTTCACCTTTCCCTTCTGCTTCTTCCTCAATTTCCCGTACTGGAAAATGAATAGCATAAGCAATTAAGCAAAAAGCACTTTTGGGTTTTGTTTGACACAGATTGTTGTTGGAATCAAAGATCAATAATTATCAGTTTGGAATTTTGGATAGATCATTTCTTTTTTCTAGTGGAAAAGGCAGGATTTTTATTTTATTTTATTTCAGCTCTCACGACTGTAATTGGCTGCATTGACCAGCCACGTGTGAGATCAGGTGTCTAAATCTGATTGGATTGGTTATTTGACATTTTTAACTTCTGGACACATTTTTTTAAATTTAATGAATTTATTAAAAATAATAAAATTTTGAAATTGGGAAACATTCCACTTTCAATTTATGTTCAATAGCTTCATGAATTTTTTAAATGTTGAAGGGGTAAATAAAATCTATTACACATAAAATTAAAAGTTTGTTGAGTTATTAGACACAATTTTGGAGACTAAACTTTTAAACTAAACTTTTAATTTAACTATGAAGAATCATATTAATTGATGAAGTTGACTTGAGATAACTAAAAAATGGTGATGATATGAAAAATTGACATCAAAACAAACCAACCCTTTAAAAAATTGAATTAAAACTCAATTGGTTAATTAATTTTAATTTTAGAAAAATGAGTTGATAAACTTCCAGACAAGGTAAACATAGTTTATTGTTAATTGTCATACTCGTCTTTTTGAGATCGAACGTCACATCCTTACGAGTGAAAACCTCATCGTATTTGCAAAAGAAAAACTTGGTTATCGTGCCTCAAAATTAACCCTATAAGTTGAATTTGTGATTTTCTTTTTAAAAAAAAAAAAAATATTTTAGTAAGCATTCCAGCCTAAGTTTCTTTTGCAGACAAATATTTGCTATAGGGCAAAGAGGTTAACAAGCTAGTTGATATTCTTATAAATTTATAATGTCAATGTACTATTTTATTATCCTATGCACAACAAAGTCGTCATTATAGGCTTAATATAGCATCACTCACTAAACAAAACAAACAAATAAATCACCATCAATCCACAACAACATAGCTCAACAAATACGAAGGATGATTAGTAACCAAAAAAAACCTAAATTTAAAACAAAAAAAACATGATTATTTAAACATTTTTCACACTAAAAACATAGTTCATGGTCGGAAACTTTTATTAAAAAAAAAAGTAGGCTAAATATATAAAATAATTCCTTTTTAATAGCATTGACACATACCATTTTTTTTTCATCTATTAGTAATAATAGCATTGATAGACGTTCACCCTTAATAGATCATTTTTATGTGCATCAATGTATAGCATTAATTGACATTTATCATGAATTTATCATTTTTTCCGTCTATTAGTAATTTTGCCATATATATTTGTAATGCTCCAAAAAATTATCTTTGAATGATTATTTTATTAATATATCTGAAAAAAAAAATTATACATATATATAAACCCTAATTCCAAACATGTCCTAAACAAAACAGTGTTATTATAGTAAGTGGTTACTATTTTTTTTCTTTTTAATTCAACACGTGTAGAGTATAGAGGTGAGGATTCAATCCTCTAACTTCTTGATAAAAAATATGTACATTAATCAGTTGAGCTATATGTTAGGTTGGAAGAATGAAAAATGATACATATATAACTTATACCTTACTTTTCTGTTTAATTTAAAAGTAAGAAAACATTGTTGTAAACTTATTATAAGTTCTTTTCAAAAAAAAAAAAAAACTTATTATAAGTTTGCAACACTTTAAATGGAAATAAACTCTTCACTTAACTAAAATAAAGAATCATTAATAAACCATATTGTCATCTAACTTAAAACACATTATTGAGGAATCTAACAAAACTTAACATACATATACTTAACTAAATTGTTGCAAAATCCAAATGTGAAAAGTAACTATTTTCTTCTTATTTTTGGGGATGTGTGTGTATTAACATTTAATAAGGAATAATAACATCTCTCTAAAATTGGCAAAAAGGAACTTCACTGCCATGCTTAAGTTTCATAATTGTGTTGGCTAAGTAATATCCAAATATGGCTCCACACATCTCCTTCTTAGTACACCTGAATACCCCATCAAACTTCTCTCTATCTCTCTCTCTTTAAAAACTGCCCCACCAATAATAAAATAACCTCACAAATTTCATAAATTGTTTTTTTTTTCAGGTTTGAAGAAGTTTTTGGCCATGGATAATAATAATGGGAAGATTGTTGTGAAGAATCATCATCAACAACAATGGGGTTGTGTAAAAGATGAAGAAACTTTTTCAAGTGATCATCATCATCATCAGTTTCAATGGCCTGCAAAAAATTATTCTTGTAACTTTTGCAAGAGGGAATTCAAATCTGCTCAAGCTCTTGGAGGGCATATGAATGTTCATAGAAGGGATAGGGCAAGATTGAGACTTTTGCCTTCTTGGGTGGCTGCTGATAATATTAATTCTTACCCTAACCCTAATTTCTCTTCATCTTGCTTCACTTTCACATCAAATAATAGCATTTCTTTGTGTTCCATTGATCAAGATCATGAGAAGAAAGAAATTAATGGGAGTTGTTCATGGAATTACAAGCCCTCATCAAGCCCTCAAGATCATCATGATGATGAAGAACTTGTTCTTCATGTGTTGAAGAAGAAGAAGAAAAGTTTGGTTAATTTGGAGCTGAAGATGGGGAATTTGGAAGCTTCAAATGAAGATCTGGACTTGGAGCTACATCTTTGAAATTTTTATGTGTTTAATTAGTTTAAGCTTATTTCTAAACCCTTTTTAAGAAGTGCTTTGTATGGCTTATGCCCTTTTTTAATTTTTAATTTTTATGGGAACTTGTTGGCATTTGGTACTACAGTGTTATTCAGCAATCACCTGTGTTTTATTTTGACTCTAAAATGGAAAACATTTTGCAGTTTTTCACTTTGATTTTCTCTCCTTGTTTCTCATAAAACAAACAAATGAGTTGTTCTTATTCCTATTTTGTTCATAATTCTTTTTGCTAGTACAATTTGCATGTGACTTTGTATTTTTTCATTTTTTTTTTTTAATGTATGAATATTAGTCATCATGCTTCATTTGTCTTAAGACACTCAAAACCCTAGAGATTTATTTGTTTTTTTCTTTCTTTTTTGTCGTTTTTTTTAACATGTGGGGTGCGAGAATCGAACATGTGACTTCTTAATCACTGGTCGTACATTATGTCGGTTGAACGATGCTCGTGTTGAATTCTTTTTTGTGGTTAAGTGTAGGATATTGATTAATTTTGAACAAGAAAATGAGAGGGGAGAATCATTTATGATTGAAGCACATATATAAAAGAGAGAGAGAAAAGAGTACATATCATATGAGATTAAAAGAGAGTATCTTTTTTGATTGTTCTCTCAGAAAATACAACACTCAGTATTTTCTTTTCATGGACAAGTAATGTCAGCTCTTCAGCTGGGAGACTGAGAAGTGCATAATATTCTGTGTCTCTCAACTTCTCTTCTCTTTTTAATTTTCTTCCCATTTTTTTGGATTAAATAGAAAGACATTTCTATATATGTTTTAATCTTCTTAAAAGACACTTTCAAACTCCATACACATCGTATAGTGTATGTTTTATTACGAGGTTGTTCCAAAAGTACAATTTCTATATATGTTTTAATCTTCTTAAAAGACACTTTTTATTTGCTAGGATTTTAAGGATATAGAGATTTGAGTTAAAAGGTTAGAGTATGTTTTGGTGATTTGAAAATATAAATTTGAAAACAAGGCATTTATATACGATTTCAAATATGTGTTTGGTAGCATATATTTAGAAGTTGGATCTCAATCTAATTAATTATTCAAAATGTGTTTAATAATAGATATTTATAAACTATAAAACTAGTTTTAGTTATTAATATAGGTTGAATATAAATTATTATTATTTAATTTAGAACATATTTTATGTTATAAATTTTGTATAATTATTATTTTACATTATCATATAATCTATAATATAATATATTATACATGTTTTTATTTAACAAAAATAGATCGAGTTTATAACATGGAATACGATATTTATTAAGATTTTTATCCCTTTAAATATAATTATGCACTTTAAAAGTTTAAATTCAAAATATAGATAAAACGAAAATATAAAAATGATGTTTTCAAAGTTTCTACTATTTAACAAGCGCTTGTGGCCTAATGGATAAGGCGCTTGACTTCTAATCAAGCGATTGTGGGTTCGACGATTGTGGGTTCGAGTCCCACCAGGCGTGTTACCCTTATTATAATAAACAGTTGATAGAAAAATGAAAATTAAAGATATTCAATTAGATTCGAGTTGGTTTATCAATTCATACTCATCTTCATTAGAAAGAAATAATTTTTTAAAAAATGAGATATATATATAAAGATTGAGAGATATTCTTGGTTAGAAGTGAGACAAAAAACAATTAATGGTCACATGATCATATGTCGTGAAAGAAAGAAAGAAAAAAAGGAACACAATTTCCCATTCGCTTCCATTTTAAAAGGGACTTGGTGTTGCCTCATTAGTAGCCTGTGGGGGACAATTATCATCTCTTACACAAACACAAATTGAGTCACCCACTAGTTTAGTCTTCGAAAACTCACTCGATACAAAATTGAAAGTTTAGAGAGATCTTGTTTTCGAGGGGTGCAACACGAGGACTTTCTAAAGTAGTCACCCAACTTAGTACTACTCTCCCTCGAAGATACTTAACTGCGGTGTTTTGATGGGATTTGATGCATTAGTGTTGATATGATCGCACCCGAAAGTTTAGAGATCTATTAGACACAAAATTGAAAGATTAAAGAGTTATTATACGTATTAGACACTCGTTCAAGTTTAGAGATGTATTAGCTAGACACGGTCTTAAAAATTGAGAGACGAGTACGAATAAAAGTTGAAAAATAGAGTACAAAGGCAGTGGTAGTAGATGAGTTGAGTGTAGTAGGTATAATTTAGAGAGAGTAGAGTAAGCTGGTATTGTATTGGTTTGGTTGGGCAAATGATTCGAAGTTTGGGTGTGTGAAAATTATAAGGTTTGATTTATTTGGTTTTGCATGTTCCCCACAAAATGTTTGGTGTCAGGCAGAGACATGATGGCCTTTCCTTACATGGAAACACATTATTAGTTAAGTCCTAAACCAAAAACAGAAAACATTACAACACTTCTCTCTCTATTTTTAATTTCACCAAAACAAAATGCCATAAAATGTGTTGTTTTTAGCTTTGGAAAATGAGGTCACAAGCAAACAAAAGCATTTGAAATAAGAAACTGATGAAGCTTTTGGGGTTTTGGTTTCTGAAAATGTGACTGTTTTGGTGAAAGAGAAGGGCATGGGATAAAGTTACCCCCCAAGTCGGCGCATGTCACTTTCCTCCCCCTAAATTCCATCTCTTTTCAAACCAAAATTAAAAACTTTACCAAATGATTATATTCTCTATTTATATACTTATAATCTTCTCCACTTCTAATCGATGTATATCTGTACTGGTATCTTCTATCTTAAGGTTTTTAATCATCGTGCTTTTGATGTATGGGCATGCACTATGATAATTTCGACGTGTGAAGGCCTAAGAAGGCTAAATGTAGAGAGGCATAAGAGAAGTTGATAGATTATGGGTGTTGAGGAAAGATTCTTACAAGTATGGAATCGGAGTGATGTTTTGGATTTGATTGCATTTAAGCAACATTTTCTTGTGTTTTCTTTTTGGCCACACAAATTCATTGTGCTTCTCCTAATTACTACAAATTAACATCTAAATTATGAATTAGAAAGGATAACAAGTATATTAATATACTAAAAAGATTCTTTTTTTTTATATATATGTGAGTGTCGAAGCTATTTTTCATCGAACAATAGTTAAGAAAATTCATTATCAACTCGTTTTTTCTAAACTCTTTATTATATTTTTTATTTTTATCTACCACTAAGCAACCAAAAAAGTACTAAAAAGAATATTGAGAATCTCATATTTTGATGTGTGTAAACTCAACATGATTAAGCATTGAGAGAGAGTTAAAAATGAAGGATTGATTAGGACATGCCTAAATTGGAGCCAAACATTCAGGTCATTATAGCCGGTCGGATCATTTTGTCAAACAAGTTGCCTTTTATAATAAAATGCGAATTAAAGATTGTATTGTATTCTTCAAGCTTAATGGGAAAATGACAAATCAAATTTACATATATAATATAATAAAATAATTAATTATATTTGGGAAAAATAAAATTGAAGTTGAAGGGTGATGGATCAATCAAACATCACACAAGAGTACTCACAATTAAACAAGGATTAATCTAGTGATTATGAAGGATTTCTCGGACTCACAATTAATCGTGATGATTATGAAGAGCCTTGAAATATGAGTTTAAGGTTTCGTGGTCACCTGCATAAAAATTAATTTCCTATGATTTTTTTTTACAATCAAATATAGTAGAATCGCCAACAAAAGTATAGTTCAACGGCATGATGTATCGCAGGTCCTAGATTTAATTCTCATTCAAAAAAAAAAATAATAAAAAAATAATAATAAATAATGTAGTAGAGTCAGATGGTCTGTTCCGTAAAATTAATCGAGGTGCACATAAGTTAGTTTAAACACGGAGAAGAAAAAAAAAATACTAACAATTGTTGTATAGTTTTCAGCACTGGCGTTGTTGTCATCAAGGTTGCTGCCAATTCTTTTGCAAATTTTCTTGTAGACTCAGTCAATTTTTTATTTATTATTAATTACTTTACTATATTCCTTGATCAGAAAGTTAAGTGAATAATTAACATAATACCTTTTCCATTCCTATTAAATAATTTTGACAAAGCTGCAAGTTTTTTTTTTTCTTTTTTTAATAATTTTGACATAGTTGATTTTTTTGGACAACTAACGTAACATCGTATGAACCGATAAGATATTTAAGGGGTGAGTACACTAATTTAATGTGGAATATTTTTATAATTAATTTGTGCTTATATACTCATTTGTTCTTTTTACAAATAGAAAGATATTCATGATTTAATTAATTTCTGCTATTTTTGTAATCAATGGTCGCTTTCTTGACAGAGAAACCATGTCTCCCATGCATATGTAAGAATCGTTTTTAAAATATATATATATATATATATATAGTTATATTATATAGTTATATTGTTGTGAAGTAATTATGCAGTAGTTGCATATGCACTTTTGTCATGTATTCAAATAAATCTAAGAAGAAAACTTTACAAAAATAAAATAATAATAAAATAAATAAATCTAAGAAGAAAAGAATGTTTTAGATGTCATACAAACATTTACCTTAATGAAAAAGTTAGTTTTTAGGGTTTAGTCTCATCTTTGTCAACGAAACATTTTGGAGGTGTTTAATTAGGACACCAACTGGTAGTTGGGTGGACTGAATTATTATTAACTCAGTTGACGTTTGATTCACTGACTATTATAACTCACAATTAATAAAACTACGTTGACTTCAATAGTATTTACTATTCACAATCTATTATAATTCACAGACTATTATAATTATCGACTATTTTAACTCACTTAACGCCTCAAACAACTCCTTTAAAACTATAATTGGTATACTTTGAACTATTTATTTAATTTGGTTAAAAAAAAAGAAAAGAAAAATCATATCAATTTTGAAACCCAATAATTAGATACCATATGTTAACCTATATAAATAGTTACTTTGTTGCGAGTTAAAAATCGAATTTCAAAGACTCGCTATAATTTTTATTTTTGTCAGTTCGAACATAACTTAGATACTTCTGATCTCTTGATTATTAGTCCTTACATCATGTCAGTTGAGCTATGTTTTTGTTGGCATTAACAATAGTTTAATTAATGATAAGATGTATTAAAAACGGTTTCTGATAGGTAGTGCCAAAGTTCCATTGTCACCCATGTGAATAAAAAAAGAAAACTAATTAATTAATTGATTATATAACCTAACACAATCAAACTTTATAGATATGATCTTGGCCTGCAATATCAATGCAACAATGAATAAGCAACATAATTACATATGCATGCAATAATACACATGAACTCAACAGAGAGAGAGAAAAAAAGAAAAAAAGAAAAAAAACTTCTCAATAGTCAATACTCTTTAATTGAAGAAGACGGTTGAATTGCTATGAATGAAAATCAATTATATGATCAAATTTGATTGTGTAGGGACAAAAATTATAGACAATGCTAATTTTCTAATTATATATAAAATATATACAATATTCCATTTTTATTATTAAAGACTTGTCCATAAAAACAGCTATTATTTATTTATATGTAAGGCTTTTTTCATGAAAGGCTAGATATTAGCAAATTAGAGGATGAAAAACAGAAAAACAAAACTTTTTTTATAAAAAAAAAAAAAAAAAAATCAAGTGGGATTTTAACCTCTAACTTCTAGATCGAATTTCTAATGCCTTAATCCAATTAGAACTATGTTCAAGTTGGTTGGAAAATAAACTACGATGGTTTGGAAAAAATAAACCTTTTCTATTTTTTTTAAAAATCAACCTAAAATATAAACCATACCCCATTGCTTCTCCATCTTCAACATTCTTGATTCTATAAACCAAATCTCTTTGCTACTCAAATCTAAGTTTTTTTTTTTTTTTTTTAAAAAAAAAAAATTGTACTTACTGTTGAGGATCTCACATCGAAAAGATGGAGGGACCTCACTCACAATATAACATACATGAGTTACTCTTCCTATCATCAATTAGTTTTAGGATGGAACTCCATGATGTCTAATATGGTATCAGATGGTGAACTCAAAGAACCCCATGTTGAGGTCACCTCGAAAAGATGAAAGGATCTCACTCACAATATAACATACAACATGGACTATTTCACCTATTATCAGTTGATTTTAAGATGTGATAAAGAATTTAAGCTACCCATGGTTGGTCTCATAATCATTTGTATGATACATATAGGAGAAATAAATTTAAGGAAGAAATCTTCCCTTTGCTGAAAATCAAAGCAAGTGGAGGGTGTGATTGATACATAAAATCATTTTTCATTATATCTTTCTACTAATTATATACATTTATTTATTTATATATATATATGACCCACATTATACTCTATACAGCTTATGATTTCAATATTTGGTGAAACCGTATAATGTTCAATTACAATATATTAGAAGTACATACCAAGTTTACTCGCTAAAATATTTTCTTTAATCTATCTTTCCCTTTAAAATTTTGATTAAATATTTAATTAATAGTAGACATAAATTAAGAGACAGATAATCGTGAGAGTTTTGTTTTGAGGTTATAATTAAATATATATATATATATATGAATATTTTTATTGTTAAGAGAAATTCATCATTTTATCTACATGTAGATTGTTCTCCTTTTGAAAACCAGCTTACTCAAGAATGTATATATCTCATATTATTAAATACATATTGTATCCTCAAATACGTATATACATGTATTGTATAAAGAAATTAATTAATATGGTAAATGGACAAAATATTTTGAATTTTGAAATAGTTTTTCTAACATGATTAGGTAGGGTGAAAATATTTTGATGCGTTAACTATAATTTCATGTCTTTCAATACAAAATGATCACTAAATGACAAAAAAAAAAATATACGAGTTTGTTGGGAAAATTGTACGACTGACCCTTTATTTTAGTCAATTTATCAAACTGACCCGGATCTAAAAAAATGAGTCAAATTGACATCTATTGACATCTATCATTTTTTTAAAATATTATTTTCTAGTTCTAGCTGCGGGCGCGGGCTGATCTTGCTCTAGCTCGGACGCGGACTGGTCTCGCTCTAGCTGGGGCTGGTCTCGAATCTGAAAAAAACTTCAGATCTTAAAAAAAAATTGATGATGTCAGCAGAAGGACAATTTGCTTTTTTTTTTTTCAGATCTGGGTCATTTTTGACAATCTTGTTAAAATAACAGATCAATCGTACAATTCTCCCGAGTTTGTTCATCATAAAGTTTGAAAAAACTTTAAACCTATTTAATTTTTTTTTTTTTTTTTTTTTTTTTTTTTTTTTTTTTGCTATAATCCATCTCACAAACAAAAATCTAAAAACCAGCTAAAAAATTAGGTAATTTTTCTTGTAATAACATTATGATCAACCTCTTTCTAAGACTTATATTTAAGATCACCCAACACCAACAACAACTCTCATGATCACTTTGAGAAATTAATTAAAATGAGACTTAAAAAGAATTTTTAAACTAAAATAAGTAATATATTATAAAAAGTTCTTCAATACCATGGCAAACAACCCTAGTCAAACAATAGTAGAATTATATGTGTTAGCTTTAATCATTATAATATAGCTGCGATAACTTCAATAAAGCCATGTCGGTTAACGTCAATATTATATTCAATTTTAAAATATATATATTGACCAACTCTTTCTCTTTGTGTGCCGAGAAATGAACCAAACTACAAAGTTTATTAATACTTTTGAATTTTTAAGTTCTTGCTTCAAAATTCAAATATTTTTTCTTTATTAACTCTTTAATATAATATTTATGTAACGTGGTATAATTATATTATTTAAAGGTTATGCTAATAGAGTTTATTGTATTTGTTAACGTAACATAATTTAGTGGTAATTGACATGTACTCCTTTTCTTAAATTCGAAGAAATCTTCATATTTTACCTTTGTTATACTAAAAAAAAAAATTCATTGTATTCAAATTCATACATTTAGTGACATAAAGTGTAGGATTGATAAAATATTAACACATAGATTTTTGTAGTTCGACAATATATGGAGTGAAATTCGAACCTCCCATTTTGGTTGAGGTTGATTATAATGTTTTAATTAATTCAGTTATGCCCCGTTGACCTTCTTTTGTAGATAAAATCTTCAATGAGTAGAAAGAAGCAACCTTACTAATAAAGGTGCTTGTTGAGTAAGGCCGGCTTTCGAGCCCAAACTTCTTGTGCTGAGACATGCGCCTAAGGAGAAAGTCTTTGCAACCGAAGTTCGTCGAGGAGCCGAGTGACCAGCCAACTCAGTTCTTTTTTATCCCACAATTTCTTCCAATTTCGGGGGTCGATAGACTGCATGTCGACCCCCTTAAAAGATAGGGGAAACATTTGTCAGCTAAAATGACCACCATTCGTGGCATTCTTGCCTTCGACAACGACATAAACTTATTAAATACAAATTTAAAAGTTTATTCAAAAATCTATTAAAATATTTTGAAAGTATAATGATTAAAAAATAAAAAATAAAACATGTATATTTGAAAAATGGTTAAGAGTAAGAGATATCTAAGGATGGCTACTCGAAGACAAACGAAGAAAAAGAAAAGTTGATTAAAGAAACATAATATTGTCTCCAAAAGATGAATACATCAAGAGCCGGCTAAGTAATGGCTGTCTCAACCCAAAATAATAATAATAATAATAATAATAATAAATAAATAAATAATTCTCAAGACCTGTTCTGATTTGGTCTTCCAATATAGATCCTCCTATAGACAAAACCAAAGTATTATATTTGTCTCTCATATCCCTTCATCTCCCCATTCCTCCTTTCTCTATATCATTTATCCAAAAATTCCCTCTCAAAATCTCTCTATGTTGGGAACCAAAAACATCTCCCATGGAACCTAATCATATTTCCACCACCACCACCGCCACCACGAACGAAGATCAGAACTCGAAAACAACCACCGACGAGCCCGACCAAAGCACCGAAATGGGGAGTGGGCGGTCGTACGAGTGCGTATTTTGCAAACGAGGGTTCACCACAGCTCAAGCTCTCGGCGGCCACATGAACATCCATCGCAAAGACCGTGTCAAAACGAAGCCTAATACGCCCTCTAAGCCCGAACCATTCAACCATCATTCATCAACTCTCCGCCCAACAACAACAACATCATCAACCCTAATCACAACATCATCCTCCCATCACCAATCTTTTCAAACCTATTTCCCCACATCTTCTTCTTCCACTTGGTGTTTGGGTTCCACTACTACTACTTCTACTACACCACCTCATCATCATCAACTGCCCTATCTACATACCAACACCAACAATAGACCTCAAATTTCAAATGTGTTCAAGGAGAATTGGACCAATATTACCCTTGCATCCCGATCATCGCCTGCCCTGATGAATCGTGGAGACAAGAGATCCGATGGTAATGATGATGATGACGATGATGATAATGGTGATGATGAACTCGATTTGGAGCTCCGGCTTGGCCACGATCGGTAGTAATATTTTTCCATTTGAGGCATACGACGATATATAATTTGTGTGTGCAGTTATATCTATATATATTATATATAAATATATATTTTTGCTGTGTGTATAGACATTGGGTACGTTTTGTATTTTTCTTTTGAAGAGAGAGCATTATTTGATTTTGGAATAAGGAAAAGCAGTACAAATTGGGATGATCATAGAGAGATATTATATATCATATATCGCCGCCGTCTACGGTGCTGGCCGGCCGGATGCTACTGCTGTTGCTGCCCTCTTATGTTTTTGTAGGATCCATGTAAGTTTGATTTTTTATTTTAATTTTTTTTTTTTTCATTCAAAGCCCTATACTTGATGAAAGGGTCTTTTCAGGGGATTTACATATATTTTTTTTGTTTTTATTTTGTACGAGTGTATTCTTTTTTTTGCTCATGAAATTGAATCTCTCTTTTTATTGAATATCCATATTTTTGTGTATATCTCTTTGATTTAATTTTTTTTTTCCTATGAAATTAAAAACTTGAGGTTGAATACTTGCGATTAAAAGGTACATGGGGAAAAGTTGTTTTGCATTTCAAGGCTCCTACTTGACATGATTATTATATATAAATAAATTTAAAAAAAAAAAAAAAAAAAAAAAACAAAACAATGTGTAGATTTTGTAAAATTGAAGTAATTAATTAGACAGCATATTTTGTACGATGATTATTGCATGTGGTGGGCGTGCCGATGTTGTTGGAAATTCTTGAAGAAATGTTACTCATTTTCAATCCTCCATTTTTGGTCTCTTTTTTGCTATTTAATTTATGTCTAATACTAATTTTCAAAGTGTTTTCGATGGGTCAATTTGTTTTTGCTAAATTGACATTAATTGTTTTGTGGGAAGCTAATGAAAATGTGAAATAAAAAGAAATTAATTAGACGTTAAGATTTAAGAGGGGGATCATTAAAATGACACTTGAATCAGTAGGGTTTATCTAATTACTTTAGTTATGGAGTTTTTAACCTTAGCATGTGTCTTTCTTATTTGTGTCAAAATATCTTGGGGTTTCAATGGTAATTAAGACGGTTTACCTAGCTAATTGAAAATGGTAGGGGTTTATACATATATATATATATATGATAGAAAATGAAACCTATTATTTTTTAAAATTTGTAGTAGTTTGCATCTGTGAGTTCAACCAAAGTCACACATTAGTTAAGAAATGAGAAGATCGTGGGTATATAAGTAAAAACAATATCTCTATTGTAATAAAATCTTTTAGGTGAAATCAAAAGCAAAATCATGTGGTTTAAGTCCAAAAAGACAATATCATAACAATGTAGAGATATGTGGATGTTCGTTGTCCACTACAAAAAAAATTGACCTTTTTCGAACGTCATCGCAACCTTCGAAAAAACACTACATGAACCTTCGATAAATATTTTTTCAAAGGTTAACTGAACTTTCGAAAAGTGTCGAAATAAATTTCAGTCGGAAAAAACTTTTCAAAGGTTCATTAACCTTCGAAAATTAAATTTTCAAAGGGTTCATTAATCTTCCAAATTTAATTTTTTTTCGATGGTTCATTAACTTTCGAAAATTAGTTTTTTTCAAGGGTTCATGAACCTTCGAAAATTAGGTTTTTTTCAAATGTTCAGAAAATTTAGTTTTTTTTCAAAGTTTCATTAACCTTCGAAAATTAGTATTTTTCACCCAATTAAACCAATTTTCGTAGCTTGTTTAGTGTTTACACTTTTAGGTTGAGTTTTTCATTTTTTTAGATTTCATTTGACTTTAATTGACGAGCAGAAGATAACATTACAATACACACAAGCAAGCCGATGAAAGTTCATAAATGGATTTATGGCATTAAAGTTTAGAAATGGTAATAGACTCATGCCCCAGACTTAACCATGTTGGTGTGCTTCGGTGACATAGTCATGTGATCTGGTTAATTAAAAGTGATAATGCTCGAGTCTAAACACTCTTACGGATTTCTTTGGCAGCCAAATGTTGTAGGGTTAGGCGGTCTGTCCCATGAGATTAGTCGAGGTGCGCGTAAGCTGGTCTGGACACTCACAGATATAAAAAAAAAATAGACAATATCATATCAATGAAAAGATATGTGGATGTTCATTGTCCCTAAACCGGATCTAATTTCAATTTATTTGCGAACTGATTTTTATTAAGGAAGTTATTGATTGTGATGGTTAGCTCTCACTATACTCTATGATTTAGCCTCATGTACATGGGATACGTACATTATTCATGTGATACTTTTTTATATATATATATATATATATATATATATATATATATATATATATATATATATATATTTCATCTTCTTCCTCTCCGGTAATATCAAAATGACTTTTTATGAATGATGAAAATATTTTTTATACTATTTCGAGCAATTAACAGATAATATGGTACTATAAATAAAAATTTAGAGACCATATATAGACTAGGAAGATGATGGATCTATAATTCTAAATAATTTAATAGAAAGTACTGCATTATTTGTAATATTCTCAAAAGAAAAAAAAGTAATGCATTTATTTAATAGTTTATTTTCTTTTCAAAATACATTTATTTTTATTTAATAGTAAAAAGGCAAATGAATACTTAAATAAATTCATGTTGGGATTACGAGTCAAATTAATTCAAACTCTACATTTGAATGAGTTGTTGGACCTAATCTTTGAGTTATTTTAATATTCAAATCTAGCTTGAAGAGCCTGCAATTCAATTGGTGTGTCAATGGACAAAAATTTAGAGACTTTGGAATGTTTCCAATTATGTCCATTGGGTCTCTTTAAGTACTTGCTACACTTTTATATATATTCTCTCCCAAACTTTTGTATAATATATATATATATAGGGCTGATTGAGCGAAGTCCAAAATATTTACAATTATAGTAAAATGTAAAATATTTTGCATTAAAAAAAAAAAAAAAATTGGTCCATGTAAAAGACCAAAAGGTCCAAATCCAATTGACAGTGGCGCATTCGCATAGGTTGCTATGTGATTGGTTCAGCTATCGCATAGGTTGTTATGGGATTTTGGTTCATCTTTCAAACATCATATCTCTTTCGATATAAGCTCGTTTTAGCTAATTAACCACTCATTTTTATACGTTTTATTCGTGTTGTTTCCAACTATGCTTATAAACTAAGCAAAAGTTTAAAGGATCTTGTATAATACCAAAAATAAAAAATATTTAAGTTTAAACTTTGGAAGAGAGAGAGAAGAAAATACGAAAATGGGAGAGGAGAAAGAAAAGTAATTTTTATCATCCTCCTTGATGTTTTTTTCGATTTTCTGTTCAGAGATGGATAATTTCTTCTGCAATTTCCGTGTCTTACTTCTCGTTGCAGATGTGGCGTTCATCTATATAGAGTTGATTGCATATATAGAGATTAAATAAGATAAATAAAATCAATTAAATAATGATAATACAAGAATAAAAAAAATCATTTTACAAATTTGCTATATTTACAAAACTTTTCAAAACAGACTATATTACAAAATTGAAATTCTACATCTACTACAATTTTTCTATATATATATATATATAAAAAAGTTTGGTGAGGTTTATGAAGATATCTTATTACAATTTTAATTAAACAGTTTTTTAATTCAAGTTTTGTGTATACAAAATTATAGAGGAAAAAAAAATTTATGCCCTTAAATTTTGGAGGGTGTATAATTACCAACTCTAAAACTAATAATTATATTAATGAAAATTATCAACTTTTATTAGTGTATCAATTTACACATACTCTATTTGAAAAACGTTACTTCGCCACACGTGTGGAGAATTATAATTGTATCAATTAAACGTACTCCTAATTTTTTTTTAAGTGAATCAATTTAGACCATTTATTTGAAATGTGTTCATGCATCATTTCTCACGTGTGTAGACTTCTTCAAATGATGAATTAACAAATTGTTCGAGTTGTTTTTCATCTTCTCTTTTTTTTTTTTTTTTTATCGCAATGGCTTTAATTGATTTATGAAAGTTTAGGGATATAAATTAATTTTTGCCCACAATTAAATATTAATACACACAATCTCAAATTGCAAAATGTTGAAAAATTATGATTTCTTCCAAAATTAAATATCAAACTTTCAATTAGATTAATTGTCCCCTAAAATTATAAATGTTGAAAAATGTACCAATCATCCCCTAAATTATAAGAGTTATTTAATCAAACCTTTCAATTGCGAGGTAAAAATAACGAGATATAAATAAATTATGGAATAATAAATTAAATAGATCTCAAATCTCAACCTCCCACAGGTTAGAACCGAAAAGTTGAACGATCACAAAATACAAGAATAAAAAAGATAAAGGGAAAAGAGAACGACATCGAGAGATATACTGGTCCGCTCCGATTTTGGGACTACGTCCAGACAATTCTGGAACTACAGGTTCTACTATAATAGAGATTATAAAGTCCATCAAGCTCACGCTATAAAACTCATCTAAATAGTCCAACTCGAACTATTTCCTTTCAAATACCACAACTCAATAATTTGGAATAAACAAAGAAGAGAAGAGAGAAAGAGCCTGTCTATTTTTTCCTAATTGCTCACTGCTCACAAGAAGAAAAAAAACTGAACAAAAATTAATTCTTAAATTTGTCTCCCATAACGTCTGCCCAAAAATCAACCAATAAATATATATATATATATATATATATATATATATATATATATATATATTTCAGCCATAAGTTAAACTTAAGGCCCATGGCCAAAGCCCAAATGAGCATGTCTTGGCAATTCACAAATTTAACATATAATATAATTATATTATATAATATCATATCATATATATATTTGATGAGTTTTGTCTCCACAAAACCACACCAATTATACCCAATAAATTGTTATAATTTAATCTTTTTTAATTTTATAAAATTTGAAACGATAATATATAAACCATATCAAATTAGTTTTCATGGGATGTTGAGTTGTTATCTCCATTTAAGAAAACAAAAATAGATATAAAGAAAAAATCCTCATTGATTTGATTTTAATTTGTAAGATCCAATCGAGAATATGTGGTAGCATTTTCTAGAGATGTGATTTCTAGATATGTAGTTATTTGTGATCATGAATCTTAGAATGTTGGTTGTCTTAAATGTAACAATTTGGGATTCTTCTATATTATTCTAGTACACTTGCACTGTTTTTAAGTCGGTACATGATGTCCTAAAACAAAATTTATCAATTTTCACGAATTGTATAAAATTTGAATTTGTTTTAAGACATCATGTGCCGACTTAAAATTCATTAATGTTTACAATAGAATCAACTTTTGAATTGACTACATTCTCGGAGCACTTTTTCCATACCTAGGAATAATCGATTTATGAACGAAATATAGGTTTTTGTTGATGACCTCTTATCCATTTAAAGGAGTTGTCAGATTCAGGGTTTCGTTCTTATTAACCGAAAATGTAACTCTATCACTCATGAACTAGCTCGATATGCGAGAATCTCAAAGTACTCTAAGATATGGATCGAAGACTAAACAGGTCGTGGATGTCCACAGCATCAGTTCTTGAGAATAACTACTCTTTTTAATTATTATTTTTTTGGACATTTTGTTGTGCTTCTAAAACTAAAAATAATAATAATAACAAAGGTCATCGAAGTTTATAGTTATCGTTTATAACATTCAAGATGGCTTGATTTTTTCTTTCAATTTGGAAGTCAATCTTTTCTTGTATTTTGGCAATATTTTGTATATGGTTCCAAATTAGGGTTTGCTGTCGAAGTCATTCAATTGCCCAAGCCAACATCTTTTTTTTTCAAAAACTAACTCTTAAAGTTATGGTAACTAGATGCATAAACTTCTTGTAATAATCGCTCCCAATTCGCTCATGGATTTTATATCAAACCAAACAAATATCAATGATTAAACCCTACAAGACAAATAATGGATAAACATTAATAAAGTTTCTTAAATGGTTTGCACACAAAAATGGGCGAAATCATTTTACATCTCCAATGAATTAACATATGTTATCTAAAAGATAACGATAAAGGTCTGGTCGGGACTACACTTATCTTTTTGCAGTCCACTTCAATTACACTAAAAAAAAAATCAAAAGTATTTTTTTAAAAAAGAAGAAAGAAAAGTTTATCACGTGACAAACTGTAGTTGGACAAGTGGGTGTGCTGCAAAAAGAAAAGATGCCCCAATTTTGTTTTCTTCATATTTAAAGTAACATATTTGATTTTAATGGCTAATTTGTACAAACATGAAATGTAGCTCTCAATCTCTCACCTTCACAACTCAAATGAAGAATCCAATGGAGATTTTGGAAGTTTGTTCCCCTTTGATATCTACGAACAAGAAGATAAGACAGAGAAAAACCAAGATTCTGAGTACAAAAACCAGCTGAAATTGGTTGGTTGGTTGAGTAGTATTGTTGAGAGTGAACAAAAAATGAGGCACATAGTAGAATTTAGAACTCCCCAACACCCTTCTCTTGGCAAAAACAATTGGGGTGGAGCTTCTCCTTTGCTAGCTAGGAACATACCTCATGAGACTCTTGAACTAAGGTACCTCAAGCTAACCTCGTCTCGTACTCGAGACGAAATCTTTCCTCTTCTAGAAGACGAGGACGACGACGACTCCAATTACTACTTGCCTGTCTCGTATACGCCTCGACTACAACGTATCGAAAAGTCGAGGTACGTGAAAGGGAATTCGTTTTTGTTGAAATTGTCTTTGCCATGGAAAGGGAAGAAGACATTATTGTTTGGCTCAAACTCAAGGAAGACATGGTTCAAGAGATGGGATTATCAAAATAGGTGGCCTCAAGGCTGGTGCTGAAGTGTTGTGTGTTGTTAAGTTTATTTTGATTGTTATATATATTTCATACAATAACAGAATCAAACTAATGTGTCGATATAGACCTCATTGTTCATATATAAGGCGAAATGATGAGCCAATATTTTCATTCTTTCCTCAATGACGAATCACAAATGGGATCATTTACCAATTTTGAACCATATAACTTTCAAAACTTTCGATGAGATATGAGATTCTTGTGGGTTCAACCCTCTAAAAAAAAATATAAATTAAAAAAAAGTTTTTTTTCTTTTGATAATGGAAAGTTCATCAAAACCAACTCCTCATTTAATAGAGAACCAAGATGACAACCAAAAAGGGAACGAGAGTCTCAAAAGAGGGGCATTTTTACAAATGACTCTGTTAGGTTTCATAATATTTTTGTACTCCGTATAAAAAATAATGTTTCTTTTGCTCTTTTGCTGACGTCATATCAGACCTTTGCTTTGCTGAGCACGAACACCATCGCGAGAAAAAAATCTGTAATATTCATTGTCGAGCACAAGAATACTATAGTCGTCCCCTTGTGATCGTGCTCAGCGAAGGGTATTAGCACATTTTTTCCTCGCGATCATTCTCAGCAAACACTTGCTCGTGCTCAACAAAGGTCAAAAAACATAAAAAAAAAATAAAAAAATAAAACGGGTTAATTGACATTACGACACTCAAGGGGAGTCATCTGTGAAAATACTCCAAGAGAGCCACAACCTTCTTCCAAGGGGAAGATTGTCTCTATTCCACAAAAAAAAAAACTCAAATTTGAAGCAGCTCGAGCCAAGAAGTGTGTCGTTCCGTTGCACGATCAGGAACAGTAGGAGAACGAGAAGACACCCCCAACAATAAATAATGATATTTGGAGTAACATATCTAATAGTTGTGATTGACAATGTTACATTAAGTTAAAACATTTTACATACTTGATCATAGAAATTGTCAATATACTTAAATTAATTAAATCACTAGAATAATATTTTTATTTTTAAAAATTCATTTAAATCATGAACGAAGAGAAACGGTTCAAACTGAAAAAAAATATTAAATATTTGTTCTTTTTATTTTTATTTTATAATTTTAAGAGATGATTAAACAAATTGAAAGAAGGTAGAGTGTAGTATGCTATTTAATCTTACAAAATAAATCTTTAGCAACAAAGCACCAGTGGTCTAGTGGTAGAATAGTACCCTGCCACGGTACAGACCCGGGTTCGATTCCCGGCTGGTGCATCCTTTTTAATCCTTTAATTATTATTTATTTTTAATTTCCATTTTGGTTTGAAAAGTAATAAAAAAGAAATACAAACCGGAAACCGGCTGAAATATTTATTATGATACTCCTTGACCGTCACTTTTAAAATATTAAATAAAGGATTAAAATATTTTTAATCCCTTATTTATTTATTTATTTTTAATTTCCATTTTGGTTTGAAAAGTATTAAAATTGTCGCATTAAAAGAAATATCTACTTTCTTTATTACTCTTTCTTCAGAACATTCCAGCTTTTGGGAAATTACATCCCAACCCCTTTAAGATAAAGCAAACTTATGAACTTTATGGCATGCTTGAAATCAATAAAATGGTAATTTGGCTTTTGTTGAATTAAAAATAGAATATAACCTTCAATAAAACTCTAAAGTAACAAACTGTTTGCTGAATATATTCCATAATGAAGAGCAGCAGATGATATACTCGGTTTCAAACTCGTTCAACTTTAATTTGGTACAACGAAAACACATATTCACACAGACATCATTCAACACAACATCTATTCGAAAGTTACAAGTAATACTGATAGAACACTAAGCAGCAATACTGATCATTGTCTTCCATCCAGAGGCGAAGCTCGAGTTCTCCTTCGTTATGCAAATGGGACGAATTACCTTGTGAGATAGTACACGATGAAGAAAATTGCCACGAAAAGTGCGACTAGTGAGAACATCTTCGGCCTTGACTTGGGATCAAATACCTAAACAGGAGATTGAAATTAATGTCAAGAACGAGGAAAAGGAATATCGAAAGAGTGATTGAGAAAATGGCAATACCGTCTTGAATCGATCCATAGTGCCCGACAACACTCCTCTTGATGAATCCATATCATTACCCTAATAAACCAAAACGTGCAAGAATTTAGTCTCAATTGATAATAACAGCAAGAACTTTGTAACACAATTGGAGTTGACATACCATCCTATCCAGCATACGGTTATGACCCTCCACCTCCTCATTTATATCACCTGTCAACTGTTACAATAACATCTTTCAGTTTGTATGCGATTCGGGAAAAAAGAATATCTATCGAGGCTCTCGACCATCACTATTGCTATGCTTCCAAAATAGTCTATGTTTTCTACTCATCACAGATATTTAGCTATAATCCCTCGTGTGTTCTTTTTTATGAAAATCCCACTTGTTTGTTTTTTAACAATATGTAGTAATAGGTTAGAAAGTATTTTCTAATCCTCTACGTTCTCAACAATAATTGCAGATATTACAGGCGCAGAATTTGTTTTCGACAATAATTGCAGGATATTATAGGTGCAGAATATTTTCTCTGTTCCAACCCAACACTCAAACGTCTAAGATTAGTGACTGAGACTGGATAAGAAAGTAATACCCTTTTCAATAGGAGGACTCTGTCTTGCAAGCCTTCCAATGCTGTTTCATTATCATGCTCCTCAATTTCATGGGAAGAGTATGAAGATGAGGCCCTAACACCACCCTCCTCAATGCCATCGAAGAGAGCAACCCTATTGTTGCGCAGTTCCCTGCACTCCAAAAGATCATATTACAAGCAGAACGACCAGCACATAGGAAGATCAACATAAGATTCATTTGATAAAAATCAACTTGCTACTGCAAGGGTGCATGTAAGTGCATGAGAAAAAGATATTCAGAACTTCCATTCAACTTTCAAGGGAGGGTACATATAAGTGCATGAGAAAAGGTAAATTGTATTTTGACTAAAATTTAACCTGAATTGAGAGCTAACGAATTGAAAAGCAGTAAATGTCACCAAGATTAATATATGGGAAATGAAGTTCATTTCCAACATAAGCATGTAGTCAAGACTTTTTTTTTTAAAAATCTGGGAGTGTCCAGGCCAGCTTACGTGCACCTCGACTACTCTCACGGAGACAACCGTCTGACCCTACAACATTTGGTTGTCAAGGAAACCCGTAGAAAATTAATTCCTAGGTTAGGTGGCCACCATGGATTGAACTCATTCCTCTAGTTCCCAAGGCCCTTAATGAGCACAATGTCAAGCCATGATGGTTGCATGTCATCAAGATTTATCCTCAATAATCGAGTACATCTTGATAATTCTGGATTAGTAGACAATTATCCAAATCGTTATAAGGTGTTAATGTTAAACTTAAACTTAAAAGACTATATCAGTATGAAATGTCGCAAATAACATGAAGAAATGTTTGAGAATAAAAACCAAAGCCCTAAAGAATGAATGTGAATCATTATAAAATCACCTGCTAATGGAAGGTATATGCAAGAAAAATTAACTAGAAAAGTACCCTTCAGATGTTGCAACCTTGTAATGAATCAAGAATTAAGCAAGAATCTAGACTGAAGCATTGCTTTCCTCAAGATAATTCAGTTCCAATGAGTAAGCAACGCAACAAATAAGTAGTTCGCAGATTGAAGTCCCAACACTTGAAATTAGTCTATAGATACGTAATTAAGTTTATCGAGTCATCCATCTATCAAGATCTAGTAGCCAATAATTTCAACACAACACAACACAAACACCGAATCGTAAATGTAAATTTCATACAAACTAAATGAATCAGTAGAATTTCTTGAAAACGTTGGCTTCTGGCGCGGATTGCTTAATATGAAAAAGAAACTTAAAAGGGCGTAGTGAACTAAGATAAAAGATTGAAAGATTCAAGAAAAACCTTCTCGCGTTCATGGCTCTCTCGGGAAGAAACAGATTCCACGCCCAGCCCTGTGTTTTCTTGGATTCGCAATCAAAGATTTTTCGATCTGTTATACGCGCGCTTTCCTGTTGAGGATTTTGAACTTTGTTAAAGTAGAAATTGATCGGAGGGAAGTAAAATTAAGAGAAGCGGATGCAGCGGAGAAGAATCGCTAGAAAAGAACATCGACAATCCGACCTTGGAGATCAAAATTCTAAGGGGAATTTGAATTCGGTGGAGAATCGGGGGGAGGAAGATGAAAAAGATACGTACCAATTATCGAGCAGCTGAAAGTTTGAGAATTGACGGAGGGACGGGAGAAGCACCGGTGACAAAGAGGGACGATCGGCGAATCTTGACGAGGGTGTAACAGATATATACTGAAATTATTTATCCAAATTTTATGGTTAAATTTCATTCACTTCTAAACTTTTAGGTTTGTTTGGCACAGTGATAGCTCTTAAATAGTCATTACTTATAATAGTCGGAGATTATAATAATTTTAGTGTTGTTTTTTTTTTTTTGCAACGATAGTTTAATTAATGCAGGGATTGAACCCATGACCTTTTGGTCACCGGCACAACCCTATGTCAATTGAGCTATGCTCGGTTTAGCAATTTTAGTGTTGTTTAGGATATCAACTTGGAATTGTATGGACTGACTTATTAATTATTATAATTCATCTACGTTTGACTTATCGAATATTATAACTCAACGTCAATAATATAACAATATTGACTTCAATAGTACTTCACAACTCTTATAACTCACAAATTGTTATACCCATCGACTAATAACTCATCCCGCGTTCCAAACAGTGCCTAAATTATAATAAACTTAGGGTTGTTTAGGACACCAACTTAGAGCTGGACCGAGTTATTAATTATTATAATTCATCTACGTTTTACCTACCGAATATTATAACTTAACGTCAGTAATATAACTATATTGACTTCAAATAGTACTAATTATTCACAATTCTTATAAATCACAGACTATTATAACCACCAACTATAATAACTCATATCGCGCTCCAAATAGTCTATGATTGGAGTTACTTTTTTGTACTATGATTTATGATAGTGAGTGAACCAAACGTAGACTGATTTATAATAACTGTCCACCCAAGTATAAGTTGATGTCTCAAACACCCCCACTCAATTAGATCATTTATCTTCCTGCATAATGAATGCACAATTATTTATAGGGTTAGGGGAACTTTTGGTACGGGTTAATGCTATATCTTCTTCAACAAGAAAAAAAATCATTTTCATTTTGTATTTTGGATGTGATTCAACTTTAGTTTATGTACTTTCGATAAAACTTAAAATTGATTCTCTATTATTAATTTGAAGTTAGTTTTTATTGAAATTGGTTAAATAATAATAATAATTTTCATGACACTCAAAATTTATAGAAATAAGTTTAATAGTAACTAACCTGTTAGTGACTCGTCGATAGATGATGTCAGTTGAGTTATGTTCTTATTGACGTAAAAACTAAAATTTAACTAAGTTTAAAAGTATTCCGACCAAAATTAAAATGGTACTTTAACCTTATTTATAATACTATAAAATTGAATTTGTCATTCATTTTTTGAGGGCAATACAACCGTTGTTATATTCTTATATTTTGTTTTTCCTTTTTAGTGTAACTTATATTCTTATATTGGCATTTTAATAAATGTTTCAAAAGAAATTCCTAAAGTATTGTAATAGACAAATGTAGAAATGGAAATTCTTAAAAGAAAATTATTCGTGCATTAATCGTTTAGTTAAGTTTAGGTTGATAAATACTTGGAATTTTGATATTTAAAAATATAAACTTAATTTCAGGTGTAAATACAAAAATAATATTAACATCAATCGATCAAATTAAAAGTTATGAATATTAGAAAATTAGGTTTAATTGATAAGATTGTGAATGGAAATGGATAAGATCAAACACAGTCCAAATAAATATAGTCAGTGCAGTGCCCAGTGGATGGGGTTGGTTCAACCTGCACTGCACTTTTTTTTTTTCTTTTCTTTTTTTTTTCCTTTATAAATATATATTATTTTAACAAACCTGCATTCCTCTTCAAAAAAAAAAAAAAAAAAAAAACAAACCTGCATTCAGCTTAGGAATTATCTTAATTTTGTTTTGTTTTCTTCCTCCCTGCTAAAAAAAGAAAACTCAATGATATTAGAATATTGGATACTAAAAATTGCAACTACTTAAAAATACAAAAATAAAATGAAAAGTCAACTTGTGATGAACAATTTTTTTTTTTTTTTTTTTTACAACATGTTAGGGTGTGAGATTGAAGTTAAGACTTCATGATCACTAAACGATACATCGTGCCAGTTGAACTATGGTCTTGTTGGCGTGAACAAAATTTATTATTCATTCGTGATAATTGTGATATGATTCGTGTGATATCATTTTTTTTTTTTTTTTTTGAGAAAGAATAAAAAAAAAGTTTTTTATTATTCATTCATGTGATATGAATCTTGGTTTTTCTTTTCCCTAAAAACTGCAAAACTCACCCATCAATCCCTTTCTAATTTTTACCTATGAAAAAAAAGAAAAAAAAAACTTTAGAATTTTTCATTCAATCAATTAGCCACCTAAAGTTATAATTTTTTTACAATTAAATATTACAAAATGACAAATCACTCAAAATTATTTCAATCAACTGTTCAAAGAATAAGATTATTACAATCCTATATTCCAAAGTTTTTTTTTTTAAAAAAAATTAATTTAGGGTGTTTAGTACATTTTCTACTATTTAATGGTTTAATTATACAATTTCATAAATTTAATGCGATGTTTGATGAAATTAAAAGTTTGAGATACATTAACATAGTTCAACTTAAACACATGTACCCTCGACTTTTTCCTCAGAAAAAAAAACTTCTCTCTACGTTAAAGATATCTTTTCGAATTTGCCTATTTTGTAAAAAAAATAAAGTAGAGCAATTTATGTCAATGATTGGATCCTCACCTCGTAATGATCGAACTCGAAAGAAAAAAAAATACTTTTACAAAAACAAAATAATAATAATAATAATATAGAAAATTGGTAGTTGGGCTGAATTTTTGAATTAGGGCTTTTGTTCGTTGCCGGTGAAGGTTGAGAGCCCAAAGTGAAAATGGCCCAAAACGAAGCGTCAAGAAGAAGCTTTTCCGTCTGGCTGTCTCTCTCGCTCGGTCTCACTCCCCCCCTCTCCTCATCATCTTCTCTGACCAAGATTGCATTTTTAAAATCAAAGATTCTGAAATTCGCCTCACACCCAAGATTCCTTAACTATATATATGTTTGTGATTGTGGGCAACTCTTCTTCGGCTCATTTTTGTAAACCACAGTTCACAATTTTACAAAACTGTTGAGTTCAGGTGAAAATGGCGAATCCCCAGAAGCCATGGAAGGTGGAATATGCCAAGTCTGCCCGATCCTCCTGCAAGACATGCAAAACTCCCATTCAGAAGGAGGTTCTCCGCTTTGGCAAGATGGTTCAATCTACCCATTTCGACGGCTTAATGCCTGTACAGTACTCACCCATTTCCCCCCATTTTTTAGTTCCATTTCTCTCTTGGCTTTCTGGGTTTCTTCGTTTAATCCTTCTTGTCAAGCTCCACCTGCAAGTTTTAGGTTTTCAGTTACTCTGTTTTGTTCTTCGTGTTCTTTGTTAATGTCGTTACTCTTCTGACCCATTTTTGCTTTCTTGTTGTTCTTGTTGTTCTTCTGATCATCGTTGTACCGAAGTTCGAGCTTTGTTTATGGAGACATTTCAATTATGTGTATTTTGAAATGCCTTAAGGATTTGAGGTTATTGACATTATAATGATTAATTTCCGAGGGGGTTATTTTATTTCAATGGAGTAATTTGGGTGCTGTGCAGAGCAGCATTGTGAAATTAATTCTCTAATTATCAGTTCTTAATGTTGTTATGCACATGTTTTTCTGAACCAGATGTGGAATCATGCTGCCTGCATATTGAAGAAAGCAAAACAGATCAAAGCGTATGTGTACTAATGATAGTTTACCATACGAGTACTTGTTTAACATCCTATACATTTGCTAATTGGGTTGAATTTACCATATGATAGAATTGATGATGTTGAAGGACTTGACTCACTGAGATGGGAAGATCAGCAGAAGATCAGACAATATGTGGAAGACAGTGTAGCTGCAGCTGCAGTTGCTGTTACGCCTGTAGAGAATGGTATTGAAGTTTCGCAATCTTCTCGTGCTTCTTGCAAGCTCTGCAAACAGAAGATTACGAAAGGAGAGGTAGCTTTTTTTATGCAAATTCTTTTCACATCCTATTCTTTAAATCTGAATATAGTTTGACATCTTTTAGCTTTTTGTTTATTATTTTGATTTTTTGGATTGAAGTTCAAATCTAAACCAAAGAGAGTGTAAATGGTGTTTTAAGGATTTAGAGGTCTTACTCCCTATTGGAAGCTTTTGCTATTTATGTAATTGTTGAACTCCAATTTGAGGGAAGCTTAAAATATCCTGGGGTTTGCAAGAAACTGGGTATCTTTTTTGAAGGGCAATGGGGCATTGCATGATACACATCCGTTATATTTCTGTCTGTTTTCTTTATTGTGTTATCCATGTCCATGGACTAGCTGAATTAAAATGTTGATTTAGTTGTAACTTGTAACACATTTTTCAAATTCTAGGTTCGTTTGTCGACTGCACTAGATGGGAAAGCGGCCAAGGGCTTGTCTTGGTACCATGCAAACTGCTACATAGAACAATCTCCATCTACCCAAGTTGAGAAGTTGGCAGGTTGGCAAAATCTCCCACCTTCTGATCAGTCTGCTATTAGTGCCTTGGTTAAAAAGCTTCCATCTGCTGAAAAAAATGGTATGGCCTTCGTCTAATTCTGTGAAATGATGTTTTTGATGTTCTAATCTCATTCATTTATTAACTCTTTTGTGTGTGTGTGTGTGTGGATCATAGAAACAAAACAGACAACTTCAAAAGCTGGTAAACGTAAAAAAGATACTATGGAAGACCAGGATTCTAAAGTTACTAAGGCTGTAGGAGATGTTTCAGAGAGCAGGTCCATGAAGAATGCTATTGTTTTAGCAGATCCTCAAAATCCATCTGATCTAGTGAGTAAACTGGAGGCACAAACTAAAGGACTATGGAAGCTAAAAGATGATCTGAAAAAACAAGTGACAAATGCAGAGTTGCGACAAATGCTTGAATCTAATGATCAAGATTCCACAGGATCAGAGCTTGATTTGCGTGATCGCTGGTAATCTATTTCTTTCAAGCCTTGCCCCCTTCTTTTCTTATAATTGATTGTTATTGAAAGAATAGTATTGGACTTATCCATTCTTCTATGCATCACTCCTTTATGACAATTGTGGTTGCATCTTATGGTAATTCTTGAACAAATTCTGTTGAAAGATAGTCAGATATATCGTTCTTTTCTTAGGTATATTTAAATTAGCTGTTGTGATTTTACTTGTTATACCAAAACTTTTTTCTTCATTGCTTTTGATAATGCACAATTCCTAATTGATGCATGTCTTGTTTAGTGCTGATGGTATGATGTTTGGAGCACTTGCAAACTGCCCTATGTGTTCTGGTTCACTTCGTTACTCTGGAGGCATGTATCGATGTCATGGATATCTGTCTGCATGGAGCAAGTGTAGCTACTCTACTCATGAACCAGGGCGCCTTGAAGGAAAGTGGAAAGTCCCAGAAGAGACCAGCAACCAATATCTTAGCAAGGTTTCTGCTCAAACCAATCTTATATGAAAGTAACATGAATCATGATTTCACATCTGATGGTCTCTTGCAGTGGTTTAAATCTCAAAAAGGTGCAAAACCTATTCGATTATTGCCACCACCATCTTCTAGTAGTGCTAATGGCAATCAAGCTTCTAATAGTCTATCACAATCATCAAAGACCGAAAGCCTGGCTGATCTAAGAGTTTCCTTCTGTGGATTAAAAGATTCCATGGTATGATATTTCATTTCAAGCTTTTGTATCCTTTAAATTACTTTTATTGTGCATAATGCAATAGTTGAAATCATTGTATTGAGTTGAATCATTCAGGGAGAATGGAAAAAAAAAATTGAGGGTGAACGTGGAGCTGTTCATGCTAAGATAAAGAAAGGTATCTTCTTTACGGTCTTTTTCACCTTGTTGGTCAATCACCATGCAACTCTTTTAGACATATTATGTTAGTTCACTTTGATGACAAAAATAAAGTGCAGATACTAATTGCTTGGTTGTGAGTGGAGATGTGGATGAATATAATTCAGAAATGAAGAAAGCAAGGTATAGCATTCCATCCCTCTAGTTGTTAGTTTCATCTTTCTTAATCGATTGATTTCCCATTTCACTCTCTTTTGGTTACTGGATTCAATGGACAGGAGGATGAAGATACCTATAGTTCGGGAAGAGTATCTGGTTGATTGCTTTAGAAAACAAAAGAAGCTTCCATATGATAGATACAAAGTTGAAGCCCCTGGTGAGTCCACCAGCTTGGTCACCGTAAAGGTGAAAGGGCGAAGTGCAGTGCACGAATCTTCAGGCTTGCAGGATACGGGTCATATTCTTGAAGACAATAGAAGCATCTATAATACAACTTTAAGCATGTCGGACTTGTCAACTGGCATTAACAGGTATGCTTATTTTCTCCCCTGCACCCTAAATTGTCTTCCTATGGATCCATATTAGGGCTTTAAATTGTTAAGTAGTAAGCTTCTCTAGATGGATTGGTCAGTGGCAGTGCAATCCTCTTACATATTTATGTTTATTATTGGAAGCTACTATATTCTCCAAATCATTCAAGATGATAAGAGTTCACATTGCTACGTATTTCGCAAATGGGGTCGAGTGGGAAATGAGAAAATTGGAGGAGTCAAACTTGAAGAGATGACCAAATCAGATGCAATCCGTGAATTCAAACGTTTATTCCTTGAGAAGACAGGGAATCCATTGGAGGCCTGGGAACAGAAACAAAATTTTGAGAAGCAACCTGGCAGATTCTTCCCACTGGACATTGTACTTCTCTTCCTTCCATCATTATTTCATCATCTTCTTTACTACCATTTACTTTCTCGATTCTACAGCTTAACTAGTGATTATTGTCAGTTTCAATGGTCTAGTCGTATCTCAGATTCTCAATATTTGAACTTGTAGGATTATGGAGTGAACAAAGATATGCCAAAGAAACCGAAGAATTATTCGACAACTAAACTTGCTCCTCAATTAGCAGAATTAATGAAGATACTGTTCAACGTGGAAACATACAGGTCATTCCAAATGACCTCTCTCATTGGGGGGTTGCGGGGGTGCTACTGGCTCATGCATGGGTTTTTTTTAAAGATTTATTTGTTTATTTGAGTAAAACACTGATTCATAAGTCTTGCAGGGCTGCTATGATGGAGTTTGAAATAAATATGGCAGAGATGCCACTTGGAAAATTAAGCAGAAATAACATCCAGAAGGGTAAAATGTCTTGAAGCGCTCATCAAATATATGACACCAACTATTTTTCTTCCAAATTTTAAAATATTGACACCCTTTTTTTCTCGTGTAATTAATAATTTTGTGTTTTCTCTGGCACCTACTTCAGGTTTTGAAGCTTTAACAGAAATCCAAAACCTGTTAAGCAGTAGCATATATGATCCTTCCATGAAAGAAAGCTTGATTATCGATGCCAGCAATCGATTTTTCACTGTGATTCCTTCTATTCATCCACACATTATACGGGACGAAGATGATTTTAAGTCCAAGGTAACCAAGTACATGATGTTCCTTTTACAGATGGGAACTTTTATTTTCTTAGAAAGAAGGAAATTTAAGACATCTGTATATATTGTTGTCAAAATTGAATTTATGAAGAAGGGGTTTAGATTTTAACTCTCTTTCAGTCCCCCATGTTTTTCCATCCTCCTTTAATTGGACTACTTTGTATTGTTTCATAGTTGAAAATGCTGGAAGCACTCCAAGATATTGAGATCGCTTCTAGATTAGTTGGGTTTGATGGTGATAGCGACGAATCTCTTGACGACAAGTACAAGAAACTGCGGTGTGACATCGCTCCAATATCTCACGAGAGTGAAGATTATAAGTTAATTGAGAAGTATCTTCTGACCACTCATGCCCCAACTCATACGGTTAGTTTACTACTTTTTCTTTTGAAATCGGTTTCCCTTTTGATTGCACAAATAATAATAGGCTGATAGATATTGTTTTTTTAATTTGTACATTTTGAAAGGATTGGGGTCTGGAGCTTGAAGAAGTATTCTCACTGGAGAGAGAAGGGGAGTTTGATAAGTTTGCCCCATGCCGCCAAAAACTCGACAACAAAATGCTGCTGTGGCATGGTAAAGCTACTGTTTTATTTTATTTTATATATATAGAAAAAGAATATAGAGTGTTTTTGGAATAACTTTTGAAAAAAATTGCTTTTTCTATAAGCACCACTTTTGAAAAAAATAATAATTTTTAGTGTGTTCAGTATGTCTTAAATGTATTATTATTTTTTTAAATTAAAGAAAATCTCAATAAATAAAAAGAACCTTAAAAAACTTGGATTAATTTTTAAACTATTTTTGAAGAAACTATTGAGGGAGCTTATCCAAAAATGACTTTTAAATGGTTAATCGAAAATATTTAAAATATGTAGTAAGAAAAAATAAAATATTTGTAATTAATATAATCACTTTCAAATGTCCCTACAAATTTGTTATTTAAATCATTTTTTTTAATTAGAAAAATGTAAGATATAAAAACATTTTTATTGAAAATATATTTTTTAAAAAGTGTTTAAACTATCGTATATTAAAAAAAAAAATGTTGAAACTAGGAGGCATTCCAAACAGACTCGTAGTTAGTTAGTGACACTGACTAAATAATAAATGATGTTAATGTTTGTATGTATGGTGGTGCAGGTTCACGGCTGACGAATTTTGTAGGGATACTTAGCCAGGGACTGAGAATAGCTCCTCCAGAAGCTCCAGCGACGGGCTATATGGTAGAGCCTCATTTGTTTTCGAGAAAATTATTCAATGTGGCAGCCACATTAGTCTTCTTCGCAAAGTAATGTGGTATTTGATTTTGGTGCAGTTTGGAAAGGGAATATACTTTGCAGATTTGGTGAGCAAAAGTGCACAGTATTGCTACACGGACAGGAACAATCCGGTTGGGTTTATGGTGTTGAGTGAAGTTGCATTGGGTGAGGTCTACGAACTCAAGAAAGCAGAAGTGAGTAATACCAGTAGTAGTAGTAGTTTGAGATTTGTTTTATGAATTGGACAAAAGTTAATATTTGTTTGTTTTTAATATATAGTATATGGAAAGGCCGCCTCGAGGGAAGCATTCGACGAAAGGGCTTGGGAAGAAAGTGCCGGCTGCGTCGGAGCATGTGAAATGGAAGGAGGATGTGGTGGTTCCTTGTGGGAAACCGGTGGCTTCTAATGCCAAAGCTTCTGAGTTGATGTACAATGAGTACATTGTGTACGATACTGCTCAAGTAAGTTTTTCTTTTGCCTTTTCTTTTTCTTTTTATTTTTTTTAATTTAAAAACGAAAATAATAAAACTATTTGTAGTGATAGAGTGAGAGAAATGAAGGTCCATTCGAATTTTATTTCTATTTAATTCTAGTGGAGAATTCCTAGTGATAGTGGAAGCAACAAACAAATTCTCAAGAGAAGAAACATTAACAAATTGTAGTGAAGGAAAATTATAATTTCTGGGAAGCAAAGTTATTAGCAATTTTAGTGAGAGGAAGCAACAAACAAACTCTATAGACTGAAAGTTCGAAACAAATTAAAGTTTGAAATTTTAGTGGGAGGAAAAGCTAATTACAGGGATATTCATATTCAACGCTTCACCGATTCTACTTCTTTATTAGCCATCACTTGGAGCAACTTATCTCCTCCTTTTTGTAATTATGATCACACTACCCTCTATAATCAATGGACGTGTTTTTTGTAATTATTTTGATAGGATCTCTTTTGTAACATTTTTCATACTATCAATGAAATTGTTTCATTTTTCTATAAAAAAACAAAAACCAATTACAATTTCTAGAGAGAGAAGGTTACATAGTCTAGTTAGAGAAAGATATAGAAACTTTCTAATAGGTTCATGAACTTTTAATTTTGTGTCCTAATAGATCTCTGAACTTTAAAAAATGTCTAATACATCCTTAAACTTTCGATTTTGTATCTAATAAGTTATTAAATTTTCAATTTTGTGTCTGATAAATCTGTGACCTATTCGACATTTAAAATTCACCAAACACAAAATTGAAAGTTTAATATCTTACTAGATACAACATTTAATTTTATGTCTAATAACTTCATTAGTTTTAAAAAGTCTTGCACTTAGGCTTCAGAGGACCATTGTGCCTCGAGCTTTGAAAAACTCTGATCCAACGGTATAAAATCGCTAGCCAGATTGAATCAGCCTCAAATTATTTCTTCCTAAATAACCCACAGATACATATTCAAAATACCTTTTATAATTTCTTCTTTATATATCCAAGGGTGCAACCAACCACATTGTGGTGATCCTTGTTAGGGAGAGAGGTTCTAGTAAGTTGAGTGAGGCATACCATAAAAGGTGAAAAAGTGAGATGTTGAGAGACAAATAACTGTTTCCAAAATCTGAACTAGGAAAACAAAATGATTATAAACAACTTAAATTATGACCTTGTTTTGTGACTGTAAACTCTGTTATAGTCTTTAATTATGTAACTTAATTCAATTAAATCAACTCCATGCATAGCAATATTAGAGAAAATCAATCTTGTAATTCAAATTTAACAACCGACAATCATAATATCTTTCAATTTTTTAACATACAATTTGACAAAATAGTGATTCCACTAGGTTTAAACGGGCTCTCGAAAGTCTGCTTGAATATAGATTCACTCACTCCCTATGATAATTTCTGTAATTAACTGATTGAGAGTTGTGATTAAACAGGTAAAGATGCAATTCTTACTGAAGGTGAGGTTCAATCACAAGAGGTGAGAAGATAACACGGCGTTTTCGAACCGTAGGGAAGTTGTACAGTCTGCAGCAGTTCTATCACCAGATCAGAAACTGCTCCTCTGTTTTGTTAATATAGGAAAGAATCCGGCTGTTTTGAACTCCGTTTTTGTGCAAGTCTCGAAAAGATCTCATTTTGAGGAGCCCCAGTTAAGGAGGGAGATCTTTTCTTGCTGTAAAGTTCACTGAAACTATGTTTGAAATCTTTTGTAAATTCAGGACAGAACGTGATATGGATCATTTTGTCAAAGATGCCAAAATCATCATAATCTGAGGAAAAATGATTGATCTTATCTCTCTCTTGTGATTTTGATTACTTGAATCAACAACATCATCCATCAATGAATCAAGTCCCATTTTTCTTTTTCTTTGATTGCTTATGATTCAAGGCATAGTTTCAAATTGAATGCCATTCTTATCTTTCTTTGTCAAGATGGGGTGAATGAGGTGAAAGTTTGTGATTTTGGAATCCTAAAAGTTAGGGGTGTTACTGCTATTGCATGGCTGCCATGTGCATTTGTGAGGTGTCACCAATTAAATGTTTGCTTATATCCTACCCTTATCACTTCACTAGCTGGGAAATTACTACAAAACAAAGGCTTGATTTCTCTGAAAATGTTGCTGATGTTTAATGATATTTTTGGAAGAAGAAGTCATTTTCTTCAGTTTTGTGACGATGGCTTTGTCTGATGACCCTTTGTTTCTTGAAGAGATGTGTTTATTAGAAAGTTAATTGAATTTGTTTGACCATTTTGAGACTCGATTTCCAATGCTTTAGTTTTTTGCAGATTTAGAAACAAACCAAAGCATTATGTGTCTCATTTGGATTCCCGAGTCAAAATGTCTCCAACTCCAATAGATTCCCTCCTATTAAGTTCATCTTCATCTCATTCTCAAACCCTACTAACTTCATTACTTTTTCTTTTTCTTCATATTTAATAGGTTATAGGTTAAATTTTGAGTTTAGTTAAACTTTCATGATTATGTTTAATATTCTTTGAACTTTAAGCTTCATTTAATAATACCACTGACTTTTCAAAACCGTTTAAAAATACTTTTATCGTTAATAAAAGTGACGAAAATCAGCTAAACTTTGTTCTTCATTTTTATCGACCTCCAATATCCATCAACAATGACGTATTTGTCTGGCACCAACAAAACTCTCAAGCTCGAATGCTACAACAATTATTTCTGTAAGGTTAATAACACAAAATTCAAAAGCACCTCGCCAAAGCTTCTATTTTCGCGCTACCCTTTTGTTCGCTCTCATTGTTGTCTTCATTATCACCCTCAACTACCTGTTGCACTGGTCACTTTTGTCGGTTCCCACTACTCGATGACGTTGCATAAATGAGACGACAACCGTACTACTACATTTTATGGTTTTTCCGACACCAACAAGCGTCGAAATAGCATATGTAATTTGAAAGTACATATTTGACATTACTAACACATATGGATATGGAGTAGTTTTGTTTCCATTGTTGCATATATGTATGTTTTTTTTTTTTTTGAAGAGGCATATATGTATGTTATTAGCTTAATTATTAACAAACTTTAAGCCTAAATTTAATGTGTGTTTCAATTATTATGTTTGAAAGGATTTAATAGGTTAGTAGTATATTTGGTTGATCCGAGCAAAGGGTGGTGGGGACATACAATTAATTAATTAATTAATTAATTAATTAGAAATTTAGAAAGAGGAAAGCGACAAAACGCAGCAGTTCTTAGCTTAGGTGCGGCGTTCGGCGGAAAACAAAAAATTAATTACTATTTTATTAAAACCCATCAATCAAACAAACTATCACATTTTCCTTCCTTTTCTTTTTTTGACCCATAAAGAAGAAATTTAATAGTATTACGCTTCCATTTACAATTCTTTTTTAAATTTATAATTAATTAACCTTATCACTTATCACCCATATTTCATATTTTACTTTAAAAAGAGTGCCAAAGTTTTTCTTTTCTTTTATGCTTCGAGATTATATTTAAACTTCTAATGTTGAGAATTCCACATCGGAAAGATGAAGGTACCTCACTCTCAGGAGAATTTCTAGTACATCCGTGGTATGAAAAATTTCATACTATTGCCTTTAAATGAATGACACGTGGCAAAAAAGTTTAAAAAATAATATATTTAATAAGGTGGGTCTCAATCAAACAACTACTCCGCCCTAATGTATGGAAAACTCCATACCACCTGTACTAGATAACATACTTGAGTTGTTATTCCTCTTATCACCAATTGATTTTAAGATGAAACCCTAAATCTAATATCTTATTCTTTTTTTTTATTCATGAATGTCCATGCCAACTTAAACACACGCCCTTCTGGTTGGTTCATTTGGTAATATTTTGATGAGTTTTTTTCTCTCTTCTAATTTGAGATTAATTACAATTTCAATTTTTTAACAGGCTTATTAAATACTTTTGAAAGTTCAAGAAATATATATATAGATATACAAACTTCAAATTAGAGAGACTTAACTCGTAATTTAACTTTAATTTTAAATTTGGACAAAATATATTTTTTAGTCCATAATGTTTAAATTTCAAATCTATTTGATCCATGAGATTCAAAATAGATAGTAGTCTCTAAAGTTTGAAAAATGGTTATAAATAGTTCCAAAACTATATAACGGAATCCTAAGGTGTGACTTAATCACCAAATTAAATAAGCTTAGTGAACATTTAAAATCATACTCCAAACTTCTAAATACGTACCATATTTAAATTTTAGGGATGAAAAAGTGTATTTTGACTGTTTGGGGTGTTATAGAAAGAGAATTTGATGAGTGATAAACAATAAAGAAGAAGAATTTGGAAGAAAACTACATAAGCCATGAAGAGATGTCCCCTAATAACCCTACATACAGACCTTCCATGTCTCCCTTTCACACTCCTTTATAAAGAAAAACCCTTCTTAGCTTCATTAAACTTTAACCCGCACGCCCACAGCTTCCTTTTTCATCAAACTTTCTTAAATTTGCACTTTTTTCAAGTTTACTCGTGCACTTCTTTCTTTCAAAAATGGCTTCTACTAATAGTACTGCAAATAGTGTCTCTTCAGGCAGTCCCAGCACTGGCTCAGGCTCTCCTTGTGGAGCATGCAAGTTTCTAAGGCGAAAATGTGTGGCTGATTGCATTTTTGCTCCTTATTTTAGCTGTGAACAAGGCCCTGCTACATTTGCAGCCATTCATAAAGTGTTTGGTGCTAGTAATGTCTCTAAGTTGCTTCTCCATCTTCCTGCTCCTCATCGTTCTGAGGCTGTTGTTACTATTGCTTATGAAGCTCAAGCCCGGATTCGTGACCCCGTTTATGGTTGCGTTGCTCATATTTTCGCTCTCCAACAACAGGTTTTCATTTTCTTTCCAATTAATATTAATAACGACTTCTTGGGTTGGATTCATTTTCAAACCATATCCATAGAAATAATTAAAAGATTACATTTTTTTGTGACCCATGTAAGGATTTTGAAAATGTTCTTGGTAATTCATAGTTTGCTTCATGTGGGGTAGGGACAGAAATTTTTCATAAGGAGGAGCAAGATTTTACTTTATATACTCTTTTAATTTTTAAGAGAAAATTACTTTAAAATGTTCCCGTTTTGATAATCATTTTATTTTTGTTTTTTGGTTTTTGAAAATTAACCCTATAAACATTATTTTTACTCTATAGAAGTTGAGAGAGTGGGGGAATTGTCTCCCTTCTTCCTTCTTCTCCCTGCCATGTCCAACCAGAGGTAAAACCAGAAATTTTCGTAGGGAGGTGAAAACTTTTACCTGAGAATTTAAAATCTTAACTTTTTTAATACAAAATTTTAACTTAAAACGAGTGGAGAATTGTCTTCCTCCTTCCTCCTTTGCTCTGTCATGTCAAATTACTCGTTTTTTGAGTTTGAATTTATAGAAAACATCTGTATTAAAGTGGGATTTTTGTTGTTGTTTGTGTTGGATTTTGAAGGTGGCATACTTGCAAACACAGCTGACGCAAGCCAAGGCTCAACTTGCACAAACCCTGATTGATTCAGGAGGGAATATGGAGATTCAATGGACAGGCAACTTCAATAATAATCTCCCCAATGGAATTCCAAATTTTCCAAATTATCAGACTCAGATTATGAACCCTACAGTTTCTCCTCAGAGCTCTCAGGAATCAGCTGCCAACAATGATGAAGCATTATTCATGAAGTTTCAAGAGAGCCAAAGCAGATCATCAGAAGCTCAATTTCAACAAATTTCTAGAAAAAGACTACCTAATTCTACTTGTCATGGTGATGTTGGTGAGCTCCAAGCTTTGGCCCTCAGAATGATGAGAAACTAATTCACTTTATGAAAAAGGTGTAATTTATGTTTTGAGAGAATGATTTTGATACTGAGATTTAATCAAGAGTTGATAGATGTAACAACAACATGGGGGTGTGAGTCAATTCGAAGTTCTTACTTCTTGGTCAAAGATATAATGTCTTATAACCCGTTGAACTATGTGTTCAGGTTGGGCCAAAAAATGATGTATATAGTGAGACGAGATAAAATAAAACCGCTTTCATTTCCAATATAGTTCATACTTATCGATTTAATTCCTGAATTTTTCACTCTTATTTCATAAAGGTTTGAATAGGCCATCAAAGTGAGCATATATAACTGAGCTAATTGATATGTACTTCATCCCTTTAAATCAGAGGTTCAAATTGTGGAGACCCGTTTTTCAGCAAGAAAGAAAAAAAAATAAAAATTAAAGATTAAAGAGGTGGTTTTGTTGGGACACGTGTGATGGGTGGATATGGACATATGGAGCAAAAAGGGAATTAATAGAAATGGGGTCTGGAATTTGAAACAGAATTAAGAGAAATGGGGTCTTGAAACAGAGAAAATTTAAAAAGAGGAAAATGAGAAAGAGAGGATTTTTCGGGAAAGAAAACAGAGCGGAAACATAATTAAGAGAAATGGGTCTTGAAACAGAGAAAATTTAAAAGGAGGAAAATGAGAAAGAGAGGATTTGTCGGGAAAGAAAACAGAGCGGAAACAGAATTAAGAGAAATGGAGTTTTGAAACAGAGAAAATTTAAAAAGAGGAAAATGAGAAAGAGAGAATTTTTCGGGAAAGAAAACAGAGCGGAAACAGAATTAAGAGAAATGGGGTCTTGAAACAGAGAAAATTTAAAAGAGGAAAATGAGAAAGAGAGGATTTTTCGGGAAAGAAAACAGAGCCGAAACAAAATTAAGAGAAATGGGGTCTTGAAAGAGAGAAAATTTAAAAAGAGGAAAATGAGAAAGAGAGGATTTTTCGAGAAAGAAAACAGAGCCGAAACAGAATTAAGAGAAATGGGTCTTGAAATAGAGAAAATTTAAAAGGAGGAAAATGAGAAAGAGAGGATTTGTCGGGAAAGAAAACAGAGTGGAAACAGAATTAAGAGAAATGGAGTCTTGAAACAGAGAAAATTTAAAAAGAGGAAAATGAGAAAGAGAGAATTTTTCGGAAAAGAAAACAGAGCGGAAACAGAATTAAGAGAAATGGGGTCTTGAAACAGAGAAAATTTTAAAAGAGGAAAATGAGAAAGAGAAGATTTTTCGAGAAAGAAAACAGAGCGGAAACAGAATTAAGAGAAATGGGGTCTTGAAACAGAGAAAATTTAAAAAGAGGAAAATGAGAAAGAGAGGATTTTTCGGGAAAGAAAACAGAGCGGAAACAGAATTAAGAGAAATGGGGTCTTGAAACAGAGAAAATTTAAAAAGAGGAAAATGAGAAAGAGAGGATTTGTCGGGAAAGAAAACAGAGCGGAAACAGAATTAAGAGAAATGGAGTCTTGAAACAGAGAAAATTTAAAAAGAGGAAAATGAGAAAGAGAGAATTTTTCGGGAAAGAAAACAGAGCGGAAACGGAATTAAGAGAAATGGGGTCTTGAAACAGAGAAAATTTAAAAAGAGGAAAATGAGAAAGAGAGGATTTTTTGGGAAAGAAAATTTAAATTATGGAGATTTCACTAAGAGATAGTACAGATTAACGTCTACCACCAGCCTCATCAAGTCCATGCATATCATCTACGAGTCAATGCATATCATCTACGATATGTAAATGGCCGTGTAACTTTTTGTTGCGTGCGGTTATATTTGGACGAGGTTTAAGTTATAAATTAGAGAGAGATTTGACAATAGATTTCATTGCACTCTCGGAGTGTGTTGTCATCACAGCTCGTCCTAGGTTCGGTAAGGTAATCTGGGACGGGGTGCGACAATTTGGTATGAGAGCATGAAGATTATGTGGGACATGAGTAGAGATTTCAGGTTGGCTAATGTTGTGGATGTTAGAAAAAGATATTGTTTGGCTGAAATTTCCTTATAGTGCAGCTGAGAGGTTGGGAATGGGAGCGGAGCCATTTGTTGGAGCAACGAATACAGTGAATGTAGAAGTTTGGAAGGATAAGTTGGAAATGTGTTTAGAGGCAATAGAATGCCTTTGGAATAAGATTGAATAAATAAAGAATAATAATAAATAAGTAAGAGTTACTGCATTATTCTTTAGAGGAAATTACTCGAGATCGGTGGAAGTCGGGAAGTCGATTATGAGTTGAAGATCACACTTTCATGTGGGTAGTTAAAAAAAATAGAAAAACTCAAATCAAGAAAATTTATTAATGAGAAAATTGTTAGTTTCATGGAGATTGAAATAGAAATATAAAGTGATGGAAGTGTATAGTGAATAGAATATTATTCATGTTCATAGGGAGATAAGAGGCTAAATGAATTTTTAATTTTGGAGAAGGATTTGATGTCAATTGTTGAATATCAGAGAACTTATATGAAATTTCTCAAATATGCACAACTGTTATAGGAGGAAATTCAAACTTGGGGTGTGGAGTCATAATGAAGAGAGTTTGGAAGGTTGGTTAAAGATTATTGAGGAGTGATGAAGAGTTTGTGCAAGGAGTAGTTAGTCATGAAGTCTTGCAATCAAAGTTAAGGTTTTAAATTGGTTCAAGTTCGACAATGCAAGTTGTAGATAGCTTAGTTTTGGTGAGAGGACTCACAAGTGAGTAGGATAAATCCAAATTCGACCAAGGTTGATATTCACAATATTAAAATATGGTTGTAAGGTATATCAAGATCGGTACTTCAAGGTGATAAGAAATTGAGGAATAATGTTCATCCAAGATTTCTTATAGGACTCGATCTAAGTATGATGAGTTTATTTTTATTTACACCGTACGAAGTTAATAGTTAATGATCCAACATTATTATGGGATCTTGAAAACAAATCATTCAATTCTTACTAATATAATTATGATTTCGCGATTGAATATCATTAAGGGAAAACTATTGTTGTAGTTGAGGTCTTGAGTAGGAAGTCTACTTGTTGGAAAGTTTTGTTTAATGTAATTTGTATTTCTTTGTTGGGTGAAACTAAAAAGTATGAATGTTGAGATTTGAGTAAATGATTAAAAAGGTTTACTTGTTCAAGGTAGAATCATTTATGGTTGATAAATTATAGGGACTCAGTTTGATGGTACGGAAGTGTGATGGACAATGGTGGCAAATTGACGTGGAAAGCTCTGGTGAGCTAAAACTCTTAGATAAATAGGAAAGTTATGTAGTCAAGGGAAAATATTTGTTATGATTCAACATGAAGCTCAAGAGTCATAAAATGTTGAAATAATTAAGTAATTAAGAAATTGATTAAGTGTTATTGATTCTTTTATTGCTCGGTCAGTGTAAATTTCGAGGACGAAATTCTTAAAAGGGGTAATGTTGTGAAGACCCGTTTTTGAGCAAGAAGACAAAAAAAAAAAGAAAAAAAAGTGATTAGTTTGAAAAAGGAAAAAGAAAATGTAAAAAATAAATAAATTTAAAGAGGTGGTTTTGTTCGGACACGTGTGAAGGCTGTATATGGGTGGTGATGGACATGTGGAGCAAAAAGGGAATTAAAAGAAATGGGGTCTGGAATTTGAAACGGAGAAAATTTAAAAAGAGGAAAATGAGAAAGAGAGGGTTTTTCGGAAAAGAAAACAGACGGAGAGAAAATTATGGAGATTTCACTCGGAGATAGTCGAGATTGGGATTAACGTCTTCCACCAGCCTTATCAAGTGAATGCATATCATCTACCGTATCTAAAGAGTGTAATTTTTGTTGCGTGGTTATATTTGGAAGGGGTTTAAGTTATAAACTATAGAGATATTTGACAATAGATTCCATTGCACTCTCTCGAGGTCTATTGTCATTACAGCTCGTCCTAGGTTCGGTAAGGTAATCTGGGATGTGACACAAATAATCCCCAATATCTCATTCGTCCTTCCAATTTCTTTCCCTTCCAATTTCTTTTTCTCTAAAATATCAAGAGCAAACATGTTATAAAATGGGGCTTTTATAAAATTGAGATTAATTGGACATGATGGATTAGTTTGCTTTGTTCTTTCTAGATGCAAGGCTAGGGCTAAATAGATAATTTTGTCTTTGATAATTTAATGTGTGTATTAAATTATATAATATATGTAGCTATAAAAGTTAGGTAGTTGAATATGTTATGATTTTGAAAATGAAAAATAGGAAAAGTTAGATGAAGATAGCTTGGAAATGTGGTGTTATGGTTGACATAAAAAAGGGTTTAGTTTTGAAAAAATTGATCTCCCAACATATATAGGGATTGAGGAAAAGGGGTGAAAATATATCCCATGATTGTAAAATAAGAAAAAAAACATAGACAAAAACACACGAGGTTGCTATCTAGTGGACCCTTCTTGTTTAGGGTTTTACATGTTGGAGTAATTAATAATTAAGTGCACCTACCTTCAAACTAAACCCCTCTTAATTTTGTATTCACACAACCAACCAAAGTGTCCCCTTGATTGAATGCATCATTTCTAACCAGCTTGGCTATTTCTATGGACAATCAAATTACCTATTTGTTTTTATCACATAATAATCCATATCTTAATTAATCACGATTTTATCAATATGAGTATAACTCTCAACTAACATATTGTATGAACGGACAAATTGCAAAATTTGACTTGTCATATCAAAACTTTAACAAAATTGATCCGTCGTCCAAAAAATAACGTTTTTGACCTGAGACTAAGTGAGGTGTGAAATTATTCATTTATTTCATGAGTCTTGACCTAAGGAAACCCAAAAATTATCAATTTTTCATATTTTCTTCTCTCTTCTCTTCCAAAGTTTAAACTTAAATGTGTTTTTTATTTTAAGTATTATAGACAAGATCTTTTAAAATTTTGCTTAGTTTATAAGCATGGTTGAAAAGAACACGAAAAAACGTGTATAAAAATGAGTGATTAATTAGTTAAAAAGAGCTTATATCGAGAGAGATGATGTTCGGAAAATGAACCAGAATCGGATATCAACATATGCAATCTTATAGGCTATGAGATCGCATAGGTTGATATATACAATTCTAGTTCATCTTTCGAACATTATATCTCTCTCGATATAAACTCGTTTTAGCTAAATGACCACTCGCTTTTATAAGTTTTTTCGTGTTTTTTTCAACCATAATTTTAAACTAAGCAAAATTTTAAAGTGATCTTGTCTATAATATTTCAAAATCGAAAATATTTAAGTTTAAACTTTGGAAGATGAGAGAGAAGAAAATATGAAAATAGGAGAGAGGAGAAAGAAAAGTAATTTTTGGGTTTCATTGAGTCGGGGGTAAATTGATAATTTCACACCACACTTAAGCCACACTTAAGCGTTAAAAAACATTAAAATTTGAGAGACGGGTCAATTTTGGCAAAAATTTTAGCTGACAGGTCACTTTTTTATAATTTTCCTATTTACTAAGGGGGCGTTTGGCCCAAGGAGTTGGGGGGAGTTGGAGTTGTTTTGTCTGGAGTTGTTTAGTCTGGGGAGTTGTTTAGTCTGGGGAGTTCTGAGGTATGTCTGTTTGGGGCAGGGAGTTGTTTAGTCTGGAGTTCTGAAGTCTGTGGTGTGTTTGGAGTAGGGAGTTGTTTAGTCTGGAGTTTTGAAGTCTGAGTTTATTTTAGCTGTTTTCGTCGCACAATTTTTTTCTACAAACTTTCAATTTTTTCTTATTAAGGACTTCTTCCAATTCCAATAAATTCTAAAAATGAAATATTTTATTTTTATTTTATCTATCCTTGACAAATTTCTTTGAAGACAACAAAAATAATTTTGAGCACAATATTTGACATTATTTTTTCACATTGATTATCAAAATATATATATATATATATATATATATATATATATATATATATATTTTGTTAGCACTCATCCTTAATTTTATGAATTATAAGATTGTCTACTCATAAGTATAGTCTATTTATGTGTCAAACACATCTTTCTCCGCCTCCCATTGACAGAGAGTTGTTGAACCTCAAGTTCTGAAACTTGAATTTATTTTACTAGTTTTTTCGATACAATTTTTTTTTTCTACAAACTTTCTAATTTTCCTTATTAAGAACTTTTCCTAATAAATTCTAACAATGCAATTTTTTATTTTTATTTTATCTACTTTCCAAATTTCTTCGGAGATAACAAAAAATAATTTTGAACACAATACCTCACATTAATTTTTTAATCTCTCTCACCTTGATTATCAATAATATATATTTATTATTATTTTTTAAAGACTCAATCTTTAATTTTTTTTAATTTTATGAATTTTAGAAGTGAGATTTTGTTTTTGTTTTTTAGTGTAAGTATATTTTACAAATTTCTCTAAAGAAAAAAAAAAAACAACACATATACATATCTATGTGTCAAACACGTTCATTCTCGCTTCCACCCACTTAAACTCATAATTTCATATGCACTACACCTAGAACCTATTTTCTATAATTTTTCATATTTTTATTATCAAGAACTTTTACAAATTTATTCGAAGATAACCAAAATAACTTTGACTACCATACTTCACCTTTTTTTTTCAATATCACTCACATTAATTATTCATTTTATTTGGATCGTTTTGAAATAAAACAAATAGTCGTACAATAGTCGATTAACTATTACGTGTGAATTTGAAAGATTTTAATCCATTAATTTAAGTGAATCCAAATAAGCTATATTTTTATATTTTTATTTCTTCTTGAATACTACATTTTAAATTTTGTTTGAGTACCAATTTTAATTTTAATTCAACAACTTAATTTATATTTAAAATAAAAAATAGGTTGAATTGCATTTTTAGTCATTTTACACCTTTTGTCTAAATTGTGTTTTTTTTTAAAAAATAATTAAAAAATATTGTAAAAGGAAGAGAGAGAAAGAGAGGAAAATGAAGGAGAGTTGAATAGTAATTACTGTAGAAGTCTGGGGAGTTGAATAGTAATTACTGTAGAAGTCTGGGGAGTTGATATTTTTTGTCCGAGTTAAACAACTCCTTGGGCCAAACGGGGAGTAAGTTACTCCCCACAACTCCACTCCTCCCAACTCCGTGGGCCAAACGGCCCCTAAGATATCAGAAATTCTAATCCTCAACCTCATATGTTGTAAAAAAAAAGAATCACGGTTTTAATATAATATATATAGTCTCGGCGGATCATAACCAGGGTTTCGATTTTGAACATTCATTCATATTTCCCTCAGTATTAGTTAATTTAATTTGTTTCTAAAAAAAATTTGTTTCTAGCTCTTTTTCTATTTGGGAATAGTACTAAAAACTGCTTTAAAAAAATTAGAGAGACCATATCGTACTCTAGACATAAAAATTAAATATATTGTATGAGAGAACCTCTAATTATATATTATCTAACTCATTCTATCATAAAGTAGAAATGTGATATTCAAATCTCATCGTAATTATTAAGTTTGAAGTTCAAAATCTTAATTTCGTGTAATTTTTGTTTAGATCGAGTTAATAAACTTAAATTGAGTCATATATATGGTTTGAAGGTCTATAATTTGTAAGAGTAATTAGTATATTATACAAAAATAGATTTCATAAGTCTAATTTTATGTAATATGAAATATATTGTCCATAATATTAGCAAAATTTATGGTCTAATATAAGCAAACCTAGCTATATTGAATATAAGATAATCCACTTCATAATTCTATATTTATCAAATTTATTTTAGGACTGATTGCATGAAAAGCAATCGGCCCAAACTATTTGCAATTATAACAAATTGTAAAATATTTTGCAAATATAGAAAAAATAAATAAATAATAAAAGACCAAAAAGCTTAAACATCCCAGAATTCTATTGATAAATTCTATTGTTGATAGAATCTTACGAGTGATAGAATACTATCGCTAATAGAATCTTACTAGTGGTAGAATATTATCGTTGATAGAATGTTATCAATGATAGTTTATTGATACTATCAATGATAGAATGCTATAAATATTTTTTCTTTTCGTAAATTTCAGAATAAAAATTGCATTACTTGGTAAAAACGGAAGAGTACTACTATCAGTGATAGAATATTATCATTGATAGAATGCTATTAGTGATAGAATACTATCGTTGATAGAAACCTATCAATGATAGTTTATTGATACTATCAGTGATAAAATGCTATAAATAATTTTTCTTTTCGTAAATTTCAGAATAAAAATTGCATTACTTGGTAAAAACGGAAGAGTACTACTATCAGTGATAGAATATTATCATTGATAGAATGCTATTAGTGATAGAATACTATCGTTGATAGAAACCTATCAATGATAGTTTATTGATACTATCAGTGATAAAATGCTATAAATAATTTTTCTTTTCGTAAATTTCAGAATAAAAATTGCATTACTTGGTAAAAACGGAAGAGAACTACTATCAGTGATAGAATATTATCACTGATAAAATGCTATTAGTGATAGAATACTATCGTTGATAGAAACCTATCAATGATAGTTTATTGATACTATCAGTGATAAAATGCTATAAATAATTTTTCTTTTCGTAAATTTCAGAATAAAAATTGCATTACTTGGTAAAAACGGAAGAGAACTACTATCAGTGATAGAATATTATCACTGATAAAATGCTATTAGTGATAGAATACTATCGTTGATAGAAACCTATCAATGATAGTTTATTGATACTATCAGTGATAAAATGCTATAAATAATTTTTCTTTCCGTAAATTTCAGAATAAAAATTGCATTACTTGGTAAAAACGGAAGAGAACTACTATCAGTGATAGAATATTATCACTGATAAAATGCTATTAGTGATAGAATACTATCGTTGATAGAAACCTATCAATGATAGTTTATTGATACTATCAGTGATAAAATGCTATAAATAATTTTTCTTTTCGTAAATTTCAGAATAAAAATTGCATTACTTGGTAAAAACGGAAGAGAACTACTATCAGTGATAGAATATTATCACTGATAAAATGCTATTAGTGATAGAATACTATCGTTGATAGAAACCTATCAATGATAGTTTATTGATACTATCAGTGATAAAATGCTATAAATAATTTTTCTTTTCGTAAATTTCAGAATAAAAATTGCATTACTTGGTAAAAACGGAAGAGAACTACTATCAGTGATAGAATATTATCACTGATAAAATGCTATTAGTGATAGAATACTATCGTTGATAGAAACCTATCAATGATAGTTTATTGATACTATCAGTGATAAAATGCTATAAATAATTTTTCTTTTCGTAAATTTCAGAATAAAAATTGCATTACTTGGTAAAAACGGAAGAGAACTACTATCAGTGATAGAATATTATCACTGATAAAATGCTATTAGTGATAGAATACTATCGTTGATAGAAACCTATCAATGATAGTTTATTGATACTATCAGTGATAAAATGCTATAAATAATTTTTCTTTCCGTAAACTTCATAATAGAGATTGCATTAATTGGTAAAAACGGAAGAGTATTATTAGTGATAGAATACTATCGCCGATAGAATTTTACCAGTGATAACTTATTGATATTATCAGTAATTGAATGTTATATATATTTTTCCTTTCAATCACTCTCTTTAGCTTTATTTAAAATCATAAGAGTAGTATCAGTGATAGTATTCTATCAACGATAATACTCTTTTCTATTAGTAATAGTATTCTATCAACGATAGTACTCTTTTCTATTAACGATAGTATCAATAAACTATTTATTCAAATATTTTTTCTTTATGAATCAATGATAGAGTATCGATGATAGACTTCTACCACATGTAGAAGTTCGATGATAGACTTCTATCACATGTAGAAGTATATCAGTAATAGAAGACTATCGCTGGTAGACTGTTAACTGTTATAAAGTCTAAAGTCTATCACTGATATAGTTCAATCATTGATATTATTATCTTCACACATTCTTCAATCGGTTTGTCATCATCCTCTATTTGGCGAATTGCTTGGACTCCTTGCATGGATGAGGCTGACAATGCGCATTGGACCAATCCACAAACCGTATAAACATAGTATAGTAAACATAGTATGGAACTATCACGAGTAAAAGTTTATCGGTGATAGAAGGCTATCACTGATAGAAAATGGAGTCTATCCATGATAAAAGTCTATCAGTGATAGACAATGAAACCTATCAGTAATAGAAGTCATGTTATAAATAAAATTAATATCTTATATCCTACCATTTTAGTCACCAATTTGACTGTTTTGGACTTAATAAGAGTACTCTTTTCATTGCATTCTTTTACTTTTGATAGAAGTTATGTTATAAGTTAAAATATTCATTGCTTTCTTTTAGTACTCTTTTCTAAAAGAGTACTATCCATATAAGTTAATTGAATGTTTTCATTGCGAAAAGAGTACTATCCATATAAGTTAATTGAATGTTTTCATTGCTTTCTCTAATCCCAATTAGATAATATTTTTTTATTTGTGATAGAAGTCATGTTATAAGTTAAAATATTCATTGCATTCTTTTAGTACTCTTTCATATCAGTGATAGTATTCTATCAAGAGTACTCTTTTTCTATCATTATAGTATTCTATTAATGATAGTACTCTTTTCTATCAGTGATCGTATTCTATCAGCGATAATACTTTTTTCTATCAGCGATAGTACTTTTTTCTATCAGTGATAGTATCCTATAAATAATTTTTGTTTTTGGAAATTTCATAACAAAAATTGCATTACTTGGTAAAATCAATCTCTATTAAAATGATTTTTTTTTAAGAATCAATGATAGAGTATTAGTGATAGACTTCTATCACATGTAGAAGTATATCCGTGATAGAAGGCTATCACTATAGACTGCTAATTGTTATAAAGTCTCATTGATATAGTTCAATAATTGATATTATCTTAATGATAGAAATTTATCCTCAAATTGAAAATGTGCAGAAATTGAAAATGTTTAGTTCTCAAAATTCAGTTCCAAATTAAGATTATGCATTTAATTATGAATTATCCTAGTTTCTTTCTGAGTTGTTTATGAAAACAATTCTCTATAATTAGAACTTCAGTCTGATTTGGTTTTTTTTTTTTTTTTTTTTTTTTTTTGACAACTCTCCCCGATAACTCTAGTTACTTTCTGGGATTCAACAGGTGTACTCGGTATGGCTCTTTCTTTTCTCATTGAGATTTATGGGTTGAATTTTGATTTTAATCTGTCATTATAGTTTCTGAGTTTATCGAAATTGAAAAATAGGGCTGATCACGCTTGAAATTTTTTGGTTTAATGAATTTCAATTCTGTTGGATTTCTTTTGTCTTTCTTCCAAAAATTACCTTTCTCTGCAGAATTGAAAATGTGCTTGGACTTGACGTTGGCGAGATCAAAATCAAAAGCGAAGTCCAGGTGTAGAAATAGGATTAAAAATCCCACCAACCCAATTGTCAGATTCATATCAAACCAAATTGTACCCAATTTTATTGAAGAAACAACAACAACAACGGACAGATTGAATCGAATGGGAAAAATTAGAAACATACCATCCATATTTTCTGTCCCGAAAATTCTCCCCTCCCCGATGAGGAGATAACTCAGTAATGGTTTATTATTGACTATGGTTTATAGACAAATAATTAATATTTGAGTAGATGAAACGTGGTGAAACAATTAAACTATACATTCTATAGAGGAATTAAAGAAGGGATGAATAATCTTAGAGTAAGTGAGCTGACATAAAGTAATATTAAGTTATTAAGTATTTAAGATTTTGATCCCAATGAATGTGGCAGAGAGATCAAATTGCAAACACCAAAACTAATAGACAATTATCACTAAATTATACACTTAGGGGGCGTTTGGCCCAAGGAGTTGGGGGGAGTTGGAGTTGTTTTGTCTGGAGTTGTTTTGTCTGGGGAGTTGTTTAGTCTGGGAGTTCTGAGTTATGCCTGTTTGGGGCAGGGAGTTGTTTAGTCTGGAGTTCTGAAGTCTGTGGTGTGTTTGGAGCACGGAGTTGTTTAGTCTGGAGTTGTGAAGTCTGAGTTTATTTTAACTGTTTTCTTCTGCACAATTTTTTTCTACAAACTTTCAAAATTTTCTTATTAAGAACTTCTTCCAATTCCAATAAATTCTAAAAATGAAATATTTTATTTTATTTTATCTATCCTTGACAAATTTCTTTAAAGACAACAAAAATAATTTTGAGCACAATATTTGACATTATTTTTTCACATTGATTATAAAAATAAAATAAAATATAGATATATAGATATAAATATATTTTGTTAGGACTCATCTTTAATTGTATGAATTATAACATTGTCTACCCATAAGTATAGTTTATTCATGTGTCAAACACATCTTTCTCCGACTCTCATTGATAGGGAGTTGTTGAACCTTAAGTTCTGAAATATGAGTTTATTTTACTAGTTTTTTCGACACAAATTTTTTTTTTCTACAAACTTTCTAATTTTTCTTATTAAGGATTTTTCCTAATAAATTCTAACAATGCAATTTTTTATTTTTATTTTATTTACTTTCCAAATTTCTTTGGAGATAACAAAAACTAATTTTGAACACAATACCTCACATCAATTTTTTAATCTCTCTCACCTTGATTATCAATAATATATATTTATTATTATTTTTTAAAGACTCCCTCTTTAATTTTTTTAATTTTATGAATTTTAAAAGTGAGATTTTTTTTTGTTTTTTTAATGTAAGTATATTTTACAAATTTCTCTGAAGAAAAAAAAAACAACACATAAATATATCTATGTCAAACACGTTCTTCTTCGCTTCCACCCACTTAAACTCGTAATTTCATATGCACTACACCTAAAACTTATTATTTTTGTGTTTTTTATTTTATGTATCATTTACAAATTTATTCGAAGATAACCAAAATAACTTTGACTACCATACTTCACCTTCTTTTTTCAATATCACTCACATTAATTATTCATTTTATTTGGATCGTTTTGAAATAAAACAAATAGTCGTACAATAGTCGATTAACTATTACGTGTGAATTTGAAAGATTTTAATCCATTAATCTAAGTGAATCCAAATAAGCTATATTTTTATTTCTTCTTGAATACTACATTTTAAATTTTGTTTAAGTACCAATTTTAATTCAACAATTTAATTTATATTTAAAATAATAAAAAATAGGTTGAATTGCATTTTTAGTCATTTTACACATTTTGTTTAAATTATGTTTTTTTTTTTAAATAATTAAAAATATTGTAAAAGGAAGAGAGAAAAAGAGAGGAAAATGAAGGAGAGTTGAATAGTAAGTCTGGGGAGTTGAATAGTAATTACTGTAGAAGTCTGGGGAGTTGATATTTTTTGTCTGAGTTAAACAACTCCTTGGGCCAAACGGGGAGTAAGTTTACTCCCCACAACTCCACTCCTCCCAACTCCGTGGGCCAAACGGCCCCTTAGGGGGCGTTTGGGGCGCAGGGTGGGTTATTATAGTTGGTGGGTTATAATAATCTGTGGGTTATAATAGTCTGTGTTTGGGGTGCAGAGTTGTATAGTGTGGGTTTAGTAAGTCTGTGTTTGGGGTGCAGAGTTGTATAGTGTGGGTTTAAAATACAGTTTTCTTTAACATGAAGTTTGAAATATGTGTTTATGTTAGTTTATTTTTTTTCTACAACTTTTTGTTGTTTTTATATAGTTAAATGTATATTACATATTAATTTTTTAAAAATTAAAAAAAAATATATTATTTAGGAAATCACAAATAATCGACAACAAGAACTCAGTGGAGAGAGAAATAATACAGTTTTCTTTAACATGAAGTTTGAAATATGTGTTTATGTTAGTTTATTTTTTTTCTACAACATTTTGTTATATTTGTATAGTTAAATGTATATTACATATTAATTTTTTAAAAGTTAAAAAAAAAAAAATTATTTAGGAAATCACATACAATAGACAAGTTCGGTGAAGAGAGAAATTTGGGATGAAATGAAAGATAAAAAATCGTGAGGTGAGGAAGACAAAGAGAGAGAAAAAAATCGGTAAATTGAGTGAAAAAAATAGAAAAAAAAAGAAAAAGAGAAGAAAACTCGAAAAAAAAACAAAGAGAAAAGAGAACCCGAAAAAATTAATGAAAAAAAAAAAAAAAAAAAAAAAAAAAAAAAAAAAAAAAAAAAAAAAAAAAAAAAAAAAAAACTGTAGAACTGCTACAGTGTTACTGTAGAACTGCTACAGTAAACACTGTAGCAAACCGGGGGTTATAATAACCCCAGTCCCAACTTATATAGTTGGGACTCCAAACACGGGGTGGGCTATTTAAGCCCACCCCACCCTACCCAATTCGGGGGGCCAAACAGCTCCTTAAGTCTTCACAACTAAATTAAATATAAAAGGACAAAAAAGATTAAATAAAACAATTTAATTATCATATACATTCCCCATTGGACTAAATTGGTCACAATTAGAATAATGTACTTTGAAATTAGAAAAGAAAACCCATTAATTTAATTAATGAAAATATTTGATATATAAAAGTTGAGTGTTGTGTGATTCAAGGGGAAAAAATGATGTGTGGAAAAAAGTAAAATGCATTAAAGAAGTGAAAAGGAAAGAAAAGAGCATAAAAGGCAAAAGCAATTTCTGTTGGTTTGCCCTAACTTGCTTCTTAAAGGAGGGCAGCCCATGCCCATTCTAGCAATTTCTCTCTCACTCTTTGTCTCCTATTCAAATCATTCTTCATATTTTTATACCATTATTTAATCTACTATTTATATTTTCAACATCAATTGTAGCATATACATATCAAACTCTTTTACTTCTACTCTTATATTAAGTCATTAATAACACAAATTCCTAATCTAGTAAAGATTCTAACACACTTACCATTAGATTTTCTCTTCGACACTCAATAATTTATAGTAATTTTGAAACTATTTTCAAAAGTATGGTAGTTAAATCGTATATATGGACCAAGATTTAGGTAACTTATGTATCATTGTCATGAATTATTTAATCAGGATAAATCGTGGGGATGTCGGTCGCGAGTAGGGTAAATCGTGTACATGTACACGATTTAGCTAACGTACGTGCCGTAACACTTGGACGCTTCGTCTGCCACATGAAACTCGCATACGTGGTAAACGAGTTAGGATATGGAACTCATATACATCGAAATTTGTACTCGAGTTAGGTACACAAATTACCAGCAACGGATCGTGCACCTCAAATTACGGTATTTATTAAAAGAGTCCCCATTTGAAGATATATATATACTTCCCAAATATTCAAACTTAGTTGGATTTTCTCTTTCATCCCCCATTGTTTTTAATCCATATTCATGTATGCTATTTTTATTTTTTTTTAGTTTAACAACAAAATGAGAGGTGAGATTCGAATATTTAATCTCTTGGTCCAAAAAATATGTCTTAACTAGTTGATTAATATATTTTTTTCTTTTGTTAGTACGACAATGGAAAGAGTGGAGGATTGAACTTATGACCTTATTAGAGGTAGTACATATTAATTATTTAATTAAGTTGATATCCATTGATGTAGTAGTTTTTTTTTTTTTTTTTTGTTACTATTTTTTTTTTTTGAAAAGTTTTTGTTGTTGTTACTATTTAAGTAGGAGGAAGAGAAAAAAAATCATTTGATTCATGCATTAGGTACAAAGTGTGTTTATTGGAAGTTTCTTCATTTTTAATAATAAGGAAGGCTATGTCAATTTCAATTGTGAAATTAAGGGGAAATGTTTTTAATAGAAAAATAGCAATATTTTTTTACCAAAAAAAAAAAAAAAAATACAACTAGAGAAGTGATTGATGACTTATTGTGGGATGTGATCAAAACAAAGTTTTGACTAAAGTTAAGCGAATATGAATATAATTCAATAGATATAATGTAGGACTGATTAAATGATTAAAAGGTCATATGTAAATTCTTCACTTTCATGGTAAAAAAATAAAATAATAAATAGATAATCCAAGAGGCAATCTGAGCCGTTTGTCTTTTGAGTGTTGAGGCGAATAGCATAGTTAATTAGCTAGAGGATAACTTTGTCTTCATAAATAGCTACTTTTAAAGCTCAACAGTTCAAGCTAGGAAAAATAATCAAGGAAAAAGAAATATATTGTTTTTTATTTTTTATTCTTACAACTTAATGTGGGGTTATGAAAGAGATGACAATTTAGTGCAATTGTTTATGAAAATTTCTTCTCCCTAACTTGAAAATAAGTATATGTCAATTATTTTTGTATTTTGAAATTAAAAGGTTGATTTTTTAACTGGATGAAAGAATAGATTGATATTAACATCATTAAATAATTAATAATTAATAATGGGATCATTAAGAAAAAGATAATTGGGTTCATAGCTCAGTGGTAGAGCATTTGACTACAGATCAAGAGGTCATCGGTTCGAACCTGATTGAGCCCTAAATTCATTTTTATAAAATACAATTATTCTTAACCTTTCTAGTATTAAACATGTTAAAATTTATTTGATATGTGTAGTGCCTCAACCTTTTGGGAACATGAGGGAATGAATGTAAAAGCCAAAGGCTCATAAGAAAACCCAAATCAATAGCCAGCTTTCCCTTTATGATCTCATTCTAATATGCTATATGATACCTATTGTAACACTAACAAACAACAGGCCCACTTAATTGTTTCTAAAATGGGTTGTTGGGTCAAATAATACATTCTTATCTTAAAGAGCTTGACATTAAAAAAATAATAATAATAATAATCAATAGCTTTATATTAATCAATCTCTAGTTGTTAACGAAATTCTCAACTCTCTACTGCGGACTTAAAGCTCTTCGCCTTCTACTATGTCCCTCGTCTTCAAAATGGTGCAGCCGATCGTTTAGCACAACATTCCTGCAACCTTTGTCTTTCGGGAGTGGGAAGAGAGCCTACCGGAGTGGCTCTCCAAAATTCTCTTAGAAGACTCTTCGGTTGCCTAGTCTCTATGTTGTCTTGTTATTCTGATTAAAAAAAAAAAAAAAAAAAAATCTAGTTGAGTATTCATAAATTACATTTTTATTCCTATCATTAATGTTTAAAAGATATATCAATATTTAGATATATGAGATGGAAAATAAAAATATTATGTTTAAAACATTATATCCTCCATCATAAACGTCAAAGTTCTCCCAACATAAACATAATCAAGAGCGGACTTAGACATTAAAATTTGGAAACCCAAAAAATTACGTTATATAAATATAAAAAAAAAAATTATCACAAAAGAATTAGAAAAATATTAGAAGTTGGAATTCCACACTCCCACATTATGTTGACCTTAAAAAAAGTTATTGATTGATAATAATAGGTAAATGTATCAAATGTTAATTTCTAACTAAGTTCAAATAAACTTAGTATCATCATATAATTTAGATAATCTCGATATCTAATAAAATACAAACAAAAAAAAGTTAAATAATTATGAGTTTAGTCCCTAAACTTTAAAAAGTCTCGGTCCTCGAACATTCAAACTATTATCTTATATGTTTCTAATTTTAAACGTGTTCCAATAGGTCTTTAAATTTTTAATTTTGTTTCTAACGAATTCCTGAATTTAAAAAAATGTCGAAAATGACAAGAATCTATTAGACTTAAACTTAAAGACCTATTAGATACAAAATTGAAAGTTGGAAAATATATTGATTTAAAAGTTGAAATACTTATTAACACTTTGGAAAAAAAATAAAATATATATATATTAAAAAAAACACAATATACTTTGAATATAGTTTCCAAAATTTATAAAAAATGATGTTAATAGAGACTAAATTACTAATTTTGAAAAATTAACAAATGAACTAATAATAGTAAGAATTAATTTTAAGATTCAAAAGTATGAGAAGTAAGTTTAATACAATAAAACAATTCTCAAAGCACATCAAGACTAAAATAACATTTCAATATTTTTTTAATATAAATACCTAAAAATAAAATGAGATTTGAAATAATAATTAGAAAATTTGGTTTCTTATAGAACTTTTTTTTAAAAAAAGTGCAAAAAAAAAAAAAATACAAATAAAAGAATAGAAGTACATTAAAATAAAAAGAAATTAGTTATGACTAAAAAAAAAATACAAATGAATAAAAATGCATTAGCTAGTGTCATTGCAACAATTATAACCTTCAATTACTTTTGGGAGCCAAAAGATATAATATAATACTTCTCTATATTTTTAGGTATATTTTATCTATCTATATATATATATGAAAAATTCAAAATTTTGGAAGGTCATGACCCCTAATCTCCATATAGGTCCGCTCCTAAATAGAACTGACGAATCATAACTATAAGTAACATATATTCTTTTTTTTTGAATTTGGAGGTTCAAATTCATATACTCCACATTTGTTATAATAAAAAAAATTAATAATAATAAAATATGAGGTTGATATTTCTCACTTCAATATATTATTCAACTCGAAAAAAAAAAAAAGAAAAAAAAAACTAATATAATAACTAATACAAGCTTTTGTGATGACTTTCTTAATTATTTTTTGTAACACGCATCGATACGCACCGCCGTTTCATCAATATTTTGTTTGATATTCTAATAATGTGAGAGTTTGATGTACAAAGTCGACATTGACATTCAACTATACTTATGGTGATTGGTGTATTTATAATACTACTTTTAGGTGATTAATTAATCTAATTAATTTGAATATATAATAAAGAAGTAAAGGGAATATAATAATATATACAAATTAAAGAGGCAGTCCCAAGAGTTTTAAAAAATAAAAAATAAAAAAAATTAGAGCTTTATGCTTAGAAAGACGAGCAGAAAAAGCTAAAACTGCCCAACAAGAACAACATCCTCGCACAAAAAAAGAAACACAAAATAAACAAATCTGCTTAAAAGACAAAATTAAAGCCCAAAGTTTTCACTGTGCACAAAAAGAGATGTCCCAAACTTTCACTTCAATTTGCACCTTAAAACTACCTAATTTTAACAAGACACAGTTAAATCAGACATCAAACTGTCTTAAAAACAACCTTGGTATATTTTTGGCAATACCATGAAGTTTTATTGTTGAAAAGCTTTGATTTTTAGCCAAAAAAATAAAATAAAGAATATGAGAGATTTCTATTTTTATTATTGCCATTATTGCTTGGGGCAAACATTTGACTGAGGAAAGGAGAAATTAGGTTTTACCCAACATATGGAGAGAGAATTAAATCTATACCAAGTACCAATAGACTTAAAAAATGAAGAGAAAAAAAACAGTGAAAAGAGAATTTTAATTGTCTTGGGATCTACATGAGTAGCTAGCTATTCAAGTTGTATCCCAATAATATGTTTCAAATATTAAACACACCTATGGGACTATATAATGATCCTACCCCTTCAATAGAATATGATTTTCAATGGTTAACCGCATGTGGCGTGGAGGATTCGAATATCTGACCTCTTGGTCGAAGATGTATATTTGATGTCAGTTGAGTTATGTTCATGTTAGCGGTTAGCCAATTCTTTCATAACCCTAAAAATTACTATACATATTAGCTCAAACCTAATGAAGGAAAAATCAGATTTTGTAAAGGGGTGCAATGTAATTATTATTCTTCTCAAATTATACCTACAGCTAAGTGAAAAATGAAGAGGCTTTTTGGAGTGCTGAGTGAGTTATTATAGTCGGTGGTTATAATAGTTGTGAATAGTAAATATTATTCAAGTCTATAGTTACTTTATTGACGGTGAGTTATAATAGTCGGTGGGTCAAGCGTAAACTGAGTTATAATAACTCGGTACACCCAACTCCAAGTTGGTGTCCAAACGCCCCCAAAGTGTTTTTCACATTGTATTGACAATATATTTTTAGAGTTTCTAGTCTTTAATTTCCATGCGAATGAAAGTGCATGTTCTCGAATCATAACTAGCATTTCAAAATTGATGATTTTGTTGATATAGAGAAAGCTAAAGAAATAAAGAGACTTCCATTAATAATCTCCAACACAATTCCAACTCGTTTTTCTTTTTTGTTTTCCCTCACCAATGTTGAGTATTGCCAAAAGCAACTGATTGTAAATCATCAGCAGACTCATTGAAGCTCCATTGTTGAACATTTGAATGCAAGTGATCAAGAGTATACATGGAATAGGCTGAGGTTTCTTCAAAGCTTCCATATGATCCACTTTCCTCCATTTTGGCCATGTGATGATCATAGTTCCCATTGGATTGGGAATTAACCATAATGCGATAATTCTCATCATAATAAGGGTTCGATGCCGAATTGTGAGCCGGGTTCGGGTTGAACTCGTGCGTTATGTTCGGTTGGTCCGATTGAAACCAGCTTTGGAGATCTTGGAAATGAGAAGGAGCCTTCCTGCAATTCATCTTCTCATGAACACCGACGCCGACGCCGTTACCGGAGCCGTTCATAATGCTTTCCGCTGCTTGTTCCTTGAGAGAAGCAAGCTGTGCCTGGAGATTCACAACCTGAAAAACAAGTAAAAAATCGTTAAGTCACCACTGAACTCAAAAATTTAAAGTAATATGTTACCATAATCAAAAGTAGAACAATAAAGTTGAATTAGGGTTTCAATTATTATTAATAAACAACAAAAACGTAACATGTTTTCTTAGAAAATATTAGTAACATTCTTGAAAGGTTATCAAAAATTAGAATCTTTACCTTCACCCATTATTTGAATCGAAAAGAAAAACGTTAACAAAGTTGGATAAAAATAGGAACATGAAGGATAAAGAAGAAATGTCAAAAAGAGCAAAAAAAAACGTTAAAACATTAGTAGCCTTCCTGAAAGTTTAAAAGTTGGAATTTTTAATCGAGAAAACATTACAAACTTTAGCGAGAGGTCAAAAGTTTGAATCTTTACGTTGACCCGTTATTTGAATTGAAAAGAAAAACGTAAAAATGAAGGGAAAATGAAAGAAGAAATTAGACCTGTTGTTGGAGGGCAAAGATATGAGAAACACAGCCATAGATAGGATCTTGAAGCCTAGCTTGAGCTTCATAAGAAATGGTAACAGCAGCCTCACATCGCTCACTAACAGGAAGACGAGCAAGAAGCTTAGAGACATTGCTAGCTCCAAAGACCTTATGAATGGCAGCAAAATGAGTTGCTCCTTGTTCATGGCAAAAATAAGGAGCAAAAACACACCCTCTGACACATTTTCTTCTCAAGAATTTGCAGGCTCCACATGGAGAACCAGAACCTGTCATAATTCTTTTTTGGGGACTTTGAGATTTTTTGATCTTGTTTTTTTTGGGGGATTCTTAGTTACTACTTTTGCTGATGATTTTTTGAACTTGTGTGCTTTGAGTTTAGGGATTGTGATGAAGTTTATAAACAGCTGAGGAGAGAAGAGAATGATGAATTAAAAATGATAAGAAATTGGAATAGGTTCCCTAAATGGAATACATTTTTGAGTATTTTATTCTCATCCTTTCATCCTTTCATCCATTCTTGTATTTTTTTATTACTCTCAGATGGGTTCTCTTTAACATCTCCATACGACAAAATATCAGCTGCTGTTTTGTACATGAAACCCCTTTTTTTTATATAATTTGTTTCATGATTGGGATTTCATCTTTTATTTATTAAACCTCTCAATACAACCTTCTTCTTTATTTTGGAGACCCGTGTAAAATTACAAGTTTAGTTGTTCAACTTTTAAGTTTTAAAAATTATTGAGTTTTAAAAGATGTATAATAAATTTTTAAATTTGCAATTTTGTATCTAATAGATTTTTAAGTGTCTAGTAAGTCTCTCTACTTTTAGCTTTTTATGTCTAGTAGTCTCTCCAACTTTCAAGTTTGTGTCTAATATGTTTTTACATTTAAACAGTGTCTAATTAGTTAATAAACTTTTTGTTTGGTGTCTAATAGATCTTTGTATGTTTGTATGTCTAATGTCGTTAAAATTTCAACTTTGTGTCTAGCTAATAAGTAGTTCTTGAACTTTCACTTTCTGTAATATTTGTTGGAATGTCTTGAATATATTTGACCCGCTACGAATGGCTCAGGGGGCGAAGCGTCCGGTAGAGTTATGGGGACTTCCGCCGTCCCTAAATAAAAATTTGATTTGGGTTTTATCCTTCTATATCTGAATTGGACTTTGGCTCATTGTGTATTAGGTCATTAGAAGGGTGTTATATATAAACCGTCTAATGACTTCCGCCGCCCGTTTTAGTCGGTAATATGTAATCTCTCCCAATTCGAAATACAATTGTCTCTCCCTTCTGTCTGTGGACGTAGCTAACACAACTTTAGTGAACCACGTAAACTCGATATGTCGATTCATGCTTTATTCTTTGTTGTTCGAATTTTGTGTCATGACCGTATTTAATATGTCGTTGACTTATTCTACATTTTTTAAAATTTATGGACCTATTAGACACAACAATAAAAGTTTAAGAGCTCTATCACTACAAGAAACTTGACCTTTTTCGAAGGTCACAACCTTCGAAAAAGCCCTAAATAAACCTTCAAAAAAGCCTTTTTCGAAGGTTAATTCAACCTTCGAAAAGTGTCGAAATAAATTCCGTCGGGAAATGCTTTTCAAGGGTTCATTAACCTTCGAAAATTAATTTCTTTTTCGATGGTTCATTAACCTTCGAAAATTTCTTTTTCGAGGGTTCATTAACCTTCGAAAATTTCTCTTTTTCGAGGGTTCATTAACCTTCGAAAATTTCTCTTTTTCGAGGTTCATTAACCTTCAAAAATGAGTCTTTTTCGAGGATTCATTAACCTTCGAAAATGAGTCTTTTTTTCAAAGACTTATAATGCTATTTTCAACGATTTTAAAAGCCTTCGAAAATAATTTGTTTTATCGACGTGCAAAAGCGATATAAGAGCCTCTTTATCTATCTATACAAATAAACCAAATCAATTGGAGCTTGTTTAATAGTTTTAAGCCAAGGATGATTTGTACACAAATAAACCAAAAATAAAAATGAAGCAACACAACCCAAAGTCTAATCAAATCTCCAACAAAGGACCTAACTAAATATTACACAGTAATATCTTAAATACTTTAACACATTAATAAAAGAGAAGTTTGTCTTTGTTTTCAAGTTAATCATCCTAGTTTTCAACAATATAGTCATTTAACAATAACATTCCTATTGCCAGATAATGCAATCTGTCAGAAGTTAAAATTTCTAAATTACCAAGATAATGTAACCTGTCAGAAGTTAAAATATATAAATTACCAAAAACTTGCTTTGCAGTCAACCAAAGCTTTGGATCTCGCTCCAACATTTGCTTCACAAGACTTTTAGCAGTCTATGAGATACTAGGCCACAGATCACGTTTGAAATCTATCATTCCACGGAGAATAGCTTGAGCCACCCCTTGCACAGTCTCTATGAACAAAGTACACTTGAGTCAACAGAGCGTTTGATTTCAATTAGCTACATATATTAATCCTTGGAACATGAAAGCGAAGTAATCAGACATTATCCATCAATAATTTAATTATAGGCTACAAGGACACTATGAAATTAATTACCAACCCAAAAGGGAGGAACTCCCCACAACAAGATGTATAAAATGACCCTGCACTCCATATGTCTATTTTCGGTCCGTAATTAATCCACATATCAATTTAATAAGCCTACCTTTTAGCAGAGAATTAGGTTTAAGAAAATAAAAACTATTGTGCCTCCTAATCACAGCTCTTCATAACTGGCTATCAGAGTAGTATACATTCATTATATCCATCACAAGATCCAGAAAACCTTTACCTCATCCCCTGGAGAACAAACAGCGACAACTGCTTGAAGAATACTCTGTTTGGCTCCATTGCTGACCAATATTTGGTCTGGTGTATACGAAATCCCATTCTCCTCTGCAAACAGAAAGAGTATTGAGAGTTTGCATCTAAGAAATGAAGCTAGTATACTCAACCACATCTCTAGAAACTCCTCCCCTAAACACAACTAACCTTCCAACTTATGACAAATTGCTTTGCGGACTTCCAACGTTCCTGCATTGGGCGTGTAGCGAGTGAAGCCATCCCGAATCGCATTCATTCCAGCCTAACATTCAATTGGGGATAAAAAGAATAAAGTATCACGATAAAGTAGTACTTATTTGACCATTATGACTCACGTCTTCCTTGTCCTGTCATGCAGTGTCGAACAAGTTGTTTAAAGTTGTTCTTTTTCTTAGGCTTCTTCTCATTCTTCTCAACCATTATCATCTCTCTTTCCCTTTCTATCTCCCCTTCTACTTGCAAACAAAGCTGTTCAAATTCAATCAAACAATTACCAAATCAATAATAATTCTTCAAAGCTATTCATTAATTGCTATTTCAAAACTTTCCAATTTATTTTTTTGACTAACAAAAAGAATGCAATCCAAATTCAAAGAGTGGTACTTCCGTCCCAACTCCGACACGTGGTTCACCCATAGACTTTTTATTTGAAAGAATTATTTCCCTTCCTTTTTTTCTGATTTTTTATAATTTATCTTTTTTTAGAATGGGCTTTCCTTTAAATTTAAAGTTTAATATTCATAAATATTTGAAATTTATGGTTTAAAATTTTAATATTTAAAAATTACAGTTTATTATAACCTTAAACCTAATTCGTAAACTCTAAATACTAAACCAAAACATATTATTCTAAAAAATTATGAAAAAAAAAATAAAGAAAATAAAATTTAGAAGTTCGACACTGCATGACAGGACAAACTCGATAAAGTATCACGGAAAGTTAGGCCACTGGCCTGACCTATAGGCAATAAAATTATGCAGCTAATATAAGAAAAAAAATATCATAGTTTATAAGTCTCAATAAGCATTGAAACAAGAAAAACTCTTATCTTTGTGAAACAAAAGTAAGGTGGATAGAGAAGAAAGAAGAAGAAAAAGGAGAAGAATAAATTTTTTACTCAGAAGCCTAATATGTGGAGGAAAATCTATTTCGTATTCAATTAAGGAAGCTATCTTCTTGGTCATGCTTATTTTCTAGCTAGATAAGACATCTTAGGAAGATACAACCAACAAGTCAGTTCCCAAATATAGTGCCAGAAAGAGAAAAAAATAGTAAAACCAAACAAGACAAATACTTCACATGTTCACATACAACAAGAGAACCCCAAAACTTAAGGTTTAAAACACAGGTGACATCCAAAACATGCTACTCAAAACCACATTATGTTCATTTCATAGTCTCTTACGAGTATATATCATTAAATTACTAGAATTTGAATTAAAATTAAATCCAAGTAGATATACAGGAAAAAAGTATATACTTACCGCAATCATTACACTCATGGAATATTACTGGTGATATGAACACCCAGAAGATGTCATAGATAAATGCACAGCAAAGAAGTACTGTTGCTACATGAGATACTTAAGATTGTAAGGGCCTTGAAGCAGTATATGAATTAAACGGATGAACTTCTTGGGATACCTTAATATTAGGTAATCGGGCCATCTGCAAGACTGTTATCATCAGGCAGATACCCTATTAAGAAGAATTTGAAAAATTAAAATTTATACATTGAAATAGAGCACATACAAAGTGAAGCAGCATAGTTACAAAAAAAAAATGATAGCTCCTTAAGTTTCTCTTTGCCAGTTTTTCAACAATTGGCCAAATATTCAATCTGATAGCTCCTTATGAGGTGCATCAATATGAAAACAAAAATTGTTTGCATTTATATGTTGGTGTCCTCTAGCCCATCCATTGCATCTTTTAAAAGCTACACTTTTTTTATCTTCAAATACATTTTGAAAATTGCATTTTGTCGATCTTTTGTTATTTAATAATTATATTAAATAACAAAAGCACTATTATTAAAATAATACTGGTTAAAAAAAGACAAAAGGGAAAATCAAAAGTTTCTCCTATGAGCTCCTTCTAAATATATTATAGTTTTTTTGTTTTTTTTTACTGTTAAGCAAGACTATTTTATTTATTTGCACTTTGTTTCTGGTTGATGATGTCCTTTGTGATATATTTTTGTGTTGTGCCTTCAAATTTGCAACTGAAACTACAATGAAGGAGAAGGTGAAATAAAGACTCTTCATTGCCTTTACACAAAACACACATCCTGGGGTAACCACCTTTGCATCTTGTCAAAAGTATTAACACCACCATGGGCATCAGTCCACAAGAAGCTCCTTCTCTAACAAGCGAACTTAACCGAAGTCGAACCACCGGGCACCGGCTTCCAGCCTCCACACTAAAGCATCAATTCATTGAGTTGGCTTATTACTCTCCAACAAGGCAGCAAGGTTAGCCCATTCCTCCATCTCCCTTTCAAACAAACCTCTTCTCACCCTTAAGTCCCAACTATCATATTGATGCACCTCATAAGGAGCTATCAGATTGAATATTCAATATGAGAATGAAATTAAATACTAATTAATCAGCATCATACTTTAATTATATCAATGCTCTAACATTATTGTCCTTTAATTCCACACTACTTAACTATGCACAAACATATACACAAAATACGAATAAAGATAAGTGAAAGGGGTGGCAAAACCAAGTAAAATCTGGGGTGTTTTTGCCAGATTGAACGTAAATAGTAAAAGATACATACTTGAGTTTATCGCCAAAGAACTCAGAGCAGGCCTTGCAACCTTCTCCTCCACCAGTTGAATTGAAGAAAAAATTCAGATGGAAACCAAAACTTTAAGTTTCAGTTCAATCATCCTGATATTGAACGTTGATTTTCTGCAGTAGTATAATATAACATCAGTATGTATGATAACTACAGAATCTAATATAATAGAGAGCAATTCTCAAAATAATTGCAGTAATGATCACAGAATCAAAATCAAGTTGGGTCATCAAACCTAGATCGTGTCTGTAAAAGTGATCTTCAAATTCAGCTGGCATAGTGCAAGCATTTGACATTTCTACCACATATAACAGCAAAAAGTTATTAACTTGTAACTTAAAATCAAGGCCCATTAATTAAAAATATAGACACATCTATTGTTACATACAGATTCGTGAATCATGCTTCTGTTTCTATACAATATAGAGGGCTAAGATCTGGCAAAAACACCCCAGATTTTACCACGGCCAAGACTTTCCAACAGCTTCTTTGACCCCTCAACATTCATTTCAACAAGCTTTTGTAGATACAAATCAGCACCAGCAGTAGTCATCTGCTTTCTACACTTGTTTCAATAAATCGTGATAATCGAATAAACAAGGAGGAAACGAAGATCGATTAGAGACTTGCCTTTTTGTAGCTTGCTGTGATCGTTGGCTTTCAACTCCAGCTCTCGTTGTAGCTCTCGAGGAACGCCTGCGGGATTCATTCCGCTGAATCGTCGACTTCCAGTGTTGCTCAAGGATACCATTGCGACCAAGGATGGACTCAACACCACGGCCGGAACCTTTGCAGGTTCGGTGGTTCCTCGAGATGCGTGGTCGATCGCCTGAGGAACGCTCGCGCGGTGTGGATTTTAGGGATTTAAAGTTTTACCGGTGAAAGAGATGAATGTATAATATAATATATTTTTTTTCAATAAAATATATATACTTTTATCAAAGGTTTTTAAAAACCGTCGATAAAAGTAGATATTTATTTAAAAAACTCGAAATAAATATACACCCTCTTTTCCAAAGATTTTGAATGGCCTTGTAATTTAGAAATTTTCTTTTTCGAAGGTTTTTAAAAACCCTAGAGAAAAGTAGATATTTTTCGAAAGTTTTTAAAAATCTTCGATAAAAGTAGATCTTTTTCAAAGGTTTTTAATAACCCTCAATAAAAATAGATCTTTTTCGAAGGTTTTTAATAACTCTCGATAAAAGTAGATGATCTTTTTCAAAGGTTTTTAATAACCCTCCATAAAATAGATCTTTTTCGAAGGTTTTTAATAACCCTCGATAAAAGTAAATCTTTTTCGAAGGTTTTTTTACCTTCGATAAAAGTAGTAGATCTTTTTCGAAGGTTTTTAACAACCTTTGATAAAAGTAGATTTTTTTTTTTTAATTTTTTTCAAAGATTTTATATGTCATTTGATAAGAAGTATATATTTTTCGAAGGTTATTAAATAACATTCGATAAATAGTAGATATTTTTCAAAGGTTTTTAATAACCTCCGATAAATAATAGATATTTTTCAAAGGTTATTTTAACCCCTCCGATAAGTGTATATTTTAGTCAAAGACTTTTAATAACCTTCCATAAATAGTAAATATTTTTCGAAGGTTTTTTAATACTTTCGATAAATGTATATTTTTTTCAAAGGTTTTTTATAACCTTGGCTAAAAAGTAAATATTTTACGAAGGTCTTTTTAATACCTCCGATAAATGTATATCTTTTTCAAAGGTTTTTAATAACCTTCGATAAAGAGTATATATTTTTTGAAGGCCTTCAAAATACCTCCGATAAATGTTATCTTTTTCGAAGGTTTTTTATAACCTTCGATAAAAAATGGTCGAAATAGACCAACTTTGTTGTAGTGTATTTAAACACAAAATACAATTGTATATGTCTAGTAGAGCCATTAATTTAAAAAAATGTGGAATGTGTTAGAACCTATTAAACACAAAATTAAAATTTTAAGTTGGGTGATTATTCACGGTTAAGATTCAAGCACAAATCTGAAAAATTAAGGACTAAACTTAAGTTGGGTGATTATTCACGGTTAAGAATAGTCTCACATTCATGTCATTTCAATCGAGCATAGCTCGGTGGACAAGACACACTAAAATAACCATTCCAAAGGGTTGATGTTTTGCAATTCTCAAACCTAAAATTGTTGAACTAAAAAAGATAGTACTGTTACATTTTATTTTATTTTTAGCTCAACAATTGCGAGATGTGAATCGAATTATCGAGACTAACCATCATTTAAGTTGAAGACTCATATATAAAGTAAAAAATGGTGATGGTTTTTAAGTAGGTAGAAGAGACTTGAAGTTATGATGGGGATTTGTAATATTAATGGTGAAACAAACATTGTCCACATAATGTAACTCAATAAAAAAGGGAAAGTATATTCCAAAACTGAACAAAACAAAGGATGGTGAAACTGGAATACACACAACACTTTTAAACAATCTATATATATATATATATATATATATTGAATTGTATATATATGACACAAATTCAGAAAAAGAAAAATGGTGTATTGAATTGTTTAAGTTTGAGAGGGCACGACATGTCGACCACTAGTGCACAATTATGATTAACTAATCCAATTTATATAATCACATTTATTACTTTTGTTCACTTTCTTGTGTTTTCCTCTGCAAACCAACATGTCGACCTTGCCCCACCTCTGCATTTCGTCCCCACAAACCCAACTCTAATTATGACATCAATTTCACTCAAAAAAAAAAAAAAAAAAAAAAATACCCACAAAAATTGGTCGGAAAAAAAATTAATTTTGATTGAGTTGACATCATAAGAAAAATTAGATAAATGGAGCATGTCAACATTCTATTAATAGATAAAGATGTCTTCAACCAAAATTTAACCTTAATATAATTATTAAGCTAGCTAAAGATAACAAATGTATTGAAAATTCTCAAATTTTAGGAAGTTGATAATCTTGGTCTCAATCTTTGAAAATTTTCAATTTTATTGATATTGTATTGAAAATTCTTAGTTAAGCCCTTTTTTTTTAAAAAAAAAAAAATTTATGTTTCGTTTATTATTATTATTATATTAACATTGTCAACATAGATATATCATTGGAAAAATTAATTTTGTGAATGGTTGAGTTAATTTTAACGATGGATTGAGTTTTTTTTAGTTCAATATGTGGAGTGGATATTTGACATATTAGTCGATGATATATATCTTAACTAGTTGAATTAGTTGGATTTAATATGTGAAATAGCATTCAAGTGACAAATCTATAAATTTAAATATATTAATAAAATAATAATTTAATGGTGAACCAACTTTTTCTTAACCAATCTCTTAACAAATGATTGAAGATTTTCTAAAAAATTAAGAGTAAATTGAGAACAATCCAATTGTCATGAAATGGATTTAGAGCTAGATTAGTTACCTAGAGTCTAATAAAAAGGATAAAAAATTGCATAGTAATTATTTGATAAATTATAGATTAATGGTTGGAAGTATTGTAATTAATTGACAGCCATGGGTGTATTATGGATATAAGTATATTGTGTATTAAATAATCCACAAAGGGGAGAAAAGGGAGGCATCCCCATTTTTATTTGTTGGCCACTTTAGGTTGAGCTAATTAATTTAAAAAAAAACATGTTGGATATTGGAGATATGGGACAAGGAAGGGCATCCCAATTTCATCAATGTGTTTAATTAAATTAACATTATTTTATTATAAAATTAATTACAACTAATTATAACCTCAAAAGGAGCAAAACTACACTATTAACTTCATCATCATTTGTCTAATCTTTGTTCATAACTTTTTTTCTAAAATAAATTAAGAAATGGGTTTTATATATTACTTCAAATGGTGCCTTTTTTGCATCCCAAAGGCACTTTAATATATTCTTCATTATTATATTTTGTAATTTAAAGTAGAAATCATGGAATAAATTAAATAGGGATAAAATGGAAGAAAATGTTGTGTACCGTATATTCAAATGTTTGGTTGTTAATTAATTTATTCTCTCATTTTATTATAATGTTCCCAATCAGTTCTTCTAAACTTTACATTAAAAAAAAAAAAAAAAAAAAAAAAAAAGTAGAGATTGTATAAAAAGAATGGGATTGTTTAACACCTGTTTGATTATTATTAGGGTTGATGCATGATTTTTTCCAAGTAGAATGTACCTACTTATCACGTGACTTCAACAACGAATTTATATATTATCGAAACGAAGGAAGCTGCAAAATAAAGTAACAAACTTCGATGTCAAAGTCAGAACGATAGTTGACTAGAGTGTTTTTCATATTAGAATTGACGTATTTCGTTCCTTCCTGTTATTATGAAGTATTTATAATGTTGGTCTAGCTAGGTCTTTCTTAATTAGAATGTGCTTACCCCTCCTAATAGAAAGAGATAGAGCCCGAATTGATTTAGACCTGTCGTGATGGTCGAGGAGCGTTCGGCCTGAAACTGGTCGAGCAGTCCTATTTCGGACTCGAGAGCCCGTTACTTTAGAGTCTAGCCCGGACTCGAGAGTCCGTTATTCTAGAGTCTAGCCCTGACTATTTTTCAATAGGTCAGGCTTCCTTTTGTCGAGGGATGGTCAGTATTGGGCTTGACCGACCCCCCTCGGCCTAGTCTTTCTTTTGGAGACTTGGCCCTTTAGTTATTTTATGGGATAAGTCTCCGATCAATTTTGGATCGAGTCCTTCGATGTGTTGGGCTCGTGCTTGTTTCAACTCTTTATCGTCGGAGGTCGAGGTGACCTTCCTTGTTTCATTGGGTCTGGTTCGATTGAATCGTTTTTCGATCCCATCTTTTATATGTGATATTTTATTCACAACAATTATTATTATTATTATATTAATATTAAGCTGATTGTACTATTTAAACTTTTTTTTATAGTTTTTGTTTTTTACTTTTTAAGTAAAGATTAAAAGGCAAAGAAATATGTGTTAGTAAAATAAGAGTACTTGTTAAACATAAAAATGTTATCACAATAGGGCTCCTATTGATGATTTTTTTTAAAATAAAAGCTATTAGAAAGTACCCTCAAAGTGATAAATTCTGATTAAAATTAAATTAGTAGGGGTGGTTATTCCTATTTTGTAGGGATTATCGCTGTATGTCCTCTCCCTAATCACTATTTTAAGACAATCAAGGCAGATTTCAAGAATTCCTATCATAGGGATTAGTTCCTCATGAAGCTTCTTCTACCTACTTATTTATTTTCAATAATTAATTTTACTGTAAAACTCATTAAAATACAACATAAATGTTTACCTTCTTTTTTTTCGATACAACAAATATATTTGTTTAGCTACAACTTGATTGTGTGTTCATTTCATATTTATTAATGAAAATACTTAATATCTCATGTATGAATATATATATATACTTGAAATAAAAACAACCTCAAAATCTACGTACATGCATCAATCAATTCTCTCAAAATCTTACTAAGAAATATAACATTCTAATTATTAATAAAATGTAAGGTTAAGAAAATGATAAATAATATGTTCTAAGTGGTTATATTATCTCTATTTTGATTTTATGAGTAGTTGAACTAGTTAAAGTTTATATTTAAAGTGTTACGATAAATCAATAACAAAAAACAAATCAGCGCAAAAGAAAAACGACACAGATTTATGTGGTTCACTAATGTCGTGTTAGCTACGTCCACAGACAGAAGAGAGAGTAGTATTATTACGAAATAGGAGAGAATTACAAAGTGACAGAAGAGATGGACGACTGAAGTCATTAAAAGATTTATATATGACACATTTTTAATGATCTAATACAAAATGAGTCAAACCTCAAAACGAATAAGTAAAACTCAAATCAGCAAGACCTTCGTACTGAATCAGTCGTAGAGAGTCATAATAGACTCAAGGCATTCCAACATACAGAATTATAATTTCGATCAAGTACTCAAAAAAAAAAAAAAATAATAAATAAATAAACTTCAATGAAAAAATCAAAATTTTAAATTCTCACTTAGAATTTAAAAGAATTGAAAAAATTATAACTTCAAATATCATTCTTATATTTTTATATTTGTGATGTATTATTATTAAAAAAAAAAAATTAATTGATATTATATAAGAAATGGTTTAATTTGAATTAAAAAATATATTTTTTTTTTATGGCCCTATTTTTAATTCTTAAACTTTCAATTTTGTAATAATTTAATTTGTAAATTTGAATGGAAGGTAGTTAATGTAGTTTGAACTTTGTGAGAATTAAGAATGTTTTGTTTTTTGAACTTGGTAATTTGTAGTGGTAATAATGAATGTAAGTAGAATATGGGAGAATTTCTAGTACATCCGTGGTATGGAAATTCTCCATACCACTGCCTTTTAAAAAATGACACGTGGCGAGATAATTGTTTAACTGGGACCCACACTATTAAATATATTATTTTTTTAAACCATTTCGCCACGTGTCATTTTTTAAAAGGCAGTGGTATGGAATTTTTCCATACCACGGATGTACTAGAAATTCTCCCGTAGAATATATGGCGGCCATGATGATTAATAGTTAATTAATTAATATGGAAACAGTTGAAGGTGTGTTGCATGTTCTTCCATTCTCTTAAACCTTGTGTTATAATTTATAATTTATAATTTATATTAATGGAGAATTATGGACACACACTTCTCTCTTCATTGTCTTTTCAATCATCTCCTCAATTATATTTATCTCTTACACTCTCACACTCATTCTTACAATTATTACACTTTATTTTAATCAATAATCACACACTCTTTTTTATAACATACCTTAATTTATACATTTTTTTTACTCCTTAAAACTTTCAACATTCTTGTCTCATTTTGTCCCTTAAAAGTAAATTAAATCCCTAAATTTCAGTTTGCAGTTTTATTTATTTATTTATTTTTAATACAACTTCGTGATGGGAGATTCGAACTACTGGTCGAAGATATACTTTATTGTTAATTGAGTTATACTCAATTTCATAGTTTTATTTATTAAGCTCCATTGTTTTTTTTACTTTTTTACAACATTAGGCTCCATTGTTAGTACACTATTTAACAAAAAAAAAAAAAATTATATATATATATATTTTGTTCAATAATATGTGTAAAAATGGTTCAAATATCTAACCGAGAAGCACACTATATATTCATTAAATTTATTTTCACTCAATTAATTTTTCGATTATTATGAATGTCCTAGACCACATAAAAATATAAGGTAAAATTATTAGTTCCACTTCAAACTTTAAAGTTGTAATATTTAGTTTTATATTCTAAAATAAAAATTAATGAGCATCTAATTATAAGTTCAAATTTACGTCTAGGTTATTGAATTCTCAATGGTATGTTTAAGAGACTATTTGTTATTTTAATCTATTAGGTTTATGGCGCTTGTCTGATACGTCGACTATATTATTGAAAATTATGCAAGAATTTGATTTTAGGTATTTTGATGTGTAACACATAACTTATTAGATACAAAATAAAAAGTTTGAAAATATATAACTTTGTTCTTTCAAACACATAACGTATTAGACACCAATTTTATTTGTTTCTTTTTTTCATTTTTTTTCTTTTTAGTACAATAAAATAAAAAATTTTAACGTTTGACCTAAAAAAAAAAAGTAATAGATGTCTATTATTAAAAAAAATTATGTTAAAACGTTTGGAAGTTGATGGAATAAATGTTATTATTAGTAATTTTTTCTTAAAAAAATAAAAGGCATTTGTGAAGGTAAAATGGGCCCCACAGTTCAATTTGCGACCTCGAGTTTTGTTAAATATCTCTCACTAAGTAAATAATGAAGGGAATCTCTTACAAGCATGCCTGTCTCAACAGTTAATCCCAATGCCTATAGTTTTTATTTTTTAATTATAAAAATTAAAATAAAATTAATAAAAAATTAATGTTCTTTTTGGGGAAACCAATGCATAGAGTTAGGGTAGCTACATATCTGATTTTCAGGACTAAATTATTCTACTTCTCCATAGCCTATACTCAATACATTTTAATTAACCCACCAATCATTATTTTTTATTTTCTTTTCTATAATACTTTTTGTTTTATTTAATGTTTTCATATCACCTAAATGATTTATCTTGAGATTGATGTAACTTTTAAAATACTAATTGGGTTTTTTTAAAAACAAAAAATAATAATTGGAAAGTGTGTTCAATTGTAATATAAAATAAATTAGTGTTTCATACATTTTAACAAAAAAAATAAATATATATCCTCAAGTGTTCCGATTAAATTATGCACACCTCAATTAATCTGACAGGACAACCGTCTGACCTTATAACATTTAATTGTCGAGAAAACTCGTAAGAAATTAATATTAAGTGAACTCCTTACATCTAGGCATTTATTAATCTTAAAATTTTTATGGAGCACTAAGTATCAACACATGATACTTGTAAATTTCAACTTTAAACTTGAAAAAAATAGAGTACAGTGTTTAGTAAATAAATACTAAATTGTTGTAATTTAATTATAATAACTAAAACAAAAACAAAAAGCTATACTTTTTTTTTTTTTTTTTTTTTTTTTTTTTTTTTTTTTTTTTTTTTTTTTTTTTGACAATTTATAATTTTTAATTTTTAAATAGTTGTTTAAAAGTTTATATATATATATATATATATAAACTGTCTTTTGGTCATCAAGATATACATATGTCAGCTGAGTCATGTTTTGACAAAAGTTTATATATTTTAATTATATTTATATTTTTAAAATAATTGTAAATTCAAAATAAAAATATATCATAGTATTAATCATTTTTAAAAAATGATTGCATTCATCTAATAGTTTTGAAAAATGAGGAAATATGATTTGGTTACTAACATAACTATTAGATATATAAAATCAATCTTGATTTTATCTTGCTATTAGATATATAAAATTAATCTTAATTTTTTTTTTTAAGGATAAAAGTAAAATTCTAAAATTTGTTGTCATAAAAAATTAGTATGGACAGATTTTGTGAATGAACATGTTTTACAATAATGATTTTAATGCATTCATTCACAATTAATTTTACTAAACACAAAAACGATTCATATCATTTGTAATTACATTTAATGCTCTCAAAATCAATTCAAACACAACCTTAATCTTTAATCATTAATATTGAGTTTGTAAATTTTTGCCCGTAAAACTTATATAGAAAAAAAAAAAAAAAAATTAAAAACGTAAAAAAAATCCATAAAATTTTAAAAGTATAAAATAAAGTTTCTAGTTCAACTTAGATAGGAGGATTCCAACCTCGAACTTTATAGTCGAGGAGACATCTTTATATTAGTTGAGTTATAGTCAATGTGATACATAAAATAAAATTAATTAAATGAAGAAACAATAATAAAATGAAAGTTTAAATTCTATTTTGTTCTAATACTTCTGATTTTTGTTTATTTTAGTATTTGTATTTTCAAAAAAATTGTTCCGATATTTGTACTTTAAACTTTTGTCAAATTTAATTTTTATACTGGCTCCTACACTTTTAAAAAATGACAATGACAATTTTAATTATGGTTCTTCCAACTTTTGTCTATTTTAGTTTTTATGCTTACACAATATCTATTGTGGTTTATATACTAGAAAAATAATAATTTTGATCCTTATGGTGTTTGTAATTTTGAAATTTCTATTTTGGTCTATGTACTTTTAAAAAGTCAAATTATAATTTAAACACAATACATTCACCAACACGCTCAACAACTAAGACATCTTACTCATTTATTTAAGATAAAATTTCAAATCTTTACCTTCATATATTTATTGTATTAAAAACACTCAATAAATTTCTTAAAATAGCATTATAGCTTTGTATTAAATAGTTTCTTTAAAAAAAAAATACTATTTTGATCCTATACTTTGGTTTTCATTCAATTTTAGTCCTTGTAGTTTGAATAAAACTTTGTTAACTATTAATTTCTAAAAAAAATAGTCTCTATTAGCCTTCCCTCTATGAATTTTAAAAATATGTTTACGTTCGGTCTTTTCTTACATGGAAGTTATTATTATTATTTAATCAATTTTAATTAAAAATAAATTACTTCAAACTAACAATTAAGACTTCATTATACTGAAATTCAGAGATTTAACGTTTGAAATTATGAAGACTAAAATGAAATGAAACTTAAAATAGAGAAATCAAAATGATATTTTAAACTAAATAGTTTCATATTTCGAAAGTATGTAACTAAAATAAACGTTTTGAATGTGTATAAAAGTTAAAAAAAAAAATGTAAAAAAAAAAAGAGTGAAAATAAACCATACCCAAAAATAGTGGGAGGAATATTAAGAATTTAGAGTAAAATATGTATGAATTTAGAAGGATAAGGAGGCGACAAAAAGCACAGAAAACAGCTATGCTTTATTATTCCTCGGGATTGAGGCTCACGTGCCTTCCCCTCCACGCCGCACGAGCCATACTTTCTTTTTATGCCTCAACTAATTTTTTTTTTATTATATTTATGACTCTGACCTGTTTTTTACATATCTCTCGTTATTTGGGACCCTATTCACATTTTCACAAAGAAACTGTTTTCGCGGTCGCCCTCACTGAACCGACTTGAATTTCAAATTTTACTACCAACTCTATTCATTTTTAGGTCTAAGTTTTTTATGTTCCAACATTTTTTTAATTATTTTCAAAAAACAAAATCATTTTTTTTAATTTAGTCCTCCAAGGTTAAAATTAACCGACGATAAACTTACATGAGATAATAATTAGTAAAGGAAAGAAGTCATTTAAAATAAGGAAAGTTTGTTCTCATTCTTCCTTCAAATTATATGACATTCCTCTTAATTTTTAGATGACATTTTCTTCGTCAACCTGAACATAGCCAACGTGTACATAGCTCAACTAACATTAGAGATGTCCATGGAGCAGGGCGAGGTCGAGTAGTACCTTCTCCACCTCTATCTTCGTCTCCCATTCCATTATCCGTTCCTGCAAAGTTCTCTGTTTAATTTCGCAGAAACGGGACGGATATTCCTCGCGAAAAAAATTTCTTTTTAATTTATTCTTAACCATTTTTTTCAAAAAAAAAATTGTTATTTGTTAAGTTAATTAATATTATATATATATATATATATATATATATATATATATATATATATATATATATAACTTCATTTTATTTTTTAGATCAATAAATGAGGATGTGGTTATTGTAGTTAAGTCAGTTTTTTTTAATGAATATTATATATATATATATATAATAATTATACGGGGTGGGTATGCTATTACTCGTCCCCGTCACGTTTAGCTAACGAAAAAAAAAAATCATTGATCCCTGCCCCCATTTTATGTGTAATCGAGGATTCTTGTTCTGTTCAGGGCATGTATGCTATTACCCGTCCCCGTCCCGTTTAGCTAACGGGGCAAAAAAAAATATTTGCTCCCTGCTCCATTTTCTGTGTAATCGAAGATTCTCGTTCCGTTCGGGGCAGGCTAAATAACCATCTCTAGACATAATGTATAACTTAGTGACTAAGAGGTCGCAAGTTCGATTTCTCCCACTCCAAGATGTTGTCAAAAACAAAAACAAAAACCCTAAACATAGTTCAACTGGTTAATGCATTACATCGAATTCTCACCCCAGATGTTGAACTAAAAAACAAAATGACATTTTCTTCCCATCTAAATTGTCTTCAATTCACCAAGTATTATGCCATATATGTTTATTATAAACCAAATTTTAACATCCATCCAAAATAAGGGACTGATTGAAAAATGTTTATACATAATGGACTAAATTGAAAGTTTTAAATAAGGACTAAATTGAAAAAATACTAAAAAAAAAATTAGGGACTAAAAACCTTATTAAAGTTGTGGTTTGGTGGATCTCCCCAATCCCTAGATAATGTTGATCTGGCATTTCGGCTTTTCTAACTAATTTATCAAATTTTGATTTTATTCATAATGAAAGGGGATTACAAACAAATCGAATCAAACAGAACAAACTTTGCTGTATGACTTACTTAAATATTCTATATAGTGAAGTAGGTAATAACTATTAACTAATAAAACATAACAAGTTATATTTACATAAAATTCTACCATTTTTTTTCTCACAAATTAATCATAATGGTTACTAAACTTATCTAAAGTAACATCCATTTATCATTAAAAATAATGATTAAGTTATAATCATTTTAAAAATGACCCTAATATGAGATGGTCTAAATGACCCCAATGGCTTTCCTTTGACCAATCATAGGGAATTCCCTTTTTTTTTTTTTAAAGGCTTAACTACTTAATGATTTTCATTATTTATTGGAAATATTAGTCAAAGGCAACATGCTTAAAGAAAAAGGGGTTTAGATTTTGGAAATAATAAATAGCTTAAGCTTTGATAATTTAAAAATTAAAAATAAAATAATGTTTGTTCTAGTATGAGATAAGAGAAAATTAGTTGGAAAATGATGCTGACAATATAAATTTTATGTTAATCAACAACATTAGACTGGTCAAGCCGACACTAATGTTGCACATGGGGCCATTGCACGTGTTTGGATGATTGCTAGGTCTTTCTATTCTTAATGTAATCTAGATTATATGCATCACTCATATTTCTATACTAATTAAATGTGTAACTATAAAGTTTTAATAGCATATTGTATAAATTAGTGATCAAGAGGTCACAAATTCAATCCTCGATGTTATAAATAAAAAAAAGATTGAATTTAAGAATCAAGGTATGTTCGAACAAATGTAATGGAACAATTATTAGCACAATATATTGAAGACTTGAAGTAGGACAAATTTGGTCATGGTTTTATTTAATTTGTAAGTTGTTAACAACATTACTAGTTGTCCGTTTATGAGTCTCCCTTAAATCTTTGACCAATATGAAAATATTGGTATAAAAAAAAATCCTAAGCCCTCAAAAGCCAAGCTATCATTTTATTATAAATAATGGTAAGGTTAAGTTATACAATAGAGTATATACTTTAGAATTAATTCAAGTTGGTCCTTATACTTTTAAAAGTTTCATGGTCCCAACTCCTTGAAGAAGAAGAAGATAAAAAAAAAAAAAAAAATTATTATCAAAATTATCAAAATTCTTGTTTGCCAACCAACATACTTCCATATGCTATTGAAACAAAATGTTATATCATAAAACTTTGGATAAATTTTAACAAAATGATATAAACAATATTTTTTTTTTTTTTGCCAATAAATAAAGTATCAATTATCATCCCAAAGGTCGATAGTTTCTATCCCACAAATATTGAACTCAAAAAAAAAAAATATAAGCAATCATGAAACTTTAAAAAAACATAAGAATCAAAATGACATCAAGACATTAACTTGAGTAAAGCTCAACAAGTTAAGACCACCAATAATCTCGAACTAAAACTGTAATTTAACCTTCTTGATATATCTAATTTACCCAATGAATACAATTTTTATTAAAAGAAAAAATTGTTGGTTTGAATATAATTTTATTAGAAAATTATCTAAAAAAAAAAAACTCTATAGAGTAGAGACATTTTGACATTGGGTTAGATTGGTCATGGAGAAGAAGAAGAATGAAAAGGATATTGCTCAATGATTAAGAAATACAATTTGGAAATCTAAATTTAATTGAATATATAATATTAAATACAAATTAGCATGTTCTTATTTTAAAATCTTGAGTGTAGTTTGAATGGGAGGCAATGTTTCAAAGTTTGAACCAGGATATAAGGGAGTTTGATGAGATCCTCTCTCAGCCTGTCATTTCAATTATCACAACATTATTTCAATTTTCTTTTCTAAATTTCTATTTTGTAATTATGTTCAAATAAGTTATATTAATTATTGGTGATGTGATATAACATATTTGTTTAAGTGCTTTCTTAAGGCTATAATATTACAAATTACAATATGTAAATGCATGTGCATCTAAAATCACACCTATATTTAAAAATGAATCTACAATTCTTTTTATAAAAAGAGAAAAACAAGTAGGACTAAGGTCATTGTTTCTAAGATAAAAAAAAGAATAACTTAAAATAACCAAATTTGAAAACCATACCAAATCTCAATTCTCTTTTCACAAGGTTCTACTAACTTGCAATCAGTTTAGAGTTACTATTCTCTAACGCGTAGTTTTATTATATGGAGAAAAATACGTAAATTGTTTTCTACTAAGAGTGGACCCTCAACATATCAATTGCTTTTATATAACATATCTTGAATCTACTAAACCACACTTACAGTGTCAAGATGAGCATAGCTCAAATGACATAAAACACATACCTTCGACCAATAAGTCAAAGGTTCGAATCCCTCACTCTTAGATATCGGTTTGAAACCTCCACTCTTAGATATCATGGAGTTTCATCTTAAAAATAATTGTTTATGGGAGGAGTGACCATGTATTTTATAAAGATTATGAGGTCTTTTCATCTTTCTTATGTGGGATCCTCAACACCCACCCCACATTCTGTCAAAAAGAAACACTTAAGAGTAATCGACATATAAAGTCGATAAAACAATGGATTTATCTATTCAGCAATGATTTGAAATTACGTCTAAAATGACATTTTCATCTTCATGTGTGTTGGGAGAAAGAGTATTGAAGACAAAGTAAGTAGAACCCCACAAAGCCATTGATTATTGCAATGATTTAGTGCAATACTTGGAAATGGTTTGATCTTCTTCAAAGCCAAGAAAGGTAATCAATCACAGGTGGAGACAACCTTGGAGAAACTAAGGGACCAAACCACACACAACTTAACCTTATTGGGAAGAAGATTTGACCAAAACATTTAACTTTGTAGTGTAGCAAAGCAATAATGTTACAAACAACACACTGGCCCCCTCCCCTAACTTTTGTCTCAGTGTGTGAACTTTGGTCAATTTTTTGTTCTGTTTTTGTGTTTTTTTCTTTTAAGTTGGAATTCCTTTCTGGGTTTTCGAGGATGCAAGAAAGCCCCACAAAACCCATAACCCAACAAAATTTCATTTCCATCTTCAGCACACAAAACTGACACATTTGGAAGCATTATTCTTATATCATTACTTTTACTTTTGAACCACACAAACTCTCCCAATCAAACCTACAAAATTAAACTAGAGGCAGAGAAGTTTGTGCACTGCATCAAAAGTTGGTTGTATCCCATTCAAAATGGCAAAAAAGATAAATTTTTAACCTTTAAAAAAATTGCATCTTTTTTTATTTTATTTATTTTATAAGGCAACGAGTTTTTATTGAAAAAAAATGAAAAAAAACAAAGCCACATATAAAAAATAAAATAAAAACCACAACAAGAAGTCCCACTAAAGGAAGGGACTCCAATCAAGCAAAATAAGGTTCAAGAAATAATTACAAAATAATCGTGTAACGCCAAAAAAAAAAATACATATATATATAAAACCTAGCAAGGGACCTATGATCCCTCTCGACCCCTAAAAACAAATTGCAATCTTTGAAGTTTGAACTAGGTTCGGCTTCAATTTTTCAGTCGTGTTTGTTTTTGTTTTTGGTTAAAAAATTCTAAAATTTTGGTCACATGATAGCGTTTTTAATGTTTAAAAGAAAAAGGTATTGGCTTCCAGTATGAGTAATGTCTCCTCTCTGTCGGTAACCCTAATGCTGCCACCTACATTCAACAATCAGCTTGTTTGGCTTCTAGATTTTCTCTCTCCTTTTGTTATCCTTTTGGATTTTTTCATGAATCCAGTTTGATGTTGAACTCTAGCTTTGATCGGTCAAGCCCCTCCCTACTGGTTGTAGACTCTTTTTTTTAATCATCATTTGTTTAAGAGTTTAATCAACTTTCTTCCTTTCGCGAACCTTCAACTAGCATAATGTATGAACTATTGATCAAGAAGTCTAAGATTCAAATACTCTACCTCACACATGGTAAAAAAAAAAAAAAAAAAAAATCTTTCTTCTTTTCAATCATGATCAGTGGTCATACTTTTTTTTGTTTTGTTTTTGTTTCCCTCTAATGGCAATAGTTTCTTTGGGGGGAAAAGATCAAATTTTACCCTAAGCTTGGCAATGTCTGTCATTTTCACCCAATTGGACTCTGAACTTAGACAAATGTTGCAATTTTTATCTTTTATTCAATTCCCAATAATTCACCCACTAATTGTTAGCTCATGCAATGAGTCTTGGAGTCTTCGTCAAATTGGACCTTAGACTTGGATAAGTTCTTTATTCTTCAATAGTTAAGTCTATATTTATGTGTATTCTTGTTTAACCTCATTGGAGCTTTTAACCAAATCAAGGCTTTTGTTCTGATTTTTCTTAAAAGTTCTCATCTAGGAGGATATGTTTATTTATTTTTAATATAAGAAACAATTCCATGATGGTATGAGATTATACAAGCTGAGGAGATGTATGAGATTATAAAAGAGGAGGATAGTCAAGTCCTAAACCAAAAGGGAGTTTGCCAAAAGAGGAGGATTGTCAAGTCCTAAACCAAAGACTTTTTGGACTAATTGCTGAAAGGAAGAAAAAAAAAGTTTACACCATTAAAGAGCAACAAAAGAATAAGGAATCTAAGACAGAACTTCGTATTCATAAAGACTTTATTGTTACTCTCAGAACAAGTGACCTACAAAAGGCTCTAGTGAATTGAACCGGGAAGCACTTTAGTCCTTTGCCCAAATGCAGGAGGCCCAGGAGAAGAAACTATGAATTTGGGCCTGTTTCTCCAAGCCCATAAATCTCTTGTGAAACTGATTTTTTTTTTTCATCGTGATAAAATGCTCAAGAAAATACAAAACTAATTTGTTAGTATAAATACAGAGAGGCCACTTCTGTCTCCTTACCATCAACCTGAATAATAATCCACCTCTTTTGTACAAATTTTCATGATCTTTGCAGATGTAAGTTTATAGCAAAGTTCAGAAAGCATACTTTCCATTGATAAGAAATGTCAGAATAGTGAATTTTGGCAGTGGATGAATAAGACTGATGCGAGATTTGGCTAGGATTTTCCCCACCAACTTGATAAGGGAAAGTCAAACTAGTGGAATAACAGCAATCACTACCTTAGAAGTTAGAACCTTCTCCTATTACCAGCCAACTCCTACAAAAATGTCTCTACTGTTCACTAAGAACCATATCTTAAGCAGAGCCATACAAGGTTTGAAGAATTTCCCCTATCCTTTAAACCATGCATCTTACCAGAGGAAAGCTACTACCCATTATAATGGAAATGGCTAGTGCTTGATGAAGAGAGTTACACTTGCATTTAATTTTAGCCAGGGTTTAGCATTCTCCAATGCCATCTTTATGGATTTGAAACATCATTGAAGTTGGAAAGATAAGACTAGGCATGTTAAAAAAAAAAAAAAACAATAAAAGAAGAAACTAACGTTCCGTTTGATAATCATTTGGTTTTTTATTTTTGAAAACTAAGCCAGTAAAGACTACTTCCACCTATAAATTTCTTTGGTTTGTTATTTACTTTCTATCAATATTTTCAAAAATCAAGCTAATTTTGAAAACTAAAAAAAGCCGTTTTTGTTTTTTAAATTTGACTAAGAATTCAAATGTTTCTTTGAGAAAAGTGAAAATCAAGAGTAAAGAAATTAGGAAAAAACAAACTTAAATTTTAAAAACAAAAAACAAAAAATGAAATCGTTATCAAACGCCAAATGGGGCCTAAGAGTATTCTTTTCCCCAAGCCATTTCAACCAGAAACATCTGGAGAACGAATTGGAGGTTTTGAAAAATCTTATGACATGATTCAAATGGTATAGATAGGCAATTCATTGTCCTGAATGACATTATATGTGAAGAGTCTGATAAATAAGTTTTGGTTTCATTTTTTTCCAAACCCAGCTCATTTCCAAAGAAGTGCATAATGGTTTAGACACTATGACCATGAATATATTTGAAATAAATGAATGTGTTGTACAGAGAAGGAAAAATGACTGACCTGTTTCGGGATATCCATTAGCTAGGGTTGTTCGATCAAATCACTTCACTATGTCTAATCTCATTCCAACCACACAAGAGTTTCTTTCCAAAGTCTGCTTCAGTTGGAGGATAGCGGTACGGTATCTAGTTATAAATTTAGTCACTGCCCCTTCTTCTTTTGATCACTGGAACAAAAATAACAAACTGAATGTGAATATACTGCTAGCATAAATAAAATGACGAGTTTACTTCGACCAGCAAGAGTAGAGAATTCTAACTTTACATCCCTAAGTTCAAAGACTTGCAATGTTATTTCTTTTTTAAATCAATATCAACAGCCTATTTACTGAGCCTCATTAATCAAATTATTACAAGAGTTTGAGCTTAGATGTTAAGATTGACCGTTTAAGTTGTTGACAATGGCAACAATTTTAACAATATATATTAGAGTTTCAATCATCACTAAATCTAAAAATTTAAGCAGTAAGTAGAGTTGATTAAATTTAACCATACCCATATATTCTTAATATAAATAGATAGCCTCAACTAGACAAGCCAAACAGAGAAAGGAAATGCATCAAGATGCTCAATTGTGCATGTAAAAGTCTAAGAAGAACTCATTTACTACATTCTGTTGAGAATTTACTTAAAGCGGGGAGACATTATTCTAGTAGAACTTAAGACAATAGACTTCAGATTACCATGGCTCTTACTGAGGCTAAATTTGAGCCTTGATCTGAATAATTATGAACTCTTCTAGTAGCCCAGCTTTGTAATGTAGCGCTTGACCTTGAGATTTCTCCCTTCAATCTACCTTAATCAACAAAGCAGAAATGACTGATAGGTAAATAACATACGATCTCACCATGCCATCAACTATTGTGGTCAAATTCCCTCTGAATAAACCAAAATATTACAGCATACTGTAAGCTCGGGTATGTAACTAGCTAACTTCAGCTGTCCATCTAACTCTACCAGTATGAAGTATATTTTGTCAGAATCAGGGTGAGAATCAGCTGAAGCTGAAAACTGATGAATTCTCTCATCCAATTCAATCCAACTCGACCCGGGATATTTCTTTTCTACCCCTTGTTCTTTCATCATTGCTCGGACATGGGCAACCTCCATCCAGTGCTTTTCTTCAGCATACAAACTAACCAACAGATTGTAATGCCCACTGTTCTTGGGCTCCAAAATCATCAACTGTTGAACAACATCTTTAGCAATCTCCAAGTTCCCATGAAGCTTGCACCCATTTAACAATGCTCCCCAAATGATAGAGTTCGGTTCAAATTCCATACTCTTAATCAGTTCTAACGCTTCATCAAGCAATCCTGCTTTACTCAACATATCAACCATGCAGCCATAGTGTTCGACTTTAGGATGGATGCCGTAATCACGAATCATGCTCAAGAATCTACTTCTGCCTTCTTCAACCAACCCGGCATGTGTGCAGGCGCTTAATATGCTAATAAAGGTAACGCCATTGGGCATGATCTTCTCCCTCTCCATGATGACGAACATTATTAGCGCCTTCTCCGCAAAACCATGAACAGCAAGCCCTTCAATCACTGCATTCCAGCAATATAAATTTTTATCCTTCAACTTGAAGAAAACCAAAAGTGACCAATCTAAACTCCCGCACTTGGCATACATATCAACTAATGCAGATCCAATATAAACATCAAGATTAAGCCCCTGAGACATTACATAATGATGTATCCCTTTTCCTAGTTCAAGAGCTCCAACGTGGGCACAAGCTGAAATAACAGTTGACATTGTAACCTCATCCGGAATAATCTCATTCAATCTCATGTCATTATAAATCGTCAGCGCTTCTCGATATTGCTTGTTCTGAGAATAGCAAGTAATCATGGTTGTCCAGGAGATTATATCCCTAGCTGGCATCTGATTGAACAAAAACTCTGCAGACTCCACATTTCCCAATCTTGCATAGCCATCAATCATGGTATTCCAAGTTGCAGTATTGCTTTCAGGCATTTCCTCAAACAACTTCCGAGCCAAATCCATATCTCCGGCACGAGCTAGAGCCGAAACCATAGTGGTCCACGCAAAAGTATCTCTTTCAGACATTTCATCAAACACCTTTCTCGCTTCACCAAGTCTCTCCAAATTTGAGTAAAAATCAATCAAAGCAGTCTGAACAAACACATGCGATTCAAGCCCATTCTTCCAAATATGACAATGAATCATCCATCCCAACTCAACTCTACACATAAGGGTGCAAGCTTTAACTAATGACGAAAACGTATAACTAGTTGGCAAAACCTTCGATTCTAACATATGTACATAACATTGTAAAGCTCGAAATGGGTGCCCACAATGTACAAATCCCCTAATCATAGCATTATACACAAAAACATTAGGATTTTCCATCTGGGTAAAGGCTAAAACAGGGTAATCCAGACAGTTAAATGTCGAAGACGCGCTAATGAACTGATTCACCAAAAAACAATCTTGGGTTGCATTAGTTTTGATCATTGAAGCATAAATACTATCCAGTTCGTTAATCGTGGAGCAGTTCTTGATTCGTTCACAAAGAGTTTGCTTGAAAGTAGGAACATACGGAGGTCTTGAGATTGAAGAAGAGACGAAGTTGCTAATGCTTCTTGTTATCTGTTTAAGAGCGTGGGTAGTCGCCATCGCTGCAGCTATTCTCCTTCCCCATTTAACTGAACCATTCTGAAGATGAGAGAAGTCGAGCGCGAAGCAGAATCAATCCATCTTCCTTGTTCTTAATTTCTCTCATCTCCCGCCCTCCTCCCCTTTTTAAAAATTGTTTTTTTTTTTTTTTTTTTTGAGCAAATAAGTTTTAAGTTTTAACTCATTTCAAGCTGCTCTTAGTCATTGAATTACTAGACAAAATTGAACTTTTTAAACATAAAATTTAAATGTATATTAATAGATCAATTTTTTTTTTTCTAATTTCGAATTTGCCAAGGACATATTAAATAGAAAATTGAAAGTCCATATACCTATTGGACACGAAATTGAAAGTTATGAATTTATTATACATTTTTTAAAAATTTAGGGACCAACTTCGAAGTTTGAAGACTGAGCTTGTAATTTAACTTCTATTTTAGTATCTAAATTACATTCAAATTTAGCTAATTTATATGACTTTAATACATGGTATAAAGATTGAATTGAAAGTTAAAGATTAAAATAAACATTTCTTACAGTAGCCCAAATAAAATAAAATAAAATTAAAAAAAAAAAAAACATTTCTAAAGTTAGAAGTTCAAAATGAAATATTTTGAAATTTATCAACTTAAAAGTTAACACGTTGAGGAGCCAAAATAGAATTTAAACAAAAATAATGATAATGAAAAAATATATTGTTATTTTCCATGATGTAAATGATTTTTTTTTAAATAATGTGTTCATGATGAAATGACTTTTTAAAAATAAAAACATTATTCTACCGATTTTATTTATTTTATTTATTTTATTTATTTTATTTTATTGACAATAAAGGAGTGAGGGATTGGAACTTATAATTTTTTTATCAATAGTTCTTCTGATTTCATCACTTTAAATTAATAGGTCAATGTAAAATGGTTGATTTTATGAAACATTCAGAATCTAAAGACGTTACTATTCCATATATTAATTTATCCTGCAATTATTGAGTTAAAAAATTATTAAATTAATGCAACATTTTGATTCTCACATCTCCCATTGAAAAATTTCAGTTCATTGGGTGCGATCATACCAGCACTAATGCACCGGATCCCATCAGAACTCCGCAGTTAAGCGTGCTTGGGCGAGAGTAGTACTAAGTTGGGTGACCACTTGGGAAGTCCTCGTGTTGCACCCCTTAAAGAGCCAAAGCGAGCATGGCTCAGCGAGCATATGTATGTGTTGACGACCAAGAGGTCTGTGGTTCGAATCCCCCACCCCCAATGTACTCAAAAAAAAAAAAAAAATTCAGTTCATTATTCTCCTCTTTCATTTTTTTCTCTTCTCCAAGCTGATTATCTACACCATAGTTTAAAAGTTAAATAGTTCAAAATTGGTAAATAATCCCATTTGAGATTTGTCATTGAACAGTGAATGAAAATACTGGCTCATCAATTGGCCTTGTGCATCAACAAATGAGTAATATTTTATTGACACATTAATTTGATTCCACACAACACTTTTTCCAGTTATTACATGAAATATAATTCTGAGTTTACGGTTTAGAGTTTATGGTTTTGTTCGAAGAGAAACAAATTTTATTGATGAATGAAACAATATAGTTAATATCTATCATATATTGACCGGGTGACAAAATAGGGTGACACTAATACTCTCCCGAGCGCAGTGGATCAATCGAGATACAAGAGATGTAACAACTTGATATTTACTTGAAAACAAAAAAGGCTTGCATTCAGTTAGGAGTTTGGTACTCTTTGTTGTTGGTTAATTTACATTGCAGAGGCTTTGTGAGCTTCCCATTTGAATTGTGTAAGGCGTACAACAAGTAACTTATCAGCTCCCAAGTTACCTTCTTCACTTGGCTTCTTCAAGTCGAGCACGTACCGTTTCGGCACTCGACAATTTATCGATGCTGCAACAAAATCAAATAGGATTTAAGTAACGTCTAGTCAGGAAAAAGCATCTTTATGTGTTCATTTCCAAAACTATATTTAGTATAAGAGAGGAAAAGACACTTACCAGAGTAACACATCACCACTCGATGCCAACTTCTCAGAAATCCATTCGGGAACTAGTTCTAGCAACAAGACTATCTGCTCTTCAATTTCTCCTGTAAGTATATAACAAGTGAAAAATTAGCTCCAGACAGGCTAATTTTTTTTGAAATATGTGTTCAATAGGGGCATTATTTGCTTACTTTTGTCGACAATATCTGCATTGCCAACGACTATTTTGTATATTAGCTCCTCCTTTGTAATAACTGTACGTTTATGGAACAAGAAAAAGATAGAATTGAAGAGTTTGGGCAGGTTGTCAATCATCTTTTGTCGTCTCTTAGCTTGTGATATTGCTGGCATTTGCTCCTCTTTAGCCTTCCTTTCTTTCTCTCTAATCTGCAAATTGAGAACACACAAAAATCTCAACATATTGTTCCTACAATTGCAAGCATTGCTATGCTGACCGCAAATGGTAGTTTCAGTCAGCATAACCAAAGAGAAAATTGCATATAAAGCAGGAAATAATGGTCATACCGATTGCAGAAGGCTCTGAGGTAGAACATCTAAAATATCATCGCTAAGTGATGCACTCCTTTCAACATCTATGTCATGCTCTTTTTTATCTTCCTTTGTTGGAGTGTCGAATATAAGTGATCTAGAACGAGGTGGACGCCTAACCAGCTTGTTTGTTGAGCAATAAGAATCATCATCAGGACTCATGGAACTTCTTTTCGGTGGAGCCATTGCAGGCGTGCTAGCCATCAACCGAGCTGGGGTTGAAACAAGCTTTGCAGGAGTGGAACGAAGTGGAGAAGCATAGGTTGAGTTGGAATGTATTTTAACCGGGGATGAAAGGTTGGATGAAGATACTGTATTACAAGATTCTGTCTCGATATTTGGCCGAGTGTCAAAATGAGATGAACTTTCATCACAAGGATTTGTAGCTTGGTCAGTATTCTCCATTTCTCTATTAACAACCTTTTGGGAGAAACGGCGGCTAAAAGATTGTGAAAGATTAGAAGCCCCGATAAATTCTTTTTGTTTACTAGATCCATTAACAGTCATGGGCACCCTAGATTTAATTATACGAAAACCTTGACTTTCTTCTGAATGATGACTAAAGGGCATTTCATCTGCAACGTTTGTTGATGATGTTGCTAATTGCTCAATAGATGTCTTGACAGAAGATAAAGAGTTGGTTTTCGAAACAAGGTCTTGGCTTGGGCAATTGAATGGCCTCGGCAACAAATCCTTTGGAACATCATCAATCTGAATATAGAAGAGTGTCTTAGATTATATACAAATATTGCCAAAATAAAGCCATTTTGAATGGTCGTGCTATAAATGATAACTATAAACTTCAATGACCAGAATGTTATCAAATCCTTTGTATCACTACCAATTTTATTCCTACACTATACAATTTGTGAAAAGCAACATCAAACGAGCATCAATGCATTTTGTTTTAGAACATTCGGTACCAACTTGAAAGCAGTGCAACTACTAGCAATAATATGGAGGGACCTCAAATTTTCACATTCAGGACCAGTGTCTAATATCTATAGAGTATAGATAGAACCAACATTCTAGGATTCATGACCACAAATACAAATAAATACTGCATCTAGAAATCACATAGAAAAATGTTTCATACCTCTGGATAAGAACTCACAAATTCTGAAAGTCGTGCCCTAAACAACTTGCTCAATTGCATATACTTCCTCAATTGCATATACTTGTTTTCTGATTGAAGGCCGTCTTGATCATCCAACACGCCAAAATTGAAAGATATGTGAAGATCTGGCTTCATACAACAGGACCGCTCCTCAAAGACAAGGACCTTCTTAAGCTCTATTGCTTCTGGTAAAATAAACTTCAATTGGGCCAAATGACCATATGAAAACCTCCTGCACAGTCATAGCCATCAAATTCAGAATTAGAAAACACAAAGAGAAAGTCTAGCTAGAGATGCTCCCCCAAGTCATAAATTGATCACACAATGAAGAGGAAGAGGCAATGTAGGGGCCCCCGTTTGATCACATTTGAATTCTTAAAAGGATCTACTGATCTAATACTAAGAATTCCAAAACTTAAGTTACTAGTTCATTTCAAGTATAAATTATATTCTATAACACTAGGCACAATCACATCAAGTTTACTCAAAATTGAATCTACAATTTTCATTTTTGTGTCTACAGTTAGTTGCAGTTGGTTACAATTTGTGAGAAGCAGTCTGATAAAAAGACAACAAGGATCTTGAATCTACTCTACCATGCATAGACATAGGCTACCCTAAACCCTAATTCTAAACTTCTTCAGTGTTACTTAAACACCCCTATTCAGAGAAACAATTGGATGAATATTTCAAAATACCATATTGATCCGCAGTATCAATACATTAAATTGATCATAGCATTCGATAACGAAGAGGAAGAAGGCAATGTAGAAAAAGTACCTATCAGTGAGATCCTCAATCCTGGGGCATAGATTAGAAAAATTGGGTGCTAAACCTTTAGATCGTAACAACAGCATTGCAGAGTACAAGCTATCAAAGAACTTGCTCAAAATCTCAAATCTGCAAACACCGAAGTATAACAAGAATCAGTCACCAAATATTGAAAGTAGATCTAAACGAAAATCCAAAATCAAATAGAAGAAGACAGAAATTAAAGACTAATTACTTCTCTGGCAATTTGTTGGACTTATCAACGGAATTAGGCTTGGATGTAGTAGTAGTAGTAGTAGCAGATGGAGTTTGATTCTGCAACAAATTTATCTGCCTTCTGACCGCCGATTTACTCCGGGCTTCAGCAGCTTGCCGGATCTGTTTGATCGAACGCGCAACCTTACAGTTCCGAGGTCTGGTAGATAGCTCGGCGGGCTTCTCCGGCGTCAGGGAAGTGAGAGATGGTCGATCCTCAAGCAAGGATTTACCAGAGTTTGAGCGCAGAGTTTTCTTGGATTTGAAGGGCAACATTGTTGACGATTGATTGTAAGAAAGGGGAGAGGTAAGAAGAAGAATGAATGAAATCTGAGGGTTTAGGCTTTTATATATGGTGTGGATTTTGGCGGGAATGAGGAGCGTGCGACGTTGCTTCCCGCGAAAATTGTCTTCTGTCGGATTCGGGTTCGGACTAGATCCTGACCCGAATGAGATCTACACGTTGGTTCCCGCCAAATTGTCTTGGGGAACGTGGGCCACCCTGTTTTTTTTTTCTTAATAATACTAAATTAATTGTTTTGTTACCTTACTTATATATAATAGATAAAATGAAAATATGGGATATGAAGATAGAATCTTTATATACCTATTTTGTTCTTCACTTTTTAATATATATTTATTTTACCCTACAAACTTTTATGGGATGAGATTGTTCAAGTCCAAACTTTTATGGGATGAGATTGTTCAGGTCCATGTGTCCATTGAGAGAAGTAGTGCATTTTGTTTCTGGATAGATGCATTCAATTTAGGTGTTTGTTGAGAAAAGTGAAATATAAGTGCAATTTGTGTCAACGGGACGTGACTGTTCAGGTGGAGGTGGTTACACGTTGAATTGGTGCATTCATTCGCGTATGGGTGCATCCATTTATAAAAATAAAGAAACGTGGTTTTTTTCTATCATTTATGTACCGATCGATACATTTTTTTCCTTTTGCCACAACATCTTTGAATACGTCTACGAGAATGACATACTGGCTAGGTTTGTTCTAAACGAATTTTGTGGGATCAATGTTGTCGAATGTCATGGTGGAACTCTTAAAATTGTTAGTATATATTAGTTCTTGTTGTGATTTTTTTGGTCTATGCCGCATTGACACGTGGCGCCTTGTGGTTGGCTCGTGTGTTTGTTGTGCAAAAATAGCTCAACCAATTTTTTTTTATTCATAAGAAGGTTAAGATACAGCATCGTCATATCTCAACTATATATATATAAAGTATGAACTAATGACCGAGAGGTCAGGTGTTCGATTTCATCATCCCCATTAATTATATACTTTTGCAACAAAAAAAAATTATTATTCTTGTTTACCTCATATATCAATGATATATCATTTTTATAGTATGTCGGTGATAGACCCTACGTGTGGATCAGAGACTGTGCTGGTTTCGAAGTCCAGGAAATAAGGAGAGCAAGTGGTATGAAATTTATGTTGACGGTCCTCAAACACGGCAAGAACAAAATGGTGTTTCCCTGTTGAATCAACTTGTTATGGAGTGATCAGAGTTACATAAAATCCCTAAAAACAATGTTGTATGCATTAAGAATTTTGGGAGATTTCACAAACTCAAAAGTGTACCATTGGTAACCGGTGGGGAGAACATAGGGTTTAAAGAAATGGTCCACTTGGAAGATGAATGTCTTCCATGAGAAATCGGGAAAAACTACAAAGCGATGGATTAACAGGAGGATTGAGAATAAGATAGGTAAAAAAGAAATGGTGAAAGGAAAAAAAAAATGAACATTAAAGAGTGTATTATGGCATAAACAAACGACAAACAAATAACACATAAATTGAACGTGGTTCACTAAAAATGCGTTAACTACGTTCGGTCAGAAGGAAAAAACTGGTTTTATTATCTTTTTGTTGTGGAGATAGTACAGAATACATATTACATGAGGCAAAAAAAGATTATATAAGGTTTATATATAGTACTTTTCTAATAACGTAAACTGTTAGGTGCAAACAAAGTCTCACACATTGGTTAGGGAAGGGATAGATCCCTAGTATATAAGTGATGACAATTATCTCCATTGGTATGAGCCATTTTGGGTGAATCCAAAAGTAAAGTCACGAGGGTTTAGGCCCAAAGTGGACAATATCATAGCAATGTGGAGATATGTGAAGGTCCATTGTCCTAACATAGACATGGTGGGATAAAAACATGGCCCAAAACAGAAAATCGGAATAGTAAAGCCCATATACAATGACCTTCATGCTTGGCCATTCGAAGAGCTAGATAATAGATTAAAGACATTCTAATATAGTGAATAGTAGAAATTGTGGCGATAAAGAAAAGAGATAAATTATAAAAGAGAAGTTCATTAATCTACTCTTTCTCTTGATGTCATTAATATTATCTTATTGTCTTATACTACCAGAAGTTTTATGAGTTTACCAGAGTGAGTATAGCTTAGTGATAATTGACATATATTCAATTTTTTGAATTTTTTTTTTTTTTTTTTTATTTCGAACAAAAAAGACACAATAATGTGCATGTCTAATTTTTTAAATCAAAGAGAAAGAAAGGGAGTCTCCTCTCCTTTGTTTCTCACTCCCTTGATTCAAATTTGGAAGTGGTGCAATGGCGACAAGGATGAAGATTGTCGGATAATGTGGACAAGGAAGGAAAAAGAGAAAGACAAATAAAAATAAAATAATAATAAATAGAAATAAAAAGTTGAATTGAAAAATAGCTAAGAAAGTTTCATATTTTCATTTAATAGCTACCACAATTTTAGGAAGTGAAGTTGACATTTTGCATTCCTATTATACCCCTACTATATACGTTTATTTACGAACAACCGATATAATCAATTTTATTTTAATTTTTAATATTTATTTCAGTTTTTAACCACCAAATTCATGCGTTTTGAAGAAAAGACTTTTAATAACCACATCCATACGTTTTGAAGAAAAAAAAAACTTAACAACTTAAATTTGAAAATGTTTAACAGCAAAAAAAAGAAAAAAAAAATACAAATTCATCGGCATCGCACTAGCAACCCTTTTAGATTCATGCATTTTGAAAAGAGGGATTCATTTTTTTTTTTCCAAAGTTGAAACGACGACAATGTATAGAGACAAGAGTTGAGGGAGACAAAAATTCTTACTCGCTCCGAAAATACATCATAGAAGGTTTTGAGAGTCGAACTTTTTCAGATCAATTCAAGCATTCAACGATGTAGAAGGTTGAAGTTGATAGATTTTTTTTTCAAGGTTGAGGATTTCAAAGTTGAGAATCGATGACCGTTTCAAATCGATTTGGAATATGACAAATCTCCTAATTCAATGTTGTTGTGATACAATTGATTGAACGTTTTCCCAGGTAAACTCAACATGCATAACAACTCTAATATTTTTTTTGTATCATTTGTCCAATGCTCACGAATTAATGGTTTATGGTGTATATACACGCATATACTTCATATGATATACTTACCCCTACATTGTTATAGATGTAACTACAAATATATACTCACACTAGAAGTTATCGAGAGCACTTATTTTTATAATTTTCTTACAACCATCTATAAATTTAAAATTTTTAGTATCATTTATCCAATGCTCATAGAGTAGTGATTTATGGTGTATCTACACGCATATACTTCATATGATATACTTACATTGTACGTTATTATAGATGTAACTACGAATATATACCCACACTATAAGTTATCAAAGATATAATTTTTATAATAAGTCATCAAGGGTGTCATTTTTATAATTTTCTTACAATCGTTATGAACATTTTAGTTTTTACAAACATCAATATACTGAAAATTTAATTGCTTATATAATTTTCTTATGACCTATGTTATACTGACATGTACGTTCACCAATTAATGACTTATGTATATACACATCTACTCCATGTGATATACTTATATGTACATGTAACTTTGAATATATACACATATGAAATTATCGAGAGCACCATTATTATCATTTTTTCACATTCGTCTATGAAAAATTTAGTTAAAAATTAATTTGAATTAATATTCTAGATTAGATTTTATTGAACTTTGTTTACCTGTTTCGATTTGATGGGTGGTTGTTATCCTTGTTTTGACCATATCATAATTTTTTTTTTCCCATAATTCTCTATCGAAATAAATCTTTATTTTTCTCCAACATTCTTCCTGAATAAATCTTTATTTTTTCATCATTCTCTATAAATAAATCTCCAGAGTTTGAGTTTCATCATTTTTTTTGTTTTTTAGTTTCTCCATTTTTTGTTTTTCATTTAATTATCTGATTAAATCTCTTTTTTTTTTTTTTTTTTTGTAGGTACAGCTAAATGTCTAAGGGTAATTTCGTCCAACTACATTTAAGGAAGGTTCTGCATTGACTAAGAGGTCAGTTCAATCCTCGCATTAGTTAAAACACCTTTGAGAAAAAAAAAATAGTCATCGAATATCTTCTCTCAAAACTCACAAATTTTAACAAAACAAAGTAGTTATAATGTGTGTTTCTTTAAAAATTATCAATTTTGTTACATACAAATGATTTATAATTCTTTAAACTATTATTTTTATATTTTGTTTTTTTTTTCTAGGCAACACTGTGGATCCTTGAGATTTAAGTAATTTCTATTTGGTTCTTAAATTTTAGAAATAAAAAACTCGTAGTCATTCATATTCAATTTAATTTATATTTGATCTGCGAGGTTTCAAAAGTGACATATTTGGTCCATGAATTTGAAAATAATTTTTTAAAAGATCTTCGAGAAGAGTTGATATAACGGAATGACGATACTGACTTTAATAACAGGATCAAAGTTTGGTCCCCAAACTATATTTTATGAGTCTGCCTCGATGTCAAGTGATTGTCTAATCATAAAAAGATAATATAACTTGACAAATCATGTATATAGTGAGAAATCAACTCCCACATCATTTTTAGGTTAGTTAATTTGAGTCCATAGACCAATTTAAAACTATTTTCAAACCTATAAAGTTCAAATAGACACGAAGACTGGAAGTTGGACGGCAACTGGGCATCTCATGGACCAAGTCATAGCATTTCCTATTGGGCCCAAAGCATATTGTGTAGCCCAATTGTTTTAAGATTAAACATAATTTAAAGTTCTAAAAAAAAAAAAAAATCAATTTTAAGCAAAATTTTTAAAACTATTTTTATTGCCAAAATATAACTAAACTGTTAAATATATATTATCCATAATATTTTTTTTTTCATAGATATTTAATTAATATTGGAATGATGGATAACTCACCCCTACTTATTGAACTAAATAAACAATAACTATTTGTTGTCAATAAAAACAATAACTATCTTTTCCTAATTTTAAAATTTTGTCTCATATTTTGAAAGTCCTTTTAAAAAAGATATAAACATGCAGTAGAAATGTGCTATAAGATTAATTTTAAAAGAGAAAAAGAACAAAATAGTTATCAACCTCAATTATCTAGTTTTTTTTTTTTTTTTTAATAAGTTAATAAAGATAAGAATCTTTTGTATTTTTGTTTTTTATATAAATATAAAGACGAGAATCTCATCGGTTACTCTCCTTGTATACACATAAGCGAATATAGATTTATCATTTTTTTTTAAATGAATATAGATTTATAAAAAATAATTATTCATTTTATCGATTTTATTTAATTTTAATATCCACATAATAACAATGGAAATTGAAACCTGAATAATATTAGGATAAATTACAACTTCAGTCCTGAAATTTTGAGGTTAGTGTCTATTCGATTATTGAACTTTCAAAATTAAGGGGTCGTTTCAAAACATTCAATTTATTTTTTTTATTTGTAGAAAACAGGTCCAATTGAGTTTTTTTTTTAAAAAAAATTTGAAAACATTTTTACCCTCATTAACAAATTTTTAAAACCAAAAAACAAGTTTTTATTTCAAAATTTCAATTTTTTTTTTTTTTTTAAATATTGTCAACAAATTAGATATAATTATTGAAATTATCTTCAAATATTTATTTATTTATTAAAATTAGAATCAAATTGTTATTAATTTTTTTTCAATGAAATTGTCATTAATATTATTAGTATATTCTTAAAAAAAAAAAATATACTATTAATATTTTTTTAGTTATAAAAGTATTATTAATATAATATATTATAATTTTATTTAAATAATTTTTTTTCTAATATATTATATTTTAATATTATTGTCATATTACACCAATATACCAATTTATTTTACACAATAAATCTATTTTATCCTTTGAAAAAAAATAAACCGATTTTATTTTTTTTTGACTTTAGGGTTGATAAACCTAAACTAAATCTAATATATAAAATTATAGACAAAATAAATTATTTTATTTTAGCTAAAATCTTTTTTATCCTAAATTTTCGATGATATCATCGAATAAATCGACCTAAATTAAATTTTATGTCTAATATATTGTTGAAAATTCAATTTTTTTTACAATTAAAAAAAAGAGAATGAGTAGGGTAAATAGGATTTGTGTAGGTTAAAAGTGATTATCTCTTAGAATTATATAAATTGAGTTTTTATAATTATATAATTAATATTGGATGAATTTGAAGGTGATACAAAAGAGGGGCAACGAGCAGGCTGCTGAATTAAGGCTATCGAGAAGAGAAGCAAAGAGACGAGAAAGAGGGTAAGCGAATTACCCAAGCTCACGTTTCTTCCTTCTTCCTTCTGGGACTCTCTCATTTTTGTGTTTTTCTTTCAAATTTTAACTCTCAACTCACTTCAATTCTCTATAATTTCCTCTTTCCTCACACGCAACCCAAAACACCCTTTGATTTCCCCTCTGTTTCCACCGATTTCCTTCAATTCTCTGATTCTGGGCTGTTCTTTCGGTGATTTTTGTTTCTGCCGATCATCTAAACAACTAATCTCCACTTGGGTTTCTCTTATTTTCATCTGCTTTATCCTCCTTCATTGATGTTTTTTTTAAGGTAATCATCCTCCTGCCAAATACCCACTTGCTTATTTTGCTTCCTCTTCATTTTTTCGTCATCGTATCATATTCTTTTCAATTCGAATGTTAGTGAATTGGAGCGGTCGGTTAACTTTGTCGAACTAGCTTCCTTTTGAATTTGTTGACGACAACTCAAAATTTTATACTTGATATGGGTTTTGATGATTCATAAATTCTTTATGGTTCTTCATCTGCAAATTTCCCACTTTTGCTCTTCATCCCTCTTAAAAGCCTTTGTAGTTTTTATCTATTTTTTTGTTTTTTTGTTTTTGCTAACTGATTCATGTTGCAAGATCATCTGGCTTTTTTCCCTCTTCCACCCCTTTCTCTAAATGCTTTGCACTAGTAATTCTAATAAATGTATAAATTGTCTATATGGAGTCCAGTTTGAGACTACCTGTTTTAGGTCTAAAATATTTAGGTACTGGACTTCAGACTTTATTATATGGTGCATTGTTATAATCAATAGTGTCACCACGAATGGAAGTAAGGATGGACAAATATTCTAAAAATAGTTGAACCAGGAATAGCCAACATGAGCATAGCTCACCTGACATAAGGTATGTACGTACCCTCGAGGTTAGAGGTTCGAATCCTCCACCCGGTTGTCAAAAAAGAATAGTTGAACCAAGAACTACCAACTTGTTATCCATGTTGATGTTGCTTTATTCAAGGCATTGGAGATTAGCTGACCTCTTTCTTCTAGTAGAGTCCTTTTATCCTCTAAATTTCATAAACGTCCTTTATTAGCTTTGTGCAGTGAACCTTTTTTCTCCCTTTTTTATTTAGTTATTTTTTCTGTTCAAGGATGCCTATTTTGTAACTGCAGGCAACAGGCAACACATCTATGTTTGCATTTAAATGTGTTGCTCGGGACTTTCTTATATTGTTGTTTCCGCATATGATTGTTGATTCCAGCTCAAAACCTATCTGTTGGTTGTTCTGGAAGGCCCCCACTGTACAAAATACATCTTAGTTTATTTGAATTCATATGGAGTCAATTCTTGGAGGATGAATTATGTAATTGGTGGATGATTTAAGATTAAGTTGTTTGGGAACTTCATCCTAAAGATCTTTCCCCTGCTTTTTCTTGAAATATTTCTACTTGTTCAGACTGTCTAGATTGCTTGTTATAGTGTTTGACTTGACCCCGTTTTTTTTTTTTTTTTTTTTTTGGTATAAAATGTTGTGTTAATGGCTATACTTACCATTTGAAGTTAAATGTACTAACTTTTAGCAATTCCTATTTTTTTTTTTTGGAGTAACAATTCCTAACTTGTTATTGGATATTTTCATTGCTTTATTAATGAAGCATGAAAAGTGTGTCCACAACCCCTTTACTTGAGTTGGTGTTGACAACCAATACAAAATTATAGTTGCCTATGCCTTCTCATGTATATTAGCTCTATAAGCTGTCTTCCTTATTCATTATTTTTTTTGATCCTTGCAGCTCAAACTTTTTTTTTTTCTGTCTTTTAACTTCTTTCAGGTGATGGGCTTGCTGTATCTGCCCACTGTCCATCTTAGTGAATGATGCTCAGTGGAACAAGGGGTGCAGATAATGTTGGAATTTTTAGATGGAAAGGCCGTGGTGAATCATCTTTAACATCTGCTTTGCTTAAGGATGTACCGCCAGAGATTGAACTATCCACCTTTGGAAGAGTGCCAAATCCTGGTAGTGAGAGCCCGACGGGGCTTCTTGATGGGGAGCGTTTAAATGTGGAACCAATAGCTGACTTGGACCTATTCTTTGAAAGGCTCTACAGCTATTACTGTGACAAAGGGCTTTGGTGCATCATAACAAAGTGGATAGTAGAGCTTATGAGTCTTGGCTTTACCATATGTTTCTCAGCATTTTTCTTGCTATTTGTTGATTGGAATGGTCTCCGTAATGCCAAGTGTGGGATGGATGCAGTGGAGTCTGGAACTAAACCATGTGATCTTGCCAAGGAAGCTCTTCATGAGCATCCCTTACGCCATATGACACTTTCTAAAGCTATCATTCTTGGATATCTAGGCATATTTTCTGTTTATTGGATCTTCTGCTTTTTTAGGTTTTTCGCACAGCTAAAGGTTATTTTAGGAATCCGTCACTTTTATTACAACAGGTCCGTTGAAAAAATCTTATCAATAGATTTAATGCTTTTAGAATCTTTCTGTCCCCTTTTAGTTACTTTATTACGAGCTACAGTTTATAAGTAATCATAAATTCATAATAATACCCAGTCTTTTTTTTTTCCTTGAAGTCTTCACATATCTGACAATGAAATCAAAACTATGCCATGGGCAACAATTCTTGAGAAGGTTGTTGAGCTGCAAAGTACTTGTCAGCTCTGTGTGGCTAAGGATCTTTCTGCTCATGATGTGGTCATGCGCTTGATGCGGAAAGAGAACTACCTGATTGGGATGCTTAACAAAGGAGTACTTTCTTTTCCAATCTCAAAGTGGGTACCAGGTGCTGGCCCGGCTGTGAAATTCGACTCTTCTAGCAAGCATTATCGATTGACATTGACCAAAAGTCTTGAATGGACCTTGAATTGGTGCATACTACAGAGCATGTTCGATCGGTATGTTCGTTACTGCCTACTGGAAATATTTCTCTTTATTATTTAGATAATGGCTATAGCTAGTTCATAGACAGATAAAATATTAGGAATAGATACATCCCTTGTGATAATTGCCATGTGTATGTATGATTTACTTGACAATTAATATAATGTTATCCCGTCTATATATTCATCGTCCTATATCTCTCACCTTCACCATGGTAAATGTCAGTATTGGTCTAGAATATACTGTTGTTAAGATCTAAAGCTTGAATTAATGTAAGCTTGCAACTTATTTATTTTTATCAAAAGAGGGTGTTTTAAATCTTAAACATTTTAAAATTTTTCTGCTTGCAGAATATTTACTGACTAAAGCATATTCTTCTTGCAGTAATTACTGTGTTAGAAGGGAGTTCATATCCAATCCTAGAACATTAAAGAAAAGGCTTGCGGTAGTTGGAGTAGTGATGCTCCTGCTTTCCCCATTTCTTGTCATCTTCATGTTGGTATACCTCTTTCTGAGGCACGCTGAACAGTTCTATAACCACCCAAGTACAGCATCATCTCGAAGGTGGTCAAATTTGTCGAAGTGGGTTTTTAGGGAATTTAATGAGGTATGACTCTTTTTATCCAAGTGCTCAAGTATCTATTTGCTAGTCATTTGTGAAAACTGAAAAGTTGCGTTGAAAACATTTAGGTTGTAACTTGTGACAGATAACGATTATGACATAACAAAAGGAGAGATTAGGTTGTAATGTGTCATGTGTGACAGATAATGATTATGAAATAACAGGGAGAGAGAGGGGGGCAAGAGGTGTTGGGGGAGAGTGAGAGATGTTCATTATTCTTAAAAAATGTATCATGTAATGTAATATTGTAATTGCTGCTATATCTTTGGCAGGTCGAGCATTTGTTCAAGCACCGGATCAATAGCAGTGTGCTTCATGCTTCAGAGTATCTAAAGCAATTTCCCTCTCCCATTATTTCGATAATTGCAAAGTTCATCTCATTTGTCTTTGGTGGCTTTGCTGCTATTCTGATTATCATTGCTTTTCTGGAGGAATCTTTACTGGAGGGCCATGTAATATACATTTCTTTTACTCTTAGCTCGTAAACCTATTGTTAACTGTGCCCTCATTTCATCTATCAATGAAATTGTTTCCCTTCTAAAAAAAAACCTATTGTTAACTGTGTACTTTAATCTAAATATACATTCTTTTACCATTCAGATTTTTGGCCGCAACCTCCTCTGGTATGCTGCTGTTTTTGGAACTATAACTGCTATTAGCCGGGCTGCAGTTACAGATGAGATTTTAGTTCTAGATCCTGAGGGGGCGATGTCTATGGTTGTCCAACATACTCATTATATGCCAAAGAGATGGCGTGGCAAAGAGAATTCTGAGGTTGTCAGACTAGAATTTGAAACCCTTTTCCAGGTAAACTTGCTAGCAATTCATCTCATTCTCTGTGTGGCTGGTGTGAGAATTAAAACTTGTAACTTCGAACTTGAGACTATCCCTATCTTATGATAGAACTCAATATTATTAATCAACAAAGAGAGTATGACTCATGGAGGGTTAGAGAGCTCCGTCTTCTCTTCCAGACACTTTCTTACTCATATTCTCTTAATTTTCCGTTGCTTAACATGACTTAGTTACTAAAGCGGGATACTCTTACGAACTCACAATCTAAGCCCCACCTCCCCCTAAATCTTTCCTTTATATTCATTTATTGTTGGTGGCCTATCATCTTATGGATTTACTTTGGATGGTATATCAATAAAGACTGGGGTTTCCTTTTGGATGTTAGTTGATAAAAGAGGATGTTGTAATTTAATAACTTCTTTGATCATCGGCTTACAATATCTATTATCTCATCTCCCCAGTCTAATGTTTGGATGGAAAATTTAGTGCTTTTGATATGATTAGTTAAAATTTAAACTGTACTGCCTATATGTTTATGCTTCTTCTGGAGTATCATCCTGACTCTTAAGTCATTAAAAGTTGACTTTTTTTTGCTTTCATCTGTTTGAAATACAAAGTTCCTTTTCTTTTCTTGTTTTTCAATATTGTTGTTGAGGCTGCAATATTCTCTCTTTCTCTCTCATGTACCTTTTCTGATGCAGTATACAGGAATGATGTTACTTGAGGAGATGGTCTCCATTTTTCTCACCCCATTCTTGCTTGTGTTTGTTGTTCCAGAGGTTGGCAGCTTTTAGACACCACATCTCATCTCATTTTACTGTGGCCACTGTTATTCAGTCACTGATAATTTTATATTTTCAGAGGGTGGATGACATTTTGCAGTTCATTGCAGACTTCACAGTGCATATTGAAGGTGTTGGTCATGTTTGCAGGTTATTATGTTTCTTCAATATTATCACGATCTTTACTCTTTCCTTACATTTAGCTCTTCCTGCATCAAAGAGTCAAATGAGATACAAAAGAGTTCAGAGAAGTAAAACCTGGGAGAAAGTCAAAGAGTTCCCTCTCTCTTCCTAAACGAGCCATACTACCAAAACGTAAGCATAAGCATAAGCATAAGTCCCCCCTTTCTCACGGACTTCCTATATACTCGTCTATATACGCCCCTCCTCCTATCAGTTACTAACTCAGTTAAAGGGCCTGACCCTATATATCACCCTATTTATACAGTACATTAGTTATAGCCTTATAGGGCCCAACACTTTCAACTACACGTTAATAATCGGGTGCCTTTCAGAAATGTGATATGGCTTCTCATAATGCACTATTTTTTTTTATTTCAGTTCAAAACATTTTTGACTGCTTCATTGTCTTCTGCAGTTTCAGTGCCTTTGACTTCCAAAAACATGGAAATAGCAGTTATGGGTCACCACATAATTCACCAGGCACTGAGAGAAGCTCCCAGGGGAAAATGGAGAAATCATTCTTGAGGTACGATCATCAGCTTTTCTGGACCTTTATGTGGTTGGTGCTTGTTCTGATTATTTACTTATGCCTAATTTCATTCTCGGAAATATTTGTCTAACTGTTCTGATTTTAAATGCATACCTGCGAAAATGTCCACGGCTTTTCCATGACGTTGTAGTGAAGGCAGTCCAGTACAGGCAGCCTTCACAATCTCAACTTTAGAAAGGCCAGCTTCAATCTTCATTTGAATTAATTTGGATATATGTCATGCTATTGAATCATGATGCATGTTTTTCTGACACCCCGTTCTTACTTTTGGCAGCTTCGATAAATTTTGGTGAAAAATATGTTAATGAAAAAAGGAGGGCTGGTTTGATATTTATCCATTTGATATAAACATCTCTTGCACTTTCTTTGTTTCAACTGTTCACTTTGCTTTGATTTGAGTGACCAACACAACAAGATAGAATGCACTTTTGCTAAAGATTAGCAGGGCCCAGCTGCCCATTCCGTGAACTTGATTAGTAGTGTTTTGTGTGAATCCTGAAAATGTTACATTCAAGTTATTTTCTCCGAAGTGTCTTTTGCTGCTTCTGAATCCTCACACTTTAAGTTGTGTTCTTGCTGCAGTTTCTGTAGTAACTATCCTGTATGGGAACCAAATGCTCAGGGAAAGCAGTTCCTGTCAAATCTACAGACTTTTAGGGAGAGAATGTTGCAGCGACGGGGACATGTATATCAGCCACATGAAATGTATCAAGGGAGTCGCAATTTGATCGGTCATCGGGATAGGAATGGGTTTTTTCCGAGGGAACTACCCCGCCCAAATTCAGCAGCTGCTAATTGGATGGATTTTCTATGGCTGGATGAACACCAAAGAAACTTTCCGTACCTAGTTGATCATTATTATACAAACGCACCACGAGATATAGCCAATTACTCAAGAGACATCCCTGAAGAACCATCTGAATCAATAGATCAGAACTCCAGAGTGTATTGGATGCCACCCAATTTCACTCAAAGAGAACGAAGATATGAAGACTTCTGGAAGGAAGATCATCTTGAGGATCGATCACAAACTCATCTTGGGGCTTCCAGATCACAAACTCATCTTGGGGCTTCCAGATCACTAACTCATCTTGGGGCTTCCACATCAGCTACTCATCTCGGGGCTTCCACATCAGCTCCTATCCTTCGCGAAAGCATATTTCAGCATCGAGATTTTAACAGTGTGAATCCTGGTATTAAGACTCGGTGGTGGGATCGAAATACTGCGTCTAGCGAACAACCCCAAACAAGTTTCATGGATCCTCCTGATTTCAACAGGTACACTACTATGAAGAGTCACTATGATAATATCTCAGAAAAAAGCTCAGAGGAGCAACAAAACATGGAATGGAGCGATTTCGGAAAGTTTTCCCGAGCCACCTACTTAGAAGACATAGAGACTGGAGAATTGGATCTTCATTTTGGAGATGTGTACAGCAGAGCTCCAGAAACTCCAAACCCTGAACCTACAAGCTTCGAGTAATTGCTTATAATTTCATGTGGGAACTATTGCTTTTATAACCTGGGATGCATGTTGATTTTCTAGGTTCTTTTTATGTTTCTGGCAACTTTATAGCAAGATCCTTAAATTCTTTTTCTGTACATAAATTCATCAAACAAAAACATTCTTCGTAGGCTTCTGTTTGAAGCCTCTTGGAACCATGTGAAGGTGTAAGTAATGGCACATTCAAGTTGTTAATGACACCCAATTCATTCTTATAAGTGTGAAATGTCTCATTTTATTAAAAAAAAACAGTTTTTTTTTTCTATTAAACTGGTGGGCTCTACTTGATTTTGACTCCCTTCCCTTCCCTTCAACTCAAAGCAATATAAACCTTTTTAGATTCTTTTTGAATGTCAATTCATTATGTTGTTTATGTTCATTCCAATCATGAAAATCATGCAACATAAATCTTATTGCTTAACGACTTTATTCTAATGAAATGAAGTTTTCAGCAATCATCTAATTAGCTAAGCTAATTTCAAACCCTCATTAGTAGGCTAGTTTCTGAATTCAAGGTTAAGAAGATTAGAAGCAATGACATTCACTGTCATTTTTCAGTATGACAGAAGATTTTACAAAGAGGGTTTGAAAATGTCAACTGTCAATAGTTGATGTTTGCAACAGAGTACTATTTGTTAACAGAGCATTTATTTTCCAAAATTTATAAGTTGATTTGATTAAAATCAATGAGAGACTATGGAATAATTGAACATATAGGGAATCATACCTTCTGCAATACATAATTTACTATACTGACTAAAGAAGATTAAGATAATTGTGAAGGAGCCTTCTGCTAGTTGACTCAGAGTTTTGGGTCCACTCTTCTTGTGTTCCATTCATAATATCAAGAACCCAAAAGAAAGGAGACAAGCAATCATTCTCATTGATGAGGACTTGGAAAAGAAAGAGAGGCAAGGCAATGTTTAGTGCTTTAAGCAATGATTTCCAATAGCATGCCAAAGTTTCAACAAGTTCCATTTTTTCATCTCTTTTCCAGGAGTAAAATTTCATAAAAAACTTGCAAATAAACACCATCTGTTTTGTGTGTAATACCTCATTCACCTTTTAACTTTTTCACTGCCTTTCTGAAATCAAAAGCAAACAGAAACTAAATCTGAATGAAATCAATCAATCTTTGGATATTTACATATCAGACTCAAGTGGAAGAACTGCATTTTTGCATCCTCGTCCCGATCGAAATGGGAAGAACGATCTTCGGTTTCTGCTCTCACTTTCTGCATTACTACTACTACTACTGGACTCAGTGATTTGCCTACCTTGATGTATTATCATTTGAACTGTTAAGTAAAACTGTTGATCAGCTGCAGAATCCATGGAAAAGGATCTTCTGATGGGTTGGATAAAGAATTGATCGTCTTTCGCCCTAACATCGATGCCCTCGTCTCCCATGATTGAAACATGGTGACACTTCCGAGTTTTCAATTTGCCAACCTTGTTCTCGAATGTTTTAGGAGAATGGTATCTGGGCTGCTGAACCAGAACTTCTCTTGAAACAGTGCTCTCTTGTTGCCCTGCTGAGGAAACAACTTCATCTTCACCACCCAATTCAATGACTACAAAATCTTCATCACTACCCATTAGGCTGTTGGAAAGCAGCTGAGAGTTTTGAGGAGAAGAGCTTGGAGCCACAATATGATCAATTGGAGGCTTTGTTGTGCCTGAAATGCTTGTTCTGCAAAGAGGGCAATTGGAGTTGCTTTGCAGCCAGATATCAATGCAGTCCAAGTGAAATGTGTGGCTGCATTTTGGTAGGACTCTTAGCATTTCGTTCTCTTGAAACTCGTTTAGACAAACCACGCAGCCATAGATACCGCTTCCTTCACCGCCTCTTTCGAATTGAAAAGCTGGGATTTGGCGAATCATTGACTCTTCGAGGCCACGATTCCACATTGTTGGAGAGAGAGCTATGAAAGGATCTTCATGCTGTTGGGTATGAAAACTTGAAAACCTCCTCAGAAGACTCAACTGGTGCCAGTTAGAGCAGCATTTGCTGATGAAAATGTAGTAACCCAATAGCAAGAAAGCTGTGCCCATGACACTCAGAACTGCAACAGCTAAAATAGGAGATGCAGAATCAGAAACAGTAGAAAATGGAGACTGATAAGTTGAAATCTGTTGGTTTTTGATAGATAGAAGAGCTTGAGACTCAAAGCTATGGAGGCTTTTTTGGGTTGGTTCCATAAGCGAATGTGGAAGACTGAGAGGTGGGATTCTTGAAAAAGAAGCAGAGGATGTAGGATATGTTATTAGCTTGATGACCAACACTTATACAAGAGTGATACAAATGAATTAATATTCATAAAGTTATTTTGAGAAAGTCAGAAACAAACTGATATTGGAATAAAATAATAAGCTGAAGATCCACTAGATCTTTTTTTTTCTTCTTCTTTCTCCTTTTAAAGAAATTTAAGAATTAAAGAGGATAGAGTGTGGAAACTTGAGGAACATGCACATGCACATGTATATGTACTTACATTTACATTTACATACATGGGAATAGGGGAAATGAAATCTATAAAATTATATTGTGCATTTAAAACACTTGTTGACTTCCATACCCACTGGTCTCATTTTGAAATTCATACTTTTTCTTTTTGTTCAAGAGAGAGAGAGAGCAATAAAGAAGTGGGGTGGGGTGGGGGTGGGAGATTATTTTAAAAAGAAGAAATGAAAAGGATGAAATGGGATTGGACAGACCCCCACACTTCTTGGTGCCTAGTCATTACAAGGCATTATCATATGCCTTGTGAGACCCCAATTTCAGCCTCCTTGAGAAACCAAAGCCTTTCAACAGCCTCTTTCTGCTAATTTCTTCAACAATTCAATGCTACATTTTGTGTACAACTTTTCCAGATAGTTCAGTGAGCAAACAGAGAGCTTCGACTCTGGTGAGCTCAATTGGGTTTTTACTCTGGTTAGCTTTAGCCAATCTTTGCTTCGTTCGAAGAAACCTTTCATCTACTATCTTGAGCACTGACCATTGTAACCGATTATGCTCTCTTTACATTTGCTACTAGATATGCTTCTCTTGAAAAAAAAAAAAAAAAAAACTTTCACATGCTATCTCTAGTCCTCTAATCTGACTATGCTCTCTTTACATATGTTACTAGATATATTTCTAGCTGTCATTTCTATAAATTCTTATAAAATTTTGATTTGTTATGTTTATAATGTCTCTTGATTGCGCTCGGGCTCCTATCTCGGGAGAGCCCTGCACTCCTTATGCTTACTAGAATATTCATTCTCCCCTATTAAAATAATAATTTTTCTGAGATAAAAAAAAGAAAGCAAAGCAATGGGGTACTCTGTTTTTCTTCCTTGGAACGAATCCCATAAATAATCAAACATTGGAATAATTTGAACTGGTTTTTGACTCATTTTCCTTTTTCTTCTCAGCAAATCTCATTGACTTCAACTTCCTTCTCTCAAAGGGGAGATATCATAAATGATTATAAAGACAGAAATTTTCTCCCCAACTCTTGCCTTCATGATTTGTAAGAACTGTAAATATTACTCAAAGTCAATGTCCACTTGATAAAATGACAGATTATCATTTAGCCACTAGTCTTTGACAGATCAGAACAAATTACACTGCCTTTACAGGCCTGGAATCAAGTGAGGGAAAAAATAAAGCTGATTAATGTCTGAAAAATTTCCAACTTTGAACGTCTGAACATGTATTTAGGGACTTCGTATTGACCAAGTACAGGATCTATGCTTGTGTGATATTTACACCATTGTTTTGATTTCAAGTAAGGAACCACTAGCACACATGAGCATAGCTCAACCGGCATAATGTACGAACTAGTGACCAAGAGCAAGGTTCGAATCTCCCCAACCCCGATGCTGTCACAAAAAAAAAAAAAAAAAAAAAAAAAAAAAAAAAAAAAAAAAACCACTAAAAACCTTAAACTTCCAGTCTATCTAAACTATTATCATCATCATTCTCCATACTTTCTCCTCCTGAGATCATTTTCATGATGGTTCGTGTAGCTTTGCCTACGGCACGAGAAGTCTTCTTTGCAGCTCCAGCAACAACAGGCTGCAAAGAAATAATGGGCAGGCTTGCTCTCTCTTGAATCATTGCTGTATCATGCAGACAACATAATATAAGCTGTTAAACTCTGGTGATTAGTCATAAGAACGTGTAGAATAAGTTAATTTTAGACTGCTTGTAGTCAAACATACACATAGTTTGTTGGTGGGCAAGTGCACCGATCTGTCGAATTCCGGCTTCTGCTGCTTGGACAGCCTGAGCAGATTTGTTTACCCCATCAGCTATCTCCTGGCTGTGATCAAAACCGAATCGAGACAGATTGCTCAGAAGAGTTGCAATGATAGTGCATACAAAAAAGAGGAGAAGATGATACAAGAAACAAGCCATATAAGTCATATACATGATATAAATCTCTGAACTGTTTAGAAACTACTTTTATTAAGAAGAATGAGAGAACAATAAAAAAAGAGATACAAAAACATAAAGTCAAAACCAAGCAATGAAACCACCACACAAGGACATTAAGAGATATCACTCTAACCACTATGATAAAAAGACAAAGGGTAGTTACAAAATGTGGATGCAAAGTGAGCTACACCCCAAACTTAATCCCAGGTTTCTGATAGGTATGCTATTAGGAAGGAATTAGGGCATAAGGGTATATCAATAATTAGTTAGAGAGTTTGTTAGGATATTTGGTTATAAATAGGGACGGGAAGGATAAGGAATATTTGGTGAGTAAAATAGGGCTTGAGAGCTATCTCAAGAAAGGGAGGGTCCAAGTACCTCGAACACTTGGTTTATCTTATATTTATTTCCGTTTCCTCCATACCCTTAAAAATTCTCCTACTTCTCTATTACCAAATATTCTAAAGATTTACAAAAAAATCCATCATGTCACAGAAGACAATGCCCATTTCATTACACATGTCAAATATATTCTTAAGCATAAAATCACCAGTAAGGAAAGATGGCCCAAGATAAGGATCTGTTCTCACCTTAGATCAGTTAGTTCAAGAGTAAGATCACTGATCTCCATGCCAGAAAGTCTAATGGCAGCCATTGTACCAGGAAGTTCTTCACGAGCTGTGTCAGCTAGCTTTGAAAGTGAAATGGCAGCTCTGCGCATTGCCTACATAAAATTTATAGAAAATTCATACTCTCAGATTCATACTTTATAACATTGTGGAGGAGTGTGTTATGTTCAAACTGTCTTGTTAAACCATGAACTTTATTGTGGATTTGTATAAAGGGAAAAAAATACATGGATAAAAGCAAAAAATTGTGAAAAGGCACATGAAAACTTAAAATAGTTATCAATGAACTTACATTAAGCGTTGGCACGGCCGCAATGACAAGGCTTGTAAATGCCACAGAAGTCTGCACCAATTAGCACAGCTCTAATCAATGTTTATACAAATGCACAATGACCAAATAACTAGTTAAAAATATGTGAAAGTTGGTACTCATGACATATTCCTATAAGTAAGCACAGGTCAGCTCCTACCAAGGGCACAATTCAGAAACATCCAACGTAACAAAAAACAGTATCAAATAACTAAGTACATGTTTGGGGGTGATTTTAGCAAAAAATGATTTATTTATAAGAGATTTATTAAAAGTGGTTTTCATATAATCATTCTAACTTTTGGTTCTATAGTTCTAAAAGTGAATTTGAAGGAGTTAATTTTTAAAATAGAAGTAAGTTTGGGCTTGACAAAAGTGAATTTGGCCATTTCAAAATGACTCCCAAACATACTCTAAACTCTATTATAAGGAGTTATGGTAACAAAAATCCTCAAGTAAATTTTCAATCCAGAGCTCAATGCTATAGAGGTTCATCTATGGAACCTAAAAGCACATCGAGATACTCGAGCTTCAATGAAAACACGCCTATGATACCCAAGGATTATCCTCTCCATCTCAATCCATATGTAAGGGGAAACCCCAGCTAGAAATGATCAGCTAAGGTAACACGATTTCATTTGTTTGTTGTATTGTTTATTTTTTTTATGATTGTATTGTATCAAAAAACATCTCTACGCCCACCAATAATTCTCAAATCTCAAAGATATTAAGGGTTATATAATCAGCAGCATTCTCAGGGCACAGTCAATAACTTCCAAAATTCAGAGAAATTCACACAACACACAATAGGTCACAAAAACTGTCAAAGATCCAATCAATGAAATTCGAGGTTATAGTTAAATATACCGTTAGGGCAATGAATGTCAAGAGAAGAAAAGCCTTATCGCTCAAGCTCAATTTGGCGAGAGACCGAAATCCAACACTAGGGTTACCCACTTCCACATTCCATTGATTCCGCTCAAGATTCTCCTCCATCAAAGCCCCATTGGAATCTTCGACCGCCACAGATTGTTCATCCCGAGAAGATTTCGCGGAATCCCGATAACAAAAAACAACCAAGCGGGGAGATTTAGGTCGCGAATTGAAGAAAGTGGGTTTAAATTTACAGGGAGCGAGAAAAAGAATGGAGTTTTTGGTTGTGGAAGAGGTGAAGCCATGAACGGGAAGCAAGAAGTAGGGGCGGCAATGGAGAAATGTGGCGGATCTCATTGGGGGAAGTTCAGGTGGGCTGAAGGAGAGTGGTGGGGTGGTGGCTCCGCCTGCAAATTGGCCGCCGGTTGGTTAAAGCTTAATTAGCAGGCAGCCATTTTAGCTTCTCTGAGAATTGAATTGTTCGTCTCAGTTGAAGATAAGACGCAACTGAATTGCCACATTTTTTTTTTAAAATTTTTTTTTTCAGCTGCCCAACCTAAAAATAGAATGGAAACCAGATTTGACCAGATTTTTCAAAACAATTTTACTTGTCTAATAAATCATTAAATTTAAACTTTCGTATTTATTAGATATTTAAACTTTAAAAATGTAATAAATTGATTTTGTATCTAATTTTTTAAAATTGTAAAATTAAATTTTATGTTTAATAATACCTTGAAGTTTTAATATGGACTGGTTGTACAAATAGGCACAAACTAATTACAAATTTAGCAAACTTTAAAATGTTTTGTAAATATGGCAAAAAAATTGGTTTCTATTCCTGATAGACTTCATCATATCACTGATAGACTTCTATCGATGATAAACTATTATCACTGGCAAAAATCTATAAAAAGCTGAGGTGATCATCGATAGATTTCTATCAGCCATAAGATATAGCGATAGAAATTGTCTGCAATTTTTTTAAAAACATGCTATATTTTTAATTATTGTATTCTAAATTGACATCGGTTACAATTTTCTTTTTAATATTGTGTCTAGTACATTAATGAATTTAAAGAGATGTTGAATAAGCAGACCTATTAGTATTAGACACTTTTTAAAGTGTATTAGACACAAAATTAAAAGTTTGGAGACATACGACACTTTTTAAAATTTAAGAACCAAAATAAACACAAAATTAAAAGTTTAAGAACAAAATTTGTAATTAAACCTATTTTTTTTTTAAAAAAAATGGTGAATTCTCATTAAGAGGTATGTAGTATTTTTGTATATGTGATTTCTAGAAGTGTATTTAGGGCATGTTTGAGAGTGATTCATTATTTGTATTTGTGATAATGAATCCTAGAATGTTGATTCTCTCTATAGACTAGACACTACTGAGTTAAAAAATTTCAAAAATAGTTTTGAACTATGAAAACTTAAAAAAAATGCTTTCATCGTTAGCAACACATGAAATTCTGAATTATGACGTCAATTTCTAACTTGTACGACATGAAAAAAATAAAAACGTGGATAAAGGTGTTAAAAAAATCCTGAAAACGTGCATATCTCATCTAATCTTCATTAATTGCCCTAGTTTTGTTCTATTTCCTAATTTTCGAATCAATAAATTAAAGTTTTCATGATTTTTTCAAAGGAATTTAATAAATGCGGGGTAAGGATTGAACCCCTGACCTCTTGATGAAGGACACAACTTTATGTCAATTGAGCTATGCTAGACATATTTTCATGATTTTTTTAACACCACAAACGTCCACATTTTCATTTTTTTTTTTATGTTACACAAGTACAAGTTATAATTTAACCATCAACGTTAGAATTTTGTATGTGGTTTTAACGGTTAGGACATTTTTGAAACGTTCTTCATAATTCAAGAGTATTTTTGAAAGTTTAGAGGTGTTTTTGAAATGAAACCCATAATTGTTCAAGAGTATTTTTTATAATTTAGCCTAAAAAAAATATTCGATGCTGTTTTGATGTTGCTTTTCACAAATTTGAATAGTGTAGGAATAAAGTTAATGGCAATATTTGTATATAATGTAAGACACTCTTCTATATTAAAATTGATGATGTTCCAAAGAATTTGGTGTGGAGGCCATTCAATTGCCCAAACTAAGACCTTGTTTCAAAAACCAACTCTTTATCTTCTGTCAAGACATCGATTGAGCAATTAGCAACATCATCAACAAATGCCCTTTAGTACTCATCATTAACAACAAAGTCAAGGGTTTTGTATAATTAAATCTAAGGGTGCCCATGACTCTTAAGGTCGTAGGGGCATCTAATCTTTCACAATCTTTTAGCCGACGTTTCTTCCAAAAAGTTGTTAACAGAGAGATCGAGAATACTAACTATAACTAAGTGATGGGAGTTGTATAAATGCGAACACAAACTAGGTTGTTCTAACAAGTAGTATAAAATAGATTATTCCAAGTATCGAATCTAAAAGAACAATGGTAACAAAATTTGAGAGACTTTAGTGAACCAAGTAAATCAAAATAAAGATGAGAATGAATGAGGAGTTATTGCCAAGGATAGTCTACTGACAAACAATCTATGAAGACTAATGTCATTTTTGGACACTATCATTTTTAGCATTCCTCACCATTTTTTGATGCAACCCTAGCAAGGATTGGGCATTGAGATTCAAACTTTTTTTTTTTTTTTTTTTTTTTGTCAATTTGAAATTTATATATATATATATATATATATATATATATATATATATATATATATATATATATCTTAGTTCGGTTGCAATCTTGGCCCGAATTTCATTTTTTTCTTTTCAAATTGACAAAATTTTGAATTTATTGAGAAAAATAAGTCTAGGAATTTGAAGTTAAAAAAAACCATATAGGTCTGGTTGTAATCTTTTTTTTTCTCTCTCTATATTTTGAAATTTTCTTAATAAGAAGCCCGATAAAATTAGTGGTAAAAAAATGACGTTAGTCTTGATAAATTGTTTGCCAAAGAAGTTATCCTTGACAATAATCTATGATTGAACTTTATAAAGCAAAAATACAACAATGAAATAGAGACTCTTGTAAAAGAGTATGGTAAAGATGATGAAGAAATAGAATGAACAAATGTATTCTCACTTTTCACTTAAAGTACATTGTTTTGTATGACACAGATTATGACAATCACTCAGAAATTTGTTTCTAATTATTGGAATTCTTTTTTATTCGAATTCTTTTTTGAGGTGTTTTATCCCTTTGTTATTTTTGTATTCATTTGCTTGTCTAACTAAAATCATTATGACAATTTCTTGAATACCTTAGAGAGGAATACTTATTTTTAATTGGCAGTTTAGAAAAAAGTTCAAACATATTTTTTATTTGAAACATGATTAAATCCTAGAATCTAATATGTGTCCTACCCATCCAAACTCTAAACTCTAAATCCTAAGTCCTAAACCTTAAAAAAAAAAAAAATAATAATAATTTAATTTTAGTCATTTTTCAAATATATATATATATGACTTTTTTTCAAAATGGACTCCTCAGGACATTTAGAAAAATTTCCCTTAAGAGAAAATGAAGGCCCATCATTTGATCCAAATTAAGCCCATACAAGGTCCATCCCTTGGGTTTGGGCCTTGAAAATATTCTCATTAGCCCGGATAGATCCAGTAGAATTGTTTCTCTTCCCAACTATAATTATTATAAACTAACAGCTATTTGGCCACCGGGAATAATGACAAAGTAGTACAATTATTATTATTATTATTTTTTTTTTTTTTAAGATAGACAAATAAATTAGTACATATTAATGATGAAAAAGTGTTGGAAGTTATTTCAAACATATTTAAGACCAAATGAGACAATATTAATCTTATAAAATAATTACCAAATGACACATGTTTCTTCTTCTATGGCGTCTTTCTTTGTTTTAACTTTATTTTGGTCTCTGACCAAACCATTAACGTTAGAATTTAGAACACAAAACATAGAATATATATATATATTTGCTCACGTGTGCAATCCTTAATCTCCTAGCATATATGTAATATAATATTCTGAAAATTTAATTTTTTTTAGACAATATCATCTTTATAATATAATCTAATACTTCAATTCATCATCTTGATGATATAATTATTATTATTATTTTATATTAAAACATAGAATATTTATATCACACTTCTAGATATTTTCTTAGGATTGTTTCATTGTTGGAATATTTATGTACACTAAATTTGAATCAATATATCCATTCAAATCACTCATTCCTTTTCTTTCACATGTTTTAAAAACAAAACTATAGCTATAGTTTCAAACCAACATTTTTTTGAATGGGAAAAACTAGAAGTTTAAATTATAATTGCCCATATATATATATATATTTTTAAATTTTAAATTTTTCTTTTAGCTCAACAATATATATGTGGGATGATTTAATTTTCTAACCACGATATAATGTCATAACCAGATGAGTTAAACTTAGATGGATTGAAAAAAAAAATAGTCAAAGTTTATTATCAAGTTAAAAAAAATATATTATGAAATATAGCTCATTTTAACGCCAAAATGCAATGAATAGAACCAGTAGGCTAATTGGGTGAATCTATTGGAATATAGCTTATTAATGTTGATTAATAATCAAATCTCTCACCTTTTTTTTAATTTTTTTTTTATTATTTGTACAATAGAGTGAGTATGTGAATTTGAACCTCCAACTTTAAGGAAAGAAATGCATGTCAATTACCGTTGAATTATGCTCATTTTGATAACAATCAAACCTCACTTAAATACTCTATTGTTAAGATGTTTAAAGGTTTATTTGAAATAAAAATATTTTTGGAGTAATAATCAAGTTTTATTACACTCAAAATGCTTAGATAAACCCAAGCATCAACTTCACCAAAATCATAGTTTGGAATTGAAATGGTAAATCTACAAATGACATATGTATAAACTTGGCTATATGTTTTTTCTTTGTTTAATTTTTGTTGAGAAGAATATAATTGCTTTTCACTGATCAAATTACAAAAGGTTGCCAATATTGATAAATCATCTTGATGAATTGTTTGGCAAAGAGCTTTTGGATAAGGTAATATATATATATGTATATATATTTTAATGGTAGTTTTTTGAAATGTCATACTCATTAACTATAGCTACATATGGTCCTTATTGGCTACTCATTAACATTATCACAGCCTCAAGTTTTGAGCTTTTATATTTCCCTCTCTTTTTCTTTGCATATAATAATTAATAATTAATAATTAATATAAGTCCCTCTCTTTTGTCTCTCACTTTATAGTGTATTTTGTTTCATGCAATGCATTCAGCCAAGTTCCCCCTTGCCTAACAAAAAGAACTTTAAAAATGAAAAAAAAAAAAAAAAATTCAAGGTCACTTTGTTGAGCAAAGTCAATAGGCTTGTGAAAAATATGGGATTTAATTAATCAAAGGAGAGTTCTAAAACAAAACCTGATAAATATTATTTCCATATAAAAGTGTGGTCTTTGTCTTTGGAAGCTTTCTTCAAACATTGTTTGAATCTATTCACAACCCATCACTTTCAAATCAAACAACTTTATTCGAAGTTTCTCAAAGGGATAATTATGATTTCAGCTAAGTAATTAATATTATTAAGAAAAATTAAATGGGTATTTTTAATTACTCACATTATTCTAAAATGCATGAAAAAAAAAACCCATTTTCTAATGTACTAAACTAAAACAGCTATCCTTCTAGAAGGGACACATTGCCCCAAAAGCAAACTAAACTACATCTACATGTTGGAAAACATTATTATTAAATTAAATCCCTCGAAATAAATGCATGAGAGATAAAAGAAAATGACAAAAAAAAATTGGTTCCAAAAAACAGAAGGCTTAAATCTGAGCCATTTTCATCTAGAAGATTTCATAATTAATAAAGAAGATGATAAACTGACAAAAATTTCCGCAGCCAAGAATTCCAAACTAAATTCTTGTAAGATGCAATGAACTTAAAAGTCATCTCCACTGATTTTTAACACGAGGGCAATTTAAATTTTAAACCAAAAACAATTGTTTTAATAATTGAGGAGAAAAAATAGAAAAATTAATTTTATCTTAGTTAGCTACTTGTTAGCTTTATAGATACTATGGATAGGACTCAACCAAAAAAAAAATAAACATTAAAAAACTCATAGAAACCAAATTTGGAAGCAAGGTGGTAAGCAAAATCAATGCACATATATAATAATATATAAAGTTAAGAGTTTTTTTTTTTTTTTTTTCTAAAAGAATATATAAATAGAGTTGTGTAGATGCGCAAAAAAAAAAAAAAAAAAAAAAAAAAAAAAAAAAAAAAAAAAAAGTTGGGTTCATGAACATGGCCTAAAATAGTTAATTTGAATTAATTAGCGGTCCCATGTAATTGGGAATGAGGTGATTACATGAGTAGTCAGTCTGTAGCTATTTTGCAAGTTGGTGATTTGGTTGGGTGGCTTGCCACTCATAAACCCTACTTCACCCCACATCTAAATCTAAATGATGTCACCATTATTATTTAAATTAAACTATACTCATAAATATGCTACCAAACAAAACTTACCTTAATCCCATCCAAATCCAAATCTAAATCTAAATAATGGTTAATAAAAATGTGATGAGGTTGCACGTGTAAGTATCCGCCAAAAAGTTAGACGTTTGTATATATCTCATACCCTATATGTTGTTAGACTGATAAAAAAAATATATTTTAGTGTTATTGAATTCTTTTTAAATGTTGGGACTAAATAAGATATAACTTAAAAGGGATTAAATTTACCACGGTTAATAGAAATATTTTGATGGCTGAAAGTTTGACGGCATTTAAGGGACTTTTATTGGCGTGGGAGGCGGGCTTGAGTCTGGTGATTTTAGAAACAAATTCATCTAGATGAGAATGTGACAGAGGTTGGTATGTTGGTGTAGCCGATTGTGTGTGAGGTTCCCCGCCCTTTCAGGGAGCTTTGTTGCTTCATTCATAGAGAAAAGAATATTGTTGCACATTAGGTGGCGCAAATAGCTTTGGATCTTGTGATTTGGGGGAGGATGTCCCTCCAGAGATTGAGTCTTCTTATTTGTTGATCGTGATTTAGTTTGTATTGAGCTTTACTCTTAAAAAAGATTAAATTTGTATTTTTTTTTACACAAATCACACATAAATTATAGGGGTCATTATAATTCGACCCCCAACTTTCAATCTCATCAAACTCATGAATTATAATTAAAAATTGTAACAATCAATCCTTCAAATTATATAGAATTATTAGAATCTAACACAATTTTTTTAATATTATATTTTAATCTTATAATTCAATGGTTTGATTGGAACAGCGCCTTATATTACAAGAGTATGATTTGTGCATTATCTTACAATCTTAAATGGTTTAATTGCAAGCAAATTTTGTAAATTTAAAGAATTAGATTGATACAATTGAAAATTTGATGTGGTTATAAAGAAGTCTATAATTGATGGATGGATGGGGTTTACACAAAATTCTTTTTATTTTAGTGAGCTCAAGATTTGTGGAGGGGACCAAGAAAAAAGGTTGGCACTTAGAATAATTTAAGGAAAAAAGATTAAAAAGAGGGTTAGCTAAAGTCTAATCAAGTGGTTGGGGATACGTAATCATTAATTACATTAAGGAGATTTCTATGGACCCATTACTTCCAATTTGTTTCAACTCTACCAAATCCTTCATCCACCCTATAAACTTTTTTTTTTTTTTTTTTTTTTTTTTTTTTTTTTTTTTTTTTTAAAATTAATAAAACTTTTATAAGACCACTTCGATGGTCTCTATAATTAGAGCAAAAAAAAAAAAAAAAAAAAAACATTCAAACTTGTCAATATTGAACATTGACCAATATGATTGTTAGCTTAAAAGATGAACCTCCAACACTTTTCACAATACAAAATGTGAGATTAATTAATCAAGATACTTCATTCTCTTCGTGAAAATAATAAATTCTAGTGTATTTTTTTTTTATATATATTTTGCCATTTTTAAGAATATTTTCATCTTACTCTTGTTGGATAAATTTTAGTGTCTTAATTATTCATAATTTTGATTAAGCCAAAATTAAGCCAAGTTCATGGACGAATAAAATAAATTCATCCCTAATGTCGAGAGAAAACTCTCTAAAAATATTGTCCTATTCAAATAATGGTATTCTAAAGCTCATTTAACAATTCTCAAAGAAATTATTTATAGCCTTACCATAAAACTAGACAAATAATAATTAAGAACTAATTAAACACCTAAATTATACTAATTATTTAACATATTGTCCCACACATCAATAATTATTAAGAAAATTACAATGCGCGACAAAACTAATTTGTTGCATTTATAAATGGATATATATAACATTTTTTTTTTATATATATATATATATCAATTTTTTAATAAATAGAGAAGAGTGTGGAGATTTGACTTTCAAAGAAGTAATACATGTCAATTACTATTGAATTATGTTTATTTTGTTTTTTTTATTTATACATTTATTTATTTTAACAATTACAAAAATAGAGTAGTTCTGAAAAATATTTACAAAAATAGGATAGTTAATCTCGTGTACCATGAACACAAGTATGTTAACGTGTAATACACGTATCAATTACCACTGAATTATGTACATGATTTATATGTCAGTTGAAATGGCAAATGTGAGTCTTAAATCGTGTCGATGATACATGAGTTACCCTAAAAATCGTGTCCATAGTACACGATTTAGTATACTCGTATCTATGCTACATGATTTAACTATCCTATTTTTTAAATACTTTTCGAACTATCTTATTTCTCAATTACATTATTTATTAAAAAAAAACTCACGTATCATTAATATACTAAATATAAAGGGAAGTATATCACCTTGTATCAAAATTTTAAAATATTTAATCGTGTGATAAATTTGCTATAACTATTTGCAAAAGTCCATAATTATTATTGCATAGGTAAAATTAAAAAAAAGACCCTTTGTATTTGTGTTGTGTGTGAAAAGGATTAAAAGAAAAAAAGGAAAAGATATATGCAAGTGGGATTTTAATATACAAAAAAGAATAAAAAATAAAAAAATAATAATAGGGAGTGAGAGAGGTAAGGAAATAGACAGAGACCAGACCAGATGCAAACCCTCTTCATTGTTAGATTGTCTCAAATGGGTTGACGGCTAATACCAAAAATTAAAATAAAAAAAAATCAGTCAAATATTAAAAATTCTTTTTTTTTTTTTTTTTTTTTTGATAAAATATTAAAAATTCTTTCTAGTACGTCTTGGAGGGAAAAAAAAAAACTATTTTTTTCTCCCATTATTTTGTATTCTGATTTGTTTATATCATAACAGACAACAAATAACTTAATCTATTTTTCCTCTTTTTAATTCCTAAAACAGTGACTGTTTCTCCTAAATTCAAGATATATTTTGTTCTTCATCTATTATTCTTATTTTCTTCGCATGTATTAAGAAGTCATTTTGTTCACAAATTTGAAAAACAATGAGATGTCAAAGTCTAAACAAATCATATAATAGATGTATTTATATCATGTGTTAAAATTATATGAATTTATGTGACTTGTATTATTTAGTTACGTCGAAGATTGGATAATTTTAGACGTGAATTTTAGATTCTTAGACAATAAAATTATCAAATTTATTAGACAGGATTAAAATCAACTTATACTTCAAAATAAGTTGCTCATCAATCAATTCATATATAATGAAAATTTAGTTTAGAAAAGAAATATAGATATAGATATTACTATAATATTAAATCGATATTACTCTTTTACATTTTAATTTATACAAAACTTTCATTAATCCGCCGAGCATGGCTCAACTGATATAAGTATGTCTTGATGACCCAGATGTCTGATGTTCGAATCTTCTCATCCCAATATACTAAAAAAAAAAAAAAACTTTCATTAAATTTGTTAATTTATTATTGTAATGATTTGTAAATTAAATGGAAGTAAATAAAATCACTTGAAAGGTCTTATGATATAAAAAATGAAGTAATAATTTCATCAGCTCTCTTAAATGATAAGTTTTCCTCTAACCTAGCTCAATTATCATAAATTTGTGCCCATGACGGTCTGAGGTTCGAATCTTTCTACCCTCAAATTGTACTTAAAAAAAGATTTCCGCTGTTTTAGTGAAAATAACTCTGAATTTTGTCCAGGTATTGTTCGCTATCATCCCTTTAAATCAAGCCATTTTAGTCAAAATAATGTTCAACTCTATATGTGATATTCATATCATTGAAGCATTAACACTATTCTCTCTTCACCAAAAATAGCAAAGACTATATTATAGATATATTTATATTATTGAAGCATTAATACTATTCTCTTTGCCAAAAATAGCAAATATTATAAATCACAAATATGAAGTGATAAGTGAGTTTCATCTAACAACACCATAATTTTATAGTTCAAACGAAATCAAATTATTTAGTTATGACGGCAAAAGATAGTGAAAACAACATATCAAATAGAATAGTTATTAATAGGTGTAGGACTTTATATCAAATAAAATAGTTATCTAAATGATGAATAGCGATAAGAACAAAACTCTAAAAGAAGAATTTGAGATGAATTAGGACTCGTGAAATTCGAGTCCTTATCCGAAGAATAAACTTACTAATAGAATAATAATATATTTAAGCCTATATAATCACTTTGTTCAAAATAATTAAGCTAAAGAGATAAACGATTAAATATTTCTTAATATCATAGAACTTCTTATCAAATAAAAGAGTCATTTAATCGAAGAATAACGATAAGAATAAAACTCTAAAAGAAGAACGTGATGACTCATAAAATTAAAAGTTTTATCAAGAAAAAATTTACACTAATAGAATAATATGCATTTACACCCAAATATATAATCACTTTTTTTTAGTAATAAACCTAATTTATTTGTTGAAGCACTAATTAAACCAATTTAGTAATGTGAGATGAAAAATACTCGATTCAATTGCGTTGAATATATATGAAATTGAAAAAATACTGATTAGTTGGTTGTTCAAATTAACGAGCTCGATGATCTTTTGCTTTAGCTCTTCGGCCCAAGCCTCAAAAAAGTTTAACATATATCTAGATGGGAATGCCACGCAGAGTGATCACATAACTTTTTTCAAGTACTATCTTTATTATCGTCGAGTAAGAACACCAAAAAAATACTTTTTAAAATTTTCTATTTCTTTCTTTTAAATTCTTTAAAGTTGTTATTATAAAAACGAATAAAGATTTGATGAAATTTTTGTGAATACGTCCTTTTCAAGAATAAATCAAGAAATTAAATATTGTAAAAAAAGAAATATTAACCATTAAATTGAGTCTAAACATAATCATTTAATGTATATTAGTTGATCTCATGATTCGTTTTAAAAAAGTTCAATACTTTTTCTTTTGGTTATTATATAATTAGGTAAAATTTTAATTGAAATAGTTAAAAAAAAATGTTTATTTTCTAATTAAATTAGAATAATCATAACATTCAATTAAAATAAAGGTTGTTGATTAGATTCCTTCTTTAAATCAACTTGACATTAAAAGAAAACTAAGTAGTATTTCATTAATTAATTTTATCTTTAATGATCTATAACCACTAAACTAATGCACTCGTGCCATGTCCAGCTGTAAGTCAATAACGTAAATATCTTGATGACGTGTACCGCCACGTAGATTGCTAAATTCTCAAACTATTCCTAAATTGATGATTTGGATATTTATTATTTTTTTAATAAAAAAAAAACAAAATTAAAAAATGGGTCCCACGGCGCCGCCGGGCCTGTGGCGTTTTTTGAGCACGTGACCCAGTTACCCTTGCTATTGTTATTTTCATTTTTAATGTTTTCATTTTTTTTTATTTTTTATCGAGTTGTTAAATATATATTTAAACAAGAGTAAAATTTAGTTGCAGGCTCTGTTACAACTATTTTTTGCCGTCCAATCATGTGTCACAATTTTAATGACTAAATATTTATGCTATTTTTTAAATTAAAAAAAAACCTTATTAGTTTTTGACGTCGTTTATTGCTACCAAGTTCCCTTCAATAAATTAACTTCTCTCACCGTACATAAAAATACAAAAATAAAAAAAATACAGTATATTTATTTCTTTCACTTTCGTTTTTTTCTTTGGTTCTTTATATGTTTTTCCTTCTTCTCTCCATTTTTTCATCGATTTTTTTTCCAATCGTGTCGTGAATGAAAATTGAAGAACAAACACAATTAAAAAATAATAATAATAAGAAAAATGTCATCAACTTTTTTATTCTTACTTATAATGAAATTGAAGTCCAGACAATTGGAATTTATGTGGTTTGGATGAAATTTGCATTGTTTGAGACAATTGAGATTTATGTCTCCCAATTAATCTATTGGAGGTTGAAGTTAAATTTTCATGACACAATAAACGAAGAAAAAAAGAGAGCAATAAACGACGTAAAAAGTTAATAAGAACTTTTTTTAATTTTAAAATAACATAAATATTTGACCAATAAAATTGTGACATGTGTAGTCTGCAACTAAGTTTTACTCTTTAAACAATATATTCTAAAACTTATTTGTTTTTCATCTCTGAATTTTAAAATATTGATAAGTCCGCCCAGGTTATTTAATATAATTATTTTGTGGATCGGAATTATTTATTTTTCCGGTTGTTATATATAGGGCCAAATATTCAAATTCTTTTAAGTAGAAAAAAACAGAAAGAAAACAGAGTTGATTTTCTCAGGAAACAAACAACTTTCCAATTTTGATCTCAAATGGAATCCTCTTACTTTTCCTTCTCCGATTCGGATTTCTCGACGGAATCTTCATTCGGCTCATCGGAATCGGACTTCTCATGGACCGATTTTTTCTCCATCCAGAGTACCCTAGAGAACTCAATCACACTACCGGATGAGTTTCTCGGCAATCAAATATCGGAATCGGAATCGAAGATCGTAGTGAAGGAAGAAATCGAAGTGAATTCGATTGATTTCGAGGAGAAGAGTTACAGAGGAGTAAGGCGGCGGCCATGGGGGAAATACGCGGCGGAGATTAGGGATTCAACGAGGCATGGAGTTCGAGTTTGGCTTGGGACATTCGATAGTGCGGAAGCCGCCGCTTTAGCGTACGATCAAGCAGCATTTTCGATGAGAGGAGCATTGGCGGTGCTCAATTTTCCGGTGGAAATGGTGAGAGAATCACTGCAGAATATTAAGCATCAATTGGAAGAAGGTTGCTCTCCGGTGGTGGCTTTGAAGAGAAAACACTCGCTGAGAAGAAAATCAACGGCGGCGGCGGCGGCGGTGGAGAAGAAGAAAATGAAGAAAAAGAACAATGTGGTAATTTTGGAAGATTTGGGAACAGAGTATTTGGAGGAACTTTTGATGCTGAGTTCATGTGAGAGTAGTGCCATTAATATTATTACTCCTTTTTAATTTTAATTTTAATTTTTTTCATTGCTGCAAATGTAAATATATCCCTTTCATTTTTCCATCCATTTTCATTTTCTTGTGAAGGTTAAGAATTTGAGGGATATAATTAAAATATTTATAAAAGTAAAGTGAGTTAGTGAGATAGTAATTAAATTGGATTTTACTTCTCAATAATGTAATTTTCTTATTTTCTTTTAGATATAATAAATAAATATGAATCTGATTTTTTATTTTTTTATTATTTTTATACAATATCCCTAATTAAATATCAAAACTAACTAACTAATATATAAATCAGTATTAGGTAGCAAAAAGTTGACAATAAATTAAAACAAAGAAACATATATATATCTATCTATCTACTCTTTTCTTACAGGTTGTATTGGTATTTAGGAGACATTATAAATTTTCATAATCACTATAATTTTAGAGAATAAAAATGAAATAATATTTATTTTCATTCTGAAAAAAGTGAAATAATTAAAAATATAGATAAAATATAAGGCATATAATAATGTTGGTTTTCTTTTGGTGTCTATCTAATTCTCCAATAATGTGGTATTGATTGTATTTGTATGTCCCACTATTTGTCTCTTTTCCCTTATTTCAAAAGCATTTCATATCAATAAAACCACCCTCCTTTTTTGTTGTAGACATCTCATTACACTACACCATAATATTCCAACTATTAATTGTCCATATATATTATATATATAATCACTATTAGAATAAATATATATCTCATAGAAATATATATATATATATATATATATATATATAAAATAGTGGGGTTGAATTCTACCTTTGTAATAATTTTTTTTGACTAGGAGGTCAGAGATCCAATCTCCGCACCCACAATTGGTCTAGAAGGAGTAGTCCAACCCATTTGGATTTCCGCACCCACAATTGGTTTAGGAGGAGTAGCCCAACCCATTTGAGTTTCCGCACCCACAATTGATCTAGGAGGAGTAACCCATGTGAGATCCTCCGAATATCCATTTGAGTTTCATGGGCTTTGATACCATACATCATGAGTTCTATCTTAAAATCAATTTGTCATAGGAGGAATAGCCCATGTATCTTATATTGTGAGTGAGATTCTTTCATCTTTTCGATGTAGGATTCTCAACCGAAAGAAAATGAAAATTCTTCCATAGAATCGAAGAACCCGTGTGGGTGGGAGTTTTTTTTCAAAAAGAAGAGATAGAGAGGGAACGAAACCAGTAGCCCCGAATTATGTCGGAAAAGGCAATGTTTACATTTCATCCCATCAAATTTTTATATCATTTAATTAATATTTTGCACATCTAAAACTGCCTCTTTTAGCCCATAGATTATCTTCTTTAATTATGCTACCAAACCATGTTAGGGAGAAAGCTAGGGTTTTTTATATATATGGAAAGAATGGGAATCTTCAAGTTGTATTATAAGACAGAATTAATATGGCCCTAGCCTAGGGCTTACCTATATTTTTATATATAAATACACAGGGTGGGCATTTTCATTAATATTTATATAATAAGAAAAATAACTTTATATAGTTGACAAATAATGTACGTCCATTGGAAAGACACTATATATTAAAAGATAAAATTAGTTATATAGAGCATTTTAATAAGTATAAATTTCATATCACAGCCCACAAACTCACCAATATCCAATTAAACTTGGTTTCGTGTATAAACATATATAAGATTTTTATTGTTATTTGACTATCGATTATGATAAGATTTATGAAAGTTATATTATATTTATTTGCCCACATAATCTTTAAGGTCTTTATGGTCAAATTTTAAGATGATAATTGGTGTACTATCCACTCAGCTATGCTCAATTAATTATTATATTATTTTACATAATGTATATTAAATGTGACAAATGATAAACTTTACACGATATGATAATCAGTGACTTAGCAAAAAATTATAGAAATAATTAGATCATCTTAACAATAAATATTTCTAATTCCTCGACCGAATTATTAAGAGGTTGGCAGATTTATCATTTTTCGTAAGTTTATCATCAACCACATTGAATATATTATCTACAGTGAATATGATATACACCGAAACCTGAAAAATATTAAAGCGTAAGAAATTAAATTGAAATAATTGAAATAATAAAGATCATCATATTTGAAAATATGATAAGTAATACTCATACATTATAATTAACTGAAGCATATATATATATATATTCTTTCAAATTCTTGAAATTGAAACTAGCAGACTGATGGTCCATTGAAGCGCTTGAATTATTGGCTATAGGATTTATTTTTAAAAAATAGTGCTGAATGAGAGTTTTCTTTTTTTAAATAAGAAAAGTTGCAAGCAATTATGATATATATGGCTGAAATTATTAACTAATGAATTAATTATTGAGTTAGCTCTTGAAAAATTATGAAAATGAAATGAAGTGTTTTTTTTTTGTTTTTTTATTACTTATTGTTTTTTTGAAAAGGAAATAAAGTGTTTTATTATTATTTTTGAAAAGGAAAATGAAGTGTTTGGATAATATCATCATTTGTTTAATTAAATTTTTTAGTGTCTTTTTTTCTTTCTGAATTATTAAAATTTTGAGTGTCGATTATGATAACGTCCACTCTTATGACCATTGATCTTATATAATGATGCAACTACCTACAACGCGAGATAAGTTTTTATGTTTATTTAATAACATTTTTTTCTTAATTGAAAGTTTTAATTATAAATGTAAAGTGGGTTATGAAAAAAACTATATATATATATATGGCGAAGAAAACGAAAAGAGAGCGAGATACTAGAAGACGAGGGAAAGGAGCATTCACATTTTGTTTTATATCTTTGCCTTGTGAAAGTCTATTTTCGTAGGCTGGGTCGTTTCTACATTTTGGACGGTCACTGTCAAGTATTAATGTGGGCTTCCACATAAACTAAATAGGAGTCTCCAAATTTCTTTTATTACATTAGGATAACAAGAGTTTTTAATTAGCAATTGAAAGTTTTGAAAAAATGTCAAACATGTTTTTATTTGAAAAATACTAGAATCTAAAACAATGTCTTAAACTAAAATATCCTTCCAAATCTTAAACATTAAACCATAAAAACTTAAAATTCTGAAACTCTAAACTCTAAATCTTAGGAATAAGGTAAAATTTGATTCGAGTTTTCAATTTTGTTTCTCTCTTCATTTTTTAGAAATGGAAAACCTCATGACGTAGGTTTAGAAGGATTCCCATTCCATTTCAAAAATTCTATAATACAAATATCTTTCATTTTTTTAGTGGGGTGCCAATACGAGCATGACTCAACGATAATTATCATTACTACTCTTTTTTTTGAGGTCAGAGATTCAAATCTCCATACCTAAAAAAAAGTTGCAGTTGGGCCCGTTTGTACTACGTGTTATTGTTAAGATATTTTTAAATCAATAAAGACAAAAAAGGAGTTAAATTACAAGTTTAGTTTTTTAATTTTAAGTTTGTGTCTATTTAGTCTTTGAACTATCAATTAGGTCACTGAATTTAAAAAAATGTCTAATACGTCCTTGAACTTTCGATTTTGTGTCTATTAAGTCCTTAATATATATTCAAAATTTTAAAATTGATCTGATTTATTAGTTATAAAATTGAATTTTATGTATAATAATTGAACTATAAACTTTTACTTTTGTGTCTAGTAGGTCCGTAAATTAAAAAAAAAATGTTGAAAAGGTTAATGTCTTATTAGACACAAAATTAAAAATGCAACGTAACATTAACCTATTGGACACAAAATTGAAAATTTAAAAATTTATTAAACGTCAAAGTGAGCATAAATCATCGGTAATTGACATGTATTACTTTCCATGAGGTCGGAGGTTCAATCTTCATCTCGTATGTTGTACTAAAAGAAAAACTTATTAAACATTTTTTTTTACAATTCGAAAACCTATATTGACACGAAATAAAAATTTCAGGAGACATATTAAACATTTTAAATTTAAAGACCAAATAGACACAAACCAAAAATTATCTAAACAAATTGTAATTTAGAGAAGGAACACTTTAGTCCTTATATTTTTTTTTATATTACGATTTAGTTATTGTGATTGTGATTTAAACTTGCGTAAGATAAATATTTAATATATAACAAATTAATACATGTTTAAAGATGCATTTAGTCCGAATGATTTGTCAATCTATATAATCCGTAACAATTTCATTAAATCTCAACACATAAATTATCATCCATCAACTTAAATGCGAGGATTGAACTCATTATCTCTTAACCAAAAACATAACCTTATGTCAATTGAGTTATACTTTGACGAAAACAACTTTTTTTTTACAATATAACTTTGAAAAAATTAGAAGATAAACAACTTTAATTTACATAGAATTTTGTCATGATTAATTTGTTGGTGACTCAAAAAGAGTAGAGAGAACATTTGAAGGAATATTCCCACAAGCCACAACCACAATGGTCAAAGATTTCGTTTCATTAGAAAATTAATCGCCTCCTAATAAAAAGCAATTTTTTTTTTAATTAGATTGTAGGTTTTGTCAGATTGATGTTGGCAAAAAAATAAATTAATTAATTAATTAATGTGACAAAAATTATTTTAAATAAATTAAAATTAGGATGTGTGAACTGTTTAAAGATTTTCTAACAATCTCATATGATTTACATAGCTAGTTTGTTTTTTGTTTTTTTGGATTCAATTTAATTATTCACACATTCTTTGTACCTTAAATGTTAAATATCTATGATTTTTTTTTTTTAAATAACAAAATCTAATTTAACGAGTCCATAGTATATTTTATCAATTGAATTTTTGTTGTGTTTATCTTCATATAACAAAACAAATAAAGTTATAGATATGTAAGTAATATTTTTTTTTTTGCAACGATATTTTAATTAATGCGGAATTGAATCCATGATCTCTTAGTCAATGACACAACCTTATGTCAATTGAGCTATGCTCGATTTGACATAAGTAATGTTTATAGACTTAATTTTTAAAAATCAAAAAATAAAAACTAAATAATTATAAAATGAAAAAATAATTTTAAATTATATATGTGATTTGAAATAGGTAAATGATTTAATGTTTTTAACCTATGTTTAGAATAAGAAAAAATTGAAAGGATATAATAATTATTTTTTTATTTAAATATTTGGAAGAAACAAAAAGAAATAAAAAATTTACTAATTAATATAACATGTGGAGTGCGAGACTCAATCCTTCGACCTCTTGGTCGATGGACATATATTTTAATAACAAGTTAAACTATTTTTTAAATTGACTAATTAATATAAAAAAATTATTCCGCCAAAATTTAAATCTCTATACTTCATATTTATTATTTATTGATTGTACTAATTTTTAGTAAATGTATTAATATAGAATTGAAACATAACAAACTAATTCAATTAGTCTTAAAATACTACCAATTTTTTTTTTTTCAAGACTTTCAAATCATTCTTTTTAAACCACTGCAAGTGATTTTCCATTAATCAACCAAGTAGTGTTGTTAAACTGTCAACACGAACATAGTTGAATTGCTATAAATTGTGTATCCTCTGAATCGGTTAAGCGTTTGATCTCCCACTCTACGTATTGTTAAAAAAAAGCATTGGTAAGCGTTAATAATATTACACCTCCTATGAAAAAAAACGTACCTAAATAATATGGTTGATAACTCATTTGATTTTTTGAAACATAAACATAATTATTGCATTAGACATTTTCACAACTTTTTGTTCTTAATTTTATAAATAAATATTGAGATTTTTTTTTTTTTTTTTTTTTTTTTTTTTTTTTGGTCATTTTCAACATAACATATATAAAATTGAGTCAACAAGAGCATAGAACATGATGTATGGTGAGGTCTTAGGTTTAATCCAATTCCCCACCCAACGTGTTGTCAAAAAAAAAAAAAAAAACATATATAAAATTGAAATGAATTAAATTATATATATATATATATATATATATATATAGAAAAATTGCATCAGATGTCAATTTAAAGTTTCTATTTAACGAATATATCATTTTTTTTTAAGATTTACAAATATAACCAATTTTTATCGTGACAGAAAGACGATCTTGTGCCACTTCACCTGTAATAGTCATAGTCACTAAAAAAATTATATTGGTGAAGTCACTGATAGCATATCAATATCAATGGCTATAAGTGATACTACTGATACATTTATATTTTTTTTGTTTATAAAATTTTATGAATAGCTATCACGGATGATAAAAGTCTATCAGTATAGTTGACTATTAGATTTTTGGCATATTTGCAAAATATTTTATATTTTGCTATATTTATAATTATTTTGAACGTTATTTATGCGACCAATCCTCATTATATATATATTTTTCAAAATGATCAATTTACATTATATATATTGACATTAAAACAAAAGATGATATGATTAAAAAATTGGAGGAGAGGAATGAGATATACTAGGGTTGAGTTTGGGGATTTTTTTTTTTTTTTTTTTTTTTTTTTTTTTTTTTTTTTTTTGTAGTCAAATTAAAAGTAGGGTTTGTGATTGTAAAGCTCCCGGAAACCCTACTTTTAAGTTTGTAGCATGGCCATCCAAAATGGACTAATTACAAATTAAATCCTCCTACTAAGTACTAACCCACATTGTCCGGGGAGAAATTAATGGATCTCTTAATTTAAATTAATTCTTTACCATTTTTTAATTTGACCACTCTCCTTCACAAATTACAAACAAAGTTTTTATTTTTAACAAATATAGAAATTGTATGTAGCTTCAAGTGATGGATATGTGAGCATATAAGTCAACAATAATTAATATATATAATTTATTTTCTTGAGGTCGGATGTTCAAATTCTCATATCTTACCTTTATTATACAAATAAAAAAAAACATCAATATATATGAACTCACTTTGAAATTATTATATAAATTAAGAGTGTGAACTAATCCTAAACCCCAAAAGCTTACTACTACTACAAATGAAAATAAAAAAAACTAAATGAATAATGAGGCAATATATATATATTAAAGATACATTCATGAAGTGGAAGTTTAATTATGTTATTTTATCATTTTAGGGTTTTGCCTCTCTCTCTCTTTGTATACATATTTTTAATTTTAAGAAGTTTCAATTTCATGGGAATATATCTAATTATTTTACTCCCTCCTTTATTTTATCAAATGCATCAAATCATCGTTTACTAGTTGTCACACCCATGCCAATATGAGCATAGATCAATGGTTAAAACGTCGACTTCTTCTCCTAAGATCAAAAGTTCGAATCTTGATCATCACATTCGTTGTACTAAAATATAGTCACCACATCAAACATCAACTGAAAGTGTTACGAGAGCTTATTATAATCAAAATCAAAAGTTATAAGAGACTTAATCAATATATGTCAATTGACGATGTAGAATTGTCAGCCACATTGTTTGGGCGCAAAATTTGGAAGAAGAGTAATATGCTATAGAATATTTCAGATCTGCTTCAACCCATTTCCATATGTATATATATATCTCTTAACATCCTCCCTCTTTCTTCTCATCACCAAATTTCACCATTTTCCCAATACCCAGGTTCGTAACTATGATTCATTCCCATGCATTTTTTTTTTTCTTTATGTCTTATCTTTAACTGTGATTTGTTTTTTTTTTTGTTGTTTCTCTGCTACCTCAACTCCAAGAAATGGCCACAAATTACTGCATTTCTTTTAATGAATCCAAAAAAAAAAAATGGCATTTCTTTATTCTTGGTACTTTTCTGATTCAATCCCATTTGATGATGACTGATGAGTAGAAGGAAACAATGTGTTGAGAATATTAAAGGACAGATTGAAATACATATGATATAATGGCTGTTGGCTTTTATTTGACCTTAATCAATGATTTGTAGATGGTTTGTTTTTGGATCTGTTTTTTTTTTTTAAATATGTCTATTACCGTTGAGTTATGCTCACTTTGGCTTGTTTTCTTCGGTTAATAGTGAATTAGTATTGTTAAAAAAAGTGCTTTTTTTCATTGTTTTGCAGAGGAAATATATATATATAAGATAAAAGTGATAGAGTAGAAGAAGAAAACAAGAAATGGGAAAGGAGCCATTACAAGTACTAAGTGCACTTGATGCAGCAAAAACACAATGGTACCATTTCACAGCAATCATCATTGCTGGAATGGGATTTTTCACTGATGCATATGATCTATTCTGTGTATCTCTTGTCACCAAATTACTTGGACGATTATACTATCATGTCGATGGTGCACCAAAGCCTGGCTCATTGCCTCCAAATGTTGCTGCTGCTGTTAATGGTGTGGCGTTCTCTGGAACGCTAGCAGGCCAACTCTTCTTCGGTTGGTTGGGCGATAAAATGGGGCGAAAACGAGTTTACGGGATGACTCTAATGCTCATGGTTATATGCTCTATAGGCTCAGGCCTTTCCTTTGGCCACAATTCACAGTCTGTCATGACTACTCTCTGCTTCTTTCGGTTCTGGCTAGGCTTCGGCATCGGTGGCGATTACCCTCTTTCCGCCACCATCATGTCGGAGTACTCGAATAAGAAGACTCGTGGTGCATTTGTTGCTGCAGTGTTTGCTATGCAGGGGTTTGGAATTTTGGGTGGAGGCATCTTTGCTATTTTCATCTCTCTTGTATTTAAGGCCAAGTTTAATGCTCCACCTTATGCAGTTGATCCAATTGCCTCCACTGTGCCCCAAGCAGATTACGTTTGGAGGATAATTGTAATGTTTGGAGCTCTTCCAGCTTCTCTGACTTACTACTGGAGGATGAAAATGCCCGAAACCGCACGGTACACGGCTCTCGTAGCGAAAGATGTAACCCAAGCTGCATCAGATATGTCAAAAGTTCTACAGATGGATATTGAGGCAGAAGCACAAACACCAGCTGCTCAGGGGACGACGCCAAAAGCGAGTGCAAGTGCATACGGCCTGTTCTCGAATGAGTTTCTTCGTCGCCATGGAACTCACTTACTTGGAACTACAAGCACTTGGTTTTTACTTGACATTGCATTCTACAGCCAGAACTTGTTCCAGAAAGATATCTTCACTGCAATTGGATGGATTCCTCCAGCAGAAACCATGAATGCAATTGAAGAAGTTTTCAGAATAGCAAGGGCTCAGACACTCATTGCTCTTTGCAGTACTGTCCCTGGCTACTGGTTCACAGTGGCTTTAATTGACAGGATAGGACGATTTACCATTCAAATCATGGGATTCTCCTTCATGACAATCTTCATGTTTGCTCTTGCCATTCCGTACCATCACTGGACTCTCAAGGAAAACCGAATTGGCTTCGTCATCCTCTACTCGTTAACGTTCTTCTTTTCGAATTTCGGACCGAATGCAACAACTTTTGTTGTCCCAGCTGAAATCTTTCCAGCACGATTCCGTTCTACTTGCCATGGTATATCATCAGCGGCTGGGAAGCTTGGTGCTATGGTGGGTGCATTTGGATTTCTATATTTGGCTCAAAACCAAGACAAGAACAAAACTGATGCAGGATATCCTCCTGGCATTGGAGTCAAGAACTCGCTTTTGGTGTTGGGTGTTCTCAACTTCTTTGGAATTCTGTTAACTTTTCTCGTGCCTGAAGCGAAGGGAAAATCGTTGGAAGAGATGTCGGGCGAGATCGAAGATGGAACCATTGGAGAACTGGGAGGCCAGACACCTACCAATACTACAGTCTCACATGTTTAAAGGTTAAACCTATGGGATTCTCCTTAAATCCAAAAAAAAAAAAAAAAAAAAAAAAAACTACAAGCATTTGACTTGAAGATTGATATGTATCTGATCTGTGTCATTTCTGTTTCTTCGCGAACACGTAGTGACTTTATCAGAATTTTTGTGTTCAATTTGACAAGTTTAATAGAGAAGTAATTTTAGAATTCTTGCCTTGTATTTGATTAGCAAAATGAATTAGCAATCACTTTTAAAGGAAGTATGTCCTTGATTCACATGTTAATGCATTTTAATGAAGAAACCTTGGTTGTCAAAAAAAAAAAAGAAGCAAGTTCTAAAGGCAAAAATGAAGGAATCGAAGAGACATTACTGGAGGCAGATCCATCAGAGAACAAATTTCCAATGATAATAGGTTTGATAAATTCTAAACATTTTCTATTACAAACTTATCTTCACCTGAGAAGCAGTCATAGCAACATCATGTCGATCCACCATATATCAGCATTCTTCAGATGTTAGTTTATTTTACGGTTTGTGCAATGTTTTCATTTGCCAGCGATCGGTTTTACACATATCAAAGCGGGGATAAACCGATTCATAAGTATTCAAAATACTGGTTGGTTTATCCCCCAAGGGAATAAGAAATATAACAAACAGAGACTGTTCATTGAGCACGGTCTCTAATCACTTCCATGTCCATCTCTGCAGGGTCAGTAGCTTGAATCTCATAGTGGATGCCTTCGAGCTCGTGCCGAAAGTTGTCTTTAGATGTCGCATAGAGCATCTTAGCACGGATTCGTGAGCTAGCTGGAGACCTGAAGTACAACAATCTAGTGTTAGATCAAGAGAGAAATGACACCCACACGATAGACGTCGATATGACATTTACTAAAATTATTCTTTTTAATCAAGGCCATAACTTAGATGGTTATTGGAATAAGAGAATCAAAAGGTGGGTGCATTGGATCATCAACAACAGAAGCAGCGATCATTCTGATAAAATATGACAAGATTTTCAAGTTTTGCCTAAAGATATCAAACTCTAATTTCTGGAGTGTGAAGAGTAAAGCATATGCACCAGAAGAAGGCACTTAATGAAAATAGTAAGCATACCAGATGAGTTCCATGAATCAATTGACCATGAACATGAAGAACCCCATAGAGCTTAGTTTTTTTTTTTTTTGGGTGAAAACCCGAAAGAATATACAAGGACATACAGAAAACAAGCCCACCAAAGAAGCCCTCAACTACCCTACAAGAACGGGCTCCAATCCAAAAGAATAATACTAAGCTGATAATTACAAAAAGTTCGACAAATGGACACCCATAAAGAGGCATTAAATCTCACCCCCTCCTAAACCTCTTCTAAAGACCTCTCCACCCTTCTAAAACTTCTACTATTCCTCTCAATCCACACTCCCCACAAGATAGCACAACAACATGCCTGCCACAAGACCCTCCCCTTATCACGAAAGGGCGAATTCATCATGATCTCCTCAAACAAAGACCGACAGTCCCTATTACGCACCACAACAACCCCAAACAAACTAAAGCACCGACTCCCGAGGGAATAAGCAAACCGAAAACCCCACAGAAAGGCTAGAGCTTAAGAATGGTAGTTTGATTTTAAATAGTCACAGGTTAAAGATCAGGTGGTCATAGGATCCAAACCCTTATGACCTTAGGATAATTCATGTTTTCCATAGTATGTACCAAAATGTTTTGTTGTGGGGAAACTCAATGAACAATATATATCAAGTAGACATTAACATAACAATAAGAAAGATAAGATTAAGTTCATGATAGGTGAGTGCTAACCACGCAATGAAGAATATCTTGCTCTTCTGACAGTTGTCGGATGTCACGAAATCAAAATCATACACAGCGTAGCGGCAATCATTGTCGGGCAGAGCAGCAGTGAAATCTTCATAGCTTTCTGCAGGACTGCCAATCTTGTCAACCACCACCTCTCTTTTCTTTTCATCAACCTTAAAGATCACATATCGATACATTTTCTTTCTCTGTAGTTCAGAAAATATTTTCTTGGTGTGTTCATTCACACCCATTGCAGATAAAGTGTTTTGCTGCAAAGGTAATTCATAAATGTCAAATAATCAAACAGCGGTCCATGGAAGAAGCATCAACGAGTAACAGTAAGATTCAAAGCATGTAAAGAGCTCCAAATTTGTAGATTTCAAATGACTCACTAATAACCACTTGGTTTTCGAAAATTTAGTTTACAAACACTACTTTCACCTATGAGTTTTTTTGCTTTGTTTTCTAGTTTCTAAAAATGTTTTCAAAATCCAAGTCAAGATTTGTAAAAAAAAAAAAAATAGTTCCTAAAAACTTGTTTTTGCTTTTAGCTAAGAATTCAAATATTTCTTTAAGAAATGTGAAAATCATAGTAAAAACATTGTGAGTAAACACAATTTCCAAAAACAAAAAATTAAAAAAGAAATTATTATCAAACATTTTTTTTTTGAGGAATAAAATTATTATCAAACATAGCCAAAGAAAATGGTGCCAACAAAGTAAAAATTCTCAGCAAAATACACCAGCAGAAGAAGCCCTTTAAATTGAACCATGAGATCTATAATATTATTCAATAATGGGTTCTTGTTGCAAAAAGTGAGATTTGACTGTAGAGCAGAGCACCATGATTGATCCTGAGATCCCCAATAGATTCTAGTTTTAAAATCCTGAATTGAAAAGTTTCTAAAAAGAAATTGCAGAACAAGCAAAGAAAACACAGAAGTCCATAAACAGACTTTTTTCACAGAATCAGTAAAATCACGATTTGCTCCATTTAAATCAAAGCTTTCTGAGCTATTAATGACATGAACTTGAATCAAGCACATGATCTATCTAATCCAACTCTTTTCATCTAAATCCACAGTACTATTTTAGAACATGCCTCCAAGAAATAAAGGAACTAAACAAAAATAGACACCAGTCTTGCAGAAACAGAAGTAAACCCCATCACAGAAGTGGGGAAAGAGATAAATTAAGGTCATAAAATACATGTATTATGCAGGTTTCAGTTGAAGGATGAAGCAGAGGTTAAGAATCTTGAGATAAACATAATTAGCATCAAATCAAAACAAAACCCAGTTCCCCAAATTGAAATAACAGAGGTTAAGAATCTTGAGATAAACATAATTAGCATAAAATCAAAACAAAACCCAGTTCCCCAAATTGAAATTAGCTGACACCCAGTTGAGTTAAAGTAGAGAAAACATAAAGATACCCGTCGGAGGCCTCTGAACGACATGACGATTGGAGAAGATGTCGATGAGAAAATTTGAGAAAAGGAAGAAGAAGAAGATGAAGAAGAAGAAGAAGAAGAAGAAAGAATGGAATAAGAGAAAGGTCAGAAGTGGTAGGCAAGAATCGGAGGCTAAGTTAGAAGATATAGAAAGAAAGAAAGAAACAGAAGAGGAGACGCTTATTGCTAATGCTGCCAATTTCCCAAACAATCAACTCAAATATTCTTCTCTTTCTCCTCCTTTCTTTTTTCTTTGCTAAAAAATATACAAAAAAAAAAATGGTAAAATAAGTAAGATTTTACAAATTAACATTATTTTTGTTATAGAGATTTGAATAAGTCTATGGATTTTAAAGGTTTTGCCCCCGAAGGTACTAGTACATGTCAATAACAGTTGAGTTACACTCATTTTGAAGAGGTGTTTGTTTTTAAAATCTCAATAATAAAAAATAATCAAATATAAACTGAATTCAAATTTTAAAGATTAAATATGTTAGTTTTGAAAACTCGACTAGATAAAAATTAAGTACAAATTCTAGAAAACAAAAACATATTTCATGTTGGACAAAAAACAAAAAAACAAGTATATAAAGTTAAATATGCATGGTAGTCCTAACATTGAGAATTTCTTTTTAGGTCAATGAAGACTTACATCTTAGTCAAAAATATATGTCTTAACTAATTAAACTTAGGTTCACGTTTGACATAAATTTATCTATTAAGCTCCCTCGATAACCATTTAGTTTTTAATTTTTAATTTTTGAAAATTAAGTCTATAAACTATTTTAAAATTAAAAAAAAATAATTTTTAAACAACTAATTTTGTTTTTGAAATTTAACTAAAAATTTAAAACTAAAAACGAAATAATTACTCAAACCCGAACCTCCACCAAATTTTTGTTAATTCACACGTATCATTCCTCACATTGAATATATATATTAAAAAAATTGTTATTATTATGGAAAACAAAGTATTTTTTCCCTCGAGTTTACAAATTTAGAGAAATGGTATAATAATGCATTAAATTGCTTCCTCCATATACAATTTCAAATACTTTTCTAGCTTAGGTGATATATGACTTCCATATAAAATATGAAAGTATTAAAATTTTGACCCACTCAAATGGATAGGACAACCAACCAACGAGCTGGTTTTTAATAAAAGTCTAGATTTTTTTGCTACCTTTATTTTAGTTTTTTTTTTTTTAAACTATAGAGAGAGAAATCTCATGAATTATGGTATTTTAAAACAAATATTATAAAATTAAAATTGTTTAAAAAAAATGATTTAAATAATGTTAATATAAAAGAAATTACAAAACTAAGATGGACTAACAAACTATTGACAAAATTGCGTGTACATGATATACAATTTTTTACATTTTTATATTAAGGTAAATCGTGAACGTAATCGATTTACCTCTAAGTTGCGACCAACGTCCACGTTTCATTTAGTTACTCGTGACCACGACATAGCACACGAGTTACCTTAATTGTAGCTTAGGTATATGATTTAACTTTACCTTATTTTTTAAAACACATTGAAAACTACGTATTTATGTAATCTTTTATTTAAACTACATATTATTTAAAAACAAATTCAAATTCACTTCTACCTTTAAACATGAAAGTTGGAAAAACTATTATTTCAAAACACTTTTTCTAGTGGTAAGTTGCTTTAGTAATCCTCTTTTTACCAATATTTCGAAAATAAAACTATGTTATCATCTTATTTTTTTCTTCCTCTCTTTTAATTATAGATTTAGAGCATATTTAGGATAACTTTAAAAAGGTTTAAAAAGTGATTTCAAAGTTGTCTTTAATTCAAATTTAAATAATAATAAATTCACGTTATTACAATGTCAAAAAAAACACCTTTGCACAATATATATATATATATATGTTTGATTAGGCTAAAAACATCAAATTCCTAAATTTTTCATCCTATTCTTAATTTGGTCTTTTATTTTTTAAAATTCTTAATTTTATTTTTTAATGTATAAAAAAAACTCAAATTCTCATGTGTTTAAATAGGTTAATAAAATAATAATTTAATATTATCCTAATTTTTTTACAAAATAATTTAATTGAGAAATTTTAATATATAAAAAATAAAATATATTTTTAAAAGATTAAATATTAAATTGAGAATTATCTAAGAGGCATATAGTAAATTCAGCCAATAAACTAAGTAAGGACAAAAAAAAAAAAAAATAATAAGAGTTTTAAAAAAGAAATATATAATAGAAAAAATATAATAAAGTTTGAGAAAAAGTAGAAAGGAAGGGATGCGTTGTAGTAACGCAGGGTTGTCCTTAATAATGTGTGATGGCTCTTTCGTCAAATATTGTTGTCCTTTCTAACTTCCAATTAAATAATCAATGGGCCCCACCTTCCATCAATTCCTCGCACGTGTACATCTTCTTCACACGCTTTACCTTATCCCTTTCCATTTCATTTTCTTTTTACGGTTAAATTTTAAATTTGGATCCAATCACCACTCTCGTGAAAATTACTAATAAATGTTTATCATAGGAAAACACACGACTTTTTACATGTGTGATAAACCTTTCTAACAATAATTGAAATGAAAACTTAATTCAGGATGTAAATTGATACATTTATTCAAGTTTGAAGTTTAAATGGATAAAATTAAAAATTTATACTTAAAATTGATACAACTTATCAAATTTTATAGTAAAAATAAAATAAAATTAGACCTAAACGTAGTTGAGTGGTTCCAAAGTTTTTTACCATGATTTTTGTTAGGTAAACAAAGAGGCCGACTCGGATAAAATGTATGCGTCGAAAAAGTGGTTCCCAATGGAGGAGACGATCGAGCAACCGACATTCAAAAGATTTGTTTAAAAAAAATTGAGTCGATTTTTCGAAAATCTATGTGGGATCACATGCTTTTAACAGATTCAAATAAAAGTTTAACTTATAATTTACATTGCAATGTAATTGAAAGTTTAAAGGCCGAACCGAACATAGCTCAAATGGCCTCGACCATAAAGTCTGAGAACACTCATCTAAGTTTAAGATTTAGTCTCTAAATTAGTTTTTTTTTTTTTAAAAAAAAAGTTTTAACTTTAATTTTTTTTTGAAGTGAGAGGAAACCAATCTCCACCGTCCATTGGTCCCACCGAAATTAGTAGATGATATTTGGTCGGAAAGTCGGGCATAGGTGGGGTCCTTCAAGCTACAGATATCCCCTAACGTTTCCTTGCCGCCGCGTTTTTTATTATTATTAATTTCATCTAAAGTAAAATTCACTTTAATGTTCAATTTCAACTTTTCATTTCATTAAATATTAACTTCTCGAGTTATCGTCGCCGGAGTCGAGAGATACCTGCACAAGGGAAGAAGATGAACTTGCATCGGTGTAGGGCTAGACCCACGAAACTCCGATACTTAAGTCAAAGAGGATTCTGAGCGTAAGTATGAGTGGTAGTGTTTAGAGTTTGTGTAGAGTTACGCCTTTGTTATCTTTTTGTTGCGTACCTCGGACATACCGATGAGGGTATGTTTTATAGGTGAGAGTGCGTGGGTCGATCGGGTCGGCCCGTCCTTTCCTCATCATGAAGATCCAGAATTTCGGCGAGGAGGTGTGGATGACCAGTGTCAGTCCGTACCTATCCTCATGATGAGGATCTTTGATCCTCCGATCCTAGGCGGATTGGGAAGGGTTGTTGTACCGCTGCCTTGTTAGGTAAGGCAGAAGTGTCTCATCAATTCACTCGTCATCCTGACGTGGGGGTGCTGACGGCATGGCAACAACCGTTATGAGAGTGGCCTGAGGGCATCCGTCGCGAGGGACCGAGAAGGTCGACCATCTTCCTCACGGACGTCTGATGACATCTTCAAGGTCTCGGACTGGTGACATCATCGTCATGACGTCAGGCGCTTACCTCATACCGAGATGGCCCGTAACAAATTTTTAAGCTCGACAACAAAATACTTATATGAAAAACGTAAAAGTAAAAAAAAAAAAAAAATCAATTTGTTTTAACGAAAACTTTGGTATTGATTGTAGATTAAATCACAATTTTGGTTTTCCTTCTTATATTTTAAAAGTTTCTAATAGGATATATGGATGACTATTAATTAATTGTCGTATATAATAAATTATTATCGTTTAATGCCAATTTAATGTTAATGTGATAGGTTAACATTATTATTATTATTATTTTTGAGTTGAGTTTAATTTGGGTGGAGGGATTCGAACCTCAGACTTCCTAGTCAAAGACACATCTTTATGTCAATTGAGTTATGCTCGATTTGACGTTGATACTATTATTTAAGGATTATGTGGTGGGTCAATCATATGCGCGGATAGGTTCATATTTTTGGTTGTGTACACATTTAAGTGACAAATTTAATATCATGGACCAATCTAGATATAGATTTGATGGTTTATGGATAATATAGAATCTTTTTTTAAGGTTAAACCGACACTTTGAAAATTCAATAATTTATTATAAAATTTTTAAAATACATCAATACACTCTATATAATTTTAAAATAAAAAGTTGAAAGACGAATTTATACTTAATAAAAGTGAAATATAGAGTTAAAATTAATATATCCCTAAGCATAAAGAGATAAAAGGTTAAATTTTGTATTATGTAATATTTTGAATTAAATCAGAAGGGGGTTAAGTAAATTTAGACATTAGAGAATAAATACGAATAAATTTATGGGCCTTGGAGACAATGAGGAAGAAAATTAAGGATTTTTTTCCTTTTAAATTAACATATGGGCGGCTTTTATAAACGAAATAATAATGAAGAGAAAATGAAAAAGATTAGACCAAAGAATCTAATTTTGTTTGCTAATTTATTGTTATATTATTATATATAATTACATTGTATTATAAGGGAATGAACTCAAAGAAAATAATATAGTATTTTTTCGTTTCTTTTTAAAAGTATTTAATTAATGTTGAGTGAAAATTGAATTCCTAATCTTCCAGTTACATAACTTTATATCAATTGAGCTATATTCGGTTTGACTATAATATAGTGTCTAAATCCTAATAACTATTTGATTTGACTATAATATAGTGTCTAAATCATAATAATTGCCAAACCGAGCATAGCTCAATTGGCATAGGGTTGTGCCGGTGACCAAAAGGTCATGTGTTCAATCCCCGCATTAATTAAACTACCGTTGCAAAAAAAAAAATCATAATAATTAAAGAAAAAAATAACACAAATTATTGATAACAACCAATTTTAATATATTATAGATAAGAATTGATAATACAGACCAAAAAATATAAAAAAAATAAATAAATAATAATAATAATAAAAAGAAATTATATTTGACATACAACATGAACAAGATTAAAATCAAAAGAAAAATTCTTTAATCAACCGAATATTATTATTAGTTAGATAGAATGTGTTAACAATGATTCAACTATTTATTAAAAAAAATTGTTTACAAAAATCTATTTATTACAAAAAATAAAGAATGATTCAACTAATAAAATTCAATTGATTTAACATTTAATCTAATATTCAATTAAAACCAATTGTTTGGTTAAAATAAAAATAAAATAAAATAGTGTATCATAAGCTTGGAGGCCCAAGGTCAAGCCCCCCTAATCTGACCCAGCCGCCGTGGACCTTCTAGGCCCTGGCCCAACCATTAGGGCTTTATGGCTTCTCCACAGCAATATGTTTCAAATATTATTATTTTTTCTCTCCAAAATAATAAACTTAATTTTCATTTTAAATGTGATTAAGTTGCCAGTTTACCTAACTCAAAAAGTTTAGGCCTCTTGTTGCAAAAAAAAAAAAAGTTTAGGCCTCAAAAAAAAAAAAAAAAAAAAAACACTTAAGTCTTGCTACGAACGTGATCATAACTCAACGATAATTGATATTTACTTTTTTTTTAGGTCGGATGTTCAAATCCTTATACCTCATATTTGTTGTACTAATAATAATAAAAAAAATTTGGGCTCCGTTTGTTTTTTTGTTTTACCTTTTTTTTTTTACGCAAAAACGGAGTTCGTAGGCCCCCAAATATTCATTGCAAATTTCATCAAAGAACATATAATGTTCAACATCAATAAGATAAGATTTCAACCATACAAAAAAATCTAGTTTACTATCTAAATAAAAACCAAAGGAGTAATGGGATGAGCCACAACATTTCATTCACGAAGAGTCCAACCACACCACACCTTGGACGGGTCCACAATCCGCTAAATGAGATCGGTTAACAGAACACCCAACTCCAAAACATCCTTCACCCGATCCTGAAGTACGTCAACCACCATCGCACAATCTGTTTCCACCACAAAAAATTTGAAACCCATAACGTCTGCAAGTTAGACCCCCTCTGCCACAACCAAACCTTCTGCCATCGCCATGCTTTCCCCCACCTTAGTAGCAACCAGAAACACCAAATCTGTAGAATCTCGAATTACAACACTCAAGCCTACATCGTTTTTGAAGTACAACACTCAATTCCTCCCTTTAAATTTATTTATTATTATTTTCATATTTCTTAAAAAAACATTTTACTTCTTAGCCAAATTCTAAAAACATAAATAAGTCTGTTAGTGGTTGTAGTGAGGGTCGGACATAGTAAAGTCAAAATATGAACAATAAAATTGGACTTTCCTAGTGCCCACGGTTAAAACATTGCTATTGGACTGTTAGTTAGTGTTTGTTATATTGAGTTGTTAAGGTTTTTGTTTTATAAGGAACAACGTTTGTATGAATTGGGCCAAATAGTCCTAAAGTTGTTTAACTTAGTCCTTCTCTGATCTTTATGAGCATAATATGAAGTCGACGTTGGACATTGATTTTGTTTATGAAAAAAACACCACATTTATGAAGAAGAAAAAAAAGGATAGGAATGAAAGAGGTGAGACATCAATTTACCCTTCAAATTCAACACTTTGAAGTTTGAAGAAGTAATTATTTCCTTTGCAAAGAAAAAAAAAAGTAATTATTTAATTTGTGGCCCTCTTTGCACATTATTCTTGACCATTTTTAAATAAATAATAATAAAAAAAAAACCTACCACATCATTTTCAAAAGCTCTCATAACTTTTTCTTTCTTGTTGAATACTTTTACTTTTGAGCAAAGGGATAATATATTCTCTCTAAAAAAAAATACTATATTTATTTTTTGAAGTTTATTTTCAAAAAGATAAGTTGTTCCCAATGATCCTAAAGACTTTAAGAAGAAATCAAACTCATCAAAATCACATTGAAAAATCTCTCTTTTATCAACATACATACTTCAAATAAGTTTTAAAGTCCACAACTTTTCTAAAATTCTTAGACTTTGACGTTGATGAGTCCATTCACTTCATATTCATCTAAAAAGTGAAAATAATCACATGCCAACTTCATCTCTAACCCTCAACTAATGTGGTAAAATTTTACAACAATATTGAGATAGATACAAAATCACTTTGACTTGGATCAATATTAGAAAAAATATTGATTTTTAATCAAGTGTCTCCTAATAGTTAAATTGATTTACACACATCTCGTCTTTAAGTTTGAATCACTCACCTATTATATTCATTATTTGATCAATCTGCCATAAGTCTGTAATTTTCTTGAGTTCCGCAGGAATTTCATGTAAAAACATAAATATTCTATATCTATATATTGATAATTTAGCTAGATCTTTAATTAAAAAAAAGAAAAAGAGAACACATATTTAGATTCAAAATTCGACATAGATAATAGATAAGTTTTATTTTATCGTGTCATTATTCATATGGAGATAAAGATAATAAGCTAAGGCACCATACATATCATGTAAAATAGATAAGAAAACTAAAGTGACCGTGCATGAAACCGCACCATAATTTTTTTTACCATATTTTGAGACTATAAATTCGAATCTTTGAATCAAAGACATATACCTTAACTAGTACACGATGCTATCGTGTTTGGTTTGTCATCTCTTTACACAATTATATGAATATTGTGACATAGATATTTGAATAGAATTGGTTTGGTGTAGGTTTGGATTTTCTCAAGTGGATTTTGATTCTCAGGCAGTGGATTTGGATTTGAAGAAGTTGTGGATGACAGAATTTACATATAAAAAAGAGGATCAAATCTCAAGTCTTAAAAACAAATCAGAGTGTGTGAATGTCAATTATTTAATCCTTAAGTTTTGCATCTCTAATCTAATCACATCACTCATCCACATTATTATACTTTAATTACCAAACGTAGGACCGCACTTAGTCTTAATTAATTAGGAATATAATACCAAGACATTAATTAGAATACATACTCATAGGAAATAAATTTTCCAACTTATGAAAAAACTCAAAAAAAAAAAAAAAAAAAAAAATTTGATAGGATGAACCAGTCTGTTCCATGAGAATAATCGGAGGTGTGCGTAAACTCAACACTCACAAATAAAAAAAAAAAAAAAAAATTCGTTTCCAATCTACATGACAAACTTTATCATAACAAATCTCATAAAAAAGCAATGGACACAAAAATATTTCATAGCTATATATCATTTTAAACAATCCCCATAAACCCTAATCATTTTAAAGGGTATCCTTCACATCTTTCTAATTAAAAGTGTAGCTCAATTTATTTTAATGTATAGTATATATAACATTAAAATAAGATGTTTATTTTCCCACCTCTCAATCATTCCTTTGAAAAAAAAAATTGTTAGGTGATAACATAAACTTTGATTCTGATCTTTTTGTCTTCTCTATATATATACTACTAATACACACAATAATTTTTTTTTTCTTTATCGGATCATATATACTAATTATTTTTCTTTAAAAATATAGAAGAAGAAAGAAATAGATAACTTTGGCTTTTAACAAAGGGAAGCAATACATATCATAAAACTAAAAGAATTTAAATATGAATCTAATCCGGAACCTCTATATATATATATATATATTTTGGTTAGCCCCGCTCAACGTTAGCACAATTTTATGGAACATTTGGTTGGAGCGGAAAAACAAAATTTTTCGCGATAATTCCAAGACCGTTTCTCAACTTTGGGAAGACATTATCTTCAATGCTGTCTCATGGTGCTTGAAATCTAAATTATTTTATAATTACAATTTATCTGGTTCTTAATCGGAAGACTTTTGTCTAGCCTTTCCATTATCTTCTCTCTCCCTCATTAATGTAGTATCATTTTTATAAAAAATATAATTTTTTTTTTCAAAACATTTAGAATTTGATTTTACTCTCTAAACATTTAACTGTTTTTTTTTTTTGAAAAATTTACCTAATGCAAGGATTTAAATGTCGATATCTACAGAAATATCGAGGTCTCAATTTTATATAAATGTAGATGAAAATATCAATAAAATGTCGATGTCGATCAATATTTCTGGAAGATTTCTAAAAATGTTTTTTCTTGAAAAAATATTTAAATTAATAAATAAACATTTTACACTTTTAAATGAATTAAAATATACTTATTATAATATTATATTCACATTAAGTTACATTTTAATGTTATTTTTTTAATATTTCATCGATTGAAAATGTCTATTCACCTTTTATGTTCGGACTCATGGATATATGAAAAATATTGATAGAAATATCGATAGAAATTTAATACGGAATACTTTGGAAAAAGGAATTTTTTTTTTTTTTTTTGGTGTTTCCGTAATAAGAAGTGGTGATATTGGGAGGTGTCGGCCAGAATCACTGTGGTATTGATGTCATAATGTGATGTTTGTTTAGAAATGGGTACGACATTCGGCATTGTCTGTGTCTTCAATCCACACGCTTTATAATGTAACAAAAATTCCCTGCACGTGTTACTTTTCATTTTACCAAGCAATCAAATTTGTTGCTTTCATTTTCTTTTTTTATATTTGAAAAAAAAAACACGAGAAACACCTTTACCATATGCAGCCATTAACATCCCATACCTAGCTACCTCTCCGTCCAAAAAATAAAAAAAGTATAAGAGATGTTAACATAGTTTCCTATCGATTATAAGTAGGAAAGAGACCTGTAATATATAAATAAAGAGAGACAACGTCTCTATTAATGTATAATAATTTGAAAGAAAATAAAAATAAAGTAATATGAAATTTGATTTAAAATGGACAACATCATACTTTTTGGAAGAAAATGGTAACTTTAAAAAAAAAATATAGTTTGGTACCTATTAGGGTATATGGCTCCATCATTATACCATTGTGAAGAAACGGATAAATTGTTTGTTTTGTTGGGCTAAATTATAAAAAATAACTCTGAATTTTGTCATTTGTTTAAGAAATTACCATAAAAGATAACTCTTAATTTTTCCATTTTTTGGGTTCTGATAAAAAAAATCATCTTTGCAGTGAAATTTATGAAATGGTTTTTTTTCCACTGAAGTGTCCCCTCTTCTACAATGCAAAATTTAGTGAATTTATGGAACTCTACCTCAAGAAATGCAAATTCTTCCTTTGGACGGTGATTCACAAAGGTTTAAGCACAACAAAAAAAATGCAAGCTCGTCTTCCAACCGATGTGTCTTAATCCCTAATTGGTGTGTGCTTTGCAAAGGAAATGCAAAAACTATAGATCATATTTTTCTCTATTGCCCCTATGCTAAAATTCTTTGATCTACTCTTTTAAATGATTCTAATATGTTATGATTTATTCTGCCGGACAGACTTGAAGATTTTATTTCTCAATGCCTCACTATGCCTGAGGTAAATGTCAAACATATTATGTGGTGCAACATCTTCGTAGCCATTTTATAGTATATTTGGTTAGAACGAAATGACATAATCTTTAGTCATAAATCAAAGTCTCTACTTTAGTTATGAGATGAGATTATCATCAATGCTGCATCATAATGCTCCAAATCGAAGTTATTTTGTAATTATGATACTTCTACTATAGCGCTTAATTGAAATGTTTTCCTCTAGCCTCTCCTTTGTACTCTATTCTCTCTAATCAATGAAGTATCTTTCTTTCTTTTTTTTTTTTTTTTAAAAACATAATCTTTTACAAGTTTGTAATACTACCATATTGACCTTTCATAAACGTTTCAAAACCTCTTTAGAGTAGAAATCAATTAGAATGTTGGACGAAAAGTCGACGTGGCAGAACGTCGTTCTTTCAGAGACTTAATAATCAAGGCAAATGTCTTAGTCTTTCGCAACATCAACTTTTCGTCAACATTCTGACAACTTTCTACTTCAAAGGTAATTTTAAATGTTTATGAAAGATCAATGGTAATATGTATATGACAACTTTTAAAAGAAGGATGATATTTTTGAAACAAAAAGAAGTAATTTTTTTTTTATATAATAAACTTAACACTTTTAATCTATACAATTCACTTGGTCATGAGACCAAATTGATTAATCCAACAATCATTTCAAAGTATAATACGAAAGTTGTCCTTGCAAGGAGAGGAGCTATAATAATAACATTTTTCGCAATTGTCAACAACTACAAATTTTATGCCATAATTAACCATGCAAACTCAGATCCCACCAAGTAAACATGACATGAGCTACAAAAAGATTACCCTACTTGCGCTAGAGTTTGAATCAAGTCAACTTTGTTGTTCATTCGAATAAATTTTTCAACTTAGAGGCAAAATGAAAATGTTAAAGAATATGCCTGCAAACACAAAAGATAAAAGAAAAGGGTTTGGAAATATAACAAAAAAGGGTAGGAAATCTTTTGCAAGATCACTTCTTTTTTGTACTTTGAACGTATTTTCACCTCAGCCATAAAGCAATAAAATAAAATAAAATAAAATTCAGTGCATGCAATGCCATGCGTAAAAAGCAAAGACTATATATTTATCCACAAAATTCTTGGGCACTATTGTCGGCAGAGTTCAAGGCAATTGCATATCTTGACAAGATGTGGCTCTAAAAGTTGTGTGTGTGTGGGATTTTGATCTCCTTTGCCTTTCTACTTTTTAACACACAACACTTTCAAGTGATCTCATGCTTCTTTTAAAAGTAAACAAATAATCCAATGCCAAACTTGAGCCATACTTACATCCCAATTAATAATCTTGCTTAGTCAAGAATTTCAAATATTCGTAAATGTTCGGGTCAGCCTACACGCACCTCAACTAATCTCACGAGACAGATCGTCTGACCCTATAACATTTGGCTGTCAAGAAAATTCGTAGAAAATTATTTCTTAAGTATAGGTTGCCAAATAAATTGAACTTATTCCCTTCTAAGATGACTCTAATAGTCCAAAATTCCTTCATGACCATTAGACCAACCTTTCACTGGTTAACATTTTGTTGATTATGAAAGCAAATCACTTCTCATTCTCCTTAACCTTTAATTTAATTTTTCATCAAGAAAAAATGGTTGGTGAGATAAATTCATCAACCCTTATTCTTTATACTTTTGAGATAATAAGGAAATTTATGTATATAATTGATGAAGAGGTTAAATCTTAAATGTTCAAATAACTTCATTCCGAGCACGTGTTGTTGAACGGTAAAAAGAAAATTAAAAAAAGAAAAAAACGTTGAATGAAATATACTTGCTTTGTGTGTTGTATTTTAGCTAGGGTAGTTATTAAATTCATTAATTTTAATTTATTAAAGTAGTCTAAAAATTTCTAGGGTAGGTTTAGACCAAACACAAATGACATCATTAACATGTAACATAATAGCTAGCCTTAGTGATTTGAGAGATATAGAAAAGAGCATGTACAATATAAAGTATATTAAATTATAAAGCTGCTGACTAATTTTGGCAGATTCGTACCACTTTCTCACTTGAATAGAAAATAAAAAGTTTTTTTTTTTTTTTTTTTTTTTTTTCAATTAGATTTTTGGATATCTTAATGAAGAATTCTTTGAACAATTAATAATTAATAATTAATACATCGTCAAAAATGGCTCACGGCCCGGATCTTAAAGCAGAATTGAAATGAAAATAATCTTAATTAATTAACCTAACTAACTTTCCTTCCTCTTTCCTTAAGTTTCAAAGTCCCTCAAAACATAATTACACACCTTTAATTAGTGGATGTCTCTGTCCCAGAATTTGTATCCTAATGTGTCCAAATGGTCAATTTTCTTGAAAATACACACAAAACGAAATCGTGAACATGAACATAATTCAATGAAGAAAATAAAAAATTGACATTTATTTAATTTTTTTTGAGGTCGAAAGTTCAGACTCTCCTATTGTATTAAAAATTAACAAAAAAATAAAAAAAAAAACAAAAAACTCCGACATTAAATAATTATAGCAGCTTTTTTTTATTCAATTATTGTGGTTCACGAAATGTTCTTTATTGTATAATATTTATATTTTTTAAGTACAACAAATATGAAAATATATGGGTTCGAACTTTCAACTTCAAAATATATGGTTCACAATTATGTGTAGAAAGAAAAAGAAAGTTATGAACCATCAAGGGTTGATCTAGTGGTCATAAAGGGCCTTGGGACTTCAATACCTTCTAAGAGGGAATAAGTTTTTTTTTTTTTTTTTTCAACATGTGTGGTGATAGAAGGACTCGAATCTCTGAACTCTAGATCGAAGATATATGCTTTAATTAGTTGAGTTATGTTCAAGTAGACTAATTTTAGAGTAGTTACTCGACTAAGTGGTTTAGAGTTCGTTTAGTGTCAGGTTGGAACCTTATTATTGTTGTTTTAAAGTTGGCTAACTTTAGGTTCACTACAAGAATTTTGGTTTTTCCCGACGGAAGTTCTCTCGACGAAATTTTTTTCGACGACAAAAACATTTTTCTCGACGTTTTTGTACATCGTCGAGAGATACTCGGCCTGTCTCGACGGTTTTTATAAACCGTCGAGATAACTTGGTTTCTCTCGACGGTTTATAAAAATCGTCGAGAGAAAAGAGGGTTCTCTCGACGGTATATAAAAACTGTCGAGAGAACCCGATTTCTTTAAAAAAAAAAAAAATTAAAAAATTAAAAAATTCAGGTTCTCTCGACGATTTTATAAAACCGTCGAGAGAAATGTGGGTTCTCTCGACGGTTTTATAAAACCGTCGAGAGAACCTGAATTTTTTTTAAAAAAAATTAAAGAAAATCGGGTTCTCTCGACGAGTTTTATAAACCGTCGAGAGAACTCTCATTTCTCTCGACGATTTTATAAACCGTCGAGAGAACCAGATTTAACCTAACATTTATTTCGCTCCCCTCACTGTGCGTCTCTTTCGTTTTGGCTTCTCCCTCTCCCCTGTCCGTCGCCGCCTCTCCATCTCCCATGTCCGTCGCCTCTCCCTCTCCCATGTCCGTCGCCGCCTCTCCCTCTCCCCTGTTCGTCGCCGCCTCTCCCTCTCCTCTGTTCGTCGCCGCCTTTCCCTCTCCCCTGTCCGTCGTCGTTCGCCTCTCCCTCTCCCCTGTCCGTCGCCGTTCGCCTCTCCCCTGCCTGTCGCCGTTCGCCCCACTCTCGTCCACCCTCGTTCGCTTCATCCTCGCCCAACGTCATTCGCTTCGTCTTCGCCCACCATCGTTCGCTTCGCGCTCGCTCTTCGTCTTTAGCCTCTCCTATTTGGTATTTTAAGCCCTAACTTATATGAAGTTTTTTTTTTATTATTTATTTACTTTTTTTAGATAATATGGTTGTCTGCTTTCAATTTAGGTTACACAGAGTCTCTCCCTTGCTCCTCACTTCTTCGCTCCGATCTCGATCTCTTCTATTACTAGGTATCTTTTCTACTTCAATTCTTTTCACTTTTGCAAATGGTGGTTTCTGAATTAGGCTCAAATTTTATGTTTTTGTTGATTTGATTGTTTGATTCGTCTTGTGGTTGTTATGTTCATTGACGAGTTCCCTTAATTTTTCTTTTTCCATATAAAAAATCATGAGATTGTCAATATTTCTCTTCAACTCATGAGTTCTCTTAGTTTAGTTATGCTTATTTAATGTCCCAAAATATTTTTCAGATTAGTTTGAACAATATGTTTCGTGCATAAATGTGTAAGGCGAAACATCGAAATAAGTATCTACTCTATCCTCTTGTGATCAAATTATTTGTAGGTAATAAAACTTTTTGGTATGACTATCCTGCAGTTATGGTAGTCAATATGATTTTGAATATATGTGTTGAGTTTAGTGTTGTTTTTTGTGTGTTGTGCCTATTTTGTTGTCTTGTTCTTGTTTTTGAAAAAAAAAAAAACAAAATTAAAGTTAATTTAGTTGCTTAAATTTAGGGTTAATAATTTTGTTGTTTTAGTTGAAGTAAATGTGGGTTGCTTAAGGTTTTTATTTTTTATTTTGAAGGAGTGAGTTGTTTAAGTTTATTTTAAGTTAATTGGGTTGTTTTAGTTTTAATTAATTTAGTTATTTATGTTTAGTTAAAAGATGAATTCGATTCAATAGGTTTATCTGTTCACTATATTTCTAGTTTAGTTTAAGTTTAGTTAATTTAGTTGTTTAAAGTTAGGTTATGTTTAGCTAATCTAGTTTAAGTTAATTTCGGTGCTTAAGTTTAGTTTAGGTTAGTTAATTTGGTTTATGTTTAGTTAAAAGATGAATTGGATTCCATAATTTTACCCTTTTATTATATTTTTGGTTTAATTTAAGTTTAGCCAATTTGTTTGTTTAAAGATAGTTTATCTTTAGCTAATGTGGTTTAAGTTAATTTGGTTACTTAAATTTAGTTATATTTCTAGTGTAGTTTAAGTTTAGTTGGTTGTTTAAAATTAGTTTATGTTTAGCTAATTTGATTTAAGTTAATTTGGTTGCTTAAATTTAGTTATATTTCTGGTGTAGTTTAAGTTTAGTTGGTTGTTTAAAGTTAGTTTATGTTTAGCTAATTTGGTTTAAGTTAATTTGATTGCTTAAGTTTAGTTTACGGTTTTGTTGTTTTAATTTAGTTTAATTAATTTTGTTGTTTATACAATATGTCGGTTGAGCTATGCTCATGTTAGTTTAAAGTTAGTTTCTGTTTAGCTAATTTGGTTTAAGTTAATTTTTTTTTTTGAGTACATTGGGGGTGGGGGAGGGTTTAAGTTAATTTGGTTGCTTAAGTTTTATTGTTTTAGTTTAGTTTAATTAATTTGGTTGTTTTTGTTTAGTTAAAAGATGAATTGTATTCAATAATTTTACCCTCTTATTATATTTCTGGTTTAGTTTAAGTTTAATCCAATTTGGTTGTTTAAAGTTAGTTTATGTTTAGCTAATTTAATTTAAGTTAATTTTATTGTTTTACTTTAGTTTAAGTTATAATTATCTGTAATTTCTTTAGTATATATAAATAAAGTGCATGATAGTTGAGTTCTAGATGTTATGTTGTTCTTAACGTTTTCAAAATGTTAGGTTAATTAATTAGTATATGGATTAATCTGGTTGATGCATGTTCTTAAAGATTGTATTTGAGTTATGTTGATATGCATGCTCTTCAAGTTTGTATTTGAAGGTGTTAAGTAAATTTAGTTTTTATGCTTTATAAGTTATAGTTTTTAAGTTTATGTTCGTAAGTTATAATATTGTTTATACTATGTTCTAATGTGTTATTGATTTTCTTATTTTTCAGGTAGTTTGAGTCGATGTCATCACAAAGCTGCTTTTGAAGATTAGATGAAGTTGACGAGTTCAAATGACAATTTCTTTTATATTAGTATATACTGAATGTGTTGTTGTATTATACAAACTAGTTGTAAAAACGAATTTAGATAATAATAAATGTATTTTTGTGTAATTTCGTGTCCAATTTCTTTAGGTATTATAAGCTTCAAAGCTTTATGAATTGCGAGGGTATTACAAACGAAAAGGATATTATGAGATTTAAAAAAAAAAAAAAAAAAAAAAAAAAAAAAAAAAAAAAAAAATCACCACTTCTCTCGACGGTTTTTCCAAAATCGTCGGGAGAAGTGTTTCTCTCGACGAAAGTGAAAACCGTCGAGAGAAACACTTCTCCCAACGATTTTGGAAAAACCGTCGAGAGAAGATTTTCTCTAGACGGTTTTCACTTTCGTCGAGAGAAACACTTATCCCGACGATTTTGGAAAACCGTCGAGAGAAGTGCTTTTCTTGACGATTTCTCCGAACCGTCGAGAGATACGACGATTGTGACAAACCGTCGAGAGAAGTCTCACTTCTCTCGACGGGCACAAAAAACCGTCGAGAGAAATTCTCCCGACGGGGTTCTCCCGACGGTTTATGCCGACGGTTGTTTTTCCGTCGAGAAAGCTTCTCTCGACGATTTTTTGGCTTCTCTCGACGATTTTTGTGCGTCGAGAGAAACCAAAATTCTTGTAGTGGTTGAAATTAATTGAAATAGTAATTATAATATATATAAAGCATGACATTTCGCCACAAATTAAGAATCCTCCTTTATTCCAATGGTGGACATCATTTTCTTTTATTTTCATTCTCTTCAAAACAAAAGATGAGGCTAGTATATCCCTTCCAATATTAAAGCAATGCAAAAGGCAAATCCAATTAGTAAACAAAAAATAATCATTACTTAAAAGAAAAGCTCCATTCAAATTGGCAACTCATATACAAATGAAATTTATGGCTTATTATTCAACTTGGCATACACATTATTGTTGCCTTTTAGGATGAGAAAAATGTTGCTAGTCAACATTTTCTCCTTAAAACATATTCATTAAAATTAAAATGCTTGTCACATTCCTTACAATGGAAGTAAGGTTATGAATCAAAGAACTATATTCATGGATATGACTAAATTTTGGTTAAATATATAAAAAAAAAAATGAGAATGTTACTCAACTTAAACTATAGAAAAATTAAAGAACATTACCATTCTAAAAAAAGAAAAAGAAAAATTACCAACCACTAAAAAGTAATTCCAAAAATTTAATTATTGTTTAGACAAAAAAAAAAAAAAAAAAAAAAAAAAAAAACCACTTGATAATTGATATTGTTGTACCCGCAAGCCACTAGCCTCTTTTGTTGACCACAATCCATCCCATCATAGTTTATAAAATTCAACAACAAAATGTCAAATTGCTTCATTTTTAAGACTCAAAATGTAATTATATACATCATTCATTTAACTTTGAACGTGCGAATTTGAACATATAATTCAACTGGTCAAGATATATATATTCTCGATCAAAAGATTAGAAGTTTGAATCCTCTCACCTTACAACATATATTAAATTAAAAAAAAATATGCACATATATATTTATATATGTTTACACGTTTGGTAAATATTTAATTTTAAAAGGGTAATTTAAGTAGTAATCAACTTCTAACCTAAAAAAATAGAAAAAAAGAAGATAAAAATCAAACATATAGTTAGAGACTTTATATTTACTGTATTAATATATTGCATTTGGTCGTTTTTATAGCATGATGGTAAGAAGATTAATTACTAATTCAAAATTTTATTTTTAATTGGGCGTAAAAGTCATAATATTTGAAAGACTTGGTCAAATTAAATCAATAATTCTATGCAAAACAGCTAATTCGTTTACATTTACTTGGTAAGATGTGAAAGGCTGTTCTTTGACGGATTACCTTTAGACTAGATTATTATTATTATTATTATTTTTTTTATTATTTTTTATTGAATTAACAAATATTTTAGAAAAAGTGGAAGGATATAAAAAAGACATGCAAAATAGTGTATTTTTTCTTAACAAGAGAAAATAGGTGATAATTTTTTTTGACCCATCAACTTTAATAGGCGAAATTACTAAATATTATGAACTAATTGTACATACTAATTAATTATGCATTTTCAAGATGTATGTGAAGAATTGGATGATAAAAAGCTTTCATATTTTTTGAAATAATTTTCAATCTTCTTTATATTTTCAAAAAGCTTACAATTTCATTTAAAATCTTTTTGAGCCGGTTGACAAAGTACTTAGATCGAAAAAGTTGGACCGTTTTTTTTAATATTGCAATTTTCAAATTTTTTTTATAAAAATATTGTAATTTTTATTGAAAAACATCTTTTTTCACACAAACATAGATTGTCTTTTCAAAGGACGATTTGCATCTACGTAGATGCACATCGTCTTTTGAGAAGACGATATTCTTCTAGAGCCCACACATACCGTCTTTTCAAAAGACGATATGGTGGCTTTCAAAACATCGTCTTTTGAATCGTGTGTTTTAAAAGATTGATATATTTTTACTCAGATATTCAAAAATTTCGAAAAAGTTAATACCGAAAGCTTCAATTTGATACATGGTTCCACTATTTTTGAAGTTGTATATCGAAAAATAAAGATCGTCGAAGTTGAGCAACGATTCTGAAATTTGCATCCTAGATCTTTATCATTTGATATACAATTCCAAAAATAGCGAAACAAAATATCAAATTGACACTTTCGGTTAGTTTTTATATTAATTTTTTTAATGTACACTATTCAAAACACTCTTTCCGTAGATGTAAATCGTCTTTTTAAAAGACGATGCACATCCTCATGGAACAAAAATCATCTTTTCCCGTGAAAAGATCCTTTATTAAAATGACGTTGAATAAAACTGTAATATTTTTATAAACAGTTTGGCCATATTAAAAAAGTTGCAATTTTTTATTTATATATTTATTTTTTTCCGAAAAAGTTGTATTCTTTATGTACAGTATGTCTGGGAGAAAATTAATTAGTGGAGGAAAGAAAAGTCAGAGTATAGCTGGCTTTTATTGGTCTATGATGGAGAACTTGTTTTGTTTCAAAAGTTTCTTTTCTTTTCTTTTGCTAGTCTTATTACTTAACAGACTAATAATAATAATAATAAAAATGTGCCAATTTAAACGGGTTACCCTTATTAATATCAAATGACTAAGTTTTTTTATTTTTTATTTTTTTTTTTATTATTTTTATAACAAATGACTTCTCATAGAGTGAAACTTTCTGATCACGAGAGAAAAACAAAAAATTTACGTTTTAAAATATGGGGTCATTTGACATTAAAACTCTCGAAAGAGAGTCATCTATACAAATATCCCAACTTAAAACCTAGTTTAACAGGTCAAAGTCTTATACATCTATGTTAAAGGTTAGATCTCCATTGAACTAAAAAAAAAAAATATATTAAGTGAAATTTTCTTTATAACGAAATAATGAGATAAAATTTATATATATTTATGATATTAATTTATGTGGGTAGAGTAAAGAAACGTGAGTAGAAAAAAATATGTGTAGAGTGATGAGATTGATAAATAAAGTGCACATAAAAAAAAGTAATAGTTAGTGAGGGTAGATTATTCTTGATACAAATGTTTTAAACTAAAGAAAGAAAGTTAATATAGATAAGACACTAATTACAATTTCGAATGTAATTTATAATTAAAATGCAAAAAGTTAAAAACAGATAATGAAGTGTTATGATTTTTTTTTTTTTTTTTTTAAAGTAATACGTGCTTAGAAGTGTTATTTTCTTTTCCCTTCTTTTAGTTTCCAGCCAAATCAAAGCTTAAAATGTTTGTCTAGAAAAATATCGAATTTTAAGAAAATATCTATAGAATGTTGATGTTGATTGGATATTTTTGAAAAAAACCTTTAACAAGATTCAGTTTTAAAGAAAATTATTATCAATATTATATGAAAAATGGTAACAGATGTCAATTTAAAATAAAATAATTAAAAATATAGCATATTTTTAAAAAAAATTACACATATGACAATTTTTATCGCTAATACCTTATGGCTGATAGAAGTCTATCGTTGATCTCCTCAGCTTTTTATATATTTTTGTCAGTGATAATAGTCTATCACTGATAGAAGTCTGATATGATAAAATCTATCACTGATAGAAGTCAGATATGATAAAATCTATCACTGATAGAAACATATTATTTTTTGCCATATTTGCAAAACATTTTAAAGTTTGCTAAATTTGCAATTAGTTTGGACCTGATTGCTATTTGTGCAACAAACCCATATTATATTCACATCAATTACATTTTATTTTTATTTTGTTAACATTTCAATAAATTTTATGACATAATAGAAATGTTGATTCACCTCTTATGTCGATATCGAATTCATGAACACATGAAAATATCGATGAAAATGTCAATATATATGCAAAATATTAAAAAAAAAAAAAAAAAAAATTTAACACCCCTGAGCCAAACACAATAAGATATAATATGAATTTATTAGTTCAAATTGTAAAATATTATTAGTATGATTATTATAATAATATTTTGAACATTACACAATTATTCTTTTTTATTTGCATTAATTTAATTATAAATAAGTTGATGTGTGTTTTCTTTTCATAGTTTGAAAAGGAAATGATGTCTCCTATATATATATATATATATTTTAGGGACGTACTAGTTTTATTACGGACAAATTATGTTAATGGTTTCTCAGGTTTGAGTTTGTTAACATTTGAGTCTTTTAAATTTAACCATTATACTCCTGATGTTTGAATTTAATTCGTTTTTTATTTTTCCGTCAAAATTTCTGTTAAGTCCTAACAGAATACTGTCGTGACACATATTTTTAATTATTAAATTTTTTTTTTAAAAAAAAATATATTTTTTATTTATTTATTTTTTCCTCTTTTCTTCTTAAAAACATATTTTTTTTTTATTTAAAATAATTTTAATAATTAAAAAAATATTTTTAATTAAAAATAGGTGTCACGTCAGCATTCTGACTTAATAGCAATTTTGACAGAGGACAAAAAAAATGAACCAAATTCAAACCTCATGAGCATAATTGTTGGATTTGAAACCTTAGAAATTCAAGTGCTATCAAACTCAAATCTGAAGGACCATTAAGACAATTTGTCCTTTTATCATCGTTGTTGATCAACATCGTATATTACTATTCACCTTTATTTTAATATGTTAAGGGACGGTTTCGTTATTCTTTTACTATTTTAATGAGTAAAGAAATGCAATGTGCCTAAGAAAAAATATGTTTATATATGTATTATAATTATTAAAATACAAATTGAAAAACATGTAATATAAAATAAAACTTTTTAAATATGCAAAAGGCTGGTTGCATAAATAAAAATCATGCCCAAAATAAGGGTAAATATAGCAAAATATAAAACATTTTGTAAATATGACAAAAAAATCAGTAATAGTCACTCCTAGACTACTATCACTAATAGTTATTGATAAAATGACTCTACGTACTTATAGACTACTATCAATGATAACTATTGACAAAATTCTATAAAAATAGAAGTATATGAGTAATTATCAATGAATATTACAGATAGAGTTTTATCAGTGACTAGCATAGATAGAATTCTATCGGCCTATCGGCGATAAAAATTGCCATATATGTAAATCTTTTAAAAAAGTGCTATATTTTTAATTATTTTACTCTAAATTGATAATTAGTATAATTTTAAAATATATTAGAATTAAAATGAAAAGTGAATCATGCAATAAAATAAAACTTTTAAAATATGCAAAATATAAAATAAAATCTTTTTTAAATATGCAAAATATATTATATGAAAAAATGAATCATGGAATAAAATAAAAATTTTAAAATATGCAAAATATAAAAATAAAACCTTTTAAATATGCAAAATATATTATATAGAATTAAAATAAAAAGTGAATTATGCAATAAAATAAAAGTTTTAAAACATGAAAAATATACAATTCCATCTCTAATGTTACTACTAAAATTTGATTAAACCATCAATGGTTGACCTAGTGGTCATAAACAGCTGAGACTTTAATGTCTTCTTACAAGGAATGAGTTCAATTTTTAGTGGTCACCTATCATTTAAAAATTAATTTCCTACAATATTTTTTAATTTTTTTTTTTTAATTGAAAGAACTCAAACTACTGACCTCGATTAAAACATATACTTTTTAAGGCTCAAATGGGTAATAACCATAAGAAATAAAATTATGTTTTTGTACAAATAACACAATTTGTAAGACATTGAGATACGATGTAGAGAATTAAGACATTTAATCTCTTGATCGAAGACATATATTTTAACCAATTGAACTATACTCCAGTTAGCGACAATATACCCTTATTATTATAGGAGGGAAATTTTGTCATATTTTAAAATTATATTTTCATGTAACATATTAACAAACATGACAACCAACTTTGTGAGCTATTATAATTTATCTTGGATGACACAGATTTGAGAGACAACAATTAAAGAATTTTGAACATTGAAAACAAAAAGTTGATGCATCTGTGGAAAAAGAAATGTTAAAAGAAAACGCACGTTTTAATTTGAGTTAAAGAAACCCTAAGGGATCACATCGACAGCCCCACAATTGAATAAAAAAGTTATGAGTCCACATTTCCTCGAAGCATTGTATTATTATTGTATTGGTTTTTTCCCGTTTAAAAACAAACATAAGTGCGCCTTCTTTTGTACCATTTCTTCTTCCCACTTTCCCATTTTTCTCTCTAATTACCTTTTTATTTTTTTTTCTTTTTTTTTCTTATATATATATATATATATATATATATATATATGCAATATTTGAAGGTCTTATTTGTCTGTTAGGATTATCTTGTTCAGAGGTTTTAAGATAAAATTAAAGATGGTGAGAGCTCCATGCTGTGAGAAAATGGGGATGAAGAAAGGCCCTTGGACTCCTGAAGAAGATCAGATTCTCATCAATTTCATTAACCTCTATGGCCATGGAAATTGGAGAGCCCTCCCAAAACAAGCTGGTAATTCTATTTTCTTTATTTCTTCTAATCAATCTATAATTACAACCAAAATCCTTTTTATTCAAAACCCATTAAAAAAAATTTAAAAAATATCTACTCTTCTTCTTGACACCATTTTTCATAATTTTTTTCTGGGTTGTATCAGGATTATTAAGATGTGGAAAAAGTTGCAGACTTCGATGGACAAATTACCTAAGACCAGACATTAAACGAGGAAATTTCACCAAAGAAGAAGAGGAAACCATTATTAAGCTACATCAAATGCTTGGAAACAGGTTTTTTTCTCCATCCTTCCTCTCTTTTCTCTTTCATTTTTTTTTTTTTTTTTTTTGGATTTCAAATCATTTATTATATCTTAATTTGGTCGTTATAGTCTTTAATTAAAAGCTTCAGTACAGTACTTTGTCTTATCAACTATCCAAAATATTATCTTTAAAAAAAACCCAAAATAAATGTTCAGAATCTTGGCCGCACAATACTTTTTTTTTGTTTTTTTTAAGAACATAATGCACCTTTAAAGATGTTCAAGAGTTGTTTATATTATAATTGTTTTTAAAGAAACTAGATCACATGGGGTAGAGTTGTAGAAAAGCGTTTCTTGTCTAAAAAATCTCCTCTCTTCTACCATATATCTAATATCGCTTTGAATTAAAAGGCGTTCATGTAATGACAACCTTTGTATGTTTCTCACATATTTTTTTTTTTAAAAAAAAGTAGTAGAAAACAACTTTAGAAAAATAAGTAAGGAATATTATAAGCTTAAACTATTTATGCTATAGTTCATCAAAAGTAAGGAATATTATAAGCTTAAACTATTTATGCTATAGTTCATCTAATTTAAAAATTATTGAACATGGTCATACAATATGATTATCTCTTAACAATTTAAAATGTATATGTTTTCTAATGACGTTTCGGATTTACAATATGTTTTGTGTCGAATATCAAACAGTCTAAAATTACCATTCCCATTATTTCAGCTTCCTTCGTCAATTTCTCAATTTATTCCTCACGTGACTTTGGAGTCCTCGAAAAAAGATAGCTTTAACAAAAGTTAATTAATTAGTTATCACATCTCGATTAGTACATAATCTTTAATCCATTGTATGTCATCATGTGACACTAACGAACAAAACTGGCAACATTATGAACTTAACAGATTACATGCTTTTGTTTTCTAACTTATTAAAAATCTCTGTTCTTCTTTGATTCTTGCAATGAACTAACCTTTTATTTTGGTGTTTTTTTTCCTTCTTAATTTCTAGATGGTCTACAATTGCAGCAAGATTACCGGGAAGAACCGACAACGAGATTAAAAACGTGTGGCACACACATTTGAAGAAAAGACTTAGACAAGATTACGCCACCCCACAACTGATCAGAAATAATTACACCGCCGTGAGCCGGCAGAGCTACCGCGGCGATATCCCAACTGGTGGTGAAGAAGAAACTGCTGCACAATCCTTCAAACTTACTACATTTCACTCCATGCAGAGCTCTGCTGCGGCTTCTTCGCCACCCCATTGCTCGAGTGAAAGCTCCTCCGTCGTCACGGTGGAGAATGGCGACTTGTCGACGAATAATCTGCCAGAAGCGGATGAAAGCTTCTGGATGGAAGTTTTGGCCAACGATCAAATCGCCGCCGTGGGGAGCCAACAAGGATTTGGAGGTGAAAGTCAGGGGCAGTTTGGTAATTTGAGAATGGAGCAGCCAGTTCATGAGACTATGGATTTTTGGTACAATATTTTTGCAAGAGGGGAATTGTCTGAGTTGAAAGAGATATTATGAGCCTAATCTATTTTTTTTGTGTTTTTTTTAGTACTATAACTTTTTTTTTTTTGATCTCATAGAGGAGAGGGATTGTATTCACCGTTCAAAAAGTTGTCAAAATTTATGGGGTTTTATAGATCAAAAGGTTTTAAAAAATAATATAGAAAGGAATACAGAAAAATAGACCCAAAAAGAAAAAAGAAAAAAAGAGGGGTTTGGGAAAATTGAGGTTTGTGCTTGTTTCTTTGTGTTGGTATTATTGAATTTCTCTAAGATTTTAACATATCTTAAAGCTTGCAAACCTTCATAGTTTTTTTTTTTGGTTGCCAAATGAGAGGTATGAGTGGAGTAAGTAGATGAGAATTCAAATTTCGGAGTAAGTAGATGAGAATTCAAATTTCTTTTGAATTTATCTTATCCTTTCTGCTTCTGGCCTATTGGTTGATGATAGAAGTTTCTGTTAGTGGAGATTGGAAAGTCCTACACCTACTACCCTTTATCAATATAGTGCCACACCGGTTTAGAATTGGATTCTAATAGCTTTCTCAGTCTTGGAAAGGTGACCCGCAATGGGGAGAAGAACATCGAAATTAGTTGTCTAACTTAATTTTTCAATGTGCGTGGTTCGCCGGCCTTCCTGACTACAACCACCTACTGTGCCAGACGAGGTTGACCCATCATCATCTCGATCGCGTCATGAATTAATAAATTCGGGCAATACAAGTATTCAATCTTGACGAAAAAAAGCAAACTTGTCTCAAATACCATAGTTAATAACAATATATACGAGTGGAGCCAAAGCGAGCATGACTCAACTGTCATATGTACGTGTTGACGACCGAGAAGTCTGTGGTTCGAATCCCTCACTCCCAATGTACTCACAAAAAAAAAATATATATACGAGTGAAAATTCGGATCTCTAACTTCTCCATCAAAAAGTTATATAATCTTAACTAGTTTAGCAATATTATTATTTCCAAATTGAATTGAAAGATAATTATGACTATATATTTAAAATTTTATAGTTCAATTTATATATTATTTTTTGAAAAAATACTTGATTGATAAGGAAGAGAAATGAGAAAGAAATGCTAGAAAAAAATCTTCCAATAAAGCACAATAACAGATAAATTATAACTATAAAATAATTTAGATTTGGAGACTAAAAAACAACGTTGATATTACTATGATATTTTTATAAAAATAACGTGTTTATGTTTTTGGTTTTAAATATGATATGTCTCGTTTTTTAAGTTGTCATTTTTATAAATTTAAATATGATAAGGTTATTTTGTGTTCTTTATTGTTCTTTCAATTTTTTTTCTTAAAATTATAGTAAGTGACAAACCGAAACATATTTTAATAAATATGATACATATTATCATTTCAAAAGTCAATGTTTCAATCTACTTTACGATTGTTGACTCGAAAAAAGAAGAAAAAAAATGAGCCTTTAGGGTGGATAATCCCTCCCTAATAAATAAATATATATATATATATATATATATATATATATGGACTTTATTTATATTTGTAAATAGTAATGCCGACATTTTTGTGCGTGACTATGAGATTAATGTTGTTTGTGATGTCCACTCAAACCACATCAAATTCTAATGTAAAAAGAGTCACGTATTCAAGTTGGTTTCTTCAACCACAGTTGACAATTTTTTATACCATAATCTCTATTTATCCTTTTATTTTATCTAGGTCTTAATAATTACATCCGTTATATTATATTACTTCTTTCTTTTTTAATTGTAACATAAAGTTAAATTTATAAAATATAACAAAGATATATTTTATTGCAGATCACAATCTATAGGTAGATTTTATTGAAAAAGAAATCATATAAAGATGACAGATGAGACTAATTTTTTTCTTTTATATTGATCACGTGGATTTGGAAAATTATGCATCGTTTTTCCCTCCTTATATTAAAATCATTTATTTTAATATTAGAAAAAAAAAAACAAACTAAGCTGATGACTTATTAGCAATCAAACATGTTTACATCCAATCCAATGGCTAACTAGTTAAATATATTTAAAATAATTTCTCAAAAATAAAAAATATATTAAAAACAAGTCATTTTTCAGCTCTCACAGTTTTCTTAGACTGCAATTATTTTTTTCTTTCAAAAAATGGAAAATGGTTGGTGCGTTTTTTCAACTTTGAATCAAAAGGGTTTTATTTGGTTGATTTGATAGCAAAATGTCTCCTCTTTTTCCCCCTTAGAAATTAACTTTCCAACCTAAAATTTTGCTACTTTTATGTTTGATTGGATTGTTTTCTTGAAATGCTCCACAGACCCATGGATAAACATTTTCGCCTCCCATATAATCTTCAATTCTATTGATTTGAAAATTCATGTACATAAAAAAAGGTTTTATTTTTCATTGAAAATTTTGTGGTTCAACTCAAGTCAAATATTTTAAAGGACCGATCTAAAGATATTGGACCAAAACAAGTTACGAGCACAATTTAAAAGAATAAACAATGTCGTCTTTGATATAATCTTCAATTCTATTGACTTGAAAATGGATGATAAACCAAAGATTTAAGGGTATTGAAGCAAAAAATAAAGTGATCCTGTCACTAGAAATATAACCCATTTTATTTGGTTCATAACAAGATTCTCTAAGATTATTTAGGTGTCAAATCAACATAAATATAGTTGGACTGATATCAAATATGAACTAATGACCAAAAAGTAAAAAATTCGATTCTCCATCATACATTAATAAAAATACCTTTGAAAAAAAATGTGGTGTCAAATGGGCTTTCACACTATTATACGTGTATTTTTGTTTTACATGCAAAGTGAGAGTTGAACGATTTTGATCACTAGTTTATACAATATGTTCGTTGATCTATGCTCAAGTTGTTTTTTTTTTTTGTACTTGCACAGTTACTTTGAAAATCTTCATGAGCTACTTCAATATTCCATACCTTTTAATTTCTTTTCCATTTACCAATTTTGAACATTATTTTTTTTGTTTGAGTACAATAAATACGGGATGGTGAATGAATCTCCGACTTCATGGGAGATAGTACATATAAATTATTGTGCTATGCTCACTTTAACTATCGATTTTGAATATAAAAATGTAATGTATGTATCAACTTGAAGTTGAGTGAACCGAGATATTATAATTCAGTCCACGTTTGATCCACCGACTATTATAACCCGTCAATAAAATATCTACACTGGTTTCAATAGTATCTACTATTCACGGATTATTATAACCATCAACTAATTTTAATCAATTCAGCGTTTCAAACAAAAGAGTTTGAGTATAAATCTCAATTTAAATCTTAGTTAAAAGAAAAACTCAACTTTTCACAACGTTTAATGGATATATGTTCTGTAACTGTTAGATTTGACATTCCATCTATATTATAATTAATGTTTTGAATTCTTTGTAAAACGTCAAAATAATGGACTAATTTGAAGGAAAAAAAAAAGAGGAATCAATTATTTTCTACCACTTCATAATTACTTTGCTTTACTATACTTTGAATTCATTTTTGGGTTGATATATATCACTTCCTCTTTAATTTTATTTTCTCCAAAATTTTCAATGGGAAGGAAATACAAGAAGTCGCATATATGAAAAGGGAAATAATCTATCTAATGGCCTTTAAAGTGGGAAATGGACACTCCACAATCTTGGAAAATAATTCGATATGTGCTTATTACTGAGAGTGGGACCAAAGTCTCACATTAGTTAGAAGAAGAAAAAATCATGAATATATAAGGAGAGACGACATTCTCTATTGATACGAGACTTTTTGGGTGAACCAAAAATAAAATTATGAGAATTTAGCTCGGACAATATAATATCAATGTGGAGTTATGTTGTTACTAACAACAATGAACCAACACGACACACAAATATTTCAAACATTCTATAATCTGGATTGAAGATCACCTTTCTGGATTCGAATTCCAGCCTTTTTCTTTTTTTTATGTCATATGAATTGAAGACCACCTTTTTGGATTCCAGTCTTTTTCTTTTTTAGTACGAATCTCCATTGTTGACAAAAAAAAAATACATATATATCTTTCAACTGAACGTGTAATTTATATTCATTATAAAGGAAAATTAAAGAGGCCAACAAGATCGTAACTCAACTGTCATGATGTAGAGCCAAGTGACCATGAGGTCCAAGGTTAAAAAATTGCTATATTATTGTTAGCTATGGATAAAATAACTATTACGATAATTGTTCTCACTTCCCTAACCAGATATCTATAATGAGTCTAAATATTTATGTTTTCTTTTTTAAATTTTTTTTATATTAATAATGTACTTTAAATAAATTATTACAAAAATAGGATAGTTTTCAAAGTATTTATAAAACTAGGGTACCTAAATCGTGTACCATGGACACGATTTCCTAAATCGTGTAATCGTGTCCAGGGGTAACTCGTGTACCATGGACACGAGTTATGATCTGCCACGTCACATGTAACTCGTGTCCATGGTACACGACTTAGAGGTAACTCATGTCCATGGTACACGACTTAGGGGTAACTCTAGTACATGTTACACAACTTAGGTTGACACGTCATGTAAATCGTGTTCATGGTACACGAGTTATTCCTTAAATCGTGTACCATGGACACGAGTTACTCTCTAAATTGTGTACCATGGACACAATTTAAGAAAATCGTGTCCATGGTACACGCGATTTATGTACCCTAGTTTTGTAAATACTTTCAAAACTACCCTATTTCTATAATAAGTTATTTAAACTAGATTATTAATATAAAAAATCCTCTTTTTTTTTTGCAAATTTTTTATTTTTATTTTTATTTTTTTGACAAGAAATAATGGTGCTAAACACAATTATATTTTTCTTTTATTAAAGAAAAAAAAAATGAGAATGATACCTAACCAGCCATTTAGAATTGGGATCATAAATAATACATGAATAATAGATTGAATTTCAAATAAAATAAAATAAACAAGAAAAGGAAAAAAAACAAAAACAAAAAACAAAACATGAGCAGAAAAGACATTGTAATTGAACTACACATATATTATTTCCAATAATTAGCATGCAGCTTTGGCATGAAGCATAGAAGAAGGACAGACAAATGGTGGGTGCACAGAAATAAAACACAAAGACAAATGGTAAACCAATTCCACGTCCCAGATTCTTTTTTCAGAAAGCAGCCAAAATGTAAAGTGCTATAAATTAAGGCATTATTTTTCAATCTCATTTCATCTCACCATCTTCTAATTTCAGTTGATTCTTGTCCAACAACCATGGCTACCAAAGTTGTATTAGCCATTGTGCTGTGTTTTGTTGTATCGTCTCTCGTGAGTGCTAAGGCGCCTGAGAGGCGCCGGTTCAGGGAAGAAGCTCAGCAATGCAGGCTGGACAGGATTAGGGCGAGGCCACCGACGCGTCGGATCGAGTCGGAGGGAGGCATCACTGAGCTTTGGGATGAAGCTGATCAAGAGTTTCAGTGTGCTGGAGTTGCTGCCCTTAGAGACACCATAAGGCCCAACTCTCTCTCCTTGCCTAAATTCCTTAGCTCCCCCATGCTCATTTACATCGAGCAAGGTCTCAATTTATATATCCTAATTAACAAAATTCACCTTAAAAACACTCAAAATTATTTTAATCATTTATTCATATTCTTCACCACTATAACCATTTTGAAAATTTTACTTATTTTCTACCATTTCTTTATAATAGTTTTTCATCTTTTTTTTAGGGTAATATTTGAATTCTTAACCAAATTCTAAATATATATATAATTTTTTTAAAACTAGTTTGGAATTGAGGTAATAATAACAAAAAAAAAAAAAAAAGAAAAGAAAAAAAAGTTACTAAACATGGAGAATTTTTTTGAATGAGGCGTCATAATGTGCTTACCCGTAGGATATAAATTTGAAATATTCATGCCCTTAATAATCACGCGATACAAAATATAAATTCTTTTGTTGTTTCTCTCTCCTACGTTCAACTGTGCAAAACTGCCTGTCACAATGTGACGACCTCTTCAAATAATTTCTTCCAAACGTGGTTAATTAAATAAGTTTATAATATATTTAGTCATTTATATTCATATTCTAAACAATTGTTTACGAATGGGGTGGAACAGGTGAAGGGTTTATGGGGTTGAACTTCCCGGGGTGCGCTGAGACATACGAGGCACAATCAACACAATCTTCAAGAAGGTCTTCAAGGCGTATGGGGGTCGGCAAAGAGGAAGACCAACATCAAAAGGTTCGCAGAGTCCGCCGTGGTGACATGATCGTTGTCCCTGCTGGCACTGTCCAATGGTGCCACAACGATGGTAGCCAAGACCTCGTCGCCGTCGCCTTCATGGATCTCAACAACGACGCCAACCAACTCGACCTCCGCATCCGAGTATATGATATTTTCCCTTAAAATTTCTTAAACTTTATAGTATCAGAGTAAGAGATCTTGTGTTCGATCATTTTATGTTATTTTACAGGGATCTTTCTTGGCTGGTGGAATTGAATCAAAATCAGATGACAAACTTGTGAACATCTTCAGTGGGTTCAATCAGGAGTTTCTTGCAGAGGCTTACAACATTCCTTCAGATTTGGTGAGAAGAATGCAAGAAGAAAGGAGCGGTGGGTTGATCGTGAAGTGCAACGAAGAAATGTCGTTTTTGACACCAGAGGAGCAAGAGGAAGAAATGAGTGCATCGTCATCTTCAAGAAGGGAACGTGACTCAAATGGCATGGAAGAAACTATTTGTACTGCTAGAGTTCAACACAACATGAACACTCAAAGAGAAGCTGATGTCTACTCAAGGGAGGCCGGTAGAATTAACATTTTGAACCAACACAAGCTTCCTCTTCTAAGATTCATGGGAATGAGTGCTGAGAAAGGCCATCTATTCCAGGTAAAATTATTTATTTTCTTTCTTCCATCTCATTTTCCACCTTCCAAACAAAAAAAAAATATATATATATATATATCAATTTAGATGCAAAGTCATAATTTTTAGTTTATTTCTACATCAAACAATCAAACAGTATAAAATTGTCAGTCACATTGTATACAAGTAACTCCCTTAAATTATTTTTGAACAAATGAAAAATTATTCAATGTGATCGTCACATTATGACTACTCCCTCCAAATTTTGGGAGCCAATATGAAATCATTTATTTTGTACTAATTTTCAAACTCACCAAATGAGAGTGTATTAAACATAAGTTTAAGTTTACTACTTTAATTTTGCATGTGGGCATGACTATGAGTACAAAACTCTTATTAATGTCATTTTCTCTCTATTTAATCACTTTTAGGGTTAGCTTAAGCTTAGTTTTGTATTTGTGCATATGTTCAAGTACTCCGATAATGTCATTTCCTCTCTCTAATACCAACGCATTAAGAGAGAGAATATTAACTATCTTTAGCATAACTTCTACATTTAGTAGAAAATTAATAACATCTTTATAACATCTTATCCATTGTTATATAAAACCATTTTATTTTCTCCATTACAGAATGCTCAATACAACTTGCACTGGTCAATGACAGAGCACAGATTGGTGTACGTGGTAGAGGGAGAGGCAGAAATTCAGATAGCTGATGACTTCGGAAACCAAGTGTTCAACGAGAAAGTTTCAAAAGGAAACATGTTTGTCATTCCCCAATTCTACGCCTCACTGGCTCGTGCTGGCTCAGAAGGGTTCGAATGGATCACTTTCAAGACCTCAAACCAGCCCATGAATAGTCCTGTCGCTGGCTACACTTCCCTCTTCCGAGCCCTCCCGCTCCAAGTCCTCGAACAAGCGTTCCAAATGACGACGAAAGAGGCCGAGCAACTCAAGCAAACCAGAAGGCAACACACTTTCCTCTTCCCAGCTCCTTCTACGAGCAGCCGAAGATCCACCTAAAAAATCTTTTTTTTTCATAGATAAAATTAGAGAGTATCAATAAAGAAAGGTCTTCCATCCATAAAAAAAAAAAAACAAGTTCACAGTTGTTCACAAATAATATCAATAAAAAAAAAGTCTTTCATCCATAACTTTATAGTATGGTTTACATGCTTTATTATAACGATATACTCTTCCATTGAATTGATTATATGATGCAACTAAAGTGTTATATATATATATATATATATATATATATATATATAGTAGGTTTTCGTTAGATAAATCACCAAACCAAAAGAACATTATATTTGATATGTAGCTGATAGAATTCAGACAAAAATAGTAGGTTTTCGTTAGACAAATCACCAAACCAAAAAAAAAGAGAACATTATATTTGATATGTAGTTGATAGAATTCAGACAAAAATAATATTACAGTTGATTTTTTTTTTTTTTATTATTGAAAATCTTGTTTTCATTAATTTAGCGAGTTCCTAAAGTTTTTTACAATATAATTTGTTAAAATTAATGGGTGATTAGCGGAATTTGAATAGTGTATAAAAATTGCTAACACTTATATTTCAATATTTATCAAAGTTTAGGTGGTATTATATATTGACAAAATTAAATTTTTAAGGTGAAAATTGATGCAACCTCTCAATTTTAGGGGTAAAAATATATTTCTTCATTACTTTTTTAATGAGCCAGATTTTTCGTTAAACGTTTCAATTTTTTTGAAATTCTATAATTATTATAATTGAAAAATTCATGAATTTTATATTTAAATCTTAGAAAAAAAAATCATTAAATTAATAAAAAAAACTAAATTTTAAAGATTAACCAATTTTTCAAAGGCTAGTTAATTTATATAATTGATCAAAAAAAAATCAAAAGTTTAAAAATAATTTTACTTGAAAACAATGATTAATTACTTTATAATGGTTGATTGTATCTAAAAAAAAAAAAAAAATTGAAATGCTATACCGAAACTAGTTAAAGACCTATACTCTCAATTAAGAGGTTAAATATTTGAATCTCTCACCTCACAAGTGGTTCAACTTAGAAAAAAAAAAGCTTCTTCAAAATCTACGGTTATTCGTAGATTTAGATAAAGTATTTTGTAATTTTTGAGCATTTTCGTCTCTCATTTCTAAGAAAAATTCCAAAATTGAGTATAAAGTTTACAAACAACAAAATCAAGTTTTTTTTTTTTTTTTTCAATTTTATATATTTAATTAAAATAAATATTTTTCCTTCACTTTTAATTTTAAATCGTCTAGTAAATAGAGGGAGTTACAAGAATAGCAAAAAAAAAATAAAAATAGGCTAATTACATATGTACATCTATGTTTAGTTTTTGCATATATAAAAAAAAATTAGGGTAATCGCGTGTTAATCACGGATTAATCAATAACCTCAAAGTTGAAATGTCGAAAATACTCTTCCCTGACACTTTACAGTGTTAATCACTAACCTAAATCATCGCAAGTTGATACACCTCATACACATCTGATTTACCTTATATTTTTTTTTATCACGTGTTAATCACTTTAAAGTAATCACATGTTAATCAATATTTGGTGTATCAGTTATACAACCGATGTACCTTATATTTGGTGTATCAATTGTACAACTGATAAACTTTAAATTTCGTGTATCAGTTATACAACTGATTTACCTTATATTTGGTGTATCAATTGTACAACTGATAAACCTTATAATTGGTGTATCACTTATACAACTGATTTACTTTATATTTGGTGTATCCATCACAATTAATATACCTTATATTTGGTGTATCATTTTTACAACTGATTTACCTTATATTTGGTGTATCAGTTATACAACTAATTTACTGATTTACCTTATATTTCGTCTGTCAATCACAATTGATATACTTTATATTTGGTGTATCATTTCTACACCTAATTTACCTTATATTTGGTGTATCAATCACAATTGATATACCTTATATTTGGTGTATCATTTCAACAATTGTTTTACCTTATATTTAGTCTATCATTCCTACAACTGATTTACCTTATATTTGGGTGTATCAATTATATAACTGATTTACCTTATATTTGGTCAATCAGTTATACAATTGATTTACCTTATATTTGGTGTATCAATTCTACAACTGATTTACCTCATATTTGGTGTATCAATCACAATTGATAAACCTTAGATTTGGGGTATCATTTCTACGACTGATTTACCTTATATTTTGTGTATCAATTATACAACTGATTTACCTTATATTGGGTGTATCAATCACAATTGATATACTTTATATTTGGTGTATCATTTCTACAACTAATTTACCTTATATTTGGTGTATCAATCACAATTGATATACATGTATCATTTCTACAACTGTTTTACCTTATATTTAGTTTATATTTAGTGTATCCTTTCTACAACTCATTTACTATTTGGTGTATCAGTTACAACTGGTTTATCTTAATTGATTTCCCTTATATTTGGTGTATCAGTCGCAACTGATTTACCTTAATTGATTTACCATATATTTGGTGTATGAGTCACAACTGATTTACCTAACTGATTTATCTTATATTTGGTGTATCAGTCACAACTGATTTATCTTATTAAGTCACAACTGATTTACCATATTTAGTGTATCATTTCTACAACTCATTTACCCTATATTTGGTGTATATGTCACAATTGATTTACCTTAACTGATTTACCTTATATTTGGTGTATCAGTTACAACTGATTTACCTTATAATTGGTGTATCAGTCACATATTTACCTTAATTGATTTACCATATATTTAGTGTATTAGTCACAACTGATTTACCTTCACTAATTTATCTTATATTTGGTGTATCAGTCACAACTGATTTACCTTACAACTGATTTACCTTATATTTAGTGTATCATTTCTACAACTCATTTACCCTATATTTGGTGTATCTGTCACAACTATCCTATATTTGGTGTATCTGTCACAACTATCCTATATATGGTGTATCAGTCACAACTGATTTACCTTATTAAGTTACAACTGATTTACCTTATACTAATAAGGGTAAAATGAGAATACATTAAAAAACGAAAAATTAAAATTTTAAAATTTTGCTATATTTGCAAACTCCAAAAAGTGTAGCTAAATTTTTAATTACCCTAATTTATTTTGCTATTCACTATAATTTTCCTAATAAATATTAAAAAAATGAGTATATCATAGATATTTTAACAATTTAAAAAAAAAAAAAATTCATGTAAAACATTTTTTTTTTAATTTACATTTAAAATTTGAGAGAATAAGAAATAAGAAAACACTATTATCTTTTGATTTTTTTTTTTTAAAATAGAATTATTTATTATTATTATTAAACAAAGACGAGATTTTCTTTTTGTTCAACATAGGGAGATTCGAATCTATGAAAACTTGAGAACCCATGTTTTTAGTTTCACTTTGGCACCGACAATTTTTTTTTATCAAACAAATAGTGGAGACTTTTTTTTCATTTTTTTTTAATAAATAATATAGTTTTAAAAACTAATTAAAGAAATATGGTAGTTATGAAATATTTGCAAAAGTAGGATAGTTAAATGAATAAGCTAAATCGCGTACATGTACACGATTTTCAAGGGATAGAAATAGTGTCTATTGATACACAATTTACCTTAGAAATCGTGTCTATGTTACACGATTTACAATGAAAATTAGAAATCGTGTCATGGTACACAATTTAACATATTTGTGTCTATGATATAAGATTTAACTACCTTAGTTTTGAAAAAATACTTTGAGAACTATCTTATTTTTTTTAATTAATTTTTGAAACTACATTATTTATAAAAAAAAATATCCAAGTAGTGGGATCATTGGATCATAAATAATATTAATACATTAATAATGCATCTAAATCAAAATAATCCTCCAAATTACTTTGAAACATTAAATTATAAGTTCCTATCAAAACCAAATCAAATCAAAATTAACAAGAAAAAAAAAATGATTAGAAATTAGATTGTGTAAATGAACTACATTACACAAATTTCCAATTACTCAATTAGTATATGAAACAAATGTGGAAAAGCATATAAGAAAGACAGACAACAGGTAGTGATAGAAAAACAAAGACAAATGGTGGGTTTATACAGTAACCATTTCCATGCATCACCCCACGTCCAATATTCCATTTCAGAAATTTGCCCAAATGTTGCTTCATTTCAACACCCAAACACCTCCCTTTGGCCCTATAAATTAAGGCCTTTTTCAATATCCCATTTCATCTCACCATCTTCCTTTCAGTTTCCAATAGTAATAGTTAACAAGAGGGTTTTCCAACCATGGCTACCAAAGTTGTACTGGCGATTCTGCTGTGTTTTGTCGTATCGTCTCTCGTGAGCGCTAAGGAGCCTGAGAGGCGCCGGTTCAGGGAAGAAGCTCAGCAATGTAGGCTGGACAAGATTAGGGCGAGGCCGCCGTCGCGTCGGATCGAGTCTGAGGGAGGCATCACTGAGCTGTGGGATGAAGCTGATCGAGAGTTTCAGTGTGCTGGAGTTGCTGCCATTAGAACCACCATAAGGCCCAATTCTCTCTCTTTGCCTAAATTCTACAGCTCCCCCAAGCTCATTTACATCGAGCAAGGTATCAATCCTAACAAAATTCACCTCAAAACACTTCGTTTTGAGGCATATTTTAATCATTTATTCATATTATTAACGCTCTAATTTGATTTGTCAATTCACTTCACTGAATCAACCGGCCAATAACCATTTAATTTTTACAAATTTTGCATGTCTTTCCTCACCATTTTCTTACAATAATTTTAATCTTATAACATTTGAAGTTTTAGCCAAATTTTAAAAACATACCCAAAATTTAAAAAAACACACCTAAAAATAGATAATAATACAAAGGAATCCATATACCAAAATTAATATATTTAATTATTCATATTCTAAACCATTGTTTACAAATGGGGTGGAACAGGTGAAGGGTTTATGGGGATGAACTTCCCAGGGTGCGCTGAGACATACGAGGCTCAGTCATCCCAATCTTCAAGAAGGTCTTCAAGGCGCATGGGCGCAAGCAAAGAGGAAGACCAACACCAAAAGGTGCGCAGAGTTCGTCGTGGTGACATGATCGTTGTCCCCTCTGGCACCGTCGAATGGTGCTACAACGATGGCAACCAAGACCTCGTCGCTGTCGCCTTCATGGATCTCAACAACGACAACAACCAACTCGACCTACGAATCAGGGTATATTTGAAATTTTCCGGTAATAGTCTTTAACTTTATGGTATTAGAGCAAGAGGCCCTATGTTCGACCATGTTATGTTATTTTACAGGGATCTTTATTGGCCGGTGGAATTCAATCAGAATCAGATGACAAACTTGTGAACATCTTCAGTGGGTTCGATCAAGAGTTTCTTGCAGAGGCATACAACATTCCATCAGACTTGGTGAGGAAAATGCAAGAAGAAAAGAACAGTGGATTGATCGTGAAGTGCGACGAAGATATGTCGTTTTTGACACCGGAGGAGCAAGAGGAAGAAATGAGTGCATCACAATCATCAAGAAGGGAACAAAGCTCAAATGGAATGGAGGAAACGCTCTGCACTGCTAGAGTGCAACACAACATGAACACCCAAAGAGAAGCTGATGTCTACTCAAGGGAGTCTGGTAGAATTAACATTTTGAACCAACACAAGCTCCCTCTCCTAAGATTCATGGGCATGAGTGCTGAGAAGGGACATCTTTTCCAGGTAAACAATTTTTTTTTTTTTTTTTTTAAAAAAAACAAAGAAGTTATGCCTTTAGATGCATCGTGAAATCATACATTTTAGTTTCTTTTTTATATCCAACTATATAAAAATGTCCGATTTGAGAGCCGGTTTGGAATGAATTTTCAAGTACTTAAAAATATTTTAAGCACTCGAAAAGTCATTCTGAACCGGCTGTCAATAATCTTGGAATGCATGCATGGGTAAAATCATAACCAATTATCTTAATTAGTTTTTCATCCTTGTAATATCATGTGTGCTAATTCTCAATTAACATTTTATCATTTTATTCTCTCCCATTGTAGAACGCTCAATACAACTTGCATTGGTCGATGACAGAGCACAGATTGGTGTACGTGGTAGAAGGAGAGGCAGAAATTCAGATAGCCGATGACTTTGGTAACCAAGTGTTCAACGAGAGAGTTTCAAAAGGAAACATGTTTGTCATTCCCCAATTCTACGCCTCACTGGCTCGTGCTGGCTCAGAAGGGTTCGAATGGATCACTTTCAAGACCTCAAACCAGCCCATGAATAGTCCTGTTGCTGGCTACACTTCCCTCTTCCGTGCTCTCCCACTCCAAGTCCTCGAACAAGCGTTCCAAATGACGACGAAAGAGGCCGAACAACTCAAGCAAACTAGAAGGCAACACACTTTCCTCTTCCCTCCTACCAGTCGCAGCAGCCACAGCATTAGGAGGTCCACTTAAGAAGCCCCTTTTGCCACTGATAGAGAATAGAAAGATGAATGGAAAAAAAAAAAAATAATAAGGCCACAGTTCTAATTCGCTAGCTTTGTCTTTGTTATCTCTGTTGGGGGTTGGTTTTTGTTGAATGTCCTTCTTCTTGTAGAATAGAGAAGAGGGGTGTTTGAAAATGAAGATAAATCAGACGGAACCACAGTGCAAGAGAGTTTTTAAAATTTATCTCAAGTGTAATACTATATGTAATAGTATATATATGAATGCAATAAAATATGTGGCCGGCCTTAATTACTTCTTTTCCTCCCTTTGTGTGTTGTTTAAGTTGAATATTTTCTTACTGATTACTCTTTTAATTAGTGTCATTCTTTGATCCCAATTGCATTATTAATCATATTTGGGTTGTAGATTTAAATATGATAAAAAAAAGAAAAAAAAAAAAAGAAGAAGAAATTAATGCATTAGAAACAAAGTTGTGTAATTAAGAAACAAAGATGTTTCGTTGGAAAAAAAATGTAATGCATCCATGAGGAGATGTATATGATATGTTTTTTCATGTAATGTATTTGTTGCAAAGTTTATAACCCAAGTTAAACATGAATATCCTTCTTACCAAACAATTTATCAACTCGTTTCTTGCCACAATCAATTTTAGCATTTCTTGGTGCAATTCTGGTCAGAATCGAGAACCGAGATTCTCTTTTTTTCAATTTTTTTTTGTCGATTTGAAGTTTTTTTAAAAAAAAAAAAAAAAAAAAAAAAAAAAAAAAAAAGGTCAATTGTAATTAACATTCCAAGATTAGCCAGAATTGCAATTTTTTTTTTAACTTCAAATCGACAAATTTATAGAGAAATATTTCTTAAAATAATGTAAAAAATATTTGGGTTATCTTTCGAGTACAAAGGCTTAGTTTGAGATTGCGGTCAGGGGCGGATGCATGTAGGGGTCAAGGGCACGTGCCCCTCAAATTATTCGATTTGTATATTTGTATATAAATATGCATAATTAAATTGAATTGGTTTGTATATTTCTATAGAAAAATGCGAATTTTAACCCTCCTCTCCCTTGGGCTTGAGTTCGATTCCAGCCTGTGTTCTTTTTAACTTTTTTTTTCTTTGTTCTATTTATATCTACCGTGGATTCTTTTTAACTTTTTTTTTCCTTTACCGTGTTCTTTTTAACCTTTTTTTCCTTTCTTCTATTTATACTTTTTTTTTTTTGCAATTAGGATTTCGTTAATTTCACATATATATATATTTATATATACGGCTTTGTTCAATTTTCCAAAAATTGAGAGGAAACAAAAAAATAACATTTAATTTTATTTAAAAAAATTATAAATATTTCGAATTTCATTATTTACCTACCTATTTTGAATTTCATTATTTACTTATCTATTTGGATAAATAATTTAGAAGATTCTTAATTTTTCAATTTTGTTATTATTTTTTTTTAAAAATAGTTGTTCTATTATAGTGAAATTTAATCTTATCTCTAGTTGAGGACCTATTAGACGCAAAATAAAAATTTATGTTTAATAGAACCATTATTTTTTTTTTGAAATTTAGAATATGTTTCTATTATGTTGAGGACCTATTAGGTACGTTTTAAAGTTTATGGACCATATAGACACAAATAAGAAATTTAAGACTAAACTTGTAATTTAACCTTATTTGAATTGTGCCCCCTGACATAAATTTCTGGATCCGCCCCTGATTACGATAGCTTTTAAAATAATTGATGTCAGCAATACTTTTAGAAAAATCAGCTGTAGCATGAAATTAATTAGTGTTTAATAAATTTCAGATTCAAACCTAAAAAATCTGGTTATTGTTTGATAAATTACTACTAAACTTTTATGAAATAGCTATATTGATCCAAATATAAATATATTTCAATAATTAAGTAGGACTGTGTATTAATATTTAACTTCAAAGGTAATTATATAAAATTTTAATCTAACTTTAGTTTAAATAATAATAATAAAAAAAAGTAAGAACAATAATTAAAAAGCATCAAATTAAATTAATAATTAAAAAAAGATGAAATAAGATGAATTAAATTGTGAATAATTCGTAAAATAAAAAAAGATTTTTAAAATTGGTTAGTAGATTGTTAGAGAAGCTAAATCCAAAAGCTATTATTAATAGCTATATAAATTATTTAAGAATTAGTTTTGCCAAACATAAAAAACTGTTAAAATTATTTTGAAATGACTTTTAACGTGTAATGTTTCATATGTTTTTCATTCTAAAATATTCTTTAAAAACAACAATGAAATTTTTTAAAGATGACCGGGATAATTTTTAAAGATGACCGGGATATGAATTTTAGATAAACTTTGAAGTAAACAGTGACACTTATAAATCATTTAGCCTTTTTTTTTTATAAGTACGTTTTTTTTTATAAACACGTTCATTCTAAGTTAAGTTTCTGCATCTGTTTACACAGACATGTTTATTAAGAAAATTTCAAAATATATAGAGAAAGAAAAAATCTCAAGATTGCAACAAGATTTATATGATTTTTTTTACTTCAAATTCTCCTCTATAATTTTTTGGCCAATTTTTTAAAAATTAATAAAATAAAATAAAAAAATCTCAGATCCATCGTGGCCGAAAATCTTGGCCAGGATCACATCTGAGAGGTTTTTTTCAATCGATTTTTTTTTTTTTAAAATGAAAATCTCGGTGCAAATCTTGGCCAAGATCACACCAGGATCTGAAGTTTTTTTTTTTTAATCCATTTGTTTTTAATTGGAAATCTGGTGCTCCATCGTGGCCAGGATTGTAGAGAAATACTAAAATTGATAGTGTCAAAACGTTAGTCTTGATAAAAGGTTTGGGAAGAGGGTTATTGTCGATAATAATAATCCCTTAAACATTCTTTTGCTATCAAGCATTTTTCCTGAGTTATATTCAACATGTTGATTATTCATATATCAACTTATTGGCGATGGTATCAATTGACCGCATAGCGCAGTGGATTAGCGCGTTTGACTTCGGATCAAAAGGTCGTGGGTTCGACTCCCACTGTGGTCGTTTTTTATTCCGGATGTTTCCAATTATCCAAACAACAATTCCATTATTGCCTACTGGTTCAATTTTCATTATTTAAAATTAATTTTTTTTTGTCAAACCAAACATATAACTCAATTGACATAAGATTGTACCCTTAACTAAGAGGTCATAGGTTCAATCTGGGATGTAACATTGTGTGTAATAAATATATGTAGAAGATAATTGGATGGATTATTTATGAATAGTGCTATTTTATTTTATTATTATTATTATTTGAGTTCAATGTAATAGAAACATTTAATTTTTTTTTAGTAGTTATAATATTTTTTAACTAGTTGAGTTATGTTTATGTTAACATATATGTTAATTGTGTTAATTATCTTAAAAAAAATTATACTTAAGATCTTAAATCTCATCATGACGTTTTTTAATGTCAAAATATTTTAAAGTTGTAAAGTACAGATTTAGTAAGTTTAAGTTAATTTACTTATATGTAATTCTTATCACTAAAAGTATTGATGTCTAATTAATGGTTGTTGATCAAATTAAACATAGTTTAAACTGACATAAAATATGTATACTCGATCAAAAGGTCAAAGATTCGCATCCCTCATCCTACTTAATTGATGAACTCAAAAAGGAGAAGAAAAAAATATATATTGTTGATGTGATTGGCTTGGCTTAGATATATATTGAAACTATGGCGTTAAAGAATGTAATTTAAAGTCAACATGAGCATAACTCACCTGACATAATGTATATAAATTAGTGATTAAAAAGTCAAAGTTTCAATCCCAACTCGACACACGGTGTAAAAACAAAGTTATTTACAAACAATTTGCTATTGCTATATGTATTTTATATATAAACATAGAGGGTATGTTAGGGAAATCTAATATTAGAATTCGGGCATTAAATATTTATGTATTTAATTGATGATTTGTGCATGGGAGAAACAAAACAAGATGTTAAGTTTTTTTTATTATTATTATTATTTTAGTAAAACCAAGATATATTTAGTTAGTTTCATATTTCAACTATATTTTATAACTAGTGAGTGAATCATATTTTAGAACTAAAAAGACATTGTGAATAATTTTCAATAATGGTCTCACTCAATAATTTAGGTAGTGTGGAAATTAATGAATGTTGGTTAATTGCTTTTTTTTTTAAGATATATAGATATAATGCCTTAAAAAAAAGCATTAAAAAAAAAAATATATATATAGACATAATAATTCACTTCTTATTTTTTCATTTTAGGTAATAATTCATTTCCATTTATTTTGAGGTTATAAACTTATAAAGTAGTAAGTGCATTGTCGAATAATTATAAGTGCATTTATATAATCAATTTTCATAGTTAAAGAAAAATGCTTACTTGTTAATTTAGCTGAAACATACTTGTCAATTTAGCTTAAACATAACTGTCATAGCACCTGTCAATTTAACTCAATCGATTAAGATATATAGATATTTAAATTTTCTCGGTATGAAAAAACAAAAACAATATGGGCCTTGCAAAAGCTCTCACCCTCCAAAAATAACTTTGTTTGGTAATTTAGTTTATAAATATATGTGGGCCTTGGCTTTATTTAGTTTTTCTTTTATTATGAATTCTCGTGAATAAGAACCAAATTAAATTGCATTTAATGATTAATTAAATTGAAACTAAGCTAAAATCACAATGGGACGAATAATTGTCAATTTAATCACATAAAAACAAGTCTATATTACATTAATCATATCAAAAACAACATATATTTTCTTGACAGATCAACAATACAAAACATCACAAACGACACAACATATACACTGCCAACAAAAGGCCAAATTCTTCATATTTTCAGAACCACAAAGCCACCTGCGACATAGTACATACCATATTGAATGATGTGTGCAAAAATAAGGTATCTGTAGCCATGCAATCTGAAGAATGGCTAAATCTTTCTTCCCCTCCTCGAACGTGTCCCTCCATCACCACCTTTATTCCTACTATAAATTCTTCATACACGATTCATTCTTTTCTCATCTCATCCAACATCATCAATCATGGGAAATCCTCTTTTGCTCTCTCTTTCCCTTTGCTTCTTAGTTCTCTTCAATGGCTGCTTAGCAACCAACCAAAACATCGATGAAAACCGCAGGCGCTTCGGCGAGGGCCAGCGCCGGTACCGCGAGTGCCGCCTCGACAGGCTCGAGGCCCTCAAACCCTCCAAACGCATTGAGGCCGAAGGTGGCGTCATTGAGATGTGGGATCCCAACCACGAGCAGTTCCAGTGCGCTGGTGTGGCTGTTCAGAGATATACAATTGATCCCAATGGCCTTCTCCTTCCTCAGTACACCAATGCCCCACGACTTATCTACGTTGAAAGAGGTGCTTATTTTGAGTTTTAGAGCTTACCTTTAAAACTTTCAAAGGGTTTCGATAACCCTTTGATAAGCAAATTTTAAAAACTAAAAAAAATTGTTTTTGTTTTTGAAATTGAGCTAAAAATTTAAATGTTTCCAAGAAAAACAATGTAAAAAAATTAAAGTGTAGCACAATTTTAAAAAAAATAAAAAAAATGGTTATCAAAACGACATTAATGATGAATTTTATGAGCTTATAATATGGTGTGGAGCAGGTAGGGGATTCAAGGGAGTTGTACTTCCCGGTTGCCCTGAAACGTACCAAGAATCTCAGCAATCTGCCGGAGAGTTCCGAGACCGCCACCAGAAGGTCCACCATGTTCGTGCCGGTGACCTCTTCGCTGTGCCTGCTGGTTCTGCACATTGGACCTACAATGATGGCAATGAGAAACTTGTTGCCATTGTTCTTCTTGACGTCGGTAACCATGCAAACCAACTTGACTTCCAACCTAGGGTAAGACAACTCAAAACTATAGCCTTTTCAAAGTATAGCTTTCTTGGTTTCTAACTATATTTATGAAGAAAATATGCATATACCTAAACTACCACTTATCATGATACTACTATGAATATAAAGCCCTAAAGAAATGACATTGCAGGGTTCAAATTATGTTGACAAGTTTTAAGTTGATGAGTTACAGTAAATTTAATTTCTTTACTGTTAACAATACAGTCATTCTACTTGGCCGGAAATCCGGAGGAGGAGTTCTCCGAATCGAGATCAGACCGAGAGCGAGAGCAGGGACGACGCAGCACTCGCCGTGAAGGATCAAGCAACAAGAACAACATCTTCCATGCCTTTGACGACAGAGTCCTAGCAGAAATTCTCAACATAAACGAAGAGACGGCAAGGAAGCTTCGCGGAGAAGACGACTTCAGGCGCAACATCATCAAGGTTGAGGGAAAGCTCGAGGTGATCAGGCCACCAAGATCACGAGGAGGACGCGAAGGAGAGGAGCGACAATGGGAAGAGGAACAAGAGGAGGAGAGAGAGAGAGAGCATGAGCGCCAGCAACGCCGCCGATGGGCCGATAATGGTTTGGAAGAAACCATTTGCTCTTTGAGACTGAAGGAAAACATTGGTGATGCTTCACGCGCCGATATCTACACGCCTGAGGCTGGTCGTCTAAGCACCACCAATAGCTACCGCTTCCCCATCCTCCGCTGGCTTCAGCTCAGCGCTGAGCGCGGTGTTCTTTACAAAGTAAGTATTTAACAATCGATCGACATCATTCCTATTTTCGCTTGCATCAAATAGAAAGTTGACATAATCTGGATGGTTTGTTTTTTTACAGAATGCGATGTATGTTCCACACTGGAACCAGAACGCACACAGCGTAATATTCGTAACAAGAGGGCGAGCGAGAGTACAAGTGGTTGATGATAGAGGTCAAACCGTGTTCGACGGCGAGCTACAACAACACCAAGTTCTAGTGGTTCCACAAAACTTCGCCCTAGTGAAAAAGGCAAGCGAGGAAGGGTTCGAGTGGGTTTCATTCAAGACCATCGACAACGCTCAGATCAGCTCACTCGCCGGCCGCACCTCCGCCATGAGGGCATTCCCTGTTCAAGTCATTTCTAGCGCCTACAGAATCTCGACCGAAGAGGCTCGCAAGCTCAAATTCAATAGGGAAGAGACCACTTTGTTGCCCCCAAGAAGGTCATCAGCGCGCAGGGCAAACCCAGTAGAAGCCATGTAAAGTAGTTGCCTTGGTTTGCAAGGAACGGCCAATTTTGGCTTTTGGTTTTATGGTGTAATAATTTACAGTTTAAAACTTTGAAATAATCATAATAAAATGAGGTATTTATAGCCAACGAAATTATCTGTTAAATTAGCTTAAAAAATTTGGAAAAAATTCAATTTAATACCACTAAACTTTGATAGGTTTTATCAATTAAAACTTTAAATGAATAATTTTTTTTCTACATCATTAATGAACAAGAGTTTAGATGATAGAGAGGCTAGAGAAAAACCTTTTAAGTAAGTACAATGGAAGATAACCAGGAATTACAAAACAATTTAGATTTCAAACACCACAAGACAAAGTTGAGGATGATGTTCTTCCCAAAGTTGAGAGATGGTCTTTGGAGTTATCGTTGAAGATTCGGTTGTTCTACTCCAACCAAATGTTTCATAAAATTGCGTCAAAAATATTGCTCCAAAGAATGTTAGAAGTAGAAGTCTTGAGAGATGATAAGACTTTGAGAAATGAAGGAGTCGAAGCTACTTGGGGGATGGGCTAACATTCTGGATTTAATGACTCTAAATGAATAATTTTGGGTGTATCAAATAAAAATCAAAACTTTCGTAAGTAAATCAAATTAGACCCTACATTCATGATTCATGTCTTCGTAGTTTACTTCTTCCCCTAAAGAATGTTGTCCCCATATCCTTTGATAATTGTGCGAGAAAGAAAAGAAATTAAAATTTATCCTAAACCCCTCAAATCGGATCTCCTCTCTTAAATTAAACCACGTCGTTTTAAATGTGACTAAGACTCTTTAATTTGATAAGGAAATAAAGTAGGAACCATGCTAATAAATCTTGATGGTTGATTGTTTAGCCTAAACTAAATTATAAGAAAATGACTAACGGTCACTTAAGTGGTAGTAAATGTCCGCATATATTGTATATATGGAAAGGATCTAATTCAGTGACTAATTAACCAAAATCAATCTTGATTAGCGTAATTGAAGAAACTGGTCGGAAATTGATACATGCTAAGTTATGAAGGAGCTGACTTGAAGCTAAAGATATGGTGTGTTATTCCACCCTTGCAAACTTGATCAATTCTTCTTCAAACTAAAGGTAGGGATGCACCAAACTCTGTTAAAAATTAGTGCAAACTATTTATTTATTTAATTTAATTTAAATCTTATAGTGACATGTGTGTGGTTATAATTGAGAGAAAATGTGTTAGTGGGATTAGTGACATGTGTGTGGTTATAACGGAGAGAAAAATGTGTTAGTGGCCTAATGAGATTATGCCAGAGAATTACAAGGTTAGTGGGTTAATTTACTAATTAATTTACTATATAATGTTTGTAACATTTTCAATTCAAGATATCGAATTATCAAACTCAATTGATATAATTCTTTCCTTCGTGCCATTTCTCTTCTGTTTCCACACTTCCCGTTATCTTCGTTTTGTTACATGGTATCAGAGCTTCAAGGTTCTTTGTTTTGTGTTTGAGTTTAAATACTCGTTGAAGATGAACGGTGGAAACGGTGTTTGTGTAGACAAGCTTGCCGGTGATAATTATAGCTATTGGAAGCTATGTATGGAAGCTTATCTACAAGGGCAAGATCTGTGGGATCTTGTTTCCGGTGATGATGCAAAAATTCCAGAAGATACTCTGGAGAATGCTGAGGCACGAAGAAAATGGAAGGTCAAGTGTGGCAAAGCTTTATTTGCTTTGCGGACTTCCATTGGCAAAGAGTACATTGAGCATGTTCGTGATGTAAGTTGTCCAAAGAAAGTGTGGGACACAGTTGAAAGGTTGTTCACTCAAAAGAACACGACGAGGTTGCAATATTTGGAGAACGAACTTGCTGGAAGGACTCAAGGTAATTTGCCGGTTTCAGAATATTTTCTGAAAATTAAAACTTTATGTTCTGAAATTTCAGAATTAGATAAGGATGATCCTATTAGTGATGCTCGTGTGCGTCGTTATCTTATTCGTGGACTGCGGAAGGAGTTTATGCCATTTATTTCATCGATACAAGGTTGGGTAAATCAACCTTCTATCATTGAGTTGGAAAATTTGCTTTCAAATCAGGAAGCATTGATGAAACAAATGTTTAGCAACTACAAGCAAACTCACTCTGAGGTGGAAGCTGTTCTTTATGCAAAAGAAAAGGGAAGAGTTAATTCTTCTCCAAGGTTTTATTCAAATGACAGCAAGGATTCCAAGGTTGAAGGGCAGTCCAAGGGAAATTTAAAAGGATGTTTTAGGTGCGGCAAGCCGGGACACATCAAACGTGATTGTCGGGTAAAGGTGGTGTGTCAACGTTGTGGAAAATTCGGCCATATTAGACAAAATTGTCGGGTGATTCTCAAAGAAGCAGAAGCAAATGTTGTACAGGAAAGTAACAAACCTGAACAAGTTACTTGGGAACAATGCTTATCAATTGAAGTTATTGATCAACCCAACAACTTGCATGCTAATGCTTTTATAGATTATAATGAGGATTGGATTGTTGATTCTGGTTGTTCTCATCATTCAACTGGAAATGTTTCTCTTCTCTCTGATGTACGTACTCATCAAGGAAGAAGAGTCATTGCGACGACTGATAATTCCATACATCCTGTTGTTCAAGAAGGACAAGTTAACGTTAAAGATGGTGCATCAAATGTTGGTGATATTTCTCTTGAAGATGTTTATCATGTTCCAGGTTTAAAGAAGAATCTGGTCTCGGTCTCTCAGATTGCCGACTCTCGGAGGTATGTTCTCTTTGGTCCAGATGATGTGAAAATTGTTTCTAATATTAAACAATTTGATGGTGATGTTTTGTTTACTGGAAAGAGGAAAGATTCCCTCTATGTTTTGTCTGCAACTGATGCATATGTTGAAAAGACATGTCAGAATGATAGTGCAACACTTTGGCATGCTCGGTTGGGTCATGTTGGTTATCAATTGTTGCAAAGAATTTCTATGAAGAAACTTATTGGTGGTATTCCCATCTTTAAAGAAATTCGTCGTGATGTGGTTTGTCCTGGTTCTCAATTTGGGAAATCACATCTTCTTTCTTTCCCAAATTCAAATAATAGAGCTACGGTTGCATTGCAGTTAGTTCATTCAGATTTGATGGGGCCGACGAAAATATCCAATTATTCTGGTTGTCATTATGTTATGGTTATAGTGGACGATTTTACGCGGTTCACTTGGGTGTATTTTTTGGAGGCTAAAAGTGAGGTTTTCTCCAAGTTTATCCAGTTCAAGGAGCTAGTGGAGAAAGAATTTATGCTGCCGATAAAGTGTTTTCGCACAGATAATGGGGGAGAATATATGTCTGATCAATTTCAGACATGTTGCAAAGAGCATAGCATTCAACGCCTTACATCTTTGTGCTTGTCTTGGCTGCATGCAAAGAATCTTCCAAAGGAGCTTTGGGCAGCAACTATTCAGTCAGCTTGTCACGTCATAATTCGTAAACCCAATGTGAGTTATGTTCGAGTTTTTGGGTCAATTTGTTATGTTCATGTTTCAAAGGCTAGGCGTTGTATTTTTGTGGGATATGGTACTCACAGAAAAAGATGGAGATGCATGGATCCTAATAGAAGAGGAAATTTTATTTTTCGAGATGGTTTGTCTATTGGTTTTAAAATGAAGAGTTTCGGTGAAGCGAGACGTTTTCTTGGCTTGAAGGTTGAAAAGCCAGGTGGATACTTTGTCTCACAGAAAGGATATGCAAATACTTTGTTAACTCGGTTTGACATGAAGAAGTCAAAATCAATTACTACTCCCTCCTATGAAGTTATCCTTGGAAGTTGCTAATATATTTAACAAGACCCATGGTAAATCCAAGTGTGAAGAATTCAGATTGGAGTTGGTGTTGTTGATTGTATGTTTGCACTAAGGGGGAGTGTTAAAAATTAGTGCAAACTATTTATTTATTTAATTTAATTTAAATCTTATAGTGACATGTGTGTGGTTATAATTGAGAGAAAATGTGTTAGTGGGATTAGTGACATGTGTGTGGTTATAACGGAGAGAAAAATGTGTTAGTGGCCTAATGAGATTATGCCAGAGAATTACAAGGTTAGTGGGTTAATTTACTAATTAATTTACTATATAATGTTTGTAACATTTTCAATTCAAGATATCGAATTATCAAACTCAATTGATATAATTCTTTCCTTCGTGCCATTTCTCTTCTGTTTCCACACTTCCCGTTATCTTCGTTTTGTTACATGGTATCAGAGCTTCAAGGTTCTTTGTTTTGTGTTTGAGTTTAAATACTCGTTGAAGATGAACGGTGGAAACGGTGTTTGTGTAGACAAGCTTGCCGGTGATAATTATAGCTATTGGAAGCTATGTATGGAAGCTTTTCTACAAGGGCAAGATCTTTGGGATCTTGTTTCCGGTGATGATGTAGAAATTCCAGAAGATACTCTGGAGAATGCTGAGGCACGAAGAAAGTGGAAGGTCAAGTGTGGCAAAGCTTTATTTGCTTTGCGGACTTCCATTGGCAAAGAGTACATTGAGCATGTTCGTGATGTAAGTTGTCCAAAGAAAGTGTGGGACACAGTTGAAAGGTTGTTCACTCAAAAGAACACGACGAGGTTGCAATATTTGGAGAACGAACTTGCTGGAAGGACTCAAGGTAATTTGCCGGTTTCAGAATATTTTCTGAAAATTAAAACTTTATGTTCTGAAATTTCAGAATTAGATAAGGATGATCCGATTAGTGATGCTCGTGTGCGTCGCTATCTTATTCGTGGACTGCGAAAGGAGTTTATGCCATTTATTTCATCGATACAAGGTTGGGCAACTCAACCTTCTATCATTGAGTTGGAGAATTTGCTTTCAAATCAGGAAGCATTGATGAAACAAATGTTTAGCAACTACAAGGAAACTCACTCGGAGGTGGAGGCTGTTATTTATGCAAAAGACAAGAGAAGAGTTCATTCTTCTTCAAAGCTTTATTCAAATGACGGCAATGATTCCAAAATTGAAAGGCAGTCCAAAGGCACTTCAAAAGGATGTTTTAGGTGCGGCAAACCGGGACACATCAAACATGATTGTTGGATAAAGGTGGTGTGTCAACGTTGTGGAAAATTCGGTCATATTAGACAAAATTGTCGGGTGATTCTCAAAGAAGCAGAAGCAAATGTTGTCCAGGAAAGTAACAAACCTGAACAAGTTACTTGGGAACATTGTTTATCAATTGAAGCTATTGATCAACCAAATAATTTGCATGTTAATGCTTCTATAGATTATAATGAGGATTGGATTGTTGATTCTGGTTGTTCTCATCATTCAACTGGAAATGTTTCTCTTCTCTCTGATGTACGTGTTCATCAAGGAAGAAGAGTCATTGCGACGGCTGATAATTCCATACATCATGTTGTTCAAGAAGGACAAGTTAACGTTAAGGATGATACATCAAATGTCGATGGTGTTTCTCTGGAAGATGTTTATCATATTCCGGGTTTAAAGAAGAATCTGGTTTCGGTCTCTCAGATTGCCGACTCTGGGAGGTATGTTCTCTTTGGTCCAGATGATGTGAAAATTGGTTCTAATATTAAACAATTTGATGTTGATGTTTTGTTTACGGGAAAGAGGAAAGATTCCCTCAATGTTTTGTCTGCAACTGATGCATATGTTGAAAAGACATGTGAGAATGATAGTGCAACACCTTGGCATGCTCGGTCGGGTCATGTTGGTTATCAATTGTTGCAAAGAATTTCTATGAAGAAACTTATTGGTGATATTCCCATCTTTAAAGAAATTCGTCGTGATGTGGTTTGTCCTGGTTCTCAATTTGGGAAATCACATCTTCTTTTTTTCCCAAATTCAAATAATAGAGGTACGGTTGCATTGCAGTTAGTTCATTCAGATTTGATTAGGCCGACGAAAATACCCAATTATTCTGGTTGTCATTATGTTATGGTTATAGTGGACGATTTTACTCGGTTCACTTGGGTGTATTTTTTGGAGGCTAAAAGTGAGGCTTTCTCCAAGTTTATTCAGTTCAAGGAGCTAGTGGAGAAAGAATTTATGCTGCCGATAGAGTGTTTTCGCACAGATAATGGGGGAGAATATATGTCTGATCAATTTCAGACATATTGCAAAGAGCATAGCATTCAACGCCTTACATCTATGTGCTTGTCTTGGCTGCATGCAAAGAATCTTCCAAAGGAGCTTTGGGCAGCAACTATTCAGTCAGCTTGTCACGTCATAATTCGTAAACCCAATGTGAGTTATGTTCGAGTTTTTGGGTCAATTTGTTATGTTCATGTTCCAAAGATTAGGCGTTGTATATTTGTTGGATATGGTACTCACAGAAAAAGATGGAGATGCATGGATCCAAATAGAAGAGAAAAATTTATTTTTCGAGATGGTTTGTCTATTGGTTTTAAAATGAAGAGTTTCGATGAAGCGAGACATTTTCTTGGCTTGAAGGTTGAAAAGCCAGGTGGATACTTTGTCTCACAGAAAGGGTATGCAAATACTTTGTTAACTCGGTTTGACATGAAGAAGTCAAAATCAATTACTACTCCTATGAAGTTATCCTTGGAAGTTGCTGATATATTTAACAAGACGCATGGTAAATCCATGTATGAAGAATTCAGGATTGGAGTTGGTGTTGTTGATCGTATGTTTGCACTAAGGGGGACTGTTAAAAATTAGTGCAAACTATTTATTTATTTAATTTAATTTAAATCTTATAGTGACATGTGTGTGGTTATAATTGAGAGAAAATGTGTTAGTGGGATTAGTGACATGTGTGTGGTTATAACGGAGAGAAAATGTGTTAGTGGCCTAATGAGATTATGACAGAGAATTACAAGGTTAGTGGGTTAATTTACTAATTAATTTACTATATAATGTTTGTAACATTTTCAATTCAAGATATCGAATTATCAAACTCAATTGATATAATTCTTTCCTTCGTGCCATTTCTCTTCTGTTTCCACACTTCCCGTTATCTTCGTTTTGTTACACCCTTGCAAACTTGATCAATTCTTCTTCAAACTAAAGGTAGGGATGCACCAAACTCCTCCAACGATTTTGTAAAGATGTGAGCAAATTGATCTTGAGAGGGCACATATCTAGTGATTGGAGAGCGCTTAATGGTCACGTATGTTTCCTCGAACAAATAATAATAATCTAACTCGACATGTTTTGTTCAAACATGAATGACACAAGATTAATAGACATGTGTACTCATGTTAAAAAAAAAAAAGTTGAGGTGGTTTTAGTAGAGTAAAATGTGCATATATTTCAGCAAAAAGGATATCCATGTTAATTTTGTAGTTTTGTATGTCATGGCTCAAAACTCAACCTTGAGTTTGATCTAGAGTCAGTTGTTGCTAAACCTTCGTGGTTTTGTTTTTTAGTTTCACTCAAGTCTCATATATAATTATTCTCACTTATTTTCACTTATATATCATGAATCAATCTCTTTCTTAACCAAGAAGAGACTTTGGTACTCCTAACACTTTTTAAGGATAAAAATGAAATTTTTGAAAGTTCATAAACATAGTTAAAAGTTACCAATGAAATTTTTGAAAGTTCATAAACATAGTTAAAAGTTACCTTAAAATTCAAGGGCATTTTATATAATTTAACCATATAAAAAATGAACCAATTCAAAAAGGGTAAAAACTTAAATTGCAATTTTCCACTAAGTTTCAATTTAGTCTTTATAATAATTTTTTACACTGTTTCTTTAACCACCCGAAAAATCATTTCCTTCTTATTTTGAACGTGAAGCTCATTTCTTTTTCTCTTGAACGTGAAGCTTAGCTTAATGCAATCAATTAAGTTTATTTGTAATTACGATATTTCTACCATAATACTTAATTGGAAGGCTTTCTTCAGTTATCTTCTTTTAAATCTCTCTTCTCTGATCAATGAAGTATATTTAAAAAAAAAAAAATACTAGTAATTAAATAGAATTCATGTCATGAATCCAAGCATCGACTCCGTGGATAAAACATCAATTCTCACCCCCTAAAAGTTTATGGTTTGTTCCACCTACCTTGCCATCAGGGGCTGACCTTTGAAGGGACTAGGGGGGCCACGACATCCCCAAAGTTTTTTATTTTCTTATACAAGTTAGCAAAAATAATACCTTAAATATATATTATTGTTATTAAATATATTTTGCCCTCCAAATTAACCAACTTTTATTCTGCTGTGCATGATATGTATTTTGTTGTGCGTGAGTTTGAAACTCAACCATAACAATGATTTATTTGTTTTACATTTCTTTTTTTAAAAAAACTATCCTATTTTTTTAGTATTTACTTTAATAAGATTTTTTTTAATTGAAATATTATTTTAGTCATTGTAATTTCAAATATCTAAATTTAGTACTCTTCATACTTTAAACAAATATTTAAATTAACTCTTAGTATTAGTTTATTTATTAACATTTTCAAGAGTAATTTAGACTATATTAACATCCTTTTATAAATTTTGGAAACATATTCATGTTATATTGTGTTTTTTCTTGAATAATTTTTTAAAAAAAATATCTAATAAATCTTTGAACTTTCAATTTTGTGTTTAATAGACCCACGAACTTCAAAAAGAGTTCAATATATTTTTCAACTTTCAATTTTGTATCTAATTGGTACTCAACTTTTCAAGTTTAAGTCTAATATATCCTTGTCTTTATTGAACATTTTTTAAAATCTAGGAAATCATTAGAAACAAAATTGAAAGTACTAGGAATCGATTCAACACGTTTAAAGTTTAGGGACGCATTAAAGACATCATCAATGAAGTATCTTTTTCAAAAAAAAAAACAAAAAAAAGTTTAGGGACGCATTAAAGACTTTATAAATTTCAGGGACTGATTAAAAAAAAAATATTATAAATATAGAGATAGCAAAATTATATGATGACCGTAAGTCTTTGATACACTTACATATGTTTATCACTATGACTTTTTTTTAATGTCAAAGAATGTGAATTCGAACCTCTGGATTTTTTGCGATTTTTTTTAATATTTATATAGTATAATTTTTTGGCGCCCTCAAACATCAATGTCTAGGCCGCCCCGGCTTGCCATTGTCGAATTCAAAAATAAAATAAAATAAAATAAAATAAATGCCAAAATATTAATCAATATATGGCCATGACAAAGATAATTTATGAGATTTGATTAAAACTTATAAAGTTATAGCAATCTAACTAGGGCTAAGCCATACTAAAAAAAAAAACAAAAGCTAAGCCTAAACAATAAGAACCAAACTCAATTAAATTTACAACTATGTTTTTAATATATTGATCATATTATAAACGACAAATATTTTCATGAGACCTCAACAATGCAAAACATCACACAAAGGACACAAAACGCACACTGCCAAAGAAAACAATAGCGTTTGCCATACATTTTTTCAGATACCCAAGGCCACCTACAACATGACATTGTGAATGATGTGTGCAAAAATAAGGTATTTGCAGCCATGCAATCTGAAGAATGTCTCAATATTTCTTCCCCTCCTCCTCGTACGTGTCTCTCCTTCACCACCTTTATTTCTTCTATAAATCCTTCAAACACAATCCATTCTTTTCTCATCTCATCCAACATCATCAATCATGGGAAATCCACTTTTTCTTTCTATTTCCCTCTGTTTCTTAGTCCTCTTCAATGGCTGCCTAGCAACCAACCAAAACATCCACCGCAGGCGCTTCGGCGAGGGTCAGCGCCGGTACCGCGAGTGCCGACTCGACAGGCTCGAGGCCCTCGAACCCTCCAAACGCATTGAGGCCGAAGGTGGCGTCATTGAAATGTGGGATCCCAACCACGAGCAGTTCCAGTGCGCTGGTGTGGCTGTTCAGAGATATACAATTGATCCTAATGGCCTTCTGCTTCCTCAGTACACCAATGCCCCACGACTTATCTACATTGAAAGAGGTACTCATTTGGAGTTTTAGATCTTATATATTTGAAATTTTAGGTATGGCTTGATAACTATTTGGTTTTTGAAAATTTAACTTACGAACACTATTTTCACGAATTTCTTTGTTTTGTTATCAATATTTTACCTATGTTTTCAAAATACAAGCAAAATTTTGAAAACTAAAACCCCCAAATTTCAAAAATTGAAATGCCTGTTTCCTTACAAAGATGAAAATTATTGTAAAGAAAATATGAAAAAAAAACATACAATTTTTAAAAGAATAAAACTCAAATGATTATCAAAACAGACGTGAGTTTTATGAGCTTATAATATGTTGTGGAGCAGGTAGGGGGTTCAAGGGAGTTGTACTTCCGGGTTGCCCTGAAACGTACCAAGAATCTCAGCAGTCGGCCGGGGAGTTCCGAGACCGCCACCAGAAGGTCCACCATGTTCGTGCCGGTGACCTCTTCGCTGTGCCTGCTGGTTCTGCACATTGGACCTACAATGATGGCAATGAGAAACTTGTTGCCATTGTTCTTCTTGACGTCGGTAACCATGCAAACCAACTTGACTTCCAACCTAGGGTAAGACAACTCAAAACTATAGCCTTTTCAAAGTATAGCTTTCTTGGTTTCTAACTATATTTATGAAGAAAATATGCATATACCTAAACTACCACTTATCATGATACTACTATGAATATAAAGCCCTAAAGAAATGATATTGCAGGGTTCAAATTATGTTGACAAGTTTTAAGTTGATGAGTTACGATAAATTTAATTTATTTACGGTTAACAATGCAGTCATTCTACTTAGCCGGAAATCCGGAGGAGGAGTTCCCCGAATCGAGAACAGACCGAGAGCGCGAGCAGGGACGACGCAGCACTCGCCGAGAAGGATCAAGCACCAAGAACAACATCTTCCATGCCTTTGACGACAGAGTCCTAGCAGAAATTCTCAACATAAACGAAGAGACGGCAAGGAAGCTCCGCGGAGAAGACGACTTCAGGCGCAACATCATCAAGGTTGAGGGAAAGCTTGAGGTGATCAGGCCACCAAGATCACGAGGAGGACGCGAAGGAGAGGAGCGACAATGGGAAGAGGAACAAGAGGAGGAGAGAGAGAGAGAGCATGAGCGCCAGCAACGCCGCCGATGGGCCGATAATGGTTTGGAAGAAACCATTTGCTCTTTGAGACTGAAGGAAAACATTGGTGATGCTTCACGCGCCGATATCTACACGCCTGAGGCTGGTCGTCTAAGCACCACCAATAGCTACCGCTTCCCCATCCTCCGCTGGCTTCAGCTCAGCGCTGAGCGCGGTGTTCTTTACAAAGTAAGTATTTAACAATCGATCGACATCATTCCTATTTTCGCTTGCATCAAATAGAAAGTTGACATAATCTGGATGGTTTGTTTTTTTACAGAATGCGATGTATGTTCCACACTGGAACCAGAACGCACACAGCGTAATATTCGTAACAAAAGGGCGAGCGAGAGTACAAGTGGTTGATGACAGAGGCCAAACCGTGTTCGACGGCGAGCTACAACAACACCAAGTTCTAGTGGTTCCACAAAACTTCGCCCTAGTGAAAAAGGCAAGCGAGGAAGGGTTCGAGTGGGTTTCATTCAAGACCATCGACAACGCTCAGATCAGCTCACTCGCCGGCCGCACCTCCGCCATGAGGGCATTCCCTGTTCAAGTCATTTCTAGCGCCTACAGAATCTCGACCGAAGAGGCTCGCAAGCTCAAATTCAATAGGGAAGAGACCACTTTGTTGCCCCCAAGAAGGTCATCAGCCCGCAGGGCAAACCCAGTAGAAGCCATGTAAAGTGCTTGCCTTGGTTTGCAAGGAACGGCCAATTTTGGCTTTTGATTTTATGGTGTAATAATTTACGGTTTAAAACTTTGAAATAATCATAATAAAATGAGGTATTTATAGCCAACGAAATTCCTATGTTAAAAATAGCTTAAAATTTTCGCACAAAAAATCAATTTATACTCCTAAATTTTTGTAGTTACCCCTCAATTTTTGTAGGTTTTATCCATTAAAACTCTAAATGATACTTCATTAATGAGTGAGAAGGAAGACAATGGAGAGGCTAGAGAAAAGCCTTCCAATTAAGTAAAGATAAGCTGTAATTACAAAACAATTTAGATTTCAAGCACCACGTGACAACATTGAGGATGATGCCTTCCCAAGGTTGAGAGATGGTCTTGGAAATATCGTCGAGATTTTGTTGTTCTACTCCAACCAAATGTTCCATAAAATTGAGCCAAAAATATTGTTCCAAAGAATATTTGAAGCAGAGAGAGATGATAAGGCTTTGAGAAACGAAGGAGTCGAAGCTGGGGCTAACATTCTTGTCTAACATTCTGGATTCATTTAATAACTCAAAATGAATAATTTTGTGTATTTAAATAAAACTCAAAACTTTCGTAAGTAAATCAAAACAAACTCAATTCCACAATTCTACAAGCAGTGGTTTTTACTCATTTAAACTACATGTAGGTGACTAATTTGATAAGGAAATAAAGTTGGAACCATGCTAATCAATCTTGCTGATTGATTGTTTAGCCTAAACTAAATTTTAAGAAAAGAAAACTAACGGCCACTTAAGTTGTACTAAATGTCTGAACTCCAACTTTCTCGATGATTTGTAAAGATGTCACCAAGTTGAGATCTTGAGAGGGCACATATCTAGTGATTGGAGAGCGCTAATGGTCACTTATGTTTACTGGTGAACGGGTTGTCGAGACCCGCCAAATTAATGTTTATAAACTGGTATCGATTGTAACTTGTAGAACAAACAGTGGTAACTTGTAGAACAAACAGTGGTAACCAGGTCGATCTCAGGGAACCGAAAATTAACTTCTCCTAATTACTTTCTATTTGCCTCAATTAAAGAAAATTGTTTACCTCAAGAATTTGAGAAATTTATCTCAACTCCGTCATAAGATTTATATGAAAATATTTTATTTTTAAACATATTAGTTTTTTATTTTTAGAAGTGATTGGGAGAATTTTCGTATGTTTGCACAAGAGTCGAAACTCTACAAAAGTCACATTACTCAGCCCTTGAAATAAATACGATTTTATTTAGTAAACATTTATTTTTAAACAAAATTATTAATTATAGATTATAATGCGAAATTGAAATTTATTTGGAAAATTCCAATTAAAGGCAAAGTTTAAATTCATTGAAATATGTATTAAAATAAATAATTAAAATTTATTTACAAGACTTAAATTAAGGTCAAATTGTCTTAAAATCTTAAATTTAAAAAGGAAAACATGTCATAACTTTAATTGAAAAATAAAATGTCAAACATTAATTTGGAGGTCAAATATCAAAAATTGTAAGTAGATAAATAATACGGAGCAGTTTTTTATTTAAACATGCAATGACAAACTTGTAAATAATATAAAAGTAATGATATTTGGTAAATAACATGAAAAACCTAAAAAAAGACCTTCTTCCTGAATCGAGTCTATCGTCGTTTGTGTCTTCCATCACCATGAGGGAGTTGTCATTCGTTCAAGCTCGTGGTTCGTCGTCGTCGTGCTCGTGGTTGCCGATTTCAGATGATAGTTGGATGAAGATGGTGGTTGTTGGTTTTTTTGCCTGAGATAGAAATGGAGAAAAGAGAAAGTTATTTTAAATTAGTCAAATAAAAGTTTTGACCATCAAAACTAACATTTTCTCTCCAATTGGGTAGCCTTTCGCTCTAATATTTTTTTGTCATTCTCCTGGAGCCTTTCGCTTTGATCTTCTTTTATCGTCCTCTCTTTTTACCTATTTCTCTTGGTCCGTATTTATAGGCCTTTGAAAACCGCATCAAAGGTAAAAATCTTAATGAATTTATTTCTCGAAATATTTTCTCAATTGAAATAGATTTTAAGCCAAAAATGAAAAAAAATATTTTATATCATAAATGAATATCAAATTTTAAACCAAAAATGAATTAAATATTTTATATTCATAAATGAATATCAAATTTTAACCAAAAAAATGAATTAAAGATTTTATATTCATGGAAGTAAATGAATAAATATCAAATTTTATACTCATTAAATGTTAATTTTATTTTTCAAATTAGGTAAAAACGTTTCCAAACAACCAAAATGTTCTTTTTTTGTTATTTTCTTTGAATTTTCGGAATTAATTAAATAAATAAGTGGATTTAAAAAGTTAAAAATGGTTTAAAGAAAAATGACAAAAATACACAAAAATAGGGAAAAATAACTTTAATAATAAGCAAATGGCCGGACCAACTACGGTGTTGCTCATATTTTAAAGGATCAAGATTTACTTTGATGCGATTTAGATCATACGAATTATAACGAACTTAGTTATTTTACTCCAAGCACAGAGTTTGTTTGACCATATTCTAGTACAAACAACCCAATGAATTAACTAGAATCATGCAATCCTAATTAAACTTGACACTTAATTAACTTAGGGTGATCAATCCTAAACCGATTAAATGTCAGTGACGGGAACACTGTGCGAATTACTCTGTCGAATAATCCGATTTATCCCTTACCCAAACTTTATCATGAAAACAATAAACAACTTTACCCCTACCTTTTGCCACCTAGGCTCGAATTACTTAGTCATGCTTAGACCCTCGTTACTTGGTGATTAAGGCATAACATAGGTCTTAATCTTTAACAATCTAACATGCATAACAACTAGGGTGTCAATCCTAATTAGATATGCTTATTAATTTGATACAATCATGGGAATGAGATGCATTGAGATATATAATAAATGCTAAGTTATAAATTAAGAACTAACCCTCACTAATTGCATCAAAGTTATAATCTCTAACCTTAAATTAGAGCAATTACCTTAATTCAATCCAAAATAACAAGTGTGTTTAGCTTTGATACAAGAAAAACAGAGAAAACTAGAAAGAATATGAGTTTTAGCCCTTACAAATCGGAGTTGGGGGAATGGGGAATGACCTTAAAAAAGTTGGAACTTTTCTATTTATACTAAGGCTCTGTTTGGGATTGCGGTAGCTTTTAAAATAATTGCTTCCAACTTTGCTTTTAAAAAAATCAGCTGTTGGATGAATCAAATTAGTGTTTGGTAAATTTTAGTTGTAGACTTAAATAAGTTGGTTATCGTGTTTGGTAAATAAGTATTAAATTATTGTAATTTAACTATAATCACTAAAATAGACATATTATAAAAAATTGTATAAATTTTTTTAAGAAAAAAATAGTAAAGTATTATTTTTAAAAAAATATTTGCATTTGATTTATTAATTTAAAAATTATAAAATAAGATTTGGTGGTGGGAAATAGATACTGGATATAAAATAATTTTTAATTTTGGAAAGATTTGAAAATTGGTTAAAAAAGTGATTGTTAGAGAATCTAAAAGCTACAAATAACAGCTTTTAACGAATTATAAAATAATTTGTTTTACCAAACACAAAAAACGGTTAAGATTTATTTTTAATTACTTTTAACTCTTTCAAACGCAATGTCAAACGGAATTGATTTTAACGAATTATAAAATAATTTGTTTTACCAAACACAAAAAATATTTGAAATTAGGCTCATTGATATGCTTAAAACATCTCGCTCCACCAAACCATTCATCACATTTGGGATAATATATTTGATTAAATAATTTACATAGTATAAACATTCAAAACTACATAGTATAAACATTCAAAACGATTTGTTAAATATTATCCTCTAAAACATTCTTCTAAGCTCTAATCTGATTCAACCCTTGGCAATTAAATTCAACCAAATATATAGTTTAAACACAATAAACTCCTTAACTCACACGACTTAGGAGCTATAAAATAGCACTTTTAAAGTGCTATCATTTACTCAAACATAAATAATAATCTAACTCGACATGTTTTGTTCTAGCATGTTTGAGTACACAAGATTAATAGACATGTGTTGCACTCATGTTTAAAAAAAATGTTGAGGTGGTTTTTAGTAGAGTAATGTGCATATATTTCAGCAAAAAAAGGTTATCCAAGTTAATTTTGTAGTTTTGTTTGTCTTTGGCTCAAACTCCGCCTTTAAATTGGATCTAAAGAGCGTTGTTATTTCTTTGAGAACCATTAATCTTTTAAGGGTAAAAATGAAATTTTTGAAAGTTCATGGACATATAGTTAAAAGTTACCCTAAAATTCACGGGAATTTTGTATAATTTAACATTTTAAAAAAATTAACCAAATCAAAAGGGAAAAAACTTTTCTTGCAATTTTCATTTCGTGCTTATTTTAAATTGTAGGAATTGGACGTATGATTTTAAAAGTTTCAATTTAGTTCTTATAATTTGATTAATTTTATACACTATTATTTTAACCACCCGAAAAATCATTTCCTTTTCTTATTTTTAACTTGAAGCTTAGCTTAATACAATCAATTAAGTTTATTTGTAATTATGATACTGCTACTATAACACTTAATTGAAAGATTTTCATCTACCCTCTCCTTTGTTCTCTCTAATCAATGGAGTATCTTTTTCAAAAAATAAAAACTTGTAACTAAATAGAATACATGTCACGATTCCAAAAGCATTGGCTCCATGGATAAAACATCAATTCTCACCCCAAAAGTTGATGATTTGTTCCTGCCTCCCCGCAATTGTCGAATACAAAAATAAAATAAATGCAAAAATATTAATCAATATATGGCCATGACAAAGATATTTTATGACATTTGATTAAAACTTATAATGTTAAAGAGTAGGAATCTCCTTTTAAAAAAAAAAAAAAAATTATAGGAATCTAACTAGAGCTAAGCCATACTAAGAAAAAAAAAACTAAGAGCCTAAACAATAAGCACCAAACACAATTAAATTTACAACCAAGTTTTTTCTTGAGACCTCAACAATGCAAAACATCACAAAGGACACAACACGTACACTGCCAAAAAAAAAAAACAATAGCATTTGCCACACATTTTTTCAGATATACCCAAAGCCACCTACAACATGACATTGTGAATGATGTGTTCAAAAATAAGGTATTTGCAGCCATGCAATCTGAAGAATGTCTCAATAATCTTTCTTCCCCTCCTCGTACGTGTCTCTCCTTCACCACCTTTATTTTTTCTATAAATCCTTCAAACACAATCCATTCTTTTCTCATCTCATCCAACATCATCAATCATGGGAAATCCACTTTTTCTTTCTATTTCCCTCTGCTTCTTAGTCCTCTTCAATGGCTGCCTAGCAACCAACCAAAACATCGACCGCAGGCGCTTCGGCGAGGGCCAGCGCCGGTACCGCGAGTGCCGACTCGACAGGCTCGAGGCCCTCGAACCCTCCAAACGCATTGAGGCCGAAGGTGGTGTCATTGAGATGTGGGATCCCAACCACGAGCAGTTCCAGTGCGCTGGTGTAGCTGTTCAGAGATATACAATCGATCCTAATGGTCTTCTCCTTCCTCAGTACACCAATGCCCCACGACTTATCTACGTTGAAAGAGGTACTCATTTGGAGTCTTAGAGCATATATTTGAAATTTTATCTCTAGTTTGATAATTATTTATTTTTTGAAAATTAAACTTATTTACACTATTATCACGAGTTTCTTTGTTTTGTTATCAATTTCTTACCTATGTTTTCAAAATCGAAACAAAATTTTGAAAACAAAAAATTGCTTTTGTATCTAGAATTTTACTAAGAATTCAAATCTTTTCGATAGAAAAGTGAAAATTATTGTAAATAAATGGTGAGAAAATAAACAAAAATCAAATAAATAAAAAATCAAATAGTTATAAACACATAGTCTTAATTATGAATTTTATGAGCTTGTAATATGTTGTGGAGCAGGTAGGGGGTTCAAGGGAGTTGTACTTCCGGGTTGCCCTGAAACGTACCAAGAATCTCAGCAGTCGGCCGCGGAGTTCCGAGACCGCCACCAGAAGGTCCACCATGTTCGTGCCGGTGACCTCTTCGCTGTGCCTGCTGGTTCTGCACATTGGACCTACAATGATGGCAATGAGAAACTTGTTGCCATTGTTCTTCTTGACGTCGGTAACCATGCAAACCAACTTGACTTCCAACCTAGGGTAAGACAACTCAAAACTATAGCCTTTTCAAAGTATATAAGCTTTCTTGGTTTCTAACTATATTTATGAAGAAAATATGCATATACCTAAACTACCACTTATCATGATACTACTATGAATATAAAGCCCTAAAGAAATGATATTGCAGGTTCAAATTATGTTGACAAGTTTTAAGTTGATGAGTTACAATAAATTTAATTTATTTACGGTTAACAATGCAGTCATTCTACTTAGCCGGAAATCCGGAGGAGGAGTTCCCCGAATCGAGATCAGACCGAGAGCGAGAGCAGGGACGACGCAGCACTCGCCGAGAAGGATCAAGCAACAAGAACAACATCTTCCATGCCTTTGACGACAGAGTGCTAGCAGAAATTCTCAACATAAACGAAGAGACGGCAAGGAAGCTCCGCGGAGAAGACGACTTCAGGCGCAACATCATCAAGGTTGAGGGAAAGCTCGAGGTGATCAGGCCACCAAGATCACGAGGAGGACGCGAAGGAGAGGAGCGACAATGGGAAGAGGAACAAGAGGAGGAGAGAGAGAGAGAGCATGAGCGCCAGCAACGCCGCCGATGGGCCGATAATGGTTTGGAAGAAACCATTTGCTCTTTGAGACTGAAGGAGAACATTGGCGATGCTTCACGCGCTGATATCTACACCCCGGAGGCTGGTCGAATCACCACAACCAATAGCTACCGCTTCCCCATCCTCCGCTGGCTTCAGCTCAGCGCTGAGCGCGGTGTTCTTTACAAAGTAAGTATTTAACAATTCGCTATTATCAAATAGTATAAGATCACATATCATATTTATTTTAACATAATCTGGATGGTTTGTATTATTGCAGAATGCGATGTACGTTCCACACTGGAACCAGAACGCACACAGCGTAATATTCGTAACAAGAGGGCGAGCGAGAGTACAAGTGGTTGATGACAGAGGCCAAACCGTGTTCGATGGCGAGCTACAACAACACCAAGTTCTAGTGGTTCCACAAAACTTCGCCCTAGTGAAAAAGGCAAGCGAGGAAGGGTTCGAGTGGGTTTCATTCAAGACCAGCGACAACGCCCAGATCAGCTCACTCGCCGGCCGCACCTCCGCCATGAGAGCATTCCCTGTTCAAGTCATTTCTAGCGCCTACAGAATCTCGACCGAAGAGGCTCGCAAGCTCAAATTCAATAGGGAAGAGACCACTTTGTTGCCTCCAAGCAGGTCATCACCACGCAGGGCAAACCCAGTAGAAGCCATGTAAAGTGCTTGCCTTGGTTTGCAAGGAACTGCCAATTTTGGCTTTTGATTTTATGGTGTAATAATTTACAGTTTAAAGCTTTGAAATAATCATAATAAAATGAGGTATTTATAGCCAACGAAATTCCTATGTTAAAAATAGCTTAAAAATTTAGCAAAAAAAAATCAATTTATACCCCTAAATTTTTTTTTTTTTTTTTTTTTTTTTTGTAGGTTTTATCCATTAAAACTCTAAATGAATAATTTTTTTGAAAATGATACTTTCTTTATTGAGTGAGAAGGAAGACAATGGAGAGGCTAGATAAAAGCCTTCCAATGAGGTTCTAGGTTCAATCTCTCACTCCAACATGTTGTCAAAAAAAAAAAAAAAAAAAAAAAAAAAAAAACCTTTTCAACACGTAAGTAAAGATAAGCTGTAATTACAAAACAATTTAGATTTCAAGCACGAGACAACATTGAGGATGATGTCTTCCCAAGGTTGAGAGATGGTCTTGGAATTATTGTTCCATAAAATTGGGCCAAAAATATTGTTCCAAAGAATATTTGAAGTAGAGAGAGATGATAAGGCTTTGAGAAACGAAGGAGTCCAAGCTACTTGGGGGGAGGGGCTAACATTCTAGGCTAACATTATGGATTCATTTGATAACTCAAAATGAATAATTTTGTGTATTTAAATAAAACTCAAAACTTTCGTAAGTAAATCAAAACAAACTCAATTCCACAATTCTACAAGCAGTGTTTTTACTCATTTAAACTACATGTAGGTGACTAATTTGATAAGGAAATAAAGTTGGAACCATGCTAATCAATCTTGCTGATTGATTGTTTAGCCTAAACTAAATTTTAAGAAAAGAAAACTAACGGCCACTTAAGTTGTACTAAATGTCTGAACTCCAACTTTCTCGATGATTTGTCCAATGATTTGTAAAGATGTCACCGTTGAGATCTTGAGAAGGGCACATATCTAGTGATTGGAGAGCGCTAATGGTCACTTATGTTTACTGGTGAACGGGTTGTCGAGACCCGCCAAATTAATGTTTATAAACTGGTATCGATTGTAACTTGTAGAACAAACAGTGGTAACCAGGTCGATCTCAGGGAACCGAAAATTAACTTCTCCTAATTACTTTCTATTTGCCTCAATTAAAACAGTAAATAAAATGGGGGGGAGTTTGCTTAAAGTAAAACTAATTAGACATGCAGAAATTTAACTAACTGGAAATTAAAGAGCAAGGAAATAAAATTGTAACATGTGTCACGCAACGTCATCGCGACGTGGAGCGACCGACGTCCTATTTCAAGGGTTTTGGTTTAAGTATAAAAGAGATGGAGTCACCACAAATCATTTTGGGTGTGATTGGTCACCTTAAAAAGAAAATTGGTCTACAAAAAGAGAAATTAGATTCGGGGGTCGTTTGAGTGTAGGGAAGGTATTAGCACCCTACAACACCCGTTAAAAACGGTAGTCATATTTTATCTTATATTATCCAGTTAATTTTAAAACGTCCTTAATTTGAGAAAATAAATAATAGTTTATTACAAAAAATAATGTCCCATCCAATCAAACTTTAACTTTAAAAATAAAGTAAGAGTTTTGATGTATTGAGGAAAAATTATCCTTAGTTAATTATTATATTAAATTTCCTTTTATTTAAAGAAAATTGTTTACCTCAAGAATTTGAGAAATTTATCTCAACTCCGTCATAGGATTTATATGATAATATTTTATTTTTAAACATATTAATTTGTTATTTTTAGAAGGGATTTGGAGGATTTTCGTGTGTTTGCACGAGAGTCGAAACTCTACGAAAGTCACATTACTCCGCCCTCGAAATAAATACGATTTTATTTAGTAAACATTTATTTTTAAACAAAATTATTAATTATAGATTATAATGCGAAATTGAAATTTATTTGGAAAATTCCAATTAAAGGCAAAGTTTAAATTCATTGAAATATGTATTAAAATAAATAATTAAAACTTATTTACAAGACTTAAATTAAGGTAAAATTGTCTTAAAATCTTAAATTAAGGTAAAATTGCACGAGAGTCGAAACTCTACGAAAGTCACATTACTCAGCCCTCGAAATAAATACGATTTTATTTAGTAAACATTTATTTTTAAACAAAATTATTAATTATACATTATAATGCGAAATTGAAATTTATTTGGAAAATTCCAATTAAGGCAAAGTTTAAATTCATTGAAATATGTATTAAAATAAATAATTAAAACTTATTTACAAGACTTAAATTAAGGTAAAATTGTCTTAAAATCTTAAATTTAAAAAGGAAAACATGTCATAACTTTAATTGAAAAATAAAAGGTCAAACATTAATTTGGAGGTCAAATATCAAAAATTGTAAGTATATAAATAATACGGAGCAGTTTTTTAATTAAACATGCAATGACAAACTTGTAAATAATATAAAAGTAATGATATTTTGTAAATAACATGAAAAACCTAAAAAAAGACCTTCTTCCTCAATCGAGTCTATCGTCGTTTGTGTCTTCCATCACCATGAAGGGAGTTGTCGTTCGTTCAAGCTCGTGGTTCGTCGTCGTCGTGCTCGTGGTTGCCGATTTCAGATGATAGTTGGATGAAGACGGTGGGGTTGTTGTTTTTTTTACATGAGATAGAAATGGAGAAAAGAGAAAGTTATTTTAAATTAGTTAAATAAAAGTTTTGACCATTAAAACTAACATTTTCTCTCCAATTGGGTAGCTTTCGCTCTAATATTTTTTTGTCATTCTCCTGGAGCCTTTCGCTTTGATCTTCTCTTATCGTCCTCTCCTTTTACCTATTTCTCTTGGTCCGTATTTATAGGCCTTTGAAAACCGCATCAAAGGTAAAAATCTTAATGAATTTATTTCTCGAAATATTTTCTCAATTGAAATAGATTTTAAGCCAAAAATGAAAAAAGTATTTTATATCATAAATGAATATCAAATTTTAAACCAAAAATGAATTAAATATTTTATATTCATAAATGAATATCAAATTTTAACCAAAAATGAATTAAAGATTTTATATTCATTGAAGTAAATGAATAAATATCAAATTTTATACTCATTAAATGTTAATTTTATTTTTCAAATTAGGTAAAAACGTTTCCAAACAACCAAAATGTTCTTTTTTTTTTGTTTGTTATTTTCCTTGAATTTTCGGAATTAATTAAATAAATAAATAAATAAGTGAATTTAAAAAGTTAAAAATGGTTTAAAGAAAAATGACAAAAATACACAAAAATAGGGAAAAATAACTTTAATAATAAACAAATGGCCGGACCAAATACGGTGTCTACAATGGCTCATAATTTAAGGGATCAAGATTTACTTTGATGCGATTTAGATCATAGGAATTATAACGAACTTAAGTTATCACTTAATTAACTTAGGGTGATCAATCATAAACCGATTAAATGTCAGTGACGGGAACACTGCGACGAATTACTCTGTCGAATAATCTGATTTATCCCTTACCCAAACTCTATCATGAAAACAATAAGCAACTTTACCCCTACCGGTACCCTTTGTCACCTAGGCTCGAATTACTTAGTCATGCTTAGACCCTCGTTACTTGGCGATTAAGGCATAACAAATAGGGCGTCAATCCTAATTAGATATGCTTGTTAATTTGATACAATCATAGGAATGAGATGCATTGAGATATATAATAAATGCTAATTAAGTTATAAATTAAGAACTCACTAATTGCATCAAAGTTATAATCTCTAACCTTTTTTTTTTTTTTTGATTACATTGGGGGTGGGGGGATTCGAACCACAGACCTTGTGGTCGTCAACTGATACATATGCCAGCTGAGCTATGCTCGCTTTGGCGTTATAATCTCTAACCTTAAATTAGAGCAATTACCTTAATTCAATCCAAAATAACAAGTGTGTTTAGCTTTGATACAAGAAAAAGATAGAAAACTAGAAAGAATATGAGTTTTAGCCCTTACAAATCGGAGTTGGGGGAATGGGGAATGACCTAAAAAAGTTAGAACTTTTCTATTTATACTAAGTCGTAGCGTGTACAACCCGGTGTAAATGGGCGTTTTTATACATAATTGTTGTCCTCCCCCGTATTTGAAATTAGGCTCATTGATATGCTTAAAACATCTTGCCCCACCAAACCATTCATCACATTTGGGATAATATATTTGATTAAATAATTTACATAGTATAAACATTCAAAACAATTTGTTAAATATTATCCTCTAAAACATTCTTCTAAGCTCTAAAGTAATGATCTGATTCAACCCTTGGCAATTAAATTCAACCAAATATATATAGTTTAAACACAATAAACTCCTTAACTCACAAGACTTGGGAGCTATAAAATAGCACTTTTAGAGTGCTATCATTTACTCAAACATAAATAATAATCTAACTCGACATGTTTTGTTCTAGCATGTTTGAGTACACAAGATTAATAGACATGTGTTGCACTCATGTTTAAAAAAAATGTTGAGGTGGTTTTTAGTAGAGTAATGTGCATATATTTCAGCAAAAAAAGGTTATCCAAGTTAATTTTGTATAGTTTTGTTTGTCTTTGGCTCGAAACTCCGCCTTTAAATTGGATCTAAAGAGCGTTGTTATTTCTTTGAGAACCATTAATCTTTTAAGGGTAAAAATGAAATTTTTGAAAGTTCATGGACATATAGTTAAAAGTTACCCTAAAATTCAAGGGAATTTGGTATAATTTAACATTTTAAAAAAATGAACCAAATCAAAAGGGAAAAAAAAATTCTTGCAATTTTCATTTCGTGCTTATTTTAAATTGTAGGAATTTGACGTATGATTTTAAAAGTTTCAATTTAGTTCTTATAATTTGATTAATTTTATACACTATTATTTTAACCACCCGAAAAATCATTTCCTTTTCTTATTTTTAACTTGAAGCTTAGCTTAATACAATCAATTAAGTTTATTTGTAAATTATGATACTGCTACTATAACACTTAATTGAAAGATTTTCATCTGCCCTCTCCTTTGTTCTCTCTTCTCTCTAATCAATGGAGTATCTTTTTCAAAAACTAAAAACTTGTAACTAAATAGAATACATGTCACGATTCCAAAAGCATTGGCTCCATGGATAAAACATCAATTCTCACCCCAAAAGTTGATGATTTGTTCCTGCCTCCCCGCAATTGTCGAATACAAAAATAAAATAAATGCAAAAATATTAATCAATATATGGCCATGACAAAGATATTTTATGACATTTGATTAAAACTTATAATGTTAAAGAGTAGGAATCTCCTTTAAAAAAAAAAAAAAAATTATAGGAATCTAACTAGAGCTAAGCCATACTAAAAAAAAAAAAAAACTAAGAGCCTAAACAATAAGCACCAAACACAATTAAATTTACAACCAAGTTTTTTCTTGAGACCTCAACAATGCAAAACATCACAAAGGACACAAAACGTACACTGCCAAAAAAACAATAGCATTTGCCACACATTTTTTCAGATACCCAAAGCCACCTACAACATGACACATTGTGAATGATGTGTGCAAAAATAAGGTATTTGCAGCCATGCAATCTGAAGAATGTCTCAATCTTTCTTCCCCTTCCTCCTCGTACGTGTCTCTCCTTCACCACCTTTATTTCTTCTATAAATCCTTCAAACACAATCCATTCTTTTCTCATCTCATCCAACATCATCAATCATGGGAAATCCACTTTTTCTTTCTATTTCCCTCTGCTTCTTAGTCCTCTTCAATGGCTGCCTAGCAACCAACCAAAACATCGACCGCAGGCACTTCGGCGAGGATCAGCGCCGGTACCGCGAGTGCCGACTCGACAGGCTCGAGGCCCTCGAACCCTCCAAACGCATTGAGGCCGAAGGTGGCGTCATTGAGATGTGGGATCCCAACCACGAGCAGTTCCAGTGTGCTGGTGTAGCTGTTCAGAGATATACAATTGATCCTAATGGTCTTCTCCTTCCTCAGTACACCAATGCCCCACGACTTATCTACATTGAAAGAGGTACTCATTTGGAATCTTACAGCATATATATTTGAAATTTTAGCTCTAGTTTGATAACTATTTAATTTTGAAAACAAAAATTTGCTTTTGTTTCTAGAATTTTGTTAAGAATTCAAATCTTTCGATAGAAAGATGAAAATTATTGTAAAGAAATTGTGAGAAAATAAACAAAAATCAAAAAATCAAAAATCAAATGGTTATAAACAAGCCTTAATGATGAGTTTTATGAGCTTATAATATGTTGTGGAGCAGGTAGGGGGTTCAAGGGAGTTGTACTTCCGGGTTGCCCTGAAACGTACCAAGAATCTCAGCAGTCGGCCGGGGAGTTCCGAGACCGCCACCAGAAGGTCCACCATGTTCGTGTCGGTGACCTCTTCGCTGTGCCTGCTGGTTCTGCACATTGGACCTACAATGATGGCAATGAGAAACTTGTTGCCATTGTTCTTCTTGACGTCGGTAACCATGCAAACCAACTTGACTTCCAACCTAGGGTAAGACAACTCAAAACTATAGCCTTTTCAAAGTATAGCTTTCTTGGTTTCAAACTATATTTATGAAGAAAATATGCATATACCTAAACTACCACTTATCATGATACTACTATGAATATAAAGCCCTAAAGAAATGATATTGCAGGGTTCAAATTATGTTGACAAGTTTTAAGTTGATGAGTTACAATAAATTTAATTTATTTACGGTTAACAATGCAGTCATTCTACTTCCTCAGTACACCAATGCCCCACGACTTATCTACATTGAAAGAGGTACTCATTTGGAGTTTTAGAGCTTATATATTTGAAATTTTAGGTATGGCTTATAACTATTTGGTTTTTGAAAATTTAACTTACGAACACTATTTTCACGAATTTCTTTGTTTTGTTATCAATATTTTACCTATGTTTTCAAAATACAAGCAAAATTTTGAAAACTAAAACCCCCAAATTTCAAAAATTGAAATGCATGTTTCCTTACAAAGATGAAAATTATTGTAAAGAAAATATGAAAAAAAAAAACATACAATTTTTAAAAGAATAAAACTCAAATGATTATCAAAACAGACGTGAGTTTTATGAGCCTATAATATGTTGTGGAGCAGGTAGGGGGTTCAAGGGAGTTGTACTTCCGGGTTGCCCTGAAACGTACCAAGAATCTCAGCAGTCGGCCGGGGAGTTCCGAGACCGCCACCAGAAGGTCCACCATGTTCGTACCGGTGACCTCTTCGCTGTGCCTGCTGGTTCTGCACATTGGACCTACAATGATGGCAATGAGAAACTTGTTGCCATTGTTCTTCTTGACGTCGGTAACCATGCAAACCAACTTGACTTCCAACCTAGGGTAAGACAACTCAAAACTATAGCCTTTTCAAAGTATAGCTTTCTTGGTTTCTAACAATATTTATGAACAAAATATGAAAATACTTAAACTACCACTTATCATGATATTATTATGAATATAAAGCCCTAAAGAAATGACATTGCAGGGTTCAAATTATGTTGACAAGTTTTAAGTTGATGAGTTACAATAAATTTAATTTCTTTACTGTTAATAATACAGTCATTCTACTTGGCCGGAAATCCAGAGGAGGAGTTCTCCGAATCGAGATCAGACCGAGAGCGAGAGCAGGGACGACGCAGCACTCGCCGTGAAGGATCAAGCAACAAGAACAACATCTTCCATGCCTTTGACGACAGAGTCCTAGCAGAAATTCTCAACATAAACGAAGAGACGGCAAGGAAGCTCCGCGGAGAAGACGACTTCAGGCGCAACATCATCAAGGTTGAGGGAAAGCTCGAGGTGATCAGGCCACCAAGATCACGAGGAGGACGCGAAGGAGAGGAGCGACAATGGGAAGAGGAACAAGAGGAGGAGAGAGAGAGAGCATGAGCGCCAGCAACGCCGCCGATGGGCCGATAATGGTTTGGAAGAAACCATTTGCTCTTTGAGACTGAAGGAGAACATTGGTGATGCTTCACGCGCCGATATCTACACGCCTGAGGCTGGTCGTCTCAGCACCACCAATAGCTACCGCTTCCCCATCCTCCGCTGGCTTCAGCTCAGCGCTGAGCGCGGTGTTCTTTACAAAGTAAGTATTTAACAATCGATCGACATCATTCCTATTTTCGCTTGCATCAAATAGAAAGTTGACATAATCTGGATGGTTTGTTTTTTTACAGAATGCGATGTACGTTCCACACTGGAACCAGAACGCACACAGCGTAATATTCGTAACAAGAGGGCGAGCGAGAGTACAAGTGGTTGATGACAGAGGCCAAACCGTGTTCGACGGCGAGCTACAACAACACCAAGTTCTAGTGGTTCCACAAAACTTCGCCCTAGTGAAAAAGGCAAGCGAGGAAGGGTTCGAGTGGGTTTCATTCAAGACCAGCGACAACGCCCAGATCAGCTCACTCGCCGGCCGCACCTCCGCCATGAGGGCATTCCCTGTTCAAGTCATTTCTAGCGCCTACAGAATCTCGACCGAAGAGGCTCGCAAGCTCAAATTCAATAGGGAAGAGACCACTTTGTTGCCTCCAAGCAGGTCATCACCACGCAGGGCAAACCCAGTAGAAGCCATGTAAAGTGCTTGCCTTGGTTTGCAAGGAACGGCCAATTTTGGCTTTTGATTTTATGGTGTAATAATTTACGGTTTAAAACTTTGAAATAATCATAATAAAATGAGGTATTTATAGCCAACGAAATTCCTATGTTAAAAATAGCTTAAAAATTTCGCACAAAAAATCAATTTATACTCCTAAATTTTTGTAGTTACCCTCAATTTTTGTAGGTTTTATCCATTAAAACTCTAAATGAATAATTTTTTTGAAAATGATACTTCATTAATGATTGAGAAGGAAGACAATGGAGAGGCTAGAGAAAAGCCTTCCAATTAAGTAAAGATATGCTGGAATTACAAAACAATTTAGATTTCAAGCACCACGAGACAACATTGAGGATGATGCCTTCCCAAAGTTGAGAGATGGTCTTGGAATTATCGTCGAGATTTTGTTGTTCTACTCCAACCAAATGTTCCATAAAATTGCGCCAAAAATATTGTTCCAAAGAATATTTGAAGCAGAGAGAGACGGTAAGGCTTTGAGAAACGAAGGAGTCGAAGCTGGAGCTAACATTCTTGTCTAACATTCTGGATTCATTTAATAACTCAAAATGAATAATTTTGTGTATTTAAATAAAACTCAAAACTTTCGTAAGTAAATCAAATTAGACCCTACATTCATGATTGATGTCTTAGTAGTTTGCTTACCCGTTAAAAAGGTTGTTCCCCCATATCCTTTGATAATTGTGCGAGAAAGAAAAGAAAATTTATCCCAAACTCCCTCCAATTGGTTCTCCTTTCCTAAATTAAATCACGTGGTTTCAAATGTGACCAAGACTCTTTATTTTTTTTACCGCTCACCATTAAACAAATTTCTTTGTATATTGATGATTCAAAACAAACTCAATTCCACAATTCTACAAGTAGTGGTTTTTACTCATTTAAACTACATATAGGTGGCTAATTTGATAAGGAAATAAAGTTGGAACCATGCTAATCAATCTTGCTGATTGATTGTTTAGCCTAAACTAAATTTTAAGAAAAGAAAACTAACGGCCACTTAAGTTGTACTAAATGTCTGAACTCCAACTTTCTCGATGATTTGTCCGATGATTTGTAAAGATGTCACCAAGTTGAGATCTTGAGAGGGCACATATCTAGTGATTGGAGAGCGCTAATGGTCACTTATGTTTACTGGTGAACGGGTTGTCGAAACCCGCCAAATTAATGTTTATAAACTGGTATCGATTGTAACTTGTAGAACAAACTGTAGTAACCAGGTCGATCTCAGGGAACCGAAAATTAACTTCTCCTAATTACTTTCTATTTGTCTCAATTAAAACAGTAAATAAAATGGGGGGGAGTTTGCTTAAAGTAAAACTAATTAGACATGCAGAAATTTAACTAACGGAAAATTAAAGAGCAAGGAAATAAAATTGTAACATGTGTGACGCAACGTCATCGCGACGTGGAGCGACCGACGTCCTATTTCAAGGGTTTTGGTTTAAGTATAAAAGAGATGGAGTCGCCACCAATTATTTTGGGTGTGATTCGTCACCTTAAAAATAAAATTGGTCTACGAAAAGAGAAATTAGGTTCGGGGATCGTTTGAGGGGTTATTTAGGGAGGGGGGTTTGTTTGAGAAACTTATTAGAAAAAAGGGGTGGTTTGAGAACTATTTCGAAAAATAGGTTCCTTTTTTTGTCTTATTAGGAGTGCGCGGGTTCAACCCGCGCACTTGGACTGGTCAAAATGCCATTGGACTACGCGTCCTGAAGCCGCGCAAGTGAGTAAACGGACGTTTGTTTGTTTGGCTCTTTGGTTGCGCTTCTTGAAGAAGCGCAACATGTAGAATGCATAACCCGAGGGAGCTGTCAATCAGCCGCCTGACGCCACCTGTCATCTGACGCCGCCTGATGTGACAGCCTGACCTGACGTGACCTAATGTAGTCGCCCACCTAAAGAATGTTAATTTGGTAGATGGGATGCGCGGCTTCAACCCGCGCATCCCTCCCTTTAAAACCTCCAACAACCCTCCTCCCCCTCCTCACAAACCGCGTAACAATCTCCCTCACCTCCTCACAAACAGCTTAACAATCTCCCAAACAAATTTGCTGCCTCTCTCCTCTCCAAAACTCCCCTCTTTTCTTTTCTAATTTTTTTTTTACAGTTCCTCTCAATCTAAGTTTACACTCTCTCTCTAAATTTACAGTCTCTCTACTGTTACAGCTCCACTCCAAAACTCCTCTCTTTTCTTCCCAAAAAAAAAAAAAACAACAACAACATCATGCGGGTTCAAGAATAAATTTTGTTCAAAGGGACAGTGAGAGGATTATATTCGAAAAAATAAATTAGGAGGATTGAATGAAAAAAAAAAAAAAAAACTCTATCCGCGGGTCCAACCAGCGAAGTAGAGGATTTCAGAAAAAAAAAAAAAAAAAAAAAAAAAAAAAAAAAAAAAAAAAAAGTTTTGACCGTTAACGCCATCATAGACACCGTCATAGATGCGCGTCTTCAACATGGGCAGTCCAGTGGCATAATAGAGATGCGCGGGTTGAACCCGCGCACTCCTAATATGATAAAAAAAGAACCTATTTTTCGAAATAGTTCTCAAACCACCCCTTTTTTCTAATAAGTTTCTCAAACAAACCCCCCTCCCTAAATAACCCTCGTTTGAGTGTAGGGAAGGTATTAGCACCCTACAACACCCGTTAAAAACGGTAGTCATATTTTATCTTATATTATCCAGTTAATTTTAAAACGTCCTTAATTTGAGAAAATAAATAATAGTTTATTACAAAAATAATGTCCCATCCAATCAAACTTTAACTTTAAAAATAAAGTAAGAGTTTTGATGTATTGAGGGAAAATTATCCTTAGTTAATTATCATATTAAATTTCCTTTTATTTAAAGAAAATTGTTTACCTCAAGAATTTGAGAAATTTATCTCAACTTCGTCATAGGATTTATATGATAATATTTTATTTTTAAACATATTAATTTGTTATTTTTAGAAGTGATTGGGAGAATTTTCGTGTGCTTGGACGAGAGTCGAAACTCTACGAAAGTCACATTACTCAGCCCTCGAAATAAATACGAGTTTATTTAGTAAACGTTTATTTTTAAACAAAATTATTAATTATAGATTATAATGCGAAATTGAAATTTATTTGGAAAATTCCAATTAAAGGCAAAGTTTAAATTCATTGAAATATGTATTAAAATAAATAATTGAAATCTATTTACAAGACTTAAATTAAGGTAAAATTGTCTTAAAATCTTAAATTTAAAAAGGAAAACATGTTATAACTTTAATTGAAGAATAAAAGGTCAAACATTAATTTGGAGGTCAAATATCAAAAATTGTAAGTAGATAAATAATACGGAGCATTTTTTTAACTAAACATGCAATGACAAACTTGTAAATAATATAAAAGTAATGATATTTTGTAAATAACATGAAAAACCTAAAAAAAGATCTTCTTCCTCAATTGAGTCTATCGTCGTTTGTGTCTTCCATCACCATGAGGGAGTTGTCGTTCGTTCAAGCTCGTGGTTCGTCGTCGTCGTGCTCGTGGTTGCCTATTTCAGATGATAGTTGGATGAAGATGGTGGTTGTTGTTTTTTTTACATGAGATAGAAATGGAGAAAAGATAAAGTTATTTTAAATTAGTCAAATAAAAGTTTTGACCATTAAAACTAACATTTTCTCTCCAATTGGGTAGCTTTAGCTCTAATATTTTTTTGTCATTCTCCTGGAGCCTTTCGCTTTGATCTTCTCTTATCGTCCTCTCCTTTTACCTATTTCTCTTGGTTCGTATTTATAGGCCTTTGAAAACCGCATCAAAGGTAAAAATCTTAATGAATTTATTTCTCGAAATATTTTCTCAATTGAAATAGATTTTAAACCAAAAATGAAAAAAAAAATATTTTATATCATAAATGAATATCAAATTTTAAACCAAAAATGAATTAAATATTTTATATTCATAAATGAATATCAAATTTTAACCAAAAAAAAATGAATTAAAGATTTTATATTTATTGAAGTAAATGAATAAATATCAAATTTTATACTCATTAAATGTTAATTTTATTTTTCAAATTAGGTAAAAACGTTTCCAAACTACCAAAATGTTCTTTTTTTTTTTTTTTTTTTTTTGGTTATTTTCCTTGAATTTTCGGAATTAATTAAATAAATAAATAAATAAGTAAATTTAAAAAGTTAAAAATGGTTTAAAGAAAAATGACAAAAATACACAAAAATAGGGAAAAATAACTTTAATAATAAACAAATGGCCGGACCAAATACGGTGTCTACAATGTGCTCATAATTTAAGGGATCAATATTTACTTTTTTGCGATTTAGATCATAGGAATTATAACGAACTTAGTTATTTTACTCCAAGCACACAGTTTGTTTGACCATATTCTAGGTACAAACAACCCAATGAATTAACTAGAATCATGCAATCCTAATTAAACTTGACACTTAATTAACTTAGGGTGATCAATCCTAAACCGATTAAATGTCAGTGACGGGAACACTGCGACGAATTACTCTGTCGAATAATCCGATTTATCCCTTACTCAAACTCTATCATGAAAACAATAAGCAACTTTACCCCTACCCTTTGTCACCTAGGCTCGAATTACTTAGTCATGCTTAGACCCTCGTTACTTGGCGATTAAGGCATAACATAGGTCTTTATCTTTAACAATCTAACATGCATATAACAACTAGGGCGTCAATCCTAATTAGATATGCTTGTTAATTTGATACAATCATGGGAATGAGATGCATTGAGATATATAATAAATGCTAAGTTATAAATTAAGAACTAACCCTCACTAATTGCATCAAAGTTATAATCTTTAACCTTAAATTAGAGCAATTACCTTAATTCAATCCAAAATAACAAGTGTGTTTAGCTTTGATACAAGAAAAAGAGAGAAAACTAGAAAGAATATGAGTTTTAGCCCTTACAAATCGGAGTTGGGGGAATGGAGAATAACCTAAAAAAGTTGGAACTTTTCTATTTATACTAAGTCGTAGCGTGTACAATCCGGTGTAAATGGGCGTTTTTATACATAATTGTTGTCCTCCCCGTATTTGAAATTAGGCTCATTGATATGCTTAAAACATCTTGCCCCACCAAACCATTCATCACATTTGGGATAATATATTTGATTAAATAATTTACATAGTATAAACATTCAAAACGATTTGTTAAATATTATCCTCTAAAACATTCTTCTAAGCTCTAAACTAACGTAATGACGATCTGATTCAACCCTTGGCAATTAAATTCAACAAAATATATAGTTTAAACACAATAAACTCCTTAACTCACAAGACTTAGGCTCCGTTTGGCATTGCGTTTGAAAGAGTTAGAAGCGATTAAAAATAAATCTTAACCGTTTTTTGTGTTTGGTAAAACAAATTATTTTATAATTCGTTAAAATCAATTTTGCATGACACGTTCATTCAGCTTTCAAAAGCTGTTATTTGTAGCTTTTAGATTCTCTAACAATCACTTTTTTAACAAATTTTCAAATATTTTCAAAATTAAAAATTATTTTATATATCTAGTATCTATTTTCCACCACCAAAATTTATTTTATAATTTTTGTATTAATAAATCAAAAAAATAATACCTTACTATTTTTTTCTTAAAAAAAATTATACAATTTTTTATAATATGTCTATTTTATTTTAGTGATTATAGTTAAATTACAATAATTTAATACTTATTTACCAAACACGATAACCAACTTATTTGAGTCTACAACTAAAATTTACCAAACACTAATTTGATTCATCAAACAGCTGATTTTTTTAAAAGCAAAGTTGGAAGCAATTATTTTAAAAGCTACCGCAATCCCAAACGGAGCCTTAGGAGCTATAAAATAGCACTTTTAGAGTGCTATCATTTACTCAAACATAAATAATAATCTAACTCGACATGTTTTGTTCTAGCATGTGTTTGAGTACACAAGATTAATAGACATGTGTTGCACTCATGTTTAAAAAAAATGTTGAGGTGGTTTTTAGTAGAGTAATGTGCATATATTTCAGCAAAAAAAAGGTTATCCAAGTTAGTTTTGTAGTTTTGTTTGTCTTTGGCTCGAAACTCCGCCATTGAATTGGATCTAAAGAGCGTTGTTATTTCTTTGAGAACCATTAATCTTTTAAGGGTAAAAATGAAATTTTTGAAAGTTCATGGACATATAGTTAAAAGTTACCCTAAAATTCAAGGGAATTTTGTATAATTTAACATTTTAAAAAAATGAACCAAATCAAAAGGGAAAAAAAATTTCTTGCAATTTTCATTTCGTGCTTATTTTAAATGGTAGGAATTGGACGTATGATTTTAAAAGTTTCAATTTAGTTCTTATAATTTGATTAATTTTATACACTATTATTTTAACCACCCGAAAAATCATTTTCTTTTCTTATTTTTAACTTGAAGCTTAGCTTAATACAATCAATTAAGTTTATTTGTAATTATGATACTCTACTATATAACACTTAATTGGAAGATTTTCATCTGCCCTCTCCTTTGTTCTCTCTTCTCTCTAATCAATGGAGTATCTTTTTCAAAAAATAAAAACTTGTAACTAAATAGAATACATGTCACGATTCCAAAAGCATTGGCTCCAAGGATAAAACATCAATTCTCACCCCAAAAGTTGATGATTTGTTCCTGCCTCCCCGCAATTGTCGAATACAAAAATAAAATAAATGCAAAAATATTAATCAATATATGGCCATGACAAAGATATTTTATGACATTTGATTAAAACTTATAATGTTAAAGGGTAGGAATCTCCTTTTAAAAAAAAAAAAAAAAAAATTATAGGAATCTAACTAGAGCTAAGCCATACTAAAAAAAAAAAAAAACCAAGAGCCTAAACAATAAGCACCAAACACAATTAAATTTACAACCAAGTTTTTTCTTGAGACCTCAACAATGCAAAACATCACAAAGGACACAAAACGTACACTGCCAAAAAAACAATAGCATTTGCCACACATTTTTTCAGATACCCAAAGCCACCTACAACATGACATTGTGAATGATGTGTGCAAAAATAAGGTATTTGCAGCCATGCAATCTGAAGAATGTCTCAATCTTTCTTCCCCTTCCTCCTCGTACGTGTCTCTCCTTCACCACCTTTATTTCTACTATAAATCCTTCAAACACAATCCATTCTTTTCTCATCTCATCCAACATCATCAATCATGGGAAATCCACTTTTTCTTTCTATTTCCCTCTGCTTCTTAGTCCTCTTCAATGGCTGCCTAGCAACCAACCAAAATATCGACCGCAGGCGCTTCGGCGAGGGTCAGCGCCGGTACCGCGAGTGCCGACTCGACAGGCTCGAGGCCCTCGAACCCTCCAAACGCATTGAGGCCGAAGGTGGCGTCATTGAGATGTGGGATCCCAACCACGAGCAGTTCCAGTGTGCTGGTGTAGCTGTTCAGAGATATACAATTGATCCTAATGGTCTTCTCCTTCCTCAGTACACCAATGCCCCACGACTTATCTACATTGAAAGAGGTACTCATTTGGAGTCTTACAGCATATATATTTGAAATTTTAGCTCTAGTTTGATAACTATTTAATTTTGAAAACAAAAATTTGCTTTTGTTTCTAGAATTTTGCTAAGAATTCAAATCTTTCAATAGAAAGATGAAAATTATTGTAAAGAAATTGTAAGAAAATAAACAAAAATCAAAAAATAAAAAATCAAATGGTTATAAACAAGCCTTAATGATGAGTTTTATGAGCTTATAATATGTTGTGGAGCAGGTAGGGGGTTCAAGGGAGTTGTACTTCCGGGTTGCCCTGAAACGTACCAAGAATCTCAGCAGTCGGTCGGGGAGTTCCGAGACCGCCACCAGAAGGTCCACCATGTTCGTGCCGGTGACCTCTTCGCTGTGCCTGCTGGTTCTGCACATTGGACCTACAATGATGGCAATGAGAAACTTGTTGCCATTGTTCTTCTTGACGTCGGTAACCATGCCAACCAACTTGACTTCCAACCTAGGGTAAGACAACTCAAAACTATAGCCTTTTCAAAGTATAGCTTTCTTGGTTTCTAACTATATTTATGAAGAAAATATGCATATACCTAAACTACCACTTATCATGATACTACTATGAATATAAAGCCCTAAAGAAATGATATTGCAGTGTTCAAATTATGTTGGACTATTAAGTTTTAAGTTGATGGGTTACAATAAATATTATTTCTTTACTTTTAACAATGCAGTCATTCTACTTGGCCGGAAATCCCGAGGAGGAGTTCCCCGAATCGAGATCAGACCGAGAGGGACAGCAGGGACGACGCAGCACTCGCCGAGAAGGATCAAGCAACAAGAACAACATCTTCCATGCCTTTGACGACAGAGTCCTAGCAGAAATTCTCAACATAAACGAAGAGACGGCAAGGAAGCTCCGCGGAGAAGACGACTTCAGGCGCAACATCATCAAGGTTGAGGGAAAGCTCGAGGTGATCAGGCCACCAAGATCACGAGGAGGACGCGAAGGAGAGGAGCGACAATGGGAAGAGGAACAAGAGGAGGAGAGAGAGAGAGAGCATGAGCGCCAGCAACGCCGCCGATGGGCCGATAATGGTTTGGAAGAAACCATTTGCTCTTTGAGACTGAAGGAGAACATTGGTGATGCTTCACGCGCCGATATCTACACGCCTGAGGCTGGTCGTCTCAGCACCACCAATAGCTACCGCTTCCCCATCCTCCGCTGGCTTCAGCTCAGCGCTGAGCGCGGTGTTCTTTACAAAGTAAGTATTTAACAATCGATCGACATCATTCCTATTTTCGCTTGCATCAAATAGAAAGTTGACATAATCTGGATGGTTTGTTTTTTTACAGAATGCGATGTACGTTCCACACTGGAACCAGAACGCACACAGCGTAATATTCGTAACAAGAGGGCGAGCGAGAGTACAAGTGGTTGATGATAGAGGCCAAACCGTGTTCGACGGCGAGCTACAACAACACCAAGTTCTAGTGGTTCCACAAAACTTCGCCCTAGTGAAAAAGGCAAGCGAGGAAGGGTTCGAGTGGGTTTCATTCAAGACCAGCGACAACGCCCAGATCAGCTCACTCGCCGGCCGCACCTCCGCCATGAGGGCATTCCCTGTTCAAGTCATTTCTAGCGCCTACAGAATCTCGACCGAAGAGGCTCGCAAGCTAAAATTCAATAGGGAAGAGACCACTTTGTTGCCTCCAAGCAGGTCATCACCACGCAGGGCAAACCCAGTAGAAGCCATGTAAAGTGCTTGCCTTGGTTTGCAAGGAACGGCCAATTTTGGCTTTTGATTTTATGGTGTAATAATTTACGGTTTAAAACTTTGAAATAATCATAATAAAATGAGGTATTTATAGCCAACGAAATTCCTATGTTAAAAATAGCTTAAAAATTTCGCACAAAAAATCAATTTATACTCCTAAATTTTTGTAGTTACCCCTCAATTTTTGTAGGTTTTATCCATTAAAACACTCTAAATGAATAATTTTTTTGAAAATGATACTTCATTAATGAATGAGAAAGAAGATAATGGAGAGGCTAGAGAAAAACCTTCCAATTAAGTACAAGGAAAGATATGATGGGAATTTATTGGGAAAAACCCAATATATGATTATTCAAGAATAAATACATTTAATCCAAGAACAATCATGACAAACTTTAGGGATCTAAGCATGAAAGAAAAACTAAATTAAAGAGGATTAGAATTACCTGAAACCATTATATGTGATGAATCCATAGCTTCGTCTTCCTCATCTATGCAACCCAGACCAATCATGGGCAATCAGTTGCATAGCTTATTGGGGACCATAACCTAAACTATATATATGTTGATCCTAGGTTTCCCATAATCCCCTAGAACCAACGGGCTCGTTTCTGCTCAGCAGGCCACACCACTATATTGGGAAGTCTTGGGCCCATAATCAAGATCACTCATATTAAATAGCTTAAATATAATTGCTATTGAATTTGTTACCCATATATTAATTAATTATTTAATTAATTCCAACAATCTCTCACTTGGTCAACAATTTCCTTATTAGCAATTATTAATTTATTTTTTAGTTCACAACTTAATGTTATTTTAAAAATAACTTCCCTTTAATCACAATCTGGTCCATTTTGTATACCAATGAGGAACCAAAACGACTTTTGTCACATGTATGGTCGCAACTCAGCCTTCAATGATCACCACACTAAATATACTCAATGACATGGATCAAGTGTGGAAGAGCAGCATGAAAATTACATGTAAATGTGATCTAAACATGTTTATTTTCAACTGGTCAACTTTATTCTTTAGAGAGATCAAACTTAACTCTTTCTAGCCTTATGTTAAACAACTGTTGGAAAGAAAATGATTCAGAGTAACAAAAATAATTCATCTTCTTTATTCTGCAGAAACAAAATTTTGTGTCTACTTTACGAAAGTACAAACTCTCACTCAACTGACGTACCATAATTTTCACACCTATATGAGCATTATGCTCCCAAAACTTTTGTGTGTGAAATTTCTTAATGAACGTATCCGTAATGATGAAGTTGTATTCCTTTAGACACAATAAAAACTCTGAATTTTCTTTATCAACTAAAGCTTATGATTCTCATAAAGCTTTTGTTGCTATAAATTGAAAAGAATTGCAAATTCTTGTCAAGACAACTTAGTGACAATAATTAAATTTATGAGTTTCTTGCAACACAAAGTGTTATGACCACAAACTTTAATGATAAAACAAACTACTACAAATGACTATTTTTCACTTTTATTTACAGTAATATCTTTTACTCATTTAGTGAACATAACCGGGAAGGTGGATCCTGTTGGCAACTCTTACTATTATCAAAATCAAATTACCTCATGATCTCTACTTTATTTGATTTTTACGAGTGAGCATGTATCATTTTGTTAATTACCTTAAAACTCTTTAGATCCAATTAAAAGTTATAAAAATATTGCCTTTTTGTTATTGATATGAATACGGAAGCGGAAGCGTCTAAACTTCAAGCATGAAATTCTTCATTTCTTTATTCAAGGGACCTTTATTGAGACTAAATTTGTCGTCTTTAATGATTTGAATATTTCTTAGTGCATACAACTTTATTGTAGAAAACTTGGAAGATTTTCTAATCACATAACCTCTTTTGTGAAATCTCAATGTTACTTGAGATTGATCTCACAATATCATTTCACAATATAAAAAGAGATATTCATACAAGCTTTTATCCTATAACTTAGTATTTATCACGTCATAGTCATATTACACTAAGAAAATAATTTTACTCCTACTAAGTCTGTAATTCATAATTATCACTTTTGTATACCTTAGACCTTAAATGTGATCATTAATTAATGAAGCTTATGAAGTTACAAACAAAAAACCTTATTAAGATCACAAATGGAATGAAACCTTTGAAACCTTGTGTTACTAGATCAAGAGTTTCTAAACTATATAGGCTGTCAATCTTTATATTTATTTGACATAACTTTTAAAAATAGTTTTGAAGTGTTATCACAAGTCTCTAAATAATTAATGTCACCCATAATAATTGAAACATAATAACTAGACAATCCCTATATCTTTCAACACACGTTACCTCTTAAAGGCAATATGACAAGATGTCAAATATTGTCATTGTTGTTATTCACCTAATTCTTTGTGACATTAATTCTCTATTTTAAGAGTTAAATCTTTGTTTGATTTAGGGGAAGATAATTGAATCATCTTCCTTTTACTTTTAAGTCAAACTTAAATCTTTATTTGAATTTCTCCCATCTCTTGTGATTACTTTAATAACACTTTTAATAATGTTGAGTTTGTCTTACTTAAATGAGGAGAATCTTAACTAATGTTTCCACATAGAGAAAATAACTCAAATTCTCTTTTCATAAGGATAACATTCCTCATTTTATCTTCCCCTCAAACTCAACATCCTTAAGAAAGTAAAGATATCTAGCAAATGAACCTAAGTGTGAGACTTAATTTTAGAAATCATGAAAATGACTAGTGTACGTAGAGTAACAACAAATAATGTTTAAGTCCAAATTTTTCTTATTGACCTTTAGGACCAATCATTAGTTGGACATCTCTAAATGCAAACATAATGTTAAGCATTTGCCTAGTCTTTAATTGCAAGAGATTTAGTTGTTGTTTTATGTGGTACACCACTTTAACTTTATGTTGCAATCTTAAGTTTTTTCCCAAAGAAGTTAAATGCAAAGATAAATAATTTGTCATACTTCTAACCTCATCTTTATGACCTTTGAATCATTCTATAAGCAACACACTTTACTCAGGTTTGCCTTAAAAAACGTCTTACTTAATGGCTCTATAAATTCTTAAAGAAGTTTAACAAAAGGCCCTAGACAATCTCTACCCAATTCATAGGGTTTCATCACAAGAAACTAATCATATGACTTTCAAGATATCCAGAACTAAAGACCTCTCTGACATCAAACATAAGTGACTTCACTGAGAATATATTTATGAAAATATTAAACAATATTGTTAAGCATTTTAAGAAGCCATATAAAATAGACTATGAAAGATTGTTCAAAGAGAGTAAACCTCTCAATGCACTTAATTATTGACTATTTCATTATTTTCCCCTTAATCCTATTTAATACCGACTCAACAAATTTGTTAAATCAAAAGAACAAATCATCAATGAATAGAAGTAGTAGAGTCTATTCAACACATGGAAGTCTCGACATGCAAACTAAACTAACTTTGTTTAAATCCTAAGTGAGAAGTCAAATTTTCTTTATACATTATGAAAAGAAGTACTAAGAACATATTTTCCAACATGTCCAAATTTTCTATAAAAAAAAATTAGGAGAAATCTCGATCCTAACTTTTAGTGATTTGGACTCATATGTTCAAAATGCAGCTTTGTGTCGACTTTAATTCCTCCTTAAAGAAATAGTTAATTGAGTACATTTTGTTCTTTCATACTTAAAATAATTTTCTTCAGACATATCACCGAAGATTATAGTATACTCCCTTATGTTCCCTTGTTCTTCATTAAGAAACATTTAACCAAAAGTTTAAATGTCTCTTACTTTATGTTTATTTCAGAACAATTTTTATCCTTTAAAGGATCTTCCTAATTATTTCTTCATCAAACATGATTCCCTTGAATAATAAATGTCATCATCATAAAGCTTACGAAGTTAAGATTATTCCATTTTTTTTAAATATAAATCCCAATTAATCTGAATGGGATGTTGCTAAGTAAAAAAAAAAAAAAAAAAATGAAAGTGTTTCTTTATTCATTACAACATGAACAAAAATATTCTCAAAATCAACCAAGGCAATAGTATTTAAAATTTTGAAAAACAACTAATAACTGCTACCAAGAATAAATTAATAATTGCTAATAAGGAAATTGTTGCTCAAGTGGGAGATTGTTGAAATTAATTAAATAATTAATTCATATATGGGCAACAAATTCAATAGCAATTATATTTGAGCTATTTAATAGGCATTTGAGTGATCTTGATTATGGGCCCAAGACTTCCCATATAGTGGTGTGGCCGGTTAAGCAGAAACCAACCTGTTGGTTCTAGGAGATTATGGGAAACCCTAGGATCAATATATATAGTTTAGGTTATGGTCCCCAATAAGCTCTTTAGCCTCCTATTCCCCATCTGATAAAGAGGATTGAAGTGACAGAAATAGGCATTGAATTTTATATAATCATTTTAATGTTTGGATTGAAGTTATTTTTATATGATTAGAAGTGATTTTGAATTATTAATGTTTGGTTTGCTTCAAAAGTGATTTTTAAATTACTAAATTCTTAAAATTATAATTTGTAATATATATATATATATAATATTTATATTGATTTATAAAATTATAATAAACTATTATAGAATTAACTACTCAAATATAATTTTTAAAAAACTACCAAAATATATAATAATAAAAAAAATAAAATTTTAAAATATTTATCAAATTATTTTTATTATAAAAATAAATAAAAATAATTTACCAAAGATTTAAAAGTATATATATATTAAAAATTTGAAAAAACAAACTTTGGATTCCAACCGGGGTTTAAGGGTTTTTTAAAAATAAATTATTAAAGATTTAAAAGTATTTATATATATTGCAAAATTGAAAACAAAAATATAACAAACCTCACTTTGGAGTCAAACTTGAGCTTGAAGGAACTCAACTTGTAATCTTTACCAACAAGGCAAACATACAATCTGTACAAAAAGTACATAAGTGTATATATATATATATCAATTTCCGTATTTTTTAATTAAATTAATAACCATTTCAAAATAAATTTCTCAAAATCACTCACCAAAAATCACCTCTTATGTGATTGACCGGGAATCACTCAAAGTGTTTTTGAATTATTCAAAAATCACTAATTAATTTTTGCCAAACATCAAACATCACAATTTTGAAATATAAGTGATCGTGACATGAAAAAGTGATTTTGGTCCTTCCAAAATCACTCTCAAACATGCCCTAAGTTTATTTGTAATTATGATAATGCTACTACTTAATTGGACGGTTTTCATTTGCCCTCTCCTTTGTACTCTCTTCTCTCTAATCAATGAAGTATCTTTTTCAAAAAAAAAAAAAAAAAAAAAAACTTGTAACTAAATAGAATACATGTCACGATTCCAAAAGCATTGGCTCCATGGATAAAATATCAATTATCACCCCAAAAGTTGATGATTTGTTCCTGCTTGCCCCCCAATTGTCGAATACAAAAATAAAATAAATGCCAAAATATTAATCAATATATGGCCATGACAAAGATAATTTATGAGATTTGATTAAAACTTATAATGTTAGAGTAGGAATCTCTCCTTTAAAAAACAAAAAAAAAAAAGTTATAGGAATCTAACTACAGCTAAGCCATACTAAAAAAAAAAAAACTAAGCCTAAACAATAAGCACCAAACACAATTAAATTTACAAACTATGTTTTTAATATATTGATGTTATTATAAAGGACAAATATTTTCTTGAGACCTCAACAATGCAAAACATCACAAAGGACACAACACGTACACTGCCAAAAAAAAACAATAGCATTTGCCACACATTTTTTCAGATACCCAAAGCCACCTACAACATGACATTGTGAATGATGTGTGCAAAAATAAGGTATTTGCAGCCATGCAATCTGAAGAATGTCTCAATCTTTCTTCCCCTTCCTCCTCGTACGTGTCTCTCCTTCACCACCTTTATTTCTTCTATAAATCCTTCAAACACAATCCATTCTTTTCTCATCTCATCCAACATCATCAATCATGGGAAATCCACTTTTTCTTTCTATTTCCCTCTGCTTCTTAGTCCTCTTCAATGGCTGCCTAGCAACCAACCAAAACATCGACCGCAGGCGCTTCGGCGAGGGTCAGCGCCGGTACCGCGAGTGCCGACTCGACAGGCTCGAGGCCCTCGAACCCTCCAAACGCATTGAGGCCGAAGGTGGCGTCATTGAGATGTGGGATCCCAACCACGAGCAGTTCCAGTGCGCTGGTGTAGCTGTTCAGAGATATACAATTGATCCTAATGGTCTTCTCCTTCCTCAGTACACCAATGCCCCACGACTTATCTACGTTGAAAGAGGTACTCATTTGGAGTCTTAGAGCATATATTTGAAATTTTATCTCTGATAATTATTTATTTTTTGAAAATTAAACTTATTTACACTATTATCACGAGTTTCTTTGTTTTGTTATTAATTTCTTACCTATGTTTTCAAAATCGAAGCAAAATTTTGAAAACAAAAAATTGCTTTTGTATCTAGAATTTTACTAAGAATTCAAATCTTTTCGATAGAAAAGTGAAAATTATTGTAAATAAATTGTGAGAAAATAAACAAAAATCAAATAAATAAAAAATCAAATAGTTATAAACACAGTCTTAATTATGAGTTTTATGAGCTTGTAATATGTTGTGGAGCAGGTAGGGGGTTCAAGGGAGTTGTACTTCCGGGTTGCCCTGAAACGTACCAAGAATCTCAGCAGTCGGCCGGGGAGTTCCGAGACCGCCACCAGAAGGTCCACCATGTTCGTGCCGGTGACCTCTTCGCTGTGCCTGCTGGTTCTGCACATTGGACCTACAATGATGGCAATGAGAAACTTGTTGCCATTGTTCTTCTTGACGTCGGTAACCATGCAAACCAACTTGACTTCCAACCTAGGGTAAGACAACTCAAAACTATAGCCTTTTCAAAGTATAGCTTTCTTGGTTTCTAACTATATTTATGAAGAAAATATGCATATACCTAAACTACCACTTATCATGATACTACTATGAATATAAAGCCCTAAAGAAATGATATTGCAGGGTTCAAATTATGTTGACAAGTTTTAAGTTGATGAGTTACGATAAATTTAATTTATTTACGGTTAACAATGCAGTCATTCTACTTAGCCGGAAATCCGGAGGAGGAGTTCCCCGAATCGAGAACAGACCGAGAGCGCGAGCAGGGACGACGCAGCACTCGCCGAGAAGGATCAAGCACCAAGAACAACATCTTCCATGCCTTTGACGACAGAGTCCTAGCAGAAATTCTCAACATAAACGAAGAGACGGCAAGGAAGCTCCGCGGAGAAGACGACTTCAGGCGCAACATCATCAAGGTTGAGGGAAAGCTCGAGGTGATCAGGCCACCAAGATCACGAGGAGGACGCGAAGGAGAGGAGCGACAATGGGAAGAGGAACAAGAGGAGGAGAGAGAGAGAGAGCACGAGCGCCAGCAACGCCGTCGATGGGCCGATAATGGTTTGGACGAAACCATTTGCTCTTTGAGACTGAAGGAGAACATCGGTGATGCTTCACACGCTGATATCTACACTCCTGAGGCTGGTCGTCTCACGACCACCAATAGCTACCGCTTCCCCATCCTCCGCTGGCTTCAGCTCAGCGCTGAGCGCGGTGTTCTTTACAAAGTAAGTATTTAACAATTCGCTATTATCAAATAGTATAAGATCACATATCATATTTATTTTAACATAATCTGGATGGTTTATATTATTGCAGAATGCGATGTACGTGCCACACTGGAACCAGAATGCGCACAGCGTAATATTCGTGACAAGAGGGCGAGCGAGAGTACAAGTGGTAGACGACAGAGGCCAAACCGTGTTCGACGGCGAGCTACAACGTCAGCAGATTCTAGTGGTTCCACAAAACTTTGCCATCGTCAAGAAGGCAAGCGAGGAAGGGTTCGAGTGGGTGTCATTCAAGACCAGCGACAACGCCCAGATCAGCTCACTCGCCGGCCGCACCTCCGCCATGAGAGCATTCCCAGTTCAAGTAATTGCCAACGCTTACAGAATCTCGACCGAAGAGGCTCGAAGGCTTAAATTCAATAGAGAAGAGACCACTTTGCTGCCCCCAAGCATGTCATCAAGGCGTAGGGCCAACCCAGTGGAAGTAAAGTAAGCCACTTTGCGTTTGGTTTGCGGCTTTTGGTTTTAAGGTGTAATAATTTTCGGTTTAACACTTTGAAATAATGATAATAAAATGAGATATTTACATACAGTGAAACTCTTCTGTTTAAGAGAACTAAAAAAAATTATACCTTAAAGTTGAGGTTGAATCAATTAAAACATTAAATGTATAATTGTATGGATTACAACCCTAAACTTTCATGTATAAATCAATTTAGACCCACCATTAGTTTTCTATTTGAAAACTATTAATAATGCATAATTCACTCTAAACACACTCGTCCCTTATAAATCTCTCATTTTTTCAATTTTAAAACTAATTGAAGTAGATTCATATCTTATTTAAATTTTAAATTTCAAATTTCATTTTCCTAACTTTGCTGGAGAACTCCATTGTCCTTCTTGAAAGTCAAAAATGGCAGTCACGTACACCATTGATTTAATGCAACCAAGAGCTTAAAATGGCTGCCACCAATGATTTGATGCAACCAAGAGCTTATGTTAATTTTTCTACACCTGAACAATAAAAAACATCGATCTCGATTGCAGAGAAGAAGGGGATTCAACAAATTTTAGAAGAAGAAAAAAAAAAGAGGATTGCTTGATTCAACATTTTTCGTTAAAGCAAGTGATGAAATTATTGTTTGGAATGAACCCTCCATCTGTTCTTAATTTCACACTCTCGTTTCTTCTCAAGTGACTAGATTGCATTAACGGGTGAGGGAATTCTCCATTTGCAGAGAAAAAGAAGAATCAAGAAATTCCATAAAGAAGAAGTGTTGCCAGATTCAATCTTTTGTTTTTGTATACCCCATATTTTTCGCTCTCTTAATAACATTAACCTATTTTTTTTTATAGGGAAATTGCCCGATGTCAATTGAGAATAAAATAATTAAAAAAATATAGCACTTTTAAAAATATTTACAAATATGGCTATTTATCTGTAAAAAAGATAGAACTTTTAAAAAGATTTACAAATATGACAATTTATATCGATATATCACTTAAAAAAAATTGCAAATATAGCAATTTATCAGTGAAAAGGATAGCACTTTTAAAAAGATTTACAAATATGACAATTTATATCAATATAGCACTTTTAAAAAGATTTGTAAATATGGCAATTTATCAGTGAAAAAAATAGCACTTTTAAATTTTTTTACAAATATGACCATTTATATCAATATAGCACTTTTAAAAAGATTTGCAAATATGGCAATTTATGAGTGAAAAAGATAGCACTTTTAAAAAGATTTACAAATATGACAATTTATCGGTGATAGCTACGGATAGAGAATTCTATGAGTGTTAGTCACTAATAGCATATCAATGACTATGAGTGATAGTTACTATACTTCTACTTTTTTTTATAGAGTTTTGTAAATAACTATCACTAATAGTCATTTTATCTCCGGTTAAAAATAAGTGATCATTAGTTTTTTTTTTTTTTTTTTTTATAGATTTGATTGCTATTTACAGATTGCTGGCCTCTTTAATCTTTGTTTTTTTTAAGATACATTAATATGTTGTTTTGAGAATTATATGTTTCTTTTTTTCTTGACACATAAATTATATGATTTTTTTTCTTTTTTCGAATCCGGAAATTACTCTGACGTACAAACCAAATGGTTTGCCAAAACTCACCTCAAATTGAAATTTTATCCTATATTTTTGAAAGGATGTGAAATTCATATTTTACCCCACGTTTAAACAAAATTCTTCTCTCATTTTCTTCTCTCTCCTCTCTGATCTTCCTCGATCCTTTTCTCTTCTCCGTCTTCTTCTTCCTTGGACTTTCAGTCTTACAAAACAGAAGCAGGTGACCTTCATAAATTATCCCAACAGTATGCTGCATATTAGAGTTGAAGTAGCATTTGCAAATCAATAGAGAGAATGAAAGGTTTATCATAAAAAAAAATTGCAAGAGGGAGATTTTTTTAGAGGATTTGTTTGGACGATTGTGGGATTTGAGATTTTTTGAAGCAGGTGACCTTCATAAATTATCCCAACAGTCTGCTGCATATTAGAGTTGAAGTAGCATTTGCAAATCAATAGAGAGAATGAAAGGTTTATCATAAAAAAAAATTGCAAGAGGGAGATTTTTTTAGAGGATTTGTTTAGACGATTGTGGGATTTGAGATTTTTTTAGAATTTGTTTAAACGTGGTATTTGTTTATTGCAGTATTTGTTTAAACCATCGTTAGATTTGTTTATTGTGGGATTTGTGGTATTTGTTTAAACGATCGTGGTATTTTAGCCTAGTTGGAGTAGCATTTGCAAATCAATGTTGAAAGATTTACTAGAAAAAAATTGCAAGGGAGATTTTTTTTAGAGCATTTGTTTAGACGATTGTGGGATTTGAGATTTTTTTAGAATTTGTTTAAACATGGAATTTGTTTAAACAATAGTGAGATTTGTGGTATTTGTTTAAACGTATTTTAGCCTGCATATTACGATTTGTTTAAACGATCGTGATCGTGGTATTTTAGCATATTAGAGTTGAAGTAGCATTTGTAAATCGGATGGAGAGAATGAAAGATTTTTGCAAGAGAGATTTTGTTTAGACGATTGTGGGATTTGAGATTTTTTAGACAATAGATTTGTTTAAACAATTGGTATTTGTTTAAACGATCGTGAGATTTTGGATTTGTGGTATTTGTTATATTTGTTTAGACGTGGTATTTGTTTAAACGATAGTTGGATTTGTGGTATTTGTTAGATTTGTTTAGCCGTGGTATTTGTTTAGTTGGATTTGTGGTATTTGTTTAAAGTGGTATTTGTTTAGGTATTTGTTTAAACGATAGTTAGATTTGTTTAAACTGTGAGATTTGAGATTTCTTTTACAAAACAATTTTACACGTGTATTTTTTTTTTCTTCTCAAATTTAATCATGTGAATCTTTTTTTAGCAGGATCACATTTTTTTAAGATTTTTTTTTCTTCTTGGCGATCACATTTTTTTTCTCATCCTAGTCTGAAATCTAATCTTTTTTAATACGATCTGAATCTTTTTTCTATGCACGAATTTAAATTTGAGAAGGTTGGAGTTGAATTTGAGAAGGTGGGAGGGAGGAGAGAGTGCGAACAAAATGGAGGAGAGAGTGCAGAGAGAAAAATGGAGGAGAGAAAAAAATGGAGACACAGCATTTTTTAAGAGAGGAGTAAAAGAGGAATTTCACAATGGAGACAACATTTTTTAAGGGAGGGGTAAAAGAGGAATTTCACACTGGTAAAAAATGAGCAGTCAATTTGAGGTTACGCTGTCCATTTGAGGTCAGGATAAAATTTTAATTTGAGGTCAGCAAACCTTTTAGGGGGTGTTTGGGGGAGTGAGTTGGGTAGGGTTGGGTGGGTTATTATAACCCACCCCATGTTTGGGGCACCGATTTAGGAAGAGGGCGTTTGGGGTTATTATAACCCCCGAGTGCTACTGTAGCACTCTGTATTTTTTTTTTTTTTTTTTTTTTCAATTTGTCGATTTTACTCTTTGTTTTTTTTTCAATTTTTTCACTCAATTTGCCGATTTTTTCTCTATTTGTTTTTTTTTTCACATAATTTGGCAATTTTTCCTCTATTTATTTTTTTAACTTTTAAAAAATTAATATATAATATACATTTAATTATACAAATACAACAAAAAGTGGTAGAAAAAAATAAACTAACATAAACACATATTTCAAACCCTCATGTTATCGATTATTTATGATTTCCTAAATAGTATTTATTTTTTTAAATTTTAAAAAATTAATATCGTAATATACATTTAACTATACAAATACAACAAAAAGTTGTAGAAAAAAAAATAAACTAACATAAACACATATTTCAAATTACTCCATCTTAAAAAACAAATTATTTTAAACCCACACTATACAACTCTGCACCCCAAATACAGACTTACTAAACCCACACTATACAACTCTGCACCCCAAACACAGACTTACTAAACCCACAGACTATTATAACCCACCAACTATAATAACCCACCGACTATAATAACCCACCCTACGCCCCAAACGCCCCCTTAGTTTTCGAATGCAATTTCCCGTATTTCTGGTCCGCCATTAAGCTATTTTTTTAACCAAAATTTTCGAATACACAATATTTCTCTCCCATCGGGTTAACGTTTTTTTTTTTTTTTGAAAAAATGCATTAATCTGTAATATATGTTTATTTTCTTCTTGATACATAAATTATGATTTTTTTTTTTCCGTGAAGTCACTAATTTTTTTCTTTATTTTAGAGTTGTTTTAAAACTCCCCAATCATGGTTTAGATTTTTTAAATTCACACTATCTTGTAAACTAGTTCAGTAAGTAATTTTTTTTTTTTTTTTTTTTGAAATCACTTGTTTTTTCCCTTAGAATAAGAGTTGTTTTAAACCTTTTGAATCAGGGGTTATATTAATATTTTTTAAATTGGTAATATCTTTGTAAAATGTTTTTTTTTAATCAGTGATTTGTTTTAGTTGTTTTAAAATTCTTAAATCAGAAGTTTAGATTTTTTTTAAACTGAAATTGCAACGGATGTCAATTTAGAGTAAAATAATTAAAAATATAGCACTTTTTAAAAAAATTTGCAGACAATTTACTGGTAGTATGGTTTTTAAACTATATAGTTTTTTTTATAGAATTTTGTGAGTGATAATAGTCTATCAGTAATAGAAGTCTATTAGTGTCCTATATCAACATAGAGTCTATGTGATAGCCACTGATTTTTTGCTATATTTGCAAAATGTTTTAAATTTTACTAAATTTGCAATTATTTTGAATCTGATTGTTGTTTGTGCAACCAACTCTTTTTTAAATTCTGCATCTTTTTTTATGTGGCCTAAGCATAGGAACGTAACTTCAAAGTTGGCTTGGAGCAATCCTATATTGGGTGATCTTCTCAAATTTTTCATAAGAAACATATGAGTGAGGATAAAACATCCTAAAATGACTTGTGTTAGTGATCTATAGGGACAGTTGTATCTTAAATTAAATAATTAGTAAGATAGTGTGTAGCGCTAAGGTCAGAGGAGATGCATGGAATACCAAGACTACCAAGTGTCGAATCTTGAGCCTAGGGCATTAGAGCAACCATTGCATCACATAATTTTTCAAAAATATAATTGAACCTCACTCCATATTTGGAGTCATTTTATGGTATATTTAGTTGGAATGACAGGATCTTTAGTGGTAAATCAATGTCTCTATATCAGTTATGAGATGAGATTATCATCAATATTGCATCACCATGCTTCAAATCAAAGTTGTTTTGTAATTATGATACTTCTACTATAAATGTTTAATTGGAAGGTTTTTCTCTAACATCTCTTTTATTATTCTCTAATCAATCAAGTAACATTTTCAAAATGAAAAAAATAGTTCAGAGACATGACCAAGATTAAACTTGCTTGATTAATTTTACATATTGATTTCTTCGATTGTAGTTCCTATCATTTTAAAAGTATCAATTTGGCCGGCCCTATATGATTTATACTTAATTTTAATTCCGACTCTATAATTTTAAAGGTTTCAATTTGATCTTTATAATTTTATTAATACAACGAATTAAAAAAAATAAAATAAAATATGAGTTTACTCATAATTAAATAATAGAATATACATGTAAAAAATTAATCAATATCGTCATGACAATTAATTAAACTATAGAGGCCAAATTAAAACTTATAAACCGAACTCAAAAAAGAAAAAAAAATAAAGCTAAACTTACCCAATGGAAAAACAAATTAAGCTAAGCTTAAACAATATAGACCCAGTTAAATTTACCACTAGCTAAATTTGAGCGGTGTAATTGACATATTTTTCTTTTTTAGAGTCGGAGGTTTGAAATCTGTGTTGATTAAAAAAAAAAAAAAAATACTAAGTTTTTTAATATATTAATCATATATGATAAACGACAAATATTTTCTTGAGTGCTGAACAAAGCAAAAACATCAGAAACGAGACAAGAACACAGTGCCAACAGAAAGCTAAATCAGGGTTTGCCATACATTTACATGAGATACCCAACAGCTGCAACCATAGCATTGAATGATGTGTACAAAAATAGAGTATCTTCCGCCATGCAATTTGAAGAATGGCTAATTCTTTCTTCCCCACTACCTCAAACGTGTCCCCTCCTTCCCCACTTTTCTCTTACTATAAAATCCCAACGTTCCCTATTTTCCACTTCATCATCACTTCAAACACAACAAACACAGCCATGGGAAACCCTCTTTTGCTCTCTCTTTCCCTCTGCTTCTTAGTCCTCTTCAATGGCTGCCTAGCAACCAACCAAAATGTCCACGAATACCGCAAGCGCTTCGGCGAGGGCCAGCGCCGGTACCGCGACTGCCGCCTCGACAGGCTCGAGGCCCTTGAACCCACCAACCGCATTCAGGCCGAAGGTGGCATCATCGAGATGTGGGATCCCAACCACGAGCAGTTCCAGTGCGCTGGTGTTGCTGTCCAGAGATATATAATTGATCCTAATGGCCTTCTTCTTCCTCAGTACACCAATGCCCCACGACTTGTCTACATTGAAAGAGGTACTCATTTTGAGTTTTAAAGCTTATATTTTATATTTCAAGCCTGTTTCGTTAGCTTAAACAAGATTGTTATCAAACGGACTTTTAATGATGGATTTTACGAGCTTATAATATGTTGGAGCAGGTAGGGGGTTCAAGGGAGTTGTACTTCCAGGTTGCCCTGAAACGTACCAAGAATCTCAGCAATCAGCTGGAGAATTCCGAGACCGCCACCAGAAGATCCGCCACGTACGTGCCGGTGACCTCTTCGCTATACCTGCTGGTTCTGCACATTGGACCTACAATGATGGCAATGAGAAACTTATTGCCATTGTTCTTCTTGACGTTGGTAACCATGCCAACCAACTTGACTTCCAACCTAGGGTAAGACAATGCTCAAAACTATATCCTATTCAAAGTATAGCTTTCTTGGTTTCTAACTATATTTATGAAGAATATAGCATATGCTTAAACTACTACTTATCATGATATCATTATGAATATAAAGCCCTAAAGAAATGATATTGCAGGGTTCAAATTCAAGTTCAAGTTTTAAGTTGATAGGTTAAAGTAAATATTATATCTTTACTTTTGACAATGCAGTCATTCTACTTGGCCGGAAATCCCGAGGAGGAGTTTCCCGAATCAAGAACAGACCGAGAGCGCGAGCAGGGACGACGCAGCACTCGCCGAGAAGGATCAAGCAACAAGAACAACATCTTCCATGCCTTTGACGACAGAGTCCTAGCAGAAATTCTCAACATAAACGAAGAGACGGCAAGGAAGCTTCGCGGAGAAGATGACTTCCGGCGCAACATCATCAAGGTTGAGGGAAAGCTCGAGGTGATCAGGCCACCAAGATCACGAGGAGGACGCGAAGGAGAGGGGCGAGAATGGGAGGAGAAACAAGAGGAGGAGAGAGAGAGAGAGCATGAGCGCCAGCAACGCCGGCGATGGGCCGATAATGGTTTGGACGAAACCATTTGCTCGTTGAGACTGAAGGAGAACATCGGTGATGCTTCACACGCTGATATCTACACTCCTGAGGCTGGTCGTCTGACGACCACCAATAGCTACCGCTTCCCCATCCTCCGTTGGCTTCAGCTCAGCGCCGAGCGCGGTGTTCTTTACAAGGTAAGTTTTTTAAAGTGATTTGTCCCAATCCAATTATGCACATATTGACATATAGTTTGGATGATGGATTGGTATTATTGCAGAATGCGATGTACGTTCCACACTGGAACCAGAACGCGCACAGCGTAATATTCGTAACAAGAGGGCGAGCGAGAGTACAAGTGGTCGACGACAGAGGCCAAACCGTATTCGACGGCGAGCTTCAACAACGCCAAGTCCTAGTGGTTCCACAAAACTTCGCCATAGTGAAAAGGGCAAGCGAGGAAGGGTTCGAGTGGGTTTCATTCAAGACCAACGACAACGCCATGATCAGCTCACTCGCCGGCCGCACCTCCGCCATGAGAGCACTCCCAGTTCAAGTGATCGCCAGCGCATACAGAATCTCGACCGAAGAGGCTCTAAAGCTGAAGTTCAACAGGGAAGAGACCACTTTGCTGCCACCAAGCAGGTCATACTCGCGCAGGGTTTAGAAGCAATGTAAAGCGTTTGCCTTTAGTTTGTCTAGGAACTGCCAGTTTTTGCTTTTGCTTTTCTGTTCTAATAATTTAGGGTTTAAAGCTTCGGAATAATATGATAATAATAATAATAAAGACGAGGCCTTTCTTAAACAACAACTTTGTGTATGGCCTTCATGTAAAAGAGACAACTTTTCTCTGTCCCCTTTACAATCCTAAGTTTAGTTTAGTTTGAGAAACCGAAAAAACATAGCTAGCAATTACAAGCCAACATAATGAGCATAGCTCATATGCTAAACATGCATAATATAAAAATTAGTGATCAAAAGGTTGGAGGTTGAATCGTTCATCCTCGAATATTATCAAAAAACATAGCTAGCAGTTACAACAGTTTTATGTACTATTATATCCAGGGCGGATCAATGATTTTTTGGTCAGGAAGGGCACAATTATAATAGGGGTTAATTGCAAGTTTAATAATCCTTAAAATTTTCGATTTATGTCTATATAGTTCTTGAACTTTAAAATGTGCGTACCATATTCTTAAACTTTTAATTTTTAGTTGATAGATCCTTAAATTTTCAATTTTGTGTTTAATAGATCCTTCAAATTTTAATTTTGTGTCTAATACATCCTTCCAATTTAAATTTTGTGTCTATTAATAGTCATCAACTTATTCGACATTTTAAAAAAAAATCACGTATCTATTAGATACAATATTAAAATTTTCAAGTGTAATGAGTTAATTTTTTAAAAAAAAGAAAAAAAATATATATTAATATGCCTAAACCCTATTAGATACAAAATTTAAAGTCAAAATTGTTTAAACTTCACGAATCTATTCAACACATATCTATCATTTTTCAAAATAGAATTAATTTTTATTTTTTAGAATCTAAAATAATTTACCAAAAAAATAAATTATTGCATTCGGTTTGTCGAACAATAAACTCAAAATCTATGCCCTTGCCATCAAACTAGAAGAACTAATTCTTGTTGCTTTTTGCGAACTTATTTATACAACTATATAAAATGCAATTATATTTTACCAACTTCAATATAAAAATATATAAAATTAATAATTTGTTGAATATAAAAACATATAAAATTAATAATTTGCGGGACACATGTCCTGGCCCCAAAGTGGCTCCGCCCTGATTATATTATTATAATTATATGTTACAAGTTAAAAACAGAAAATTTATATATCATTAGATAATTAAATGTATTGGTGTATGGGAGAAATAAAAGTAAAGACTAATGCCATAAATCAAAAACAAGATTTTCATCTAAGTATCTCATGGTTTAGTAAATTTAATTTTTGTCAACATGAGCATAGTTCAACTGACATAAAACATGTTCCGAGGATCAAAAGGTCAGAGTTCAAATTTCCACCCTGCATACGGTTGAACTTAAAATCTCCACTGCCATATTGTTGAACTTAAAAAATAACAATAATAAACAAGGTTTTAGGTTTATGCTAAAAAACAAAATAGAGAAATAGAAAATTATACCGAATGTTTATGTATCCTAGTAAATTATACCATTAGATGTATGAGAAAATACTCGTGCTAGCCAAGCACTTGAGTTGCGATCTTGATAAGACATCGAGATGAGCTAAATTATATGATGATACTTCCCGAGTACATCTACTTATTCTTATCACCTATAGTTTTTTTACCGTAAATGTACGTGAAAAGTCTTATATCAACTTTTTTTTTTTTTTTTTTTTTTTTTGTTCAACAATAACCAAATGGTCGACTTTGGGTAATATGGTATCTTAAATAATAATCAGGTTTTGAAATAAGAAATTATATCATTAAATGTATGGCAGATATATAATAAAAAAAAAAAAAGTAATTTGGGCTATTTTTCACATTGGATGTATGAGAAAAATTAAAAAAACATATCTAAAAATGGAGAGATTAAAGAAGAGAATTGTGTGTTGGGTATTGAATGGTTAGGAAGGAAATTTCCATTATATAGAATAATTTTCTCAATCCTACTACACTGTTTTAACAAATTTCTAGTAAATATAAGACATATGACATTTATGATTAATTAACTCTGTTGTAAGAGTATGTATTAAGGAATTTAAACTTCTCCATCTTCCATTATGAGCACTAATTAAGAAAGCCCCTGTTTGAATAAGATGTACATGGGGACAGTGGGCTTGGCTTTTGATCTGTAGAAGACACTCTTCTTGTGGTTGAAAGTTGGATTCTCAATTGTGATCACAATCTTACCAGGCTCACTTATGTAGAAACAATTCCTCAGGCTCTCTCCCACTTTCTTTTGGTTCTGCAACTGAATTCTATACGATCCTTCATCCTCTGGCACGAACTCTTCCTTGTACACGACGTCCCATCCCGCCACCGTCACGTCCCACACTATCGTCACGCCAGCCTGTACGTCCAACCATAACTCATCAGCTTAAACTTTTAGCTTCCTGTAATCTCATTTCTTTCCTCACTTACCTCAGCAGCTGGGAATTCGATGGTTGCAGCGGTGTTTCCTCTAATAGCGATCTCGGAAGCTTTATCGGCCGGTGAGAATTCGTCATCGTTGTCTCTTTTAAGCCCGCCATATCGAACTGGCAATTGTTCCGGGGCTATAAACCTGGTTTGAGAGAGGGGTTAAAAGAAAAACACAAATTAATTACTTGAAGAAAACAAACAAACATTCTTTGGCTCACTTGAGAAGGGTCTTTGTCACTTTTGATGGATTGGCAAATACAAACTTGGCCTTGGTTTTGTGGCTGATAAGCTTGGATCGAAGTATGTGGCGTGCGTAGTACCAAAATGGAGCATTTATAACTATCTGTAAAATTACACATTTTTTAAATGTTCAAACCTCCGACCTCTTAGAAGAAGTAAAGATATGCAGATTAGAACAATACTTGCCTCCACTCGAGCAGTCGAGCAGGCAAGTATTGTTGATATATATATATAAGGCAAAGAGAAAATGTTTACATTTTTATATACAAGTTCGGGATAATGATCTTGCAATAGCACGAGAGCTTTCTTGCTAACGGTCCGAAACTCCTTCATTCCCGGCCCGGGAGAGTTCTTCAAATCAGTAATCTGAACGATACAATCGACCCCGCCTTTTTCAAATCTCAGCTGTTTAATCCCCTTCTCCATATTTTGAACCATCCATCTCAAGAACTCCTCCCGTTTCTCGTCGGTTCCAAGCGTTTTCTGGTACATATCTCGGTCCCTCAAAACCCCATTTGCATTAAACCACAAGGGATGGCCGTCTCGATCTCGGCCTTCCAAAAAACCGACCATATTCTGAAGGTCGCCGCCCAATTTCTCGTCGAGAATGTCATCGGCCTTGTAATCTTTTCGCCATTTCAAAGTCCTTCGGAGCATCTCGAATGCATCGGGGACTTTGTAGTGTTTGGCTTTCAAGAACTTTAGGAGCAAAATGTCTGTTCCTTCGTGGCCTTTGCTTGGTAATAAAGGGACTCCCCATAGAGTCATTTCTTTGAGTTGTTCTGATCTTGTTTTTGCTGCTTCTTTTACGCCAACATTTCTGCTGGGTTTGGAAAGAAGATAATTCCCTGTTATTGCTTCTTCAACTCTGCAACGAATTTCTAATAAAGCTCTCTTCTTTCTCTTCTTTCTCATCTTCTTTTCCATTTCTTCAAACTCTTTTTCCGCCATTTCTCCTTCTGAATTCTCCTGCGTGTTCATCAAATCAAGTTTTAAATATGTTGGCTTCAATTATAAGTTGAGAGTTATTGAACTTGATGACTGAGATAGACTAAATAAACAACAAAATTTGAAGAACAGAGAAAGAAAAGTTATCAAATAAAGTTGACCAGATCATCATCTGGAGGAAGAAGAAGTTCATCATCCTTGTTGAAGATGAGGTTCGAATCAGCTTCCGCATAAGTCTCGTCGTAAACCTTCGTCCCATTTCTCTCGGCCACCATTTTTTCTTCTTCCAATTTCTGAACTCCGGCGGCCGGAGAGATGGGTGGCCGGAAAACCAGATTCTGCCTAACTAGAACCGATCAGAACCAAAGATTGATAGAGAGAAAAGACGAAATGGTAATTGTGGCTTCATTGCAATGAAAGAAAAAAGCTGTCTTGAATCTTCTTCACAAGAGAGGCATCAATTTCTCAAAACCACCAAAGCCATTGGTTTTTCTTCTCCCAAATTTAGAACTTCCTTTTTTCAGATTGTTTTCATTTGTTTCATCCATGAACTGATTTTTAGATATATGATTTGCCGGTTTCGAAATTTGTGGTTATTATTATCCATTCCAATTTCAAATATCCCTTTTCAAAAAATAATTTTTTTTTGTTTCTTTGATTCAATTTTCATTTTTATCAAATTAAGTAAAAATTGCACAATCACACCTGTGACTTTTTTATTTCATCAATCTAATCATCTCCTTATGGTAGTGACTCTTAATTAAATTAAGATTTCTTTTTCCATATCGGTCAATTCCTCCCTACTCACGAGTTGAAATCCAATTAAACACTTAAATTCATGGGTGTGATTATAACAAAGTTCAAAGTTCAAGGTGGTTTGTGTGGCTAGAGCAGGTATAGATAATTGACATGTACTTATTTTTCGAAAATTTGAACCTTTGTTGCCCTAAATTTGTTATACTACAAAAAATGTGAGTTTTGGTAGAACAATTTTTTAATGGTCAATTATCATGTGTACAACAAAAAAAGAAAACAAAAAACGTAAGATATATATGTCCACACATAGTCACGTAGCATGCTCCAACTCTATCATCAATCTTCTTTAAAACTAAATAAGAAAATTTCATATCTTATCTTAGTTGCGGAACTGAGAAGAAGATTCAAGAAATTCCATAAAGAAGGAGGAGGGTCAAATTGCTACACACGTAGTGGATCGAACCTCACTTTAGACTATCTAGGTGATGCGCTCACCCGTTGCACCAAGTGGTTGGACTTGACACAATATCGATTGTTTGTACACAACAAGATTTTTTTCAAAATAAAATAACTTGTTTGGGTGGGTGTGTATCATTACACTCGAGACTGTCCTATTTAATATGGTTTTGGAGGAGTATCCCAAATCATCGATGTGGGGTGGGAGGATTGATCCCCTCACTTCTTAGTCAATGACAACTACACTAACCGTTGTTCTTATAGATTTTTCAAAATTTTGCAACTTTTTAAATTGGAAGTATCCTTCAATTTAATCCTATTATCTAATCATTCATTTTTAAATTTCGATTTTTTGGTCTATTTAAGAGTGTTTTAAATTTTTTGAATCAAGGTTATTTTAGTCCCTTTTTTTTTGGACCATTTATTCAACAACTAAAATTATATTTACCTCAAAATTCCTATAGTCGAGAAAGCATAGTTCAGACATAAGTATGAATTAATGACAGAGGTTGGACACTCAGTATTAATTAAATACTTTTGAAAAAAAATAAAAAATTAATCATTCATGTCATTAAAAAAAAAAATAATAAATAAACAGAGCCAAATTGGGTTGGGCCGAGAAAGACAGTCAGAGAAGCCCAGTCTCCATGGCCCAATTCATCCGCTTCGCCCGAGGAAGCTACGGCATTACTCAAACCAATCTCTCCCTTTCCAATTACAGGGCAAACAAGAACGAAGCGGAAAAGCGAAAAAATCCTCACATAGAAATGCAAATCCAAAACCCTTCTTCTCCTCACTAAAACCTTTCCTTCAACCTGTCTAAACCACCAATGTCTCAAGCCATACATCTTCTTCCTAACAAACTTACAGGTAATCTGTTCTTAATTTCCACAAATTCTCTCTTGGGTTCTCTTTAATTTCGTCTTTTCTTTGCTTGAAAGATGCAAAATTATGTATTATCATGTTTACATTTCATGGGTGTCTCAATTTTCCTTCTACTTTTATGGGTTTGTATCGAACATTTGCATTGAGGTCCCTAAGCTTCTTCAATTTTTAATTTCTATTTGTGTTGTTCTTTTTGGGAAGGGTTCGCAATTTGGGTAATACTCTTTCGCGCCTCTTGATTTTGTTGAATGTCGTTGTGGAGAAATTAAAGCTTTCCATTTATTGGATTTCGTTTGACGTTTTCTGTTGCGCATGGTGTTCTGTTTCTCTCTATTTTCTGTGTCCAAAGTTTAAGTTCTGTTTTAGAGTACTTAATAGTTAATACCACTTTCTGATTGCTTGAAAATTCCCTACTTTGTCTGATTATTTGACCCATTGGTTCGTTTAGCTACATGAAGTTCTCGTACTTTTTTTTGTTTAGTTCAGTAGTTCAACAACATCTAGAGTTGAGATTCGAACTTTTTGATCGAGTATATAATGCATTAACGAGTTGAGTTATCCTTAAGTTGCATGATGTTCTCGCCTTTTGGAATTAAAGTAGATATATGTGTTTCCTTTTCCTTAGTTTGTGGAGGAAGTTTCAAGATATAATGTTTTTTTTTTGTTTTAGTTCAACAACATGTGGGATTGAAAATTCGAACCCTGACTTTTCGATTGAGGATATAATTCCTTTAACCAGTTGAATTATGCTTAGGTTACATGATGTTCTCGCCTTTTGGAATTGAAGTATATATGTATTTCCTTTTCGTCAGTTTGTGGAAGGTTCAAGATGTAAATGTAATGTTAACATATGATATTGGGATTTCCTCACTGCTTGCTAGAAGTTGGTATATGCGTCATCACAGAGCAGTATTAAGGAAAAAAAATCATTTGAAGTTCTGGATTTTCTTCATGCTTCAAGTTCAAGACTGCATAGTGAATTAATTTGTTTCACATTACTGATTCAACATCTTGTGGCTAAACTTGCTATTCTTTCTCTCACAATATTGGCTTTTCTTGCATCTGATCTGGTAGCTATGTGTTCTGACATTGAGTTTGCCAGTTTTTAAATCCATATTGTTTTCACTTTTCTGGGCTTTGTTATACCTTCATCTTCAATTACGTTAAATTTCTGTTTTCGTGATTTATTGGCGTGCCTCCATCTATTGGGGGAAGTGATTGACAACTACATTCTAGTTACATTTATAAATAACTATGTTTTTTTTCCTTCTTATTTATCACTATTGATGCATTATTGATGTTCAAAAGTAAGCAGACAGCATAGTTTTCAATCGCGCGACCTGGTTTTAGAAACATAAGGCTGTTCATAGATGCCCGAATCATGGAAGTTAAAGCCTGTGACCATTAAGTAGTTGTCTCAACAGCTTTTGCCTGCAGCAACTGGTTCTAATTGTTGCTTCCCCATGTTTTTGTCTAGTCAATTTCATGCACAGGTTACTGATTGCAGTTATAAATTGGTGGTGCAATAAAGATAAAAGAAGTCATGGCTGCCATTTTTCTGTGGCTGAGCTAATTTATTTTGTTGGTTGTCTTTATGTTTTGTTCATTTAAAGCTTGTTCGTCGTTGCTTTCTTTCTTCCTTTTTTTCTTTTGAAGGCGACGTCTTTTCTTTATTTGAATACATGGTTTCAATTGCGTAGTTCTAATTCTTTGGTTTGTACTCTATAGCATGATCGATGATAACAACTGTTATCGTCTTTATGATTGCTTGCTGCTAATGTACGGTAGTATACCTTTGGAATAAAAGATGGAAAATTGTAAGTAGGTGAAGGTAATGCTATTGTTGCTGTAGTCTGAGATGGCTCTTGCAGATTGGTTTATCATAAAATTTACAGCCAAAATCACATTGAAGATTAAGAGAAGTTGGTTAAAAAAGAAAAGCTTGGGAATAAATCTGCTCTGTTTTTGGTTCCTATTCTTGCTCGAAATTTGATAAGTATTTATAAATATGGAATTTTGTTTTGATATAGGCTTTGGACTGTCAGATAGCAGTTGCCTACCATGCTCTGGAGTTTCAGGACGAGCAGCCACTGTCTCTTCTCGCTCTTTATGTACTGAACATAGAATCAATAAACAGGTCAAATTCCGACCCCTTAACTGTACTTCGTTGGGGGCCTCTTTTACGTGCAAAGCCAGCTCGGGTGGTCATAGGAGAAACCCAGATTTCTCAAAGCAAAATAGGCATGGCTTCTCAAGAAACAGAAATAGGCAAAATGAGGAGAGAGAGAGCCTTGAAAATCTTGATGAATCTGATTTATTATCGTCTAAGAATGGACCATTACTTTCCCTCTCTAACAGTAACACCCCAAAATCCCAGGCCACTGCTACCCCAGGCCCAAGGGAGAAGGAAATTGTTGAACTTTTCAGGAAGGTTCAAGCTCAGCTTCGGGAGCGAGCTGCAATGAAAGAAGAAAAGAAAATGGAAGCACAAGGACAAACGAAAGGGAGCGAGACAGTGGATTCTCTTCTTAAGCTATTGAGAAAGCATTCTGTGGAGCAAGGGAAGAGAAGCAGTGGTGGTAGCAGCAGCAACAAGGACTTCGGTTTTAATCATGTCAAAGAGAATGCTCCATATGATGAAGGTAAAGGCACAAACATTTTTGGCCTAAGTGCCAACTTCAAAGAGAAGGCCCAAGAATCAACTGGTTCTTCTTTCAGTAGACCCGTATCAAATTTTCAACGTAAATCCCCAGTGCCTCGGATGAAGTTACAGCCAATTTACAGCGGGGAAAGTATTGTCGACTCCACCGATGGCGTGAATTCAAAGGGAGTGAAACTTAATGGAAGCGAGACAGGATCTCAACTGAAGTCAAAGATATGGACTCGACAAGAGTCGGAACGAGAGGCCTGGGAAGAGCTGCAATCGCAAGGAGAGACAGGGCAGGAGCCAGAACCAGACCAAGAGTTTGAGTTGGAGCCAGAGCCTGAATCATATGAGCTAGAGCATGAACCTGATGAAATGGAGCCTGAACTTGTTAATTTATTAGACGTGTCTTCAGACGGTGATGACACATTCGATGACGAGGTTAAAGACAATGAGAAATTTGCAAAGCGTGAGGATCATGAGGACTTGAACTCATTGAAGCTTGCTGAACTGAGGGCAATCGCCAAATCTCGTGGTTTGAAAGGCTTCTCGAAGATAAAGAAGAGCGAGCTCGTGCAGTTGCTAAGCGAGGCTAGAATATGAGAATGTCATCTGGGTTATAGGATGTTTAGGTGCTGTTTTTTTCCTTCTTTTTCTCATTTCTTTTGCTTGAATATAATCAATCTGTATGACCAGTTTTGAGTTGGAATTAGCTTTTCAAACCTTTTCCCAGATTGTATATCAGGCTAGCCTTTTCATAGGTTCAGAGTACATGTCAGCAACAATCTCCTGTTCAGATACTTGTTCACTTTTAGATATGAATCATTTCTTAAAGCACTAATTTCTGCTCATATATATAAAGCTCTTTTTGATTGTCAACATGGGAAAAAGAAAAATTACTGAAGTACCTTTGTTGTTGTGACCATATTCTGTTGGAGCTCAGGCCCTTTAAAGTCTTTTTATCATGCTGTTCTCTTGGGAGGGATTGGATCTATCAGCCTTAACTAAGAGTAGTCTAAATTTGAATATTATGTTGGGGGAAACTAAACGGTCATATTTAATTAGCCGTTTTAAAAGGTCAAACATGTTTTTTTATTGTATAAATGGTCAATTTTTAAATTTATAGAGAATTTATAAAGACACAATAGACTGACATATCTTTCGTTATCATCAATAATTTTTTCTAACATTTTGCTCACATCATTAATAATTTTTTTAATATTTGTTTTCTCATTCTCACTCATTCATCGTTTTCGTGCATGTTCCACTTTATAATTGAATATTCTCCCCTCTCGTGAGCGCGTGTGAGAACGAGAAAACAATATTAAAAAAATTGTTGATGATGAGACACATTCTTCGTACCTTGTTATTCCATCACCATTGAATCGTGAATCCCTGATAACATCAAGAACATTCATTTCTAATAGACTAGATTTTAAGCATTGTCTGAGCAGATACCTTGTATTCAAATCAACTATCGGATGGAACACATCTCACATACGCATGTCATTCCATCATCATTGAATCTTGAATCGATAGCATCAAGAACATTCAATTATAATAAATCGAATTTTAGGTATTGTCGAGACAAAATACCTTGTATTCAAATCAACTATTTAGCCGGAGACCCTTCGAGTTCATTCAAGATAGCTTGGACCTTGCAAGTTGCAAATCCATCATCGTATACGTTTTTTTCTTCAAGCTACTTTCCTCCATTTCTTGTAGCTGCTGGACGCCAAATGGTAAGTTTGTGTTACTCTACAAATCTAAAAGTTTTAGAAAACTATACATTAAGATTTAAGAATAAAAAAAAGATAGAAACTAAAAGATTTAAATATAATTTTGGAAATAAAACAAAAATAAATTGAAAAATTAAATAGAAATTCAAATCTATATATCGAAAATCTAAGGGATGGGAAATTTGGAAGAAAAGTAGGCAAGATTATATAGTTTAAGCACTTTTTAAAAAAGTATTTCCAATAATAATAATAAAAAAAAATCTTACAATTTTTTTATTACACTATATTCAAAAGTAATTATATAAAATCATTCAAGAATTTCTCCAAAAATAGCTTTTAAACTAATCTAAGTTTTTTAAAGTACTTCTTATTTATTAAGGTTCATAAAAAAAAAAATAATCATCCAAAATCATTCAAAAAAAAAAAAAAAATATATATATATACTAAGCACACTTTAAACACTATAAGATATATATCATCGACAAATAGACAGACTCGAATCCATCACTCTCACATGTCACCAAAAAAAAAATGTTATAATCTAAATGATCATCTTTACAATTATGATTCGTTGTTTATACAAGTTAAGCTAGGAATTATACTTAACGTGGAAGAATGAGATTCTTTAGAGAGAACAAAAAGAATATCGAATCTTATTTTAGAGTTTTAAGTTTGTAGTACTATCTTTTTATCACTGTGAGTAATATATATTTCATTTCATTTAGATTGTTCATTTAATTTCGAGGTTAAATTATCAAAAATATTCTGAACTCAAAATTATCTCTCAACTTTTAAAAGTTTCAAAAATATTCTTGAATTATGAAAAAAATTTCAAAACTACCCTCATTATTAACAAAAAAAACACCAATTTTTATGTGGATAGTTAAATTCTAACTTATACTTGTGTGACACGAAAAAAAATAAAAATATGGACATCTAAGGTGTTAAAAAAGTTTATGAAAACGTGAATATCTGATCTATTCTCCATTGATTTTACCTGATCTTTTGAATTGATAAAATATAATTTTCATGTTTTTTTAACACCTCACACGTCTACATTTTTCAGTTCTTCCAAGTCACACGAGTATAAGTTAGAATTTGACCGTTCACATCAGAATTCTATGTATTGTTAACGGTGATGACATTTTTGAAACATTTTTTCATAATTCGAAGACATTTTTGAAACTTTTGAAAGTTGAGAAGTATTTTTGAAACTGTACCGAGAAGTATTTTTTATAATTTAACCTAATTTAGATATATTATCATTTTGAATGTTAGTAAATAAAATAAATTGTAATTGTTATTTTTTTTCAATTCCTAAATAATTATTTTAGCAAACACAATATTAGAACTTTGACTTTAATTCCATATTTTTCATTTGGATTGATTTTTATTTATTCTCATTAAGCAGATAGATGATAGATTTTTTTATTTTTTCAAAAAAAATGCATGTAATTAATATGGGGTGAGGTATCAAACTTCTGACATCTTGGTCATTAGTTAGACTTTATGTCAGTTGAGTTATGCTCATGTTGACATCAATATATTATTTTAGAAGCTTGTTTCTTATGATTACATAAATAAATAAATAATTTTATATACTCTCAAACACGAGCAATGCACATGAAGATCAGTTAGGAATAGTTTCTGTCCATTATTAATAATTGGAAAACAAAATAAAGAATAGGAGATGTTAATGATTGAGTGATTGAATCGTTATAAAGTTCAATGAATCTATAGAAGAGATTAAATAATTTTTATTGAGTTTTGTAAGTGAATTAAACGGAAGCTAAAATAAAATAGTTATGCTATTATTTTTATTTTTTTAATAAAATAAAATAGTTAACTTTATAAAAAAAAAAAAAAAAAAAAAAAATAATAATAATAATAATACTAATGCGTGTTTGAATATTCCTGTAGAAGTCAACTAACAATTTTTTAAAATTATTTTGTAATACAACATAGAAAGCATTTTCAAAAGATCTATTCCAAAATTTATTTCTTACTTGTCTAGAAAGGGGTTTGTGTAGTCTATATATAATATTTTTCAATATTCACTAAAAAAATATGTAATAAACTAATTCAAACTCCTCATTATATTTAAAAGTGACCTAGCCTATAAAAAAAGAAAAATATATAACTTTTATATATGGTAAAGGAAGGACAATCCATAAGCTTCATAAATTATTTGGAAAAAAAAAGGAGGAAAAAATAGAGATATGGGAAAGAAAAATACTGTTGGCTATAGTAACATATTAACTAATACCAAAAACCTATGAAAATTCTTTTTGTTTTAAAAAAAAAAAAAATTGTTTCATCAACATTTAATGTTAATTTTATTTTCATGTATATGGCCTTATTGATAATATTTTTAACATATAGTAAAATAATATTAAATTTCAGTCTTTGTCTTAAATAGATGTTATACTATACATAAGTTTAATTATTATATGTTTTCATGTTTTTCCACTAATGTATGAACCTGATGCAAAACTATTGTGAAATAGCAACAACAATGTTATTATGATTGCCAACAAGAGCATAGCTCAACGGCATGATGTATCGCCTAGTGACCATGAAGTCCTAGGTTCAACCCCCACCCCCAACATGTTGTCAAAAAAAAAAAACAATGTTATTATGATTCAAAAAAAAAAAAAAAAAAAACATAATATTATTACAATATTTAAGTTTAAAACAAAAAATTTAATAGGTATAAATCAAAGGCTTATCACGTAATTATTATTTTTTTTTTTTACAACATGACGGATTTGAACTCCGAACTTCTTGGTCACTAAGAAGTGTTAGTGTTTTGAACACCAACTTAAAGTTGGATGAACTAAATTATTATAACTCAGTTTACGTTTGACTCACCGACTATTATAACTCATAGTTTAATAAAATAACTTACTTCAATAGTATTTATTATTTACAACTATAATAACTCATAGACTATTACATTTACCGACTATAATAATTTATTATAGTCCCAAACAACTCTTTGGTGATACTGCTTATATTGGCGTTTATCACATTTTTATTAAGGTAGAAAAAAAGTACTGAAAAAAATAATAACATGCGTAAACATAACGTTCTCAGACCATTAAAGATGACTAATTAGGTTAAAAAAAAAACTTTTCTAATATGAAGGTACAACGTTTGATGTAAAATAAACTATAAATGAATACTTTAAATGAACTAAACTTTATTTTGTGAGTATGAGCTACGCTCATAGATGTATAGACAAATTAATCTTATAGCTGAGTCCTTGTGTCATAAATTTTTTGAAGGGGTACTTTTTTTTAACAAAATTTTTGACATGTATAGTATGGAAATAATGGACAAAAATTAGCACACAAGTCCTTTAGGTTTGATACCTATCATCAAGAAAATTATTTACCGTCAAATCGAGCATAGCTCAATTGACATAAGATTGTGTTTTTTACTATGACATCATGACTTCAATTTCCACATTAATTAAAATCAATATATTAATTTTAATTTGATTTATGGGTCCCTAACACGTGGAAGAGTTATCAATTAACATAAACTGAAGACCCTCTATCTTAATTTCAATCAAATTATAGTTGGATTTTTAAAAGTTTAAATTAAAATAAGATTAGTAATATTATTCAACATAACACACATTAATCAAAATATTATATAAAGCAATATGTTTTACTAATTTTGAGATTTTACATTCATTAACAATGGCATGAAAAGAAACTAGGTGATATTTTTCATTATCTAAATAGCAAGTAATTAATAGATTAGGGTTCAATTCTCATATTTAGCAAATATTAATGTATGTTGTGCAGGCCTGTCTTCAATATTTATAAATCAATGGATGAAAAAAATGGACTCAAACAACTCACGAAAAGTTGCCTTAAAAAACAGTCCTTTTGGTGTGATTAAGGAATGCATCATTTGGTTTAAGAATTCAGACCATAATCCCAAGAATTGCCACATTATATTATATTATGGTCTAAACAAGTTCAATTTTTTTTTTTTTCCGAGAGAGCGTTTATAAATTTGAAGTGTTGAGTGGATAAAAATAGTTGTGAATAGTAAATACTATTGAAGTCAATGCAGTTACTTTATTGACGTTTTATTGATGATGTGTTATAATAGTCGATGGGTCAAACGCGAACTGAATTATAATAACTCAATTCATCTAACCTCAAGTTGATGTTTCAAACACTCTCTTAATTTCTCAGTGATTTTGATCTCCCTATAGTTTTAAAAAAATTATAATATTGTCCCTATCATTTTAACAAAATTTACTATACTTTTTTTTTTTTTGGAAAACCTATACACTAAATTGTGAAGAATGAAGAAATAACAGTAATATAATCTCAATGCCATAAGTTATTTTATAAATGTGACATAAGATTCGTGGAATGTTTGGTTTATTAGCAATGTTGGACTCTTTTTCACCTCTTTCTTACAAATTTACTTTTATTTAAAATTAAATATTGATGTCAAAACATAACTCAACTATGATTGACATGTACTCACTTTTTAAAAGCAATATAGTTTATTAGCAATGTTTGAGTCTTTTCCACCTCTTTCTTACAAGTTTACTTTCATTTAAAATTAAATGTTGCTGCTAAAGTGAGCATAGTGTGATTAGCATGTACTTATTTTTAAAAAATCGGAAATTTGATTAGCATGTATGTACTTATTTTTTAAAAGTCGGAAATTTGAATTCCCTCACCCGAGCTGTTGTAAAAAAAAAAAGTTGTACATTTTCAATAGATTTTTACTCTCACATGAACTAAAAAAAAATAATAAATAAATAAATCTACCTCATTACATTAATATGGTAGATGAGTTGCCATGTTAGAAGCATGGAGATAAAAATTTGGCACAAGTTTAAAATCATTTAAGACTAATAATAATAGGTAATCTAACTTTTTTTCCCAATAAATAATCCATCCGTATGGGACATGGTTTGATTATTTCCAACTACACTATTTAATTACTCTAATAATTACCATCCAAAAGTTGATTTCTTTAATTCTCTTTTTTTTCACTTTTCAAAAAAAAAAAAAAAAAAAAAAAAACACAGTTTGGAAAAAACATGGTTTTGAACATTGGAGAAGTTTGAGGGTGTAGAGTTGTTTTGACGTATCAATAAAAACCCTCTACAACACACAACCGAAACGAATAAATTCCATTTCACTCAGAACCAAAAACATTATGTTTTCTTTTGTTTGTTTCTTAAAAATTAAAATTGATTTTTGAAGTGATTTTGAAATGGTATATAATGTGGCTACTATCACACTGTGTAATGTCAGTTAATATTTGACATGTTTCTTTTTGTTTTGTTTTGTTGTTAAGTTGAAACATGTCTAGGGTAGAAGGTAGCCATGTTACCCCATGCATGGCCATGGAATTGCAACAGATGCCCCAAAATTAGGGCTCCACTGCTCAAGATTCTACACTTCTCTCACCCTTCCACACAAAAAAAAAAAAAAAAAAATTAGAAAATATTGTGGTGTTGACAACCATCTAAAATAACCGAACGAGTTTTGAAAATAAATCATTTTCCGTCAAACACTACCTTTTAAAATTTTCCACCCATGATTGTTGTCGTCGTCCACCATCGGTGACTTTCGGTGACCACATCCGACCACCGCATTGATCTCCGGCGACGACCACCTTTGCTCGATCACCGACGAAAATTCCGGCCGTCTCCGACAACGACCACTTCCAGCAACCTCCGACTGATCATTGGCGACACCTTCACCGACCTTCGGCAACTATCGACAACCACCATCACTCTTACTTCATCATTGACCATCGACAATAGTCAACGTCGATCATAATTTTTAAAATACAAATTTAAATTTATTAATTCATATTGTTTATTAATAGTTGTTATTTATAGTAATTTGACATTAGTAGAAATTTTTTAGGTAGAGCAAACCAAACCAACTTGTAAATAAAAATACTTTTGAGAAAATGTAACTAAACATGGGATGATTTAAAATAAATTAAGAACAAATTATTCCTTAATTTATTTTAAATCACTTTTTAATTTCTTCACACAAAATCACCTGCTTATGCGCTTTATTAAGAGCAGTTTTCGAAAAAATCTGTCATACTCTCTAATTCATTATTTTAAATTACAATCACATCCTTTTATGTATATTTTTTTTTTCTCTTTTACATCTATTTCATCACACATCTAAAATTTTGACGGGTTTAATATGTTTATAACAATTGTTTTTCTAGCCAAACCGAGTATAGCTCAATTGACATAAGGTTGTGCATGTGACTATGAGGTTATGGGGTTAAAAAAAAAAACAATTATTTTTCAAGACTTTGATTAAACAAAATAGTTTGCAATTTAAATCATGTAATTTTTTAAATAATTGACTTATAATAAAATAGACGTTGAATATTAATGTAAAATTAATTAAAATAATAGGCCTAGGTCATTTTGACAAAATCACAACAATTTTATATTATTTTACAAAAGACTATATATTATTGTGATTTCGAGAAAAATTGAGAAGTTCAAAATGATGATTTAAATATAGAAATGAAATCGACATCAATATAAATGATGTGAATCGTGTAAAGAATTATTTTTACGTTCAAGAATTATTAAGGCTCTAAAATACAAGATTACTACAAGTTTGATAAAAACAAAATAGATAACATTCATTTTTTTTCCTTACATTTTGTTGTACTTAACTCGGAATAACATTTGTTCGTTTCGAGTAACAATTATTTTTTATATTCTTTTATCATATATTTTAAAGAAATAAAAATATATATTTATAATTGAAGCTATACAAATTATAAATAATTAACTTATAAAAATTTATATATTTTATATCAACATAATAATATGTCTACTTTTCGAATCGATGTTACATGTTTTTTTAGGTTTAAAATTGAAATTTATCAAAAATTAATCTGCTTCATATGACAGTTAGTTTTTCTAAATTACAATTGTGATCCGCAATTATTTTGAAAGCTATAACAATCTCAAACAAAGTGTAATTATATTAATTTAGTTTAAATTTTTTATGTGAATTCGAGCATAGTTCGGTAGATAAGACACTAATTATCATCTTAAGAGTCGATGATTCGATATCTCAGTGTACAATTATTGCAGTAAAAAAGAAGCCTTTAAATTTGTATGAAGAGAGAGTGAGATTTTGATCCTATCTACTGTAAAAGAAAGAAAAGTGGGCATTGTAGGATCAAAAAAGCTATATATACTGTATGTCTGGGGAAAATTAGACAATTTTTTCTTGGTCTTTTCCTTGTTTGGTTTTTGGCAAAGACATTTGCTGCCAACTGGGGTAGATCTCTGCTTAACTTTTTCTCTCTCTCCCACAAATAGTTTTTTTTTTTTTTTTTTTTCTTTTTTAAAAAAAGCAACACATATATGGGTCTACATAGGAACATATTACTCAAATTTCTTACCTTTATTACTTGTTGATATACATTAATATTTGAATTAGAAAAAAATAAAGGGTTCTTGTTTTAGTACGATTAAAGTGACCTCGAATCATCGACTCTTGAGATGATAATTAACATTTTATTCACCGAGCTATGCTCGAATTGACATACAAATTTAAAAAAATTGTATTTTCAAAGTTTAACTTGAACAATTAAAACAACTTAACTGAAGTAGAAATTCACATATTTTGATTGAGATATAATAACTTAACCAGTTGAGTTATGTTCGGTGTTAAGAATTAGATCCCAAATTATGTAAGAGAGAAATAATTTATCAATAATAGCATATTACAACTTGTACTAGAAATTATTAATAATAAATAAAATAAATAATTTTTTTTTTGTGTTATTACGAATTCAATGTTAGAGTAAACTTTTATTTTTTTTTAATTCACCATGGTTAATGAAACTCATTGTCCTGCCTAGCGTATGATTTTTTTTTAGTACAATTAAATTTAGTACTTTGTACTTTGATGACATGTCAATTTCCTTAACTTAAACTTTAAGTTATTAAATTATATTATTATTTTAGAACTATACGAAATCAGTTTTAACTAAGTATAGCTTCGCAATAATTTACATATTTGAAGTTAGAAGTTTCACTTTTCAGCCAAACCGAGCATAGCTCAATTGGCATAAGGTTGTGCCCGTGACTATGAGGTCATGGGTTCAATCCTCGCTTTAATTAAAATACCGTTGCAAAAAAAAAAAAAAAATTTCACTTTTCACCTCATATTTGTTTAGTAAACAAAATATTTTTAAGGTGACAGAATATTTCTCCAACTACCAATAAAATTATGTGATATTTGTTTAATTTTTTTTTTTTTTTTTTTTTGCTCTTCTCTTGTCAAAAACTTAATAAGATGAGTTTAATCATTTTAATCAATTTTCAATCTATATGGATATTTTACATTTGTTCTTAATAAATCAATTGGAACATAAGCCTATACTGCTTAAGGTCTAATCCTTCGACTAAAAAGTCAAAAATTTAAATCTCTCACATTACATATTATTGAAAACTGTATTCAATAAATAGTTTACATATTCAAACCAATTATTTTACAATCCATCCAACTTGTGAGTTTGGTTGTGGAGAAGTATATATTTCAAGTCAAAATGGAGAAAAATAGGTTAAATTATCAAAAAAAAACACTCTTAGACTATGAAAAATATTTCAAAATGCTCTCAATGTACACAAAATTTTGATGTCAACGGTTAAATTCTAACTTATGTTTGTGTGACATAGTAAAAATGAAAACATAGATGCTTGAGGTGTTAAAAAAATCATGAAACTCATATATTATCGATTCAAAAGAGATTAGGGAATAAAAGAAAATTAGGACAAAATCGGTACACTTGTATGATTTTTTTAATAACTCAAACGTTCACATTTTTCATTTTTTCTGTGTCACACAAATACAAGTTAAAATTTAACCATTCAGATCAGAATCAAAATTATGTGTCGTTAAGAGGGTAGTTTCTAAACTTTTTTCGGATATTTTTTTAACTTTTTTTCATAGATAAGAGGTATTATTCAATAAGATATATGGGGTTTATTTGAACTCCCATATTTAACCAAATAAACTTATTTGGATAACAATGATGTCATCCTTTTCAAATAATAATAATAATATACAAATTAAATTTTCTCTCAGAACATTGATTCCTGACCTTTCTTTTTTTAGACTCATATCATTTTTAGAAAGAAAAAATAAATAATGTTACCCTAGATGTTTGAATAGTCACCAAGGAAGCCTACAAAGTAATGGGGTGTACCCAAGTAGTTGGGGGAGAACTTAACTCCCCGTTTCGCCCACGAATTTATTGAACTAGAATAAAAAATATCAATTCTTCAGATTTCTACCGTAATTACTATTGAACTCACCAGACTTCTACAGTAATTAATATTCAAGTCTGTCACATTTTGCAAGACAACACATTTCTCCCTCTTCCTCTTTTTCTCCTTCCTTTCTACAATATTTTTAATTATTTAAAAAAAAAACATAATTTAAACAAAAGATGTAAAAGGACTAAAAATGCAATTCAACCTATTTTTATTATTTTAAATATAAATTAGGTTGCTCAATCAAAATTAAATTCAAAATGTAGTATTCTTACCATGAGAGAAAAAAAAACATCAGCTTTTAAATTATTAGATTAAAATCTTTTAAATTCACATGTAATATTTAACACACTATTGTACAACTCTTTTTTATTTCAAAACTATCAAAATAAAATGAATAATTAATGTGCCTGATATTGAAAAAATAATGTGAAGTATTGTGATCAAAGTTATTTTTATTATCTTAAAAGAAATTTGTGAAGCATATATAGAATAAAAAGCAAAAATCATATTCTTAAAATTTATTGAGAGAAGTTCTAATTACCAATAAAAATATGAAAAATTATAGAAAAAATTGTAAAAATAAATAGCTAAAATAAACCTTCATTGCTGCTGAGATGCTGATTTCCAAGTGTAGTGGATTCAGATGGAATGACGAGTTTAAGAAGATAGAGGCGGAATCAGGGTAAAACTATATGTTATAAGTCCTAACAAAAATTCATATATATAAATAAATAAATATATAAATATATTTATTTATTTGATCATCAATGTGAAAAATGACTAAGGTATTCTGTTCAAAATTATTTTTAATGTGTTCAAAGAAATTTGTGAAGAATGAGTAAAATAAAAATAAAAAAATTATTTTTAGAATTTATAGAAATTAAAAGAAATCTTTAATAATGAAATTTTAAAAGTTTGTAAAACAAAATTGTGCAGCAGAAAACAACTAAAATAAATTTAGACTTCAGAATTTTAGGTTGATCAACCACTCCCTACCTCCAAACACAGCACAGACTTGATAATTTCAGACTAAACAAGTCTTTCAAACTAAACTACTTCAACTCTCTCAACTCATTAGCCAAACGAATGAGTTCAAACGAATGAGTTCAGTTAGATTGATTTTCTAACAATGGATTAAGTAAGAAAATAATATTTCTAATATTACAAATAGTCATGTCACAAGAAAAGAAAGTAGCAGCACTGAGGTCAGTAAAAAAAATGTTTGTATTTCATAGAAGTGAAAAAAAAAAATGAAAAGTGGTGACCAAACTATTCAGCTTTCAAGTTATATCAAACTGTTAATTCATTTGTGACCATTTATTCAAAGGATTTGATTACTTTATTAGCAAAATTTCTTCTTCTAATTGAATGCACAATTGGATGATGCAAAAAAGCTTAAGCTGCTCATGCCATTTATTCTTCAGAGATCCAACAAAGTTGCCATTAAACTTTGTTCAATTATAGTTGAATTTGACAAAGAACATCCAAAATTTTCCTAATTATCCCTTCTCCAAAGATGCAATTTCAGCTTTGATAATGAGCCTAATGATACAATATTAAAACTTTGTATATTCATCTAATTTGGATTTGATTGTTTAATCAAAAGATACCTATATCAAAAAATAAGGTTTGGAGGACAATTTTTACCATAAATTTTCGATTTCATCAAATTGCACATCAAACTTAGATAAGTGTTGCAAACTCAACCTTAAACTTTCAAAAGTGTTACCATCTTAACCTTTCAATAAGTTTTCGTTTCAAATATCGTCAAAAAGGTTTTCTCTTATGTATTCGATGAATTATATATAAAACATATGTATGACCCAAAATATTAAGATCCAAATGTTTAGGGTCAGATGATCTGTTCTGTGAGATTAGTCAAGCGCGCGTAAGGTGGTCCAGACACTCGCAGATATTAAAAAAAACAAAAAAACATATGTATTAGAGAAAAACAACATTATAGCTAATTTTACGGTTTTTTATTTTTTAGTACATTGGAAGTGAGGGGATTCGAATCACAGACCTCTTGGTCGTCAACACATACATAGGTCAACTGAGTCATGCTCGCTTGACATCTAATTTTACGGTTTAAGTTTGTGAATTTTGGTAAAGTTATTGAAGGGTTAATTTATGCATTTTGGTCAAACTTATTTTTGTGCAAGGCTTGATTTTATTGAAAATAATGAATTTATGATGACATTTATTTATTTATTTTAATTAGTGGGTGAATTAATAAAAATTAGACTAGTGGTAGAAATTGCAATACTTGTTTTATTTTATTTTTTAATTTTGAAAAAGACAACACTTATTTAAGTTTGTGGGCAATTTATTATTTTACATTGATTGTAGTTTTATTTTGAATGTACTAGTTTTAAGAGAAGTGCAATATGGTCATTTAAGAGATTTGGAAAACATATCATGTTATATACTTATATTCCCTTGAATTTTACATTTTAAGCTTTTTGGCTGTCTTCATCTTAACCTACTGTCCATCTCTTTTCAGCAAAAGAAAGTACCATTCTAATTTCTCCTCAATCTCGGACCATAATTCAATCGTATGATGTATCGGCTAATGACCATGATGTCGTAGGTCCAATCTCCCACAATAACATGTTAAAAAAAAAAAAAAAAAAAAAATACAACAACAATACAAGAATAATAACTCTATTAATTCAACTTCTTTTTGGGGGTTAAAACCAAAATTACCCTAAAGATAAAGGGAGATAAAAATCACCTGTTTCACCTTTCTTTCAGCTGGGATTTGCTTCAAAAACAAGGTAGAAAAACCCCAAAAGAGGTGAAGTCTTCTCATTTCCCATCATCAATCTCATCAACAAAAAAAAAAAAAAAAAAAAAACAATTTTTTTATTTATTTTTTAAATGAAAATAATCCCTTTTTCTCTCTCCCCCTCTTAAGCTCTTACACACACTTCAAGAATGGAAATTTAATAATACCAATCAAAATAAATCAAATCTTGTGTCTTAGATTTTCTTTCTTTTTGTCCACTGTCGTTCTTTTCATGACAGTAACATTTTAATAAAATCAAAAATTTATTCATCTCTCCCCCTCCCTCAATATTTATTTACTTCCAAAAAACCCTAGTTCCCAAAAGAAAAAAAGAAAAAAAAAACTCAACTTTTCCTCTACAAATTAGTGTCTTCTTCCTTCCATTTCAAGATCCCAACAAAAAAAACACAAATTTTTGAAACCCCAAATGGATTCAATCCCTGAATTTGAAGGTCTCAACACTCAACAATTTGTAGGGTGCCCTACCAATAATGTTCCAAATTTAGGAATTGGGTCATCTTCATCTTCATCTTCTTCAAACAGCCGCTATGAGAATCAAAAACGGCGAGATTGGAACACATTTTGCCAATATTTGAAAAATCATCGTCCCCCACTTGCTCTTTCAAGGTGTAGTGGAGCTCATGTTCTTGAATTCCTTCGCTATTTGGACCAATTTGGTAAGACCAAAGTCCACACTCCGATTTGCCCTTTCTATGGCCACCCTAACCCTCCAGCCCCATGTCCCTGCCCTCTACGTCAAGCTTGGGGCAGCCTTGATGCCCTTATTGGCCGCCTTCGGGCAGCCTTTGAAGAGAACGGTGGCATGCCCGAAGCTAACCCTTTTGGTGCCCGTGCTGTTAGGCTTTTTCTTCGAGAGGTTCGTGATTTGCAGTCTAAAGCAAGAGGAATTAGCTATGAGAAGAAGAAACGAAAGCGCCCTCAACAACAACAAATTTCTCATCCTCCCACAGGACCTTAAATTCAAAATCCCAAAAAAAAAAAAAAAAAAAAAAAAACCCAAGTTTATTATCAAGATAAGCCAAGAGGGTTAGTTAAATTTCCCTTTTTTTCTTCTAATTAATGCTCTTAATTATGATCATCTCATCATGTTTTTTTTTTAATTATCAATCAATTCTAGGGGTTTTAGTTCAAATTTCCCTTAATTTCTATGGTTTGAGATGTTTTGTAAGATTTTAAGGTGTAACCCACTTCATGAATTGCAAATTCAATCATCAATATCTCATCTCTCTTTTGGGATTTTAATGTTTTTTTTTTTTCTTCTTTTTTTTAAATTGTGTACTACTAGCAGTGTACTACTGACTGATATGTGGTAATTGAAGTCTATATAAATAGAGGGGAATTTCTGTATATTTTTTTTAAGTGAATTTTGGATTAATTGGTGAAATTCATATATGATGATCATATTGTTTATGTATGTGAGTTATTTTTAGTTATTTGTGTATAGTTTTGATCAACTGTCTTTTCTAGCTGTCTGTGTTTGTTGTGTGTTTGGATTACAAAAGTTGAAAAACAGTCGTTGGATTATATCATAAATTGTTATGCTTTTGATGCAAAACAGTGTTTGTGAGACCAGCAGTGAACTGTTAGTGGGTACTGCAATTTTACAATCCACCAAACAAATTAATAATAATAAATAAAAAAACTTGATTGAACGTATACAATGTACTTGGGTTTCAACTTTGCGATGCTCATATAAAATTTTACAGATTATTTGCAGGTTTTGTTTCTTTCTTACTCCACTTTTCTCGACATTGTTTTTTCATCTTTTTTTTTTCTCCATTTATTTAATTATCTTGATGTCTCTTCAGCTTCCAAAGTGTGAAAATTGAAATGGCTTTATATAAAGTTTGTTCTTTTTCTTTCATATTGAAATATGTTTGAAAATTGAAATGGCACATACGTGTCATGGCGTGGGCGAGCGCATCCAAGACTAGTAGTCTTGGATGTCTTCCTTAGACTGGAATCTAATGGATAGTATCGAATGGCCCGGGTGTGCCGATATTGCACCCCATTCCCCGTACGGCTGGTCATGGTGTGGACGCATATCATGACGCGACGTGGTCAAAAGAGACCAACCGTGATATATGGTATCAGAACCACACAACCTACACTTTCTTAGTTAATCTTCCTAGAAATCATTTTAATTGATTTATATATGCATGACTTATTCAAAAAGGTTTTTTTTTTAATATATTTGTGGTTAGATAAATTCTCCTTCTGGATATAAAAATATTTAAACCTCTTTTTTTTTTTCTTGGATTAGGAATAATTAGGCTATTTGAAAACTATATAGATTGAAAAAATGATTGAAGATTGATTTCATTTTTAGGGTTAATAGGGCGGAAGAAAAGACTTATTTTTATAAGAAATTGCATTTTTTATCTGTCTAAGTTAATTTGAGAAATATTGAGAGGTTGATTTATTATTATTTTAATATTATTTGGGTGCTGTCATGTCATATGGTGATGAAGAGCTAGCAATGGAAAAGACAAGTGGTAAAACTGTAATTTCCATATTGATTTGGCTACTATAATTAGTAGAGTGTGATGTCATGGGTGAATAAAACTTGCACTGTTTTCACTTATTTACTTGTAAAGTTGAAGCAGCAAGTTTCCTTCTTTGTCATGTCACTGTCTCCCATGTCTAACAAGATGGAGTCAAGTATTCTGCCTTAATGCACTCAAAAAAAAGAATAGGGTTTTCTAGTTCAACATCTTTGGGATTTGATTCCCGATGGGATAGCGAATGAATCATCGACTTTTAAGATGATAAATGATATTTTATTCCTTAGATTATATTAAGATTGGACAATTACGATGTGGTTTAAAAGGTTAGGTTTTTGTTAATATGAGCTTAGTCGATTTTTTTTTTTTTAAAAAAATAATAATATTTCACATATTTTCACAATAATATGATATTTATTCATTTTGAGTATAAACTCTTATGATTTTGGTTTTGATTTCAATCAAAAGTTCTTCTACCAATGGAGATATATTTTTTCACTTATATATTCATGATCTTCTTTCTTATTTAACTAATGCAAAACTTTGGTCGAATTCCCAACATCCAACTTTTTTTTTTTTTTCTGTGTTTCAGAATCCGGTTACCATTGTCCAATTGGATAAGACATTGTGGTTAACATGAGCATCTCACTGGTTAAGAGACATCTACTCTTTTTTTTTTTTCTCCAGATTAGAAGTTTAAATCTCTATCCTACCTTTAATTTGTTGTAAAAAAAATGGCTAAGGCATTATGCATCTACCCTAAATTTTAAAAGTTGAAATTCGCACTCTTAGCTAAAACAAGAAATAAGTTAAATTTTTAAGTCTAGTGACAAAATTATGAGATTCTAAATTCAAATTATAAGTTTCTCTAATGTTATTTCCTTCGTATTTCAGATTTTTTTTTTATTAGGGATTCAATGTCTATACTTATTTCATATTTTCGGTTTCATTTGTTAGCAACTCAATCAATTCTTAGAAAATATATTGTGTTACCCTCATTGATAATAGCTAAAATGTCCAATATTGAAATAATTTCAGAGGTTTTTCTTGACTTTGCCTGTGTCAACAAACAATTCGAAATGTCTCGACTTTTTTTAGAACAGGTCCGAGTTTGCAGAAGATTTTTGGAATTCATTTATTTCTCTCAAGGTTGGGTTGCTTTGGTTTTGGCGCATTTCATGTAACAGAATTGTATGGTCCGGGAATATGGGCCGATCCTTATGGATTAACCGGAAGGGTACAAGCAATAAATCTTGCAGGGGTAGGAATTGTTGTCTATATATATATATTATTTTTCAAGAAGAAAAAAGGTCAATTGTGATGAGCAGCTTGGTGATTCAAGCTAATACTTGAGTAGGATAATTAAGGGGATTGTTGAAAATGTATTAAATTATTAAATTCATTTTAGGTCAATAACTTGCACTTCTTGTGTTTAAGGTTGGTTTTATAAAAAATTAGAGGTTTTTCATGTTGATACCTAATATAAATTGTATTACTAAACTTATTTAATAAGGACAAGATCAAGATTTAAACTCTTGATGGGATTTTGAAAATTGAACTATTACAACTTTGTTGCTTTTAAGATGCCCATATACAAATATGAAATGAGAGTGAATCAAATTATATATCACATGCATCCTTTCCAAGTAAAATGGTACATCAAATTAGTCAATAAAAAAAACTATCATAAATATAACTAGCCTACGAACTACTAATCGAGAGGTCAAAAATTGTATAAAATAAAAACAAACAAATAACTCAATTGTTTTTTTTTTGCAACGGTAGTTTAATTGATGCGAGGATTGAACTCATGACCTCTTAGTCACGAGCACAACCTTATGCCAATTGAGCTATGCTCGGTTTGACAATAACTCAATTGTTGAAGACTTATAATGTGGTTGCAAATAGCTGAATTAAACTCTTTAATTGTTTCCAAAATATATATATATAGAAAAAGAATAAATATGAAAGAGGTTGATTAAGAGGGTTGAGGACCACTCCATATTGAAGTGGTTTGAGAAAAAGGCTCCTCCATTTAGGATCTCTGCACCCTCAATTAATGGATGTATATCAATACATTATTCACTATTATTTTCCACCCAAAATAAAAAACAAAAAAACAAGCCTTTGAGGGGGAGGGGGGGGCTTTGATTTTTTTTTTTTTTTTTTTTTTTATACTATGAAAAAATATTTTTATATTTTTTCGAGAGAAAGAAAAATTATAGGTTACACGTAAGAAAAAAACATATGAATAAAGTAAGTTCGGATTTGATAACCATTTTATTTTTAAATTTATTTCGTTTTAAAAATGAAACTTATAAGCCTTATTTTCATTTATATTTCTTAATTTTGTTATCTACTTTTAAATATGTTTTCAAAATCTAAATAATTATTGATTATTATTATTATTATTTTTTATTGATTTTTTTTTTTTGGCGGAGTGAAAATTTATTTTTGTTTTTTAAATTTAATTAAAAATTGAATGTGTTTTAAGAAAGTTGAATAATATACCACAAAAATTGTGAAAGAGCGGACATAAGTTTTAAAAATTAGAAAGCTAAAAAGTAAGGTCCGTTTTATAATTATTTTAATTATTCTTTTTTTAAAAAAAAACAAAAATCATATATGTTTCATAATTATTTTTTAGTTTTTAATTTTTAAAAATAAAAATTAAAAAATGATTGGATAATTACTTTTTGTTTTGTATATTTTTTTTTATAAAATGAATTTTTTAAAATAATATTAATCTATTAGAAGGTAAAAATTGCTACATTTATCAAAATCTAATTAAGGTCCAATTATTTAATCAATTATAAAATTTAGGGTAAAAATTTATTTTCTCTAAAAATAAAAAAAAAAATTATTATGTCGATAGTTTAATATATTGGACAATTTTTAGTTGATGTTCGTTATCTCTAAAGTCAAGAAAATAAAATATTTTGAATTGAGTAAAAGTGGTAAGGTACATTGGTGTAACATGACAATAATATTGGCCAAAGTGAGCATGACTTAGCATACATATGTATGTGTTGAGATCGTAACAATTTGATTACCATTGCAATAAATAAATAGATGAATAAATATTTAAAAATAATTTCAATAATTATATTTAACATAATTTTAATAAAGTAGAGAGAGGCTCAAAGAAGCACCTTCTTTTTAAAAAAAAAATCGTCTTTAATTTTTGAATGTAAAAACGCAAAAATTTAAAAATTAAAAACTCTTACCATACAGATTCATTTTTTAAAAATAAAAACTAAAAAATCAAAATTAAAAATTGAATGCGTGTCTAAATCATTATGGAATGTGTTTGTAAAAAAAATGTTATTTTTACGGACTCAAACAATATCTTAATAATGCGCAAACTAAAATTGCTCTGAGATAGTCAAAAAGAAACATAGAAAAATTATTTGTAAAGAAAAAAAAAAAAAAAAAAAAAAGTGGCATTTTTGTAATTTAATTATCTGTTGATATAAATATCTATGTGCACATGAATGTACCATTGTACTTGGGTACCATATTGAATGCAATAATTTTTTATTTTAAAAAAAAATAAAAATAAAAAAATAAGGGACAATCTCATCAAAATCTTTGCTTTCCGATATGACATTTATTTATTTATTTTTGAGTAAATATAATGTTTATTTGAGGTTATGAAAATAGAATAATTATAAAATGTGTTATGATTAATATGAATAAAACATTAGATTTTAAGGACAGTTTAAGTTGGTAGGAGAGTACTCATTGTGATTGAACAGTTGCATGGGATGCTTCTTCACATATCACATATCACATGTCTAATATAATATAATATATATATATCAACACCAACCATTCTATCCAAAACATTAATCATCCTTTTACTAACAACCAAATCACATGGTCAAAGCGAGCTTGTTCAGCGGACATATGTATGTGTTGATGACCAAGAGATCTGTGGTTCGAATCCCTCACCCCGAATGTACTAAAAAAAAAAAAACAATCAAATCACATGCGAATTTCCAACATCAAATCATTCATCAAAACATTTTTTTTCTAATTGCATTTACTCTCCCTATCTTATCAAGTGAATATAGTTTTATCAACTTCTTCTCTTTTTCCCCCTTATTTTCTTTAACATTGTGTCGGTGAAAGGTGAAAGTAATATGTACGGTATGGAGGGAGATCTAATTTAGTGGGTCGGAAAATCAAAATAGATTATTCGACCAAAGATCCATTAGCACAAGTTGATTTGAACTTTGAAATAAGAAAGATCTTCGATTTAGGGGTAACAAACAAAGTTTGGTAGTTTTTTATCGTTTCTATTCATATTTTTTTAACTTTATCCAAAATTCATATTTTTCGATTAATAATATGACAATGAAGTCTCTATGTCATTAAAACAAAAGATTATAACATGTGGAGTTCATTAACATGTCTACAAAGTCTTTGGCATGCTAGATTTTTCAACTAATGCAAGAAACACCATCACGTAAGTTTTAATCAAATGATAGGAGTCATAAATGCACAAGTTATCATTTTAAAGATCAATTAATTGTTGGATCGTCCACTCCTCTACTCTTAATTGTTAAAGTAAAAGTAGTGTCTCATCTAGTAAGCTTAGGTCGGATTGAGAAGATGAAATTTCAAGTAATTATATTCGGAAAAGGGGTGTGTGTAGTTTGTCCAAATTCTATGATTTTAGTCACTAAATTTCAAGTCAATTGAAAGTAATGGACAAGGTGGATATGGTTCCATTAAATCATGTCTTCGAAGGATGAATCACAATCAATCTTCCATCAACAACAGTGTCATCTTTTTGTTTAATAGTGATGAATTGGATCGGATTAGGGAGCAACTGGGACACCCATTTGGACATACCCTATAACCAACCCTGAACTATTTGTCACCTCACCTTCTTAACTTCATTTATACCAATATTATTTCAACTTATTTCTCCTACCCATAATTATTATTTTAAAAGCTTACCCATCTGCTAAACTTGGAACAAATCTCTCTATCTATTTTCTCAGATGGTGTTTGTTGTAATTGAGAGTGTACGAGTCAAATTTTAATATAGTAAGTGAATACGAATGTCGCTTTTTGGATTGAGTTTTTAGTCCCCACTTGAATACCATAATACACTCACTCAATTTTATATAGAGAATGAAATCAAGATGTAAGAATCAATAAACAAGTAAATAAACTAATGAGAAAAAATGACCTGTGGGAAAAAGTTTGTGTGCAAATTTCGTCTTTGTATAGTGTTGAGATGCTATGGAAAAAAATATACAACGCGTGCATCTTTTGCCGTAGTGCTTTGAGACGTAAGTTTCTACGTTACCTTACGGGTCTTATGGCTTGATTCTCAATGGCGTGAACAATGTCTCCACATTGTCCACTCGGGCATTCTTGCTTGCCTTCTTGTGCAGGTATTGAAAAGCTATAAATGACATCTGAACGTTGACTCTTCGAGTTTAGGACTTCATTTGTCTTTAGAAACTCCTTGGTTACCCAAATTAATTAAGCTATAAAAAATAGATCACAAAATGTGTTATCACCTAATACTATTTCTCTTACATCAATTTGAACATATCTCAACCATCAATCTGCACTAATTTTGTATTTTATACATGGTTATTTTTCTTAGTTTATTCTCGTAATTGATATGTTTCTTAAAAACAGTTAAAGTTGTTCTTTAGTTCATTGAAAACTAGGAAGAGTGAAAAGTAATTTGTAAGCAATTTGTAAGCAGACACAACATCCTTAACATTTACAATTCCGTGAATGACAATATTCTTAAAAGCCATTTTGAACGATAATAAGGTACCATATACCAACAGGCCTTTCCATAGGCCTTGGAATCTTACCATTTTCTTTTGTTTTGTGATGGAGGAGAAGCCGATACCCTTTGGGGCCATATATTTAAAGTCATTCTACCCTTTCCTTTACCAATCTCTCCTTCATACCTAAATTAGAGCACGAATATTATTTAGAGCATGTTTTGAAGTGATTTTGAAATAGTCAAAACGAGTTATGCTCATGTTCGCCATTTAAAATCAATTTTGATATGAAAATAGCGTTTAAAAGTTTAAAACCAAACATTATTTTTAAAATCACTCTAAAAAATGCACTTACAAAATCGGATGTGGTTTGACCAATTTGAGCATAGTTTGTTAACCCGACAACATGTGAGGTGGAAAATTCGAACCTCTGATCTCTTGGTCACTAGTTCATACATTATGTCAATTGAGTTATGCTCGGGTTGAGATCCTAGCCTCTCTTTTGTAGCTTCAAATCTCTACTCTCATATTTGTGGTGTGGTGATTTTAAAATAAATAAATAAATGTGTTAGTACCCATTATTATGGCCGACAAAACTATATTGATATTATATTATCAAATTTTGGGTGGAAATTATTTTTTGGTCCATTAGATTTAAGGGTGTTTTCAAAGGGTTCAAATAAGAACTCATCTTATGGAATTTGAAGGGTTCTGATAAGAAGTCATTAAGAGAATCAAATGGATTATTGAAGGGTTGCATGAGAAAATAAGAGGAGGCTACAACAATTTGACTGCTAGTTTTCATTAGACTTTTCATCTCTTACTCTGCATTAAACCACTCATCCCATTTGTTATACACTTCCATCCATCTGTCACAATTGGCCAAAATTACCTTTTACATACCAAGCTATCCATAATATCATAACTCAACATTAAATTACATGCTTTATTTATTTATTTATATTATATAATTTTGTTTTTTTTAGTTGAACATGGAATGGGAGTGTCGAACTTTAGACTTCTTGATCGAGGACACATACTAATGCCAGTTGAGCTATGCTCACTTTGACAACTACATGTTTTTTTATTCAAATTTAATTCAAAGACTAGGAATTGTAGAAATAAAGTAGTTCAAAAGGTTACAATCATCTATTCCGAAAAGATTTACATTTAGAGAATTAAGGTTAAATTATATAAAATATCCTTAAACTTTGGAGTAGGTTTCAATTATACCTCTAAAATTTAAGAAAAATCATTTTAACCATTGAAATTTTAAATTGAAATTTTAAATTGTTTAATAAAAAAACCATTGAAGAGTTTTTCTATTAAAATAATAGAAGAAATTGAAGTGGTAGTTGATATATAAAAATTTAAAGGCATATGTGACATCATTATATGAACTTTTAAGTTGTCACGCATGTCTTATAATAATTTGTACACATTAGTTTTTGCGTCAATTTTCATCCATCATTTTATCGGAAAAACTATTGAAGTTCTTTTTTTGACATGTGGCATATAATTGAAATATACTTCAAAGTTCAATGATATTTTGTATAATTTATAATCGAGATCAATATATATATTTTTTTTTTAGTTTAACAATTGCGAATATAGGTGATTGAATCATCAACTTTTGAAATGATAATTATTCGTATCTTATCCACTAAATTATGTTCGAATTGATATTCTCCCAATTCTCCCATATTCTTTAACTATTAAAGAAACAAAAACTAAAACCTATAGACTATTTTTCAATCAACAATGGATGGAGATATATACCTAAACTTTTGAAACATTCTAGGGACTACAAACATGGCTTGTGATTTATTTATTTATTTTACATAATTGAGTTAGATATGCCCGTCACTAATTAAATTTTTTTTTTTTTTTTCTAGTACGACATGAGATTCAACCTAAGACATCAAGAAGGTAGTACATATCAATTATTGCTAAATTATGCTTACTTTGAGATTAATTATACTTTCGAAGTTAATATTGATTTAATGTGTATTTGACATGAAGACCACTAACAAAGTTTTTCTAAAATTTTAGGTCTCCCTCCATAATTATTTCAGTTTTTATTTTTTAATTTTTAATTTTTGGTTTTCTGTTTTCTATTATTTTAAAAACAAAATCATTACATGTTTCGTAACAGTTTTTTGATTTTGAATTTTTTTAAAAATAATAAATTAAACATGTATGGTAACTATTTTTAATTTTATGTTTTCTATATATATATATATATATAAATCAAACCGTTTTTATAATATTTATATATATTTTTAAGGGTTGGTTGCACAAATAGCAATCAGGCCCAAACTAATTGCAAATTTAGCAAACTTTAAAATGTTTTGCAAATATGACAAAAAAAATCGTTTCTATCACTGATAGACTATTATCACTGACAAAAATCTATAAAAAGCTGAGGTGATCAACGATAGACTTCTATCCGTCATAAGATATCAGCGATAGAAATTGTCATATCCACAAAATTTTTAAAAACATGCTATATTTTTAATTATCTTATTCTAAATTGACATCGGTTACAATTTTCCTATTTTTAATCTAACAAAATGTAATTAAATAATCAAATAATCAAATAAATATGTCTAATTTTTATTTTTTTTTTGCGAAGATAATTAATTTAAAGGCAGGTGGGAGAATTGAACATTTGATTTCTTGGTTATTAGTTCATATTTTATGTCGGTCAAGTTATTCTTATGTTGACAATATATCTAAAACTTAAAAGTTACCGAAATAACAAGCACATTATTAATATTTATATAAGTGATATAAATGTATAAAAAATAGTATTGAGATTTAAACCTAATTTAAATATTATTATTTAATTTTGAATCAAATATATACTTTAAGCTAATTTTTATTTAAATAATTCATTAATAAGATAATAATTAATTAAGAAAATTACCTAAAGTAAAACATGTAACTATTAAAATTTATTATGTAGTAAAATATAATATATGAAATTTTTTATTATTTCCCGTGGAAGAAAAAGAAATAGAATGAGAGAGTGACTTTATGAGAATAAGAAAACTCATGTAAAAATTAAAAACCAAAAACTCAATAAATTATCAAACACTTTTATTTTTAAAAAATGAAAAAATAAAAACAGAAAATGAAAAATGAAATGATTATCAAATTGCCTTCTAGTACATTAAAATTTTAGATATTGATTTTATCCGCTAAAAGCAATTTTGAATTTTTTTAAATAAATCGAGAGTGATTTGAGAAATTCTAAAAATAAGTTGTTGTGAGTGCAACCAAAGTCTCACATTGATTTATTAAAGAGGAAGATGCGTATATAAGTAAGGGACAAGTGACAACATTTCCATTAAAATAAAAAAAAATTGGGCGAAACAAAAAACAAAGTTATGTAGGCTTGTGCCTAAACTGGACAATATCATTTTAATGTGGAGATATGTGGATGTTTGTTGTCCCTAACAAGTGGTATCAGAAGAGTGATATGTGGATGTTCATTGTCCCTAACAAGTGATATTAGAGTCATACCCCAGACTTTAACCATGTTGGTGTACCTCGTTGACATAATCGGAGTTGATTATAGTCGGGTTAAAAGTGATAATGTCAGTCTAAACATAGATAAATAACTATTTTAGGGGAGACTTTAGGGTCCTTAAAGGATCTAAACATAGATAGATAATTATTTGAGCGGAGACTTTGTGGTCTTTAAGGGACACCATCTCCACTAAAATAAGGTCTTTTGGGTGAAACAAAAAATAAAGTTATAAAGGATTTATTTCAAAGTGGACAATATAAAAAAATTACTTAAATTATTTATAGAGGAAACATCAAATTATTTTTCTCTATTTTTGTGCAACAAGTGTTTCACTTGGCCAACTTGAGCAAAAGGTTAATGGCATTAAATCATCAACCAAACGGTTAGAATTAAGTTTGAATTCTCATTCCTATGTGTTGAACTAAAAAGCAAAGACATCCTAAACACGTACTCAAAGTGAGTACTTAAAAAAAAAAAAAAAAAAAAAAAAAAAGTTTTACATGCCTTCTAATTAAAATACTTTGTGTTTAGATTCATTATCTTAAATGTGATTTTAATCACTTGTTTGGTGTTGCCCTGCATCTAAAAATTACCATAAAGTGATTATTTTAAAGCAACTCTTTAGACAATCCAGTCAGAATCACTTTTTGGATAATCCATTTTTAGATGATTCATTAAAAATGACTTTAACCTAATTTGATTATTTCAAAAGTAATTTTTATTTATTACCAAACACTTTACATTTAAATGAAAAAGAAAAAAAAGAAAAAAAAGAAAAACTTGTAGCCCCTCCAAAGTGATTCAAAACTAATAACACCCTCTTATCCTCAATAATCCAATGAGAGTATGATTGATGAAAGGTTATGTCAGAAAAGTTACAATATATGTGAAAAGAACAGTAAAAGTGAGACAGTAATTTCATATTTTTTTCCAAAGGGAGAGAGTGAGTGAGTGGTAGTAGTATTACAACTATGTTAAGACAGAGACAGAAAGAGTATCTTATGATGTTTTACATTGGGGCAAAATTGTCTATCAAAAAAAATAGAAGTTCTTGTAAACAATGAAGTCCTGGCAGGAATTGAAGAAGGGTTGCTAAATGTAAGCTGTTGTTGTCTCCAAAACTCAACTCACTGTGCCCTTCTTTTTCCTTCTCCTTCCCCACAAAAACACACCATTTTCAGATACTTTGATCTCTCTCTCTCTGACTACAGTTTGGAATTTGGATGAGAGGGAATACAAAAACAATCCCATCAACCACCAAAATACTTGGTTGTTCTACCTTTTTTAGCAAACCCCAAACCAATATCCTTCCAACTTCACAAGAAAAAAGAAAAAAGAAACCTTCTTACATTCATAAAACATCCAATCTCAAACAAAGATTACACCTTTCTTCACTAGTCTTCTCAGATCTCATCAAAAATCCATCTTTTAGTTTACCCTCTCTTCTCTTCTTCTTTTTCTGTTTCTTTTTCCCTCACCCTGTTGGTTACAATCCCAATATCACAGGCCTATAAGAAAGAAGAGAAGAAGAAGAAGAAGAAACCCTAGAAGAAGAACCTTTGAGGTGAGCTTTTAAATGGCAATAATCCAAGATGTGATGAGAAAGTAAAGTACATCAATTTTTCCATTTTTTCAACATATATATCTCAATTTGATAAACACTTGTGTACATCTTTTGTGAAGCCCATCTGATTTTGTCTGTTCAATCAGCAGCAAACAACAGTCTTCAACAAACAAACCAAAATAAATAAAGAAATAGGATGGACTTCTCAGGCAGTAGCAGCAATAGCATCATGATCAACAACAGCAACATCAACCACCAACAAGCTGCAGCAACCTCCTCTTCCAGCAGTAGATATGAGAATCAAAAGCGCCGAGACTGGAAAACTTTCGGCCAATATCTCAACAACCATCGTCCCCCGCTCGCTCTCTCGAGATGCAGCGGAGCTCACGTCCTCGAATTCCTCAGGTACCGAACAAAGATGTAATTAGAAAAAGACAATTGCAGGCAAGCAATTGTCTTTCTTTAATTAAAAAAGTTATATTGAAAAGTTAGAGAGTAAAATTTGGCCAATTATAAAAAATTGTGGGTATGGTGGTGCAGGTACCTAGATCAATTTGGAAAGACGAAAGTGCACACGGCGATATGCCCTTTCTACGGGCTGCCGAACCCTCCGGCGCCGTGCCCGTGCCCTCTACGGCAGGCGTGGGGGAGCCTGGACGCTTTGGTGGGGCGGCTTCGAGCCGCTTTTGAGGAAAATGGTGGGAAGCCTGAAGCCAATCCATTTGGGGCTAGAGCTGTGAGGCTGTATCTTCGTGAGGTTCGTGATTTGCAGTCAAAGGCAAGAGGGATTAGCTATGAGAAGAAAAGAAAGCGCCCACCAACTCAATTGCCCTTCACCCAACAAACTCATCATGCTGCACCTTCATGATCATCATCATCAGAAAAAAAACCAACAACAACAAAAAGAACAAAAGGAAGATAACAAATTCCCAATTGGGTATTGCTCTAAACCTTTTTTAAAATCATGGGTTTTGTTTAATTTCTTATTTTATATGTTTTTTTTTTTTGGATCAAATAAGTTGTGGGTTTTCCTCACTATCTCTACTTCGGCTAGGGTTTGGAAAATTTGAAGCATTTTTTTTTTTTTTTTGCTTTGATGAATAAATTTTTCTGAAAAAGTTTCTTAAGAAGACTGTGTAAAGGTGTAGATCTCTGCTTTTGATGCAAATACTAGCAGTGTTACTATTTGTACACTTATGCTCATCGTTTGTAAATTTGTACTCTCCACTTATTTATGTATGCTTAAACACCATGGATTATGTTTGCCACATTTCTCTCTTTCCTTTTAACTCCATTTTTGCTCTCTTTCTTCTGTTTTTGTGTTATTTTTTGTCCACAAAGTTGCGGCAGATGCAGTTCACATGTAAAGTTAGTACAAAATAATTGCTGATTTCACTGTCTTGAAGGGAAATTTTTTTGCCCTTTAGGGAAAAAAAATGTTATAGAACTTCCACTAATCTTTCACACATCTTGCAGTCAGATTCAAAGTTCTTATTTTTATTAAGCCCTTTCATAAAATTCTATCGACTTACTCTCTTTTTCTCTCTATTGTGTCGTGTCTTTGCTGCATCCATGTCTTAGAATCAAAAATCTTAAGTGGGTGAAAAAATTCAAAAAGAACCATTATACTTTTCCTTTTTTCCCTTTTTTTTTTTTGAGTTTAATGCCACATCGAATATCGAATATCTGACTTCTTAATCGAAGATATATATCTTAGTTAGTTTTAGTCCGTTGGCCGCTAAAAATGAAAGTTTGTGATAATTAGAATTAGAATTGTATCTTGTTTTTTAACTTTAATTATTTCTGCCAGATTTATTTATTTATTTTTATTTTTTTTTTGTGTCTGTCATTAGTTTTTCTGTGCTCTGAAACTCCTTAAGATAATGAAATAAAATAGAGTAATTAGAATGTGGTGGGAGTTTAATTAATGCATGCCATTGTTACATCCATCGAAGAGAGAACTTTTGCAGTTGGTTTCTGTTGATGAGACAGTAGAGAAAAACAAAGAGCCTTGTTTCATTAGGGCTCATGTTGTTGTCCAATGAGTTTTAACTATCCTCGTATTTGAGGTCATTGCGTTGTGTCCATTCAAATTAGGTCAAAACATGTTTTTTAGTCGGTTTAATCTTTTATATTTCCTTTTATAATATACTTTTTTTAAATGTAATAATTGAATGTGATACTTAACATACATTCTTTCTTTTGAAGTAAGAAGTTCATTTTTTCATTATTATTGTACATTTGTTTCCTTCATTCATCTTTTCATTTCTTGTACTTAGGTGGGTTTTATTAGTCAAATTTTTAATAAACATTCCAAATCAATGTCTTAGTTATTACATTTCTAAAAGTATAATTAATAATTTATTTTAATCTTATTATTCACAAATTCATGATATGGGAATGTAAAGAACTTCAATTGTTCTAAACAATTAATTGAAGCTTAAAAACAAACCTAAGAATTTTCAATTTTTTATGCCAAAGCGACCATGCCTCAGCTAGCACATGTATGCGCTGACGACCAACGGACAATAAGAGTATGGTGATTGTGTTATGTCGTAGGAATACTGTTATTGAATTTTTTTTTTCCCATGAATTCAATCATCGCATTAATAAAAATACTGTTGCAAAAAAAAAATTAATTTTTTTTTTTAATAAATATGTAATAAACTCAATCTGTTTTTATTAAATTAAGATATGTATAATATAAGATATTGTAAAATAATAATTATACAAAATTTATAACATATAAACCTAATGTTTAGTTGGCAACTAGTTTTGTGGTTTATAAATATCTTATATAACACCTTTTGAACAATTAATTAAATCGAGATTCAATTTTTAATTATGCTACCAATCACACATATAAGAAAAGATGAGATACAATCATACATTATTATTATTATTATTATTATTATTATTATTATTATTATTTTTTTTTTTTTTTTTTAACTTGGAGTGAGAAGATTCAAATCTCATTTAAGTCAGTTGAGTCGAGACAATTTTATTTTCATTAAATCTCTTATTTTCATTAAATTTCTTGTTTTCTAATTTATGTTTTTAAATCAGGTTATTTTTTCATAATAGCTTTACTCTTTTAGTATGAGTATAAATATATATATTTTTAATATATTGGATTAAATATACCATCTTGTTATTAACTAATAAAATAGGACACGGATTAAAACTATAAAGTTCCACTATTTCAGTTTAAAGTGAAAACTGATTTTAAAATGTATAGTACAAATAGAAACTTTACTCCTTTTCTCCCTCCACATTTTTTATTTTTTTTATTATTTTATATTTGTAGTTAATAGAATCGTGAATGTACAACCAAACAATGTTTTTTATTTAAATCAAATTTTAAAAGGTATGAGATATAAAAATATTTTAAGAAAAGGTACTTAAAATGTTTTAAAAAATGGTACATAAATAAGAAAGTAAGAAACAGACCATGAATCATTATATATATATATTTATTATGTTATCTTATATAACAATTTAAATGAAAATGAATAGATTTAATGACTAACATAAGGATTGAACATCATAAAATACACATGATTTAGGATTATTTTATCCAAGTTTTTTTATGGTTTAGAATAAAATGATTTTTTAATTTATCTAGAATTTCAAATCATTGTTCTAAATGCTCTCAAGCCTACTTGTCGCTATTAATTTACTCAAATTAAAATATATGACATGACAAGTTAAAAAAATTATGTCCAAAGTTATATATATATATATATGTTGATCTTATTTGAAATTGTTGGGCGAAATTTCTGAATGGTGATATTCGATCAATTCCATCTTAAAATCATTGTGAGTGAGGTTCTTTTATCCTCGAAATCCCTCTTCAAGAATGGTGTCTTTTGGATTCACCATTCTTGGGTCGAATCTCGTTTTTTTTTATCGAATACCCTTTTGGGCTTCGTGGGCTGTGATACTATATCAAATATCATGAGATTTCATCTTAAAATCAATTGGTGATATGAGGAGTAACCCATGTATATTGTGAATGAGGTCTTTTCATATTTTCGATGTGAGATCTTCAAAAGATGGTGCCTCTCTCGGTTCACCATTGTAACAATGTGGTTCCTAATTTTGATCTGTTGGTTTAAGAGAGAGAAAATACAAAATTTCTTCATTTTTTTTATCTAGTGATTATTAGAGGTTAGATAAGATCTAGATCCGATTTTAAGGAGAGTCACGCATTGTGCCAATGTGGTGGTCTCTTTGAATAATTTGTCCAAGGTAGAACAAACAATTTTTTTTTTTTTAATTTAAACAACATATTTGGAAAGTCGTGTCAATAAAATTAAATATAATTTTTTTATTTTTGCCTCATTTTTTATTATAGAAAAAATTGTAATTAACATTTTTTTAATCTCATGAGTTAATATGTATTTTAAGTTATGGAACCGAATAGAATCACTCCCTAAACCAAGTCCTTTGAAAAATAAAAGAAAAAAAAATCAGATTATTTTAATGAGTGAAACAAATCTCCCTTCAAGTGGAGATGGTTTTCTCAATTTATTTACAAATGAATTTCATTTTTTTTTTGGGTAAACATTAAATTGTCTTGCCAAATTTTAAAAATAAGAAACAGTTTTCAAGACTTTTTTTTTTCAGTTTTTAAAATTTAAGTTGAATTTTGAAAACACTCATAATAATTAGATAACACAAAAGAACTCATAGCTATGTTATTAACTTTTCTGACACGCGTGTCGACATTTCTATATATCCATAAAAAACTTTTTAGTACATTGGAGGAGGAGGATTCTAACCACATACCTTTTGTTAATCAACACATACATATGTCATTTGAGTCTTGCTCGCTTTACATATTCATAGGTGACATGGACATTAGAGGTGAACTGACATTCTCATCCTACCGTATAAAATCGATGAAATATTAAAAAAAAAATGTAATATAATGTGAATATAATATTATTAACTTATTTAAAAGTGTAAAATGTTTATTTATTACTTCAAATATATTTCTATTTTTTAAAAAATAAATCTTTCAAAAATATCTATCGATATCAACATTTTATCGATATTTCCATAAAATTGAAGCATCGATAATTTCGTCGTCATCGACATTGAAATGCTTAATAGTATTTATAGGCTTAATTTAAAAAAAAAAAAAAAAAAAAAAAACTAAATATTGGTTATCTAAAAAGTCCTTGGGTATTAGGGTATTAGGAAGAGTACTAGCAAACAAAAGTCCTGTAACCCCTATTTGAAAAAGTAAAATTTGTTTTTTGATTTGAATCCCTTTGAAGTAAAATTGAAAATTGCAAAAGGGTCCAAAAGGAAAAAGAAATTGCAAATAAATGGAGGAATGAGGAGTGGAGTGTGTCCCTTTCAGAAAGGATAGATACTGTCTCTCTTCTCTCATGTCATCTACAGTGTTTCTCAAACCTTCAAAACTATAAGTCTACAATAAATCTTTCAGTGGAACTCTCACTTCTCTCTACATTATTTTACTCTCTAATAAGACAACTATAACTTCAATCCCATTCTATCCTTTTATTTTTACTTTCTAACCTACCATTTAAAACAAAACAATACTCTTCAACTTTCTCATTTATTTAAAAAATACTTATATTCTTTCAATCGCTAGGATGTTATACAGAACTCGACATGACGATGACTTAAAATAACGTGATGGTGAATGAGACACTTATCTTATAAAAGCTGAAGAACATTCTGCCACGTCGACTTTTCTTCCAACGTGATTCTAATAGATTTCTATTTCAATAGTAATTTTGAAACGTCTATGAAGTATAATATTATAACTTTTGAAAGAATAAAATACTTTTAAAACAAATGATAAAGTTCGAGAACTTGCTACACTCAACAGAATTACGCAAAATCTTTTAATCTCTCTCATTTCAAAGCTTCGTAAAACGAACCAACATAGTCAAAATCCAAATCTAACACACTTAGACCGAAGTTTGAAGTTTTTGATCTTCATTTTGTGTTAATTTCTTTGTTCAAACTTGTTAATGTTGACACTTATCATACCATTATAGAAATATGAAAAGATTTGGTACACAAACGAGAAGGAGACAGACATTTAGATATAATGAAAAAGAAAGAAAGAATATGAATTTTGTTAGATGCGGACGTTTGGAAATGAAGTGAAGTTGTGAAGTTGAAATCCCAGTGAGGTCTAACATTGGACAGCCCAATTTTGATCCAAAGTGAAATAAGGGAGAGTGGGTGAATATTAAAAGCTTTGCCTTCCTCCTACGTACACTTCCCATTAAAAGCTCAAAACCTTTACCACATTATTATTCTCTCAACCATATCTAATTTTGTAGACCCCTTTTGTTTTTTGGCCATTTATTCTTCATACTCTTCCTCTCCATTTTCTTATATGTTTTCCTCTCTCTCTCTTTCTCTTTCACTTTCACTTTCAAAAGGGTTTTCCTTTTTAACTTTAATTTATTACTTTGAGTATTCATGAATAGTATTTTTGTATCTAATCTTGGTATGATGTAAATTGATATCTTGAAGTTATGGTTAAGGGTTAGGTAAGACGCGTACTAATTATGATGGTTTAAATGAATGTAAGAAGTCGATCAACCCAAGTCAACACTTTTTTATTGGTTCGCCACAAAACACCTCCACATAACATTTAATTTTCTAGATCTCGTGAAAGAATCTACCCTAAGATTTTGACTTGGATTAAAGCTAATGTAGAAATGCATTTTGGGTATTGAGAATATTTGGGGTTTTCACAAATCACCTCTTTGGAATCTGTAATGTTTTTGGACTCTGCCTCGAAAATAATGTCTTTTGTCTTTTTCCTGACGTCATCAGCACTTCGCTTTCCTGAGTCTGAGCACGATCTCGAAGAAAAAGTTTGTAATATCATTTGCTCAGCAAGAAGATATACTATAGTTGTCCCCACACGATCGTGCTCAACGAAAGGTATTACAGACTTTTTCCTCGCGATCGTTCTCAGTAAACGCGTGTTCTTGCTCAGCAAATGTCAAAAATTCGCATTAAGACACCCGAGAGGAAGTCATTTGTGCAAAAATTCTAGAATATTTCTTCATGAAATTCACAGTTGTCCATATTATGTTTAGAGCTTAAAACCTAAATTTTTTATAGGGGTTATATATCTCTATATTTTTTAAAAAGGAGGATCTTATTCATTTATTTTTATTAATACAAAAAACATGTCAGCAATAAGAATATTAATTGCTCAACGCTAATAATAAGACACACAGAATCGAATCCAGGTCATTGGATTTAAAGTCTAGAATGTTAATCACTACACCATAGAACAAGATGTTTCCTACCAAAGAAAAAGAAAAGAAAAAGAAAAGAAAAAAACTAACAAACTATTTCTTTTCCTTTCTTTTCCACATGGATACAGTTGGATGACTCTTGGACACTAAATTTAAATATCCCTTTCAACAGTGAAACTATGAAACTACATATGATTTCTATGAGGAAGATGGAATGCTTACTTCTTGTAATTGTCAACTTTTATTGAATAAATAATATCTTGTAGGATTTTCTTTTTGACATTAAAATATTTACAAGATCCCAACCAACATATTTCTTAAACATAAGGCTAAGTCTATGAATAGAAGTAAAGATTAACTCCATAAAAATTGAAAAGAAAAGTTTCTATTTCGATGGTCCAATAAGCAAATTAAACCATCTCTTTTATATATATCATTCATAGAAAGTTTGATCAAGAAAGTTAAGCCCTAAATCCAAAAAAAGGGAAAACAAAAATATACACAAACCAATATTATTATGATCTAATGAGAACATTTGTATATTAATCATAAGCAAATATATATAATAATAATTAAAAAAAACATAGTACACATAGAGATCGAGCACAATTAACGCATTAAATTATGAGAATATATATGGTTTTAGAAACATTGAGGTTTGTAAAATCTAATAATTGAGCATGAATCAATCATTGTGTAAACAAATTTCCTTAAAATAAAAAAAAAATAAAAAAAATAAAAAAATAAGAAAGATGAATAATTTAATAATGAGACATGATGAGTTATGTATTGAGAAGAAAGGTGTGGAGGGGCCCTTCTGTAATCTCTTGTTCTAATCAAACCTACAGTTTCTTCAAAAGGGACATGACATGTCCTTTCCTCTAGATTTGCGGAATATTATTACATCCCATCTATATATATTATGTCCAAAACACTTTATTTAAAGTGATTAGTCAAAATTAATTAAAAGCTTAACTCCACAAAATCATGCTCCCCATGTATATTCTCTTTATATTTACAAGGACAAGAAGAGGTCTTACAATGTGAAGTGTTTGACTTAACAGAGTGGTTAGTAGTTAATTAGCACCAATTATTTTACAGTGTGTGATTCACAAAATTGTCTTTATCGATCAGGTTTCATGCTTAAGAAATTTTTTTTATTAATAAAGATAAAGAGGAAATTCTTACTATTCCTTTGTCTTGTAGAAAAATTGTCAAAAGTCCAATCAAATTTCAAATAGGGTTAAAACTAAAGATCATGGATTTATGATTTTGGAAAAATTGTCGAAAAGTCCAATCAAATTTCATATGAGATCGATTGATGCTGAAATTTGATATCAACGATAGATTTAAAATTTAGAGAAACGAGTCGTGACTTGAAAGATAAATAAGATGAGAGGACTTACACCGATGTTGTACTAGTCATAGAGACTCCGACTCTCAAGTTAGCTTAAAAGAAATATAGTGTAGAATATGGAAAGAACAAAGATTACCTACTTTCTAATTCTTTCCTTTGTCTCTTATATAGACTTTTCATATGACCATTATTCTACCGTTTCAGTATTAAAGTAGATAATGATGATTATTATAACTCTCGCGCAATAATCACGTAATCGCCCTTGCTAGGACGGTTTTCTTTATGCTCGGTCGACCCAGACGTGGGTCGGCCTTATTCTTCTTGAACCGACCCCATTCAGGTCGGCAATACCGTCGCAGGTCAATCCCTTAAAGGATTTGACCACTTTCTTCGAGATTGACCCCTCTTCAGGGGTCGGTTTTTGTCATCACCCACCGATCCCATTGAGGGATCGACAATTCTCCCTTATGTCGACCCCGAGGGGTCGACTTCTCATATCTTAGGTCGATCCCTTTCAAGGGGTCGGTCCTTGCATCCTTCGATCGATTTCTTAAAGGAGGTCAACGGTTCTTCCCGTTTGTTCGATTCTTATTAGTGAGTTGGGTCTTGACTTCGTTGGGCTTTTGTCTAAGATCAAATGATTTTACCCATAACAAGTTCAAAATAATGATCTTCAATTTATGTTTAAAAAAATTCTTATTATCTAGAGTAGTTTATATCACTACAAGAATTTCAAGTTTTCCGAACGCAAGTTTTATGATTGTTAGTCAAATCCTTCCTACTAAATTGAAAATTGTACATTCTAGCTAAGATAACTAAAAATGTGAGTTTACAACATATAAGTAAGAAATGAGATAGTCAACATGAGCATAGTTCAACCGACGCGACATAATGTATGAACTAATGACCAAGATAAGTCAAAGATTTGATCCTAAGCTTCCACATGTTGTCAATAAAAAAATAAGAAATGAGACACTAATGCGGGTTAAAAAAAAAAAACAGACACTAATACAATGAGATCTCAAACACAACAAGACACTTTGGAGATAAAAACCTATATATTTTAACTTAAAAATAGCAACAAATATGAGGATTAAAAATTACAAGTATAAACATATATGAGACACTCATAATGGCAACACATGAACATAACTCAACTCATTAAGACATTATATCGAATTCTCATATTGTATCCTATTAAACTAAAAAAAAAAAAAAAAAATTACCCCTAAACTTATCAAGTTCTCAATTTTCATCCTAAAGCTTCGTTTTTTTTTCGTTGCAGAAAAGAGATCCCTTCTCCCTACTTTAAAAAATGATGAATATAATGTTCGTGGGGTTGCAGAGTACAATAAATCCTTAAACAAATGTTGCAATCTTTATCCTCGCTATTCAATTTACACTTATTCACCCACTAATTTTGTCAAAAAAAAAAAAAATTACCATTCTTTGTAAACTTACTACTTTTAATAATCAAATTGTGCACAAAATTAAGTTTGGTCAATGCACAAATTAACTATTAAATAACTTTGTCAAAACTCACGAATATCAACAAACATTTAATTTTAATGTCGTTTTTCTTTGATATCTTATCAATTTTGTACTATTTATATGTTTTATAATTCATTCAACACTTGTGGGAATACTTTTTTCACGATATTTGAAATGAAAACGTATTAAAGGGTTACAAATTACAATTAAAATATTTTTTAGAGTTTAAGGTTAAGATTATTACAAGACTTATCTACGTTTTTTTTTTTTTTTTAATGACATTTATCTAAGTTTGAGTTGCAATTTGATAAAATTAAAAGTTTAGGGTAAAATATATACAACCTGACAAAGTTTAGAAGTCAATATTATTATTATTATTATTATTTATGTCATAGTCTCAATTTCATTGAAATGTCGAGGAAAATATTGATATTGACGAATATTTATGAAAAAATCTTTAAAATATATATTTAAATTAAAAAAATAAACATTTTACAATATTTCAATGAGAGTTGAAATACTTATTACCCATAATATACATTAGTCACCTTTTGTTGCAATTGTATTAATAATTTATCGATTTTTTATGGTATAATAAAAATGTTGTTTCACTTCTAAGATGTGGAACATATGTAAATGTTGATATGTCGACGAAAGTTTAATACCATGTCGTTAGGTCGGCAAAATTTTGTTATAATTATATAAATTTTTAATAATAATAAAGAGTATAATAAGTTATGAAAATATAGGTGGTTTATATTGAGGGCATCCATAGCATAGGCTTGACTGAAAGACGTGGGACCCATAAAGACGTTGACATGACAACGGTCTCGTACGGAGCGGTCCCAGATTACGACCTCATCGGTCCGCGGGTTATGACCGCACTCTCACTGTAGCCGACACCCCTCATACCTCCGCACGTGCCCTGCACTTTCCAATGTCCACACATGGCTCCACCCTCTTTTTCTTTTTCTTTTTTTCTTTTTTTTTTATTGTACTTATACTAAACTCGACATTTTTGCATATTCATCGACACGACATAAAAATGAATCGACATTTCTATTATAGCATAAAAAAAACGATTAAGTATTAACAAAAATAACGATTAACAGAATTAGTGTGAATATAATAATGATAATAAGTATTTTAATTAATTTGGATAGTGTAAAATATTTATTTCTCCATATCAAATATTTTTTTTGAGATTTTTTTTTTAATATTTGTCGATATTTTTTATCGTTATTTTCATCAACATTTATGTTACGATAGAATCAAATAACAAATAATAAAAGCGCAAAAGAAAACCGACGCAAAAGAAAACCGATATTTTTTAACGTCGTGTTAGCTACGTCCAAGAAAGAAGATAACAATATTGTTACGAATATGAGAGAATTACAACTATAACAAACTAGAGACAGCTGAAATCATTAGAAGGTATATATATGACACTCTTCTAATGACCTAATACAAAATAGGTCAAATACCTAAACGAATAGTAAAATTCAAATCAGATTTTTTCTTTAGGGACGTTGCCCCCATATCTCCACTAAGGCGCTTCGCCCCTGTACCCGATCAACGAGACCTCATATCGAACCAGTTGTAGAGAATCCTAACAGATTCAAAGCATTCCAACAATATATATAGAGTTTATATTCTCAACATTTTCGTGGACATTCTTAACCTTGCTTGTATTATTTAGTATGGTACTAGGTTAGGTTTGTTGTCTGAGTGATTGACTGATTGAACATTCATTACATTTTGAGAGAATAGAATTTTGGGCCATCAACTCGGCCCATACATTTGTTGCTTATGGGCTTGTTTGCTCAATTCCACTTTAATAATGGGCCTGCCCATGAATCATGATGGACTGTCCAACTATTTTTTGAGAAATGGATGATGCTTTTCTCTTACACTCAAACTAGTGAATTTTTTTTAGTTTACAAAACATTTGAGAGTGAGAAATTCAAACTAATAACGCGGTAAAATATATGTCTTTAACCAATTGAGTTATGCTATACTCAAACTAGTGATTTGATGGAGCGATAATGACGATAAAATAGTAATAAGAAGACTAGAATAGTAGAATTGAGGTTGGAAAATTAGTTGGCAGTAGATTAGATTGTTTAGCATGGTGAGGAGGATGCATGAGTTGGAATAATGTTTTAAGATTGTAGAATATAGGACATGGTATGGTTGTTTAATTACATGGTACTTGTCTGAAATGTTTTAAGATTAGATTGTCTACGCCATTTTCCATTCAATATGTAAACCAAATATGAACTAAAATCCAATTTTTGTTGTCGATTATTTGATTTTTCAGTACAGTCCTCTAATGGGTTCTCTTCTCCATCCTCAGACTTCCCTTTCCTCCTCGCCATTGCCCTAAAAATCCCCCCATCCAAATTCAAATTAAATACGTGGATCTTACCTTATCTCATTATGTATTATGTATTAGGTTAGGTCATTCCATGTGTTCCTTATATAAACTTTTTAATTGCTTATGCCTCACTTAATATGTAATATGTGTAATCTCTCCAAAGTTGTCATTCTTTACCAGTTTTGATTTTTTCCGACGTCATTCTTTAGGCGTCGGGAACGACACCCTTTTCAGATGGTTTTTTTTATGTCAGGGAGAAAAAACGTCGAGAAATGTCAAAATTCTTGTAGTGAGAGCATGTGTAGAGTTTTGAATTACATCAAACGGTTATTAAGAGACAACCACATTGTGACGGTCATATTGAATAAGTTTCTTACAAAACGAAACGGGTGGAAGCTTCAATGAAGTGTGCACGACTCAGGTAAGATGGACTTTACACATCTACTCTCTTAACCTAAATTTTTGGGCTTGTCAAGTTATGCTTTCTTTTACGACCTAATTAATTTCTATTTGTCAGTCGTCGAAAACTATTATCAATCAAGAAATGGAGAAAAACGCAGGCCTACGATCCCAATAGGACCTCATAAAAGAATAGAAACTATTGTGAGGTTTCACAATCTCGATTATTGAAGGGAGAAAACTCGTGTACATGATCGTAGTATGTCACAACATATCCTCCCCAATATAAAAAATTATCATGCACTATTTTCAACTCGTTGATAAGGAATGAGGTATAAAAATAGGCTAAGTGACTTTTGGGGGGATTCGAGAAAGGAATAGTTCTCAAACTCTAGAAGCAAAACTTGAGGACTTTATATGATCTGCATAACTTTTCCATTTTTTTCCCTTTTTCCCTTGAATTATTATGATCCAAATGCATCACCTTATATGCTTTGTGGGTCATAGTTCCTCTTTGTAATCACAAGTACTCAATGTTCCAACTCTATATATATAGTGTGTGTGGTATCAAAAATCATAATTTTATTACACATTCATACAGTAATGCATTGCACCTAAACTAAATTTCTTTATTACAACTTTGACTAATTTGCTATACAACAAGAACAAAGATTTAAAAGAAAAAATGAAATCTAAGAGTGTCCTAAGCACACAACAATGCTCCAATACTCTCCTAAATCCAAATATCATACAATATACAAACTATATATCAACCAACAACCTATTGATACCATCTGCTTGGAGACACAAACTTCAGAGAAAAACAAGGCTGCTATCGACGTCGAAGGCCATTTGATCCAAGTTCGATGCGACGACGCCATCTTCAAAGGTATGTTCTTCCAAATCCATGTCCCACAAAACCCCATAATCAGAGTCATTTTTGGGGCAGAAAAGTTGATCTGTTTTGGGATTATTGTCATCTTTCTCTTGAGGAAGTTGAAGGAGATGGAGAAAAGAACAGCTGCTTGTGTGGGGAGGTGCCATCGAGGATAATGAAGCGATATCGACATTGTAATCACAAGACATGGCGATCTGGCTCGGATCGCTTCGAGGGGGAGATGGAGCTCGGACGATGACAGAAGGAACGCGCTCGAAGTTTCCAAATGTAAAATGTTGGTTGAGTTTGGTACCATTGTGCTCTTCTTGCTTGCCCTTTTGAAACACTCTACACAAAACCCAGTCCTCCTGCACCCACATATAAAACTTGCTTCATTTTTCTTGTTTGGAACGAAGTGAAACGTGTAAAAAATGAGATTTGATACATTAAAAAATGTGGTTTGTGGAAAAGTAAACTCTAAGTAGAACATTGGAAAAATATCTAATTTCATCCATAAATGTGTAATAATACATGATAGGATTCTAGAAAAAAAAAAGTGAAGATTAAGTACTATTAAATATATTTTAATGGAAATTACTCAATTACACTGACATTAAAAAGGAAAAAAAAAGTTTCAAACTTAGGAGGAAGAGAAGAAGAAAAGAAATAATTGATTAGGGAAAATAATAAGAAGAAGAAAGACTTGAAATGAAAATTTTGTTTGTGAAGGGATGTAACACAAAAGCAGAAAATATTGGATATAATTAAAACCAATTATAAGTGGAAAAAGAGAAAAGAAAAGAAAAAAAGAGAGATAATTCCAAATTATCTCTTCACTTTTCTTGTGTCATTACTTTAAATAATATCATTCATAATTATTTTGATTCACAAATTTCTCTTTCACAAAACAGACAAAACACATTCATTAATAGTATCTTCTAGTTTTTAAATAAAAACAAAATATAAATATATATATATATATATATATATATATATATATATATATATAAACATTTATATATTCTCTGTTAATGCAACTTTGGAAAATATTTATAAACCAAAAAGATTCATCAAATAAAATCTTCTCTCTCTATCTATATGTAAGTGAATAATATGACCAAAGTGGAAAAAGACACAAACTTTTGTGTTGTTATCCTTTCCGGGCACATGAATATGAATCTTTCCAATTTAAAGGATTAGAAAAAATTATTATTTTGAAATTGTTAATTTTTTTTTTTTTTTTTTTTTTTTTTTTTTTTTTTTTTTGTGTCGGTTCAAATTCATTAAAATATATTTTTAATTATTCAAAATTAATTTTGATAGTATTAAAATCGCGTTTGAAAGTGTAAAATCAAATATAAAATTGATTTTGAATGATTAAATACATATTTTAGAGTAATTTTGAACGTGACAAAAGTGATTTTAACCATTTCAAAATGACCTTCAAATATGTACTAAATGGTTTAAATGTCCGAGAATGAAAAATGATAAAAAAAAAATGAAAAAATAAACCTTTGGGGGCCTATGTGGGGCCTCGAGACGAAATTCATGCATAATCCATCCAGTTTTAATCCCATTTGGAGCTCTGTTCCTATAAAACACCAAAGTCTTTCTCATCCCTACGATCTCCCCGGTTGATGGATCCACCACCGTCCGATCTTTCCCCGTAGCTTTCCAATATCCACATGTTGTCGCGCGATTGGTCCGAAATCCCGTGGCATATTTTCGATCTCGAAAGCTGAAGAAGTACCACTCGCTGCTATTCAGCTTTGCCACCTCTTTATAATTCAAAAACAAAAGAAAAAGATATTATTATTAATTAAATTAATCTTTCATTTTCATTAACCATATATGATTAAACTCATTCTATTTAAGTTATGAATAATTTATGCAAGAAAAAGGAAACTAGGACTAAGGGAAAATGACTCCTATGATTAGATATTATTGATTGTTAGTTAGTATGTTGGCTGCTAATTAATCAACAAATAAACTTTTTTTTTTCATATTAAATTACCATAAGGTACTTTTATATTAGTTGGTGATCATAAACAACAAAATAAAGATTGTTTGAATGAGAGGGAAATGTAATAAAAAAAATTAAAAAAATATGTTAAACTTAATATAGTTTAACTTCGTATAATATTTTTCGTATAATATTTTTCGATGAAAGAAAGATTTGATATGTAATGTGTCTCAAATTCTTTTATCACTAAAACTTAAATTGGTGTAAACAAATTGGAGTCAAAGAAGAATGATAAGAATCCAAAGAAGATAGACAGATGAAATGATTGGGGTTTTGGAGAATATTTGCAAGTTGGAGAGTAACAATTAATGAGGCTTGTTCTACAAGCACAAGCTAGCTATCTATGGGAAGAAAAGGTATTGTGACTCATCAATTTATGTTACTTAAATTATGGAACAAAATTTCTCAATTTTGAGCCCTTTTTTTTCCCTCTCTTTCACGTGTCTTGCCTAAATAATTGCCTATCAAAACCTTACCCAATCTTTTGAGAGAGAAAGATAGAGTTTTGGTCCCGAAATATGTTAGATCACCTGGGGAAAAAACGACAAAATAGGGTCGAAGACCATAGCTCAGCGATTAAGATATCTTTATTTCTTTAAGAAGTCGAGTGTTTGAATTCTTCCACCTTACTCCACATGCGATATGGTATTTTTTTAGAAAACGCTAAAAGACAACATTTTCACATGAATGCATGTGTATCTACGTGTGTGGGGGAGAGAGAAAGTTTATTTTGAATATTTAATGTGGAAGATAAGAGGGCAAGGCCAAATCCTCGTACGCCATTATTATGTTAGGGACCCAAAAGAATAATTAAGGTTGGGATTTAGCCAATTGCCATGAAATTAATGTAGCAAGTAAGTTTAATTAGGGCACATCTCAGAGATTTTATCTCCAAACTTGCTCTAAATATATGTGTTAAACAGAAGAATATAAGACATCAAAAACATAGTACCAAACACACAGATTTAATTCTGTTATATAAAACCACTTCGTATGACATAAGTCTCATGTTTTCTGTTGCAAAGTTTTACACAAAATTTAGGAAAGCTTTTTTCTTTATAAGTACACAACTATCTCACCAACCCTGCAATGATGCAAAAAAGTTCATCTTTATTGATACACACATATACATATATATATATACAATCAAACTAGATTAATTAAGGTATATACATGAATTTAGGGAATCCATTATTAAAACAAAGAGATTGTCATACTAATGAAAATAAAAAGTGCATCCTAAAAGTAATTTCCTTCACACACAAAAAAAAAAAAAAAAAAAAAAAAAAAAAAAAAAAAAAAAAAAAAAAAAAAACTCCCAATTCATCTCTCTCTTTATATGTATTCTCTCAAAAGCACAAGGGGGTAAAGTGACTTATCTCAAGAATCTGAACATTTTAAGATAGTCAATTCAAACATAACTCAGTGGATAAGACACTTTTTACCATCGTCGGTGGTTCAAATCCCAACTCTCCAATCGTTGAACTCAAAAAAAAAAAAAAAAAAAAGCTTTCAAGATAAGGTTTTTGGACATCATAGAAAGAATTATCAGTGTCTTTAACCAAAGAAGTGTCCTAATTTTGAAGGACAAATAATAGAGAGATAGAGATGGGAAAATTAGAAGAATTCCAAAAATGAAAAGAAAAAACCTACCAGGAAGCTGCCATGGCTCACATATATGCAAGTCAATCTCCACAAGAGTGCCCTTAAGAACTTGCTCATTCATAATCTTTTTGTAAAGATAATGACACACCAATTCTTCATCACTTGGATAAAATCTAAACCCTGGAGGAAGTGAGGCTCCAATATCTTTAAGCCCCATTATAATTAATCTCTAAGAGGCCTCAAAAAGATTTTATTTTTTATTTTTTAAAAAAAAAACTTGAATGAGAAATGAAAAAGGGAGAATTTTATAAGAGAGAAAGGTTCAAATTTCTGAGTTTGGGAAAAGAAATGGTTGTGTAATAAGGAATGAGGATTTGGTTGTATTCATATATATAGTTGGGCTAAGAGATGACATTGACAACACCCTTTTTTCCTATAAGTTGCTATAAGCTTTTGGCAGGCCATGCTTATGCATAGGGAGTTAGTTATTATGGTAAAGTTTTCAAGCAAAATCTCAAGTTGCAAGAAATCTTGCACAAGATTAGATGATGAGTATAAAGTTTAAAAAACAATAATAATAATAATACAAAAATAAATAAATGTTATTGACACATAATCAAAAATATATGTACTAAAGGTCAAAAAAGTTTTATAAGGAAACAATCCAAAACAACCCTTTTTTCCAATTACAATTATTAAAATGGGTTTGCAGTTAAATTTTTGTATTAAAATCCTAGCTAATTTTAAATTGGTTTTCTTGAGTAGCACGTAATTATATAGTTTAAAGGGTTTTAGATTTTAATTAGTGATGGTCACATGAACTAATTAAGTATAAGAATGTCCTAAACAATTATTTATCCCCTTTAGTTAACAATAGTTTCTCTTTCTCTCTCTCTCTCATATTAAAAATGAATGTTTGTTGTCTGTCTGAACATTTCAAAAAAGAGTAAGGAAAAGAAAAAGTACAACATTTTTAACCTTTATTTTGGGTTTTCAAATTCAACATGAAATTAATCATATGTTTTTAGGCTTGTAGTTTGAGAGTGACTCTATTGAACTAATGTACTAATATGATCCTTAAAGTAACTTTGATATTACACTCTAAAAACAAATTTATCGACAAGTTAGGAGATGATGTGATAGTTTAGTAAATTGATATACGTAGCAAACAAAGTAGTGTATACGTATGTTGCAACGCCTAAGAGATAAGCATGAATAATAAAATAAGCTCGTAACTTGTTTGTATCATATTTTCATCTTACTTAAACGTAGCATATATATGATAAATTGATACATGAATGATTATTTAAAACCAAAATTTGAAGATATGATGAGTTAAAACATTACACATTTAAATACATGACAGAAAAAAAAGAATCTCTAAACTATAAGGCTAAAAATGTATGTTTTAGCAATTTGAATATTTGTAATATGATTGATGCTCAATAATTAGAGGCTTATGGAGAGTTACTTTGGCCCAACCAACCAAACAAATTTCATTCTCTTGACAAGCATTTTAACCATTTCTGTCTAAACTACAAAAAAACAATTATAGACAGTCAACTTGGATAAGAAAGAACTATTTTTAATTATAAGATGGAAAGTATTTGAATGAATTAAATCATGGCTAGAAGACTCTGTCATCTATTCAATTCTATTAATCAACACAAGACATATATGATTGTACAAATGTGTGAGATTGTGGACCACCCAATATACAAAAATGGGGCCTATGTGCTAATGATCATAAGAGGATTATATTATATATATGATGAACTTCATCCTCCAAGAGTTTAACACATCAATAAGGGAATGCCAATAATTTTTTAAATGTGGACAAAAGTATGCACATCATAAAAATGTACAATTTTTTTTTTTTAAAAAAATAATAATATGTAAAGGATAATAATTCGTAGATAATAATGATTGGACAAGGGTCAATAAAAAATCATGGTTTTTTGTAATCATCCCCCCTCACAAATTTCATATTATTTACTCAAGAGAGAAAAAAAAAACTATATAGGAGATGATTTGTAAATCTTAAATATCATGAGTTTCATCGGGAACTCGTGTATTTTATCAAGATTGTAAGGTCATTTCATTTGGATTCACCATTCTTGAGTCGTATTTCATTAGACCGAATACTCGTTTGGATTTTATGGACTCTGATATCATCTTAAATAACACGAGATTTCATCTTAAAATCAATGAAGATGAGTAAAATTCATGTATTTTATAAAGATTGTAAGGTCCGTTTATCTTTTCGATGTGGAATCCTCAATCGTAAATTGTATTCATTATTTGGGTAAAAAATGATAACAACCCTAAATTTAATAATCTTCTAATATTTTTTTAAAATGTTACATATTTCTCCATGAGTTGAGATTCGTATTAATATCTAAATCATCATATAAGTAAGAAAATATATTTTATAAAAATAAAGTTTAGTCCAAACAATGTTTAAGCTTTTGGGTTTGCATAAAAAAAAAAACAATAACCAGTAGATTTCAATCTCTAACATTTTAGTTGAAGACATGTTTTAATTAGTTGAGTTATATTCGATTCATCTAGTAATACTATCTAGGATAGAAACCGAAAATAGATGGTAACATAATTATAATTAGGATATGATTAAAGAAGGGGATTATTAGTTATGAAAATGATGTGTAATTAATAATTGTACGTACACCAATCCATAATTCGAGGAGAATGATCCAGCAAAGCACTAGAAGTCGAATATATGGTGAGATGGCAAAATGTACACTAAGGAACAAGTAAAGGTGGGGAGGATGACGTATGAAAGTTTATTAATAATTATAAACCACAAAAAAAAAAAAAAAAAAAAAAATACAAATGATTTATTGAAGAATTGTAGGGTTAGGGTTCTTTTCCAAAGAGGGAGTTTTGTTAGGTGATGTACATATGAAAGATGATGAAAGATTTATATGTTATTGTTGGATAATGAGTAACGGCTTCATATTCTCCCTTCTTTCCATCCAATAATTCCTCCAAAATATTCCTAAAATTACTCTTCTTTTATTTTATCAACTTTCATTCCACAAGCTATGGGAGGATTTTTTTATTATTATTTTTACGATCGATGATATGCCGTGATCGATACATGCATGTCAATCACTTTAATTTATTTTTAGTACATCAGATGTTGGGTATGAGTAATTTGAACTTTCAACGATTTCAAGAGAATGAGTATATATGTCAATTACTGCTGTTTTTTTTTATCAAGAGAAAAAGAGAAAGAGATGGACTAGAAAGAAGTCTTTCAATTGAGTACAATGATAGATAAATCATAGTTAAAAAATAATTTAGATTTCGAGCCCCACGAAGCAGCTTACTTTGACTTTCAAACTCATGACTTCAAGAAAAAGGTACATGACAATTATCGGTTAAGCTATTCTCACTTTAACACCAATCACCTGAATTAATTAATGATGAAATTTGGTGGGTTTTAACATTATTGTTAATCTGTCACCAAACAATTAATTAATCATTTAGATTCATGTTAATAAGCCCAATTCTTGAATTTGGATCTTGAAATAGTGATGGTGAGATTTGGTTAATCTTTCATATTGTGTTAATTAATCTAGTGATCATTTTAATTTTTCTTTTCTATAAAAAAATAAAAAAATAGACGTTTATAATCCTGACAACTTTTATTTGTCTTCTTCTTTCAAAATACTAAAGTATTCTTTAAGCTCGATATTTGATAACCATTATTATTATTATTATTATTATTTTTTTTCTAGAATCAAAATTTATCAAGGAACAAATATTTGATCTACGTGGCTCAACATAGTTTATTAGTATGGTTGGAAACTTGGTGTAGGATATAATTAATTATTTACTAATCATTAGACCTAAGATCATTTGCACATTTAAATTACTCTATTTGACAATAAGTTTTTAGTATATAAATAGTTTACTACATGTCAAACGTATCATTTTTTTTAGTTAGAAATATATGTATCCTTCATGGTAGAAGGAATTAAGCTCATACATCTTAATTAATTGAAAACTTCATGTTTTTTTTTCTCATTAATGTGTTTCATATACTTCAATCTAGTTAATAAAAAAAATCACATAAAAAAAAATAATAAGCAACAAAATCACATATGACATGGTGGGAATCGAACTTGTGATCTTTTAGTCACTAGTTTGTACATTATGTCGGTAGAACTATATTTATGTTGACATAAATATTATTTAATTTATATTTTTTCTTCCTTGTTTTAATTTAAATTATGTTCAAATTCTTGAGACACTTTATTTATACTAGGGGGATCATCGGTCGGTCGGGATCGGTTTTGGGGAAAATTGACTAAAAAAATGATGTTTTTTTGTGAAGAAATTTTTCGGTTGGCTTTGGTCGATTTTCAATTATTATTATTATTTTAAATTAGAAGCAGACGTCACCGGAGGCCGGAGCGGTGAACTTAAGGCGACGAGGGGCAAGGCGAAGCAGACGGCGCCAGAGGCCGAAGCAGTGAACTTCAGACGACGAGGGGCGATGCGAAGTAGATGTCGCCGGAGGCCGTAGCAGTGAACTTCGAGCGAAAGGACAAACGAAGACGATTAGCGGCGACGACGATGAGCAGGGAGTTTGACGATGGACTGAGGTTGAGGGGATGGGATATCGTTTCGGGGATGGAATGGAAGAGATGAAGAGTTTGAGGGCGATGGGATGAGATGGGTACGACGCGAGATAACGTAAATATGAAGTAAAAAAAATCGACGTTTTGGAGCTTTCATACTAAAAAAAAAAAAAAAAATTATCCGTCAATTTTGATTGTGTTGTTTAAACCGACTGACCAAAAATCGGTTTTGAAATTAACAAAATCGACTTCGACTAATTATGGTCGAAAACCGACCGATTGACGTCGGTTCTGTCAGTTTCGACCGATCGGATTGAGTTTTAGTTTAATTTTAACCACCCCTAATTTATACTATAAATCCAAGTATTTAGACTAATATATAAATTTAAGTTGGTAAAAGATTACGACAATATATTGTTATCCCATTCCAACTTACCTTTGTGGCTTAATTATTGCTTAAATCAGAAAGAAATTAGCTTTCAATATCCAAGAAAGGCCTGGAAGGATGCTTTATAATTCAATTCTCGTATAAGTGTGAGTTGTATAATATAAGATGAAAAGAATAATAATTTATAATTACACTTATAATTAAATTATTATCATGATTTTTAAATTTATATTGACATAAAATCAGGTTAAAAAACATTTTTAGTCCTAAACTTTTATGGGAAGTAACAAGTTTCTGTTTTAATTTATAATAATTTAGTCTTTGTACTTTCAATTTTGTAATAATTTAGTCTCTAAATTTTAAAAATTATAACAATTTAAGCCTTAGAAAAGTAGTGTTCATATTTAATGGAATTCTTATATATATGTAGTTAGCAGTTTATAAACTAAAAAGACCTAAGTCATGGCATAATAAAAATTTACACTAAATTTTTTTATGATAAAAGATTAAATTGTTGCAAAGATAGAAATTTTAGAAACTTGGCTCAAAAAAAGAGAGAAATCTTTGAAACTCTCTTGAGTTGAAGTGGGGGGTTTAGGATTTTCCATAGATGTTCATGAAATATGTTCATGCAATCTAATTAAGAAATGAAAATAAAATATTATACTAATTTAGACTTCGTTTGATAATCATTTAGTTTTTTATTTTTTATTTTTGAAAATTAAGCCTATAAACAACACATTCTCTAATGAATTCTTTTTTGTTGTGTTATCCATCATTTCAATCAAGTGTTTCCAAAATTCTAGTCAAAATTTGGAAACAAAAAAAAAGCTTTCAAAAACTTGTTTTTGTTTTTGTAATTTGGTTAAGAGTTGTAATGTTTACTTAACAAAAATGAAAGTTATTGTAAGAATTCATATATGAATGTATTATTTATAGACTTAATTTAAAAAATCAAAATGGTTATCAAACGGGGTCTTAGATATCGATTACATAGAAAATTTAAAGTTTAGATTGCTGCAAAATAAGCATCCTAGTGAGAGTGACACAAAGTCTAGCTATATGGCTAGAAATTTTCAAAGATATTTGAGAGAGAGAACATGTGTTGAATGATAATGATAATTAATAAATCAATATCTAGATTTGATTAAAAGGTAGATTGTATTGTTGAAGCATGAGGAATTGCCATTCATGTGCACATTCTAATTCTGAAAAAGAGAAAGGAAAAGAAAAAGGAAAAGGAAAATAGCAGATTATGTTTGCAAAAGAATTTCAACAACTTTACCATGAAATTAGCAACTTTTTGTGTATTTTAAAACAACACTTTATCCAAAAGCTAAGTTTACTACTTTTTTTTCTTTTCCTTTTTAGTACAATAGATGTGCGTTTGTACACGTCAATTACCGTGGAGCTATGCTCGTTTCTGACCTAAAATTTTTATTTTTGGAAAGCATTGCATATCCCATTACATAACCTTTCATTTCCCTTCCTAACCCCTAACTATACCTATAAACCCAAATCCCTAAACCCTTTTTTTCTATCAAAAACCCTAATTTACTCCGACTCGAAAAATCGAACTCAAGATAATCTCTTGTTCCGTAATGATTCTTAACATATTTTCCCTTTAAATTTCTAAACTTTAAACCCTTTTCATCAATTGTAGTTTTCGTTAAAGATGATATAATATGTTGTTTTTATCTCAACAAACTCACCCTTTTTAAGTATTTGGCTTCAACTACAAGATTTTATCATATTGGAATAATATTGTTTTCAAATAAATTAAAAGCTAACGTATGACATTCAAACTATATAATAAAATAAAGTTAAAATATCATTTTGATCCATCTATTTTTTTTGTCTCATCCTATTTTAGTCTTTGTATTCTTAAATATCTAAATTTAGTCTCCGTAGTTTTAATAAATCTTACCATTAGTCTTTATTATTTGTTTTTATCGAAAATTACTTAAATAATAGAGACAAATTTTGTTTTTGGAAAAGTCAACGAAGGTTAATTCTATGAAATATTATTGTCTTAGCGGCTTCTTGGTTCAAAAAATCTTCTATTTTCTCTAGCTATGTCATTTTCAATATTGCTTTGAATTGGAAAGCGTTTTTGTAATGGGCTTTGACCCTTGTATGTTCCTCACATACCTTTCTTAATGAAGTATTCCTTTTCAAAAAAAAAAAAAAAAATTATCAAAAATAATATGGAACTAATTTTTTTTTTAAAGTGGACCGAAATAGAACTAGTTTCAAAATATAAGATTAAAATGATATTTTAAACTAAAATAAATTATGAATAATTCACCATCTCAAAAGTGATTTTTTTTTTTTTTTTCAAGACTTAAAATTGAAAACAAATTTGGAATATCTCTCGGCCCCCTCAACTTCACATATATCATTTATGTGTCATTTTCAAACTTAATCATTTTTCTTCTCTCTTGAGATAATACCACTTCAAAAGATTCGGTGGGTAGCTTGCAGACATGGGAAATTGTTTTCTACAAGTAAAGTCTATCAGAAAATATGAATATTCATCAGTTTTTTCTTTTTTTTTTCTTTTTCTTAAGCTCCCTTCGCCACCTAGGCTAGGGTTTAATTTTACACCACAGACAGATTACCACACACAAACTTATAATAAACATAATGGCTTCTTCTTTAACCCTTCTTGTTTGGCCAGCAAGAAAGCTCGAGAAAAACTATGTAGCACGACAGACAAAACATATCATTTTTCTTAAATTTTCTTCCAAGATCTGTCGAGAACATGGCATGAACTATTCTGAAAGTGTGAATGAGATCGATCAAAATGTGGATTTGTTCGGTTGATTCTTCACTCGGGTTTGTTAGCGTTAAAGAATATAAATAAATGATTATATATATCGTAATCTTATCGACATAATTTTTTTGGATTTAACTATGATTTAATATTAGATCAGGTCCAGTGTGTTCGTAATTTGTAATGTCATTTCTTGATTCGTCGATAAATTATATAAAATGTCAAGAGTTATATAAGTTTAAGTCTCTACTATGATTGGATCTTTTTTTTCAATTTAATCATGTTTAAAAGTTTCAATTTGGTTTTTTACATTTTAACTTTTTTTTAATTATATACTCATCGTTTGTAAATGTTTTAAAAAGAAGAAAAAAAAAAAATATATATATATATATAGCTCAACAATATAGGGAGGGAGTGAGAAATTATTTGATGAGGTGGTACAATATGGTGGGTGGTTTTATTTGGATGAAGGAGAAAGAAACTAAAAAAAATTGCATTAACATACATCCAAAGATTTAGAGGGATAGCAAACATGATATAATGCGGTGTGGTGTGCACTTGAAAGGATTTGAATATGTGACTTCTTAGTCTAGGTATATTCTTTAATCAACTTTTTTTTTTTTAATATCTGTGAGTGTCCAGACCAGCTTACGTGCACCTACACTAATCTCGCAGCCGCGTGACCCTACAATATTTAGATGTAAAGAAAATTTATAGAAAATTAATTTTTAGGTAACTGGTCATCAATGATTAACTCATTCTCTCTAGAAGAGTTTTAATAATTTCATGACCCAATATACCAACCACCCTGATAGTTATATTCCTTAACCAATAGAAATATGCTTCAAGTTTGGGTTTGTTTGTAAATGTTAAAATGAGTGGATGATAAACTTACCTTACATATGATAGTATATCGAAAGAAATTTAGATGAGAAATTAAGTTAAATCAGAAAAGAAAAGTCATAATTTATGCCAAATTCTTAAAAATTTCGAAGACTAATTAGACAATTTTAACCTCCACACCAACGAGGAAAGTGTTATTAAAAATGCTAAACATAAGAGATTGTGTTAGAATGTCTTGAATCTGTTATGAGACCCTCTACGACTGGTTGGTACGGGGGTCTAGCTGCCCGATCAGCGAGTCGGGGTCGCGCCCTGGTGGGGTATGGGGGCAACGCCCCTAAAGAAAAAATCTGATTTGGGTTTTTACTTATCTATTTTGGGTTTTGGCCCATTTTGTATTAGGTCATTAGGAGGGTCTCATATAAAAACCTTCTAATGGCTTCAGTCGTTCCGATATGTTCATTTGTAATTCTCTCATACTTCGTAATAATACTGCTATTGCTAGTGGACGTAGCTAACACGACGTTAGTGAACCACGTAAATCTGTGTTGTTGTACTTCTGCGCTTACTTATTCTTTGTTATTGATTTATCGTAACATGCTACATTAATTAAAACCATATAGTGTTGTCAAAAAGTGAGCATAGCTCAGCAATAATTGACATATATTCATTCTCTTGAAGTCGGAGGTTCGAACCCTCCACTCCACTTAAAAAAAAAATGAAAATTTGTGTCCTAAAATGATTAAATTGAAAAAACGTAGATTAATATATATTTAGGGAAATGGCAAGGTTAAGTACCGTACTGATATCCGCCGCCAACAACTCAAAGAAGCCCCACAAATTGAGAAGAGAGAGATACATTAACATCAAAAGAAAGATTATTGAACCAAATTATTGGGGACCTTCAACTTCACATCAAAGATTGAAAGCCATAGGCTGCAGAGTTTTTTTTTTTTTTGTTTTTTTTTTTTAATTTTATAAGTACGTACGTGGAATTGATTGCTCCACATCAATAATTAATATTCAAACCACCCTAATAATTTTCACTAAACTTTGTTTTACCATACAGAATTAATTTGAAAGTTACATTTTACCTATTAACCTATAAGTTTTACCTTTCCTAATTCTAAAAATATGTGTTGTCCATTGTGACTGTTGCATTCAATAACTTTAAGGCAAAATTATAGTTCTGTCTTTTACGTTTTGAATTTTATTTTCAAAGAAATGGGCTCTTTTGGTCCCTGCTGTTAATTTTTTGTTTAACATTTTTTAACACAAAAATGATGTAGCTTTTGTTTAGGATAATTATAATACGGTCAAATTAGTTATCATATTTGTAACTATGTCACACAAATAAATAATTTACAAATATGACAATTTTTTAAATTTTTGAATCTATCACTAATAAACCATTTTTCTAGTATATTAGTGATAAACTTTTATCACCCGATAAAATTGTGTCATATATATTTACAAATACTTTTAGATCATACTAGAATTGCTATTATTCTGTGTTATATTGTCATATATGCAACTGTCCATTTTTTGTTTAAGTTGTTCGGGATGATGTAGCTGCAAAGATTTATAAATGTTGAAGAATTATTTTCTAGTGATAAATTAATCATTTAAATAGATATTTTTGTGGAAAATTGTAACATATGTCACTTTAGAGTAAAATAATTAAAAATATAGCATTTTTTTAAAAAAATTGCAAATACGGCAATTTCTATCACTGATAGTATGGTCTATCGCGGATAGAAGTCTATCGTCGATAGCAGTCTATCACCTCAGTTTTTTTATAGAATTTTGTCAGTGATAGTCATATATCAACGATAGAGTCTATTAGTGATAGTCACTGATTTTTTGCCATATTTGCAAAATGTTTTAAAGTTTGTTAAATTTGTAATTATTTTGGACATGATTGCTGTTTGTGCAACCAGATGTGGAGAATATTGAAATATTTAATTAAAATAAAGAGTTCATTTAATTTTTTTGACATTAAGTCTAAAAAATGAGATTAAAAAAACTAAACAAAGAATAATGGGGGACGGAAAAGCCATCCTCATCCGTGCTCCGTCTCGCCTCATGAACCTCCCGTCACACCATCTGATCTAGGGCTATCCTTCTCCAACCTCTGACATTGCGCCCCTGGTGTCATCTCATTTTAAAAGTTTTATTGTTTAACAATTTAAATAATTTGATATGTTTGAATTATATGATTCAACATTTAGACCATGGATAATTTGATAGATAATATTATTTTGTTTCTACTAGGAGGTTTAAGTAATTTTTATTTGAATGAAGATTTTAAGTTGGAATTAACCATTTAATGAAAAATTTCAATGGAAAAGTAACTATTCAATCAAAAAAATCAAAAGAATCCATTTCATTTAATTATTTAAAAAAAAACTAAGTGATGAATTAATTATATTTTTTTTGTCACATCATCACAACAATATTAAGAAAAGCCACATCATTTTTCAGTAAAAAAGTTAACTAAAAATTAAAATGAGACAAAAAAAAAAAAATGATTATTGAAATTTTAGTGTAAAAGTATTTGATTTTAAAGCATAACTTAAGAGCATAGCGTAGATGAGGTTGGAATTTTTCACCCACTGATAGATGAATTTTTAGTATTTTTTTTTTTAAGAATATTTTCTACTCAAATTAAACAATATAATGTTGTTTTTTTACTAAAGTATGTTCACACATGGTATATTCTTTGATAACAGCAAATGGTGTCCCATTTCATCAAACATTCTTAAACTTGTAAAAAATTATTTGGTGTTTACCAAGAAGAAAAACAACAATAATTAATTGTAATATGAACAGTGATACCTCGGACCACATACGACGTCGTGTAGTGAAGTAGAAGTTGAAAGTGACCAAGTTTAAACAGTACGTTAAGAGATATTGTTTGGTTTGTCTGTGCATCAGGCAGCCCCTACCAGTAATTGACAAACAAAGTCCAATAATTAAATGTTCAATATATATCTTTAAGCTTAACAAACAAATGGAATAGTGTTGGGCATTTGTTTTTTTATGTAATTAATAAACATGAACAAAAAATTGGACATCAATCATATTCTTTTCTCTATCAATGAAAGAGTAGTTTTGTTTTAGGAATTTATATTGGAATAACTTGTTTGAATTTGATGAAATGAGAGCTAATAGAAAGTTTGAAGTTTTTTTTTTTTTCATCTTACAAAGTGAGTAATTTAGCGATAATTGACATCTATTTCTTTTTTTGAAGTTAGAAGTTTGAATTTTTCGTACCTTAAATTTGTTGTGTACTCAAAGAAAAAAAAAATTCCTTTTAGTTCAACTATATAGAATGAGGCTTCAAAATTCTGAAATTTTGGTCAAATATATATGTCTTAACCAGTCTAATTATACTTAAGTTAACCAATAAAAATTATAAATTGGTTTGTACCTATAAAAGATATTTGATTAATCACAATATGTATACAGCTGTTATCTTCTTTAAGATTCTTGATAAACATGCATCTTCTCTAGGAATTAATTTCCTACAGGTTTTCTTGGCAGTAAAATGTTGTAGAGAGTCAGAAGGTCTATCCTGTGACATTAGTCGAGGTGCGCATAAATTGACCAGAACACTCACGAAAAAAAAAAAAAAAAAAAAAAAATCTTTAAGAAAATAGTTTCATGATATTTTTCTATGTCAATATGGCATAAATTATGAACTAGTAACTAGAAGGTATGTCCCGTGAGATTAGTCGAGGTGCACGCAAGCTCGTCCGGACACTCACGATTTTTTTTTAAAAAACGAATATAATTTTATGAGTTTTTTTTTTTTTTCTATAAAAGTATGAACTAATAACGGGCAGGTCATAGATTCAATTCTCCCAAACTCATCCAAAAAAAAAAAAATCAATTTCTTTCTTTCTTATTTTTTGTATACAAACAATTGAAGGTGATATGATTCAAATCCTTCCAAAGTTTTTTACATTAGTCCTCTGGTTTTTTTTTCTTTTACAAACAAGTGAAGGAAATACATAGATAAGTTTGAAGTATATACTACTAATCCAACAAGAGCATAACTCAATAACATGGATCGCCTAGTGACCATGAGGTTCTAGGTTCAATCCTCAACTCCAACATGTTGTAAAAAAAAAAAAAAAAAAAAAAAAAAAAAAATTGAAATGTTTGTTCTTAGAAGGGTTTTAGGATTTTTCTATTTGTGCCCATGACGAGGGTTCTATTTATTCTTGAAATTTTGGAGATATTAATTGACCACAAAATTAAGTTCCTAAGTTAAAAAAGCATGAATTACCTCAAATTTACATAAAGAATCTAAACGATAGTAACCTAAAGATAACTCAATTCATGATTAAGATATATTTTCGACCAAAATATCGAACTTCGAATTTCTATCCCGCATGTTGTTGAATTCAAAAAAATATTTAATGTTTTTTTTTAGTTCAACAACATATGAAAATGGGAGATTCGAACCTATACCTTCAAGGTCGATGAATTATGCTCGCAAAAAAAACATGTGAGTTTGTATGTTAAATAAAGATAAATATATTGTCACCATTATGAACATAGCTCAACTCACATAAGTGAACTAATGACTAAGAAGTTGGAAGTTGGATTGCTCTATCGGCATTAATTAAATATTTTTGCAAAAAAAAAAAAGAAATGATAAATATATTGTAACAAATTTGTTTGATTAGCCTTGTAATAATTTAGAGTATTTGTAACATCACCATCATCAACGACCTCGTTGTCTGTGTATGTATAGTAATATATATGCAATCTTTGTTACTTTATTATCATTCAATTCCCTTTCTTCTCAACCAGACAAAAAAAAGAACACAAACATATTTAATTTCAAAAAACAACTTCAAAATAGATTTTTCCTCTTAATTAAAACAGTATAATTAATCATAATATATAGTTGAAAAATGGGATGAATATCATCAATTATATTGGAAGCTTATAGCCACTCTGCATGATTTTATTTTTAGAACCCTATTGATCAAAATAATTTATATTAAAAACTATATTATCTTTTCTAATATACTAAGAATATTCTATTTACCTAAATAATACAGAATTAGCAACATAAAAAAAAAGTCATTATTATTTAATACCCCACATATATAATATGATATAATATAATTAATATGTTAAACTTAAGTTAACCAGGTGAAGAAGTTATGAGATTGTTTTGAATAAAGATGCAATATGGAGAAGCTGATGCTTTGCTTTGGTTATATTGAAAATGATTTGTCAGTTGGAATTATATTCCTTACGCAATTAATCATTATCAATAACAGTTAAATGCCTTCCATATGCCTCTTTCAAATATTTTTGACCCCTCAATCACCACCTTTTAATTTCTTTCTCTCTCTCTCATCTCAAAAATCATAATTTTTTTGTGGTATAGTTGAGCGGTAATTGACATGTACTTTTTTTTCGAGGTGAGAAGTTCGATCTCTTACTCTACAATTGTAATTGAATAACTCAAAAAAAAAAAAAAAAAAAAAAATCTTCTCTCTCAATAGGTCCCTACATCAGTTATGAGAGGAGATTATCATCAATGTTGCATCATGATGCTCGAAATTATGACATCAATAAATATCTTTTTCAAAAAAAAAAAAAACAATTTAGTTCAAAATATAGGAGAGATTAGAACTTCTAAATTTTTGATGAAGGTATATGTCTTAATTTAAATTATATACGATGATTGTTTTTTCTATCAAGGGAATGAGCATATGAAATATTTGGAGATGTCCATGAATTTAGAATAGTTATGGACATATGAAATTTTCGTTTTTTTTTTTTTTTTTTGACAACATGTTGGGGTTGAGGATTGAACCTAGGATCTCATGATCACTAGGCGATACATTATGTCGTTGAGTTATGTTTTTATTGGCCTTTGTTATGAAGTTAAAATATCTTATCAATTTTTCACCAAATAATTGAATACTACCCTTTTTTTTTTTCTATTACAAGTTTCCTAGACTTTTAAGATTGTGTTTATTAGTAAAATATTTATGAACTTTAAAAAGTATCTAATAATTTCTTAAACTTTTAATTTTGTATCTAATATATTCCTATTATTAACTTCGTCAAACTTCATTAGTTTAATGTTTATGTGGCAAGCATGTTAACTGTGTAAAGGTTATACATGTGGTTGTGACATGCATGTCAAATGGAAATTGTCACAAGAGATCAACTTGAGTGGGTTCAAAATTGGGGAGGGTTTTAGGGCAATTGTCTTTTAAGTTTAGGGCAAGAAAATGAGTACTTGAGGAAATTGGAGGTGGGCTTAGAGAAAAATTTCAAAAATACATAGCATTATTACGACTTATCCACGTAGGAAACCATAACCTCAAAAGAATGGAGCGACAATGGCATATGTGAGAAAGAAATGAGGGGTTGAGGGAGGAAAAAGATGATACAAAAAAGTGCAAAATTTTATCTCGATTATGTCTAATAAATCTCCTAGACACTGAATCCCTCCACTTTCAATTTTGTGTCTAATAGATCTTGAACTTTAAAAAATAATGTTTCACGAATATCAAAGACCTATTACACATATAATTGAAAGTCTAGGGACTAATTAGACGACACACAATTGTATTTTTTTTTTTTAAAAAAGATACTTCATTAGTATGTGAGAAACATACGAGGGTCGAAGCCCAATTACATGAGCGCTATCCAGTTCAAAGCGATATTGGAAATATCCTAGCTAGTGAAGAGAGGAGATTTTTTAGACCAAGAAGCCGCTAAGACAATAATATCATCACAAATCGAGGCTTCAGGCAAAATTGTTGAAAATACGATTGTTTCTCTCCCTCCAAATACTCTATAGAGAGGCCACCAAAATATTGTGGATGAAAATGTTCTTCTGATGTGCAATTGAAGCTCAGAGCAAAGGCACAAAGTTCTTCAACTCTGTCTAAATAGATCACTGTAGCGAAAGGACTCAGCTTGTTCCAAATAAACTGTGAAAGATTGCAATGAATGAATATGTGATCGATATCCTCAGATCTAGATTGGCAAAGTGCACATCGGTACGTTGGGTTGGAGAGATACATTTGGATGACATTTCTAAATTCTTTTAGCGGTATTGATACTTCTGTAAAGAATGGGCCAAATGACGACACACAATTGTAAGTTCGTGTTAGTCATTTTTCTAAGTTGTTCAAGCCCTATAAGACACAAGATTGAAAGTTTAGAAACTTGTTACACTTTTCAAAGTTTAGAAATCTAATAGATATCGGACCAGCCTTGTAATTTCACCTCATCATCAAGGTGTAAAAATTTGTAGGAACTAATTAATTTGAACCCAATTTGAGACTTGAAATTAGTTCCTTGTTACTAAAGTCTCCCAAGGAAAAAGAATTTAAGAAAACAAGACAAGAACATGGGAGAGTTTCTTTTGATTTTCTCTTCAGTTCAAAAAAGAAGAGACAGAAATTGAAGCAACAATTGAACCATCCAAATGCAAATCTTACACAATCCAAACATTTGGGTCACTCTATTATCTACACGTATATATGTCAAATGAATGTCAAGCCCTTTCCTATAAGACGAACAATCCATTTTAATACTCCAATTATTATTTTTTGCATAATTTTGCAATTAAATATTGGATTGAGATCAAATAACATAATCAAGAAATCAAAATAAAGGGATAGGCTCAAAATTGACACCTATGTCCAAATAGAGGATGCTTGAAATTTTGCATTATTTTTGTCTTTTTTGTTTCAATTTATTTAGGAAATTGAGTAATTAATTATTAAGATATTTTCAGCACATAGTTTTTGACAAAAATAAGATGCTGTTTAAAATAACAAATATGCCATATATTCATAGTATATGAAGCTAAAAATAACAAAAATAAAAGTTTCTATACAAATGCTTCAATTGGCCACTTTAAAAATCACTTTTTCTTTTGTATAATCTTTTCTTAACCACCTTTGTTCATAATTATTTTTTTAAAGTACCTTTTGAATTGTAATTAGAAGAAGAAATTTGGTTAAATTACTTGATTTTGACACACCTATATCAAATCATATCTTTTGGAGATTAAAGAAGATGATCATGTTACAATGGCTTTTGTGATTTAAGAAAAGGGCTACAGATCTTTGTCTTCTTCATTGGGCGCCATGTTCTTCCTCCTGCTTTTCTAAAAACAATGTCGATAGCAAAGATAATACTACCATCAATCGCTTCAAGAAGATTCATTTCGTATTTTATCTTTCTTTTTTCTACGTTTCTTTTTTCCTTGAAAACCCCATCAACGAGGTCATTATGTGATAGACAAGCACAAATTGTTTTTAATGCGACAATAATTCCACACACGGTTAATCATAGGAAAATAATTTGACAAACGCGGTTTATCACATGTGACAATATGCCTTTGTTCTACAATTTTGGCCCACTTTGTGTTTTGATTGAAGTTTACAACTTTAATTAAACTAATGAGATATATCTCAGTCGTGCTAACATTATCCTGAACCAAAAGGCTAGATGTTCGAATCTCCACTCTCACAAGCCACATGTTGAACTAAAAAAAGAAAAAAAAAAGAGGCATATCTCTATTACTCTTGTGTTATTTATTAAACAGGTCCTATGATGAATAAAAAGGAATTTTACAGACACCAAACCCCAATCAAAATACATGATGATGATGGTGATTATATATCTGTTTCAGATGCAATTTCATTTTCTGCATATAGTTCATTATTTCTTGGGTGGGGCTGAAGTGTGAATCACACCAAACCATTGAGCTAAATTTTTGCAAACAATATGGCCATTTAGGCCCAAACTCCCAAGTCCTAACCCATTTGCTGAGACAACATACCTTATCAAAGTTCAAATTCAAATACCATGAAATAAAATAGTCACTGGCCAAGAGAAAGCACAGAATCCTCACTTATCTATTTTACTTCTGTCAACAAATGGATCAAGAAATGAACCCTGTATATCTTTGTACCAAGCTTTGATTGAGAACAAATATAAGAATACAAGGGACCTGCGTACCTTCTTAGTTGTGCGGGAGACGAATTCTCATAAGTTGTACACGTCCAATTTCGGTGCATTCATCTAACACAAACCAGGAGAGGGAACTAGAACTTGGAAACCGACCACAAGAACTGGGAACTAACACCTTATGGCTTAGGCTCAATTAATTGTCAGTAAATAAGGTTAAATACATATACAAAGCCAACAACTTTAGAAAGGATCAGCAGACATTGGTGCTTGACAACTACAAAAGGGGGGGGTGGGGGGGAAAAGTAAGAAAAAAGGACCATCATCTTGCATTAAAACTAGTTCTTCAAAGTAGATAAGTTTGCTTTCAGTAAAATAAAGTTCAGTACAGATATAAAGCCGATGACAAGCTTAAAAGAAAGGATCAACAGTGATTTGTGCTTTACAGCTCAATTACAAACCATAGAAGAAAAGGCAAAACTATTGATCAAAGTTTAACCAAGTCACGATCTACTACTATAGATGGGGATTTGGGAACCGAACACTTGCGAAGCATCGCAGAGTTAATTTGAGAATGTGAGTTCAGTACTTTGGAGCTGGCTTCTGTGTGGGTAGCAAGCCAAATCGCTTCTTAAGCAGAACTCTCTGCCTCGAGTATTTGTCATCAGGAGAGAAACGGGCTGCAATCAGAAAATGCACAAGTAATCAGGTTCGAAACTGCTAAAATCATGATCGCATTTTGAAGGGGCAGCCTAGCAGGCAATATATCTGAACTAATCAAATCACACAATATAGAGAACAAATAAAGGTATTTATTTCTAAGGAGAAAGTTGAGCAGCAATATTATCCTCGTTGTCAACCAATGATAAATGTTGTCTGCATGGTGTATAAGACAATGTATAATTGCAATCTTCACAACTACAACTGAAATAGACCATGTGTATCGTTTCAACCAACTCCAATATTACAAGACTTACACAGAGATATTACAGCATGGTCTTTCTACCGACCAAAATCATTGATATTGCAAAGTATGCAAGACAGGGAAACAAGATGGAACAATACTAGCCAGATAATGGAAAGAGTTTTACCTGGATGAGCGGATTCTGTGACCAAACCAAGAGGCGATTCTTTCTGCACAAGAGAAAGGAAAATGACTCAATGATTGTAACTAATTTATTTTTAAGAGAAAAGAAAATGCAAACTAGACGCTTCAGCATACATTACATATCAGCATAAAAACAAAGTACAAACAGTGCAGGGAAATTGGCAATGGTTTATCAAGGTAGTTAAAATGTGTGAAGGGATTAGTTTATTTGTATTTTATTGGCACAATGGTTTGCATTTTAAAATGTACAATCCTACACCATTGAGTGCAAAATCCCTTAGATGGGTGCTGGTTGAAAACGGGTATAACATTTAAGGAAGGAATTGAAATTCTTAGATGTACCATTCTATGATATTCAGATCAGATTTGCCTCTCTCAGCTTATATTTCCCAAAACCATATGCAAAACATTCATTCTAGCTTAGTATAAACCAGCAATTCATGTATATCTTTCTTTTCATTTAATTTGGGTGATTTGAACTGAAATCATGGACCAAGGGAAAATAGGAGTTAATATGCCAAGAACTGCAATAATATGCACTAAACAGCAGCAGAGAATATCCTATAAAAGCCACTCTCACCTTTGCTCTGCTTTCTTGGAACTCCAAACATTAGCAGCGAGGGTCACAGCCAAAAGCTTTGAATTGCTTTGGAATTTTGAGACTTCACGAGATCTTGAAAAACTTAGTAAATAAGGCATTGATCTCCAGATTTAATAAGGTAGCCAAATAGAAACTTTGAGGATAAATAATCACTATCCTCGGATGCTAAGAAAATTTCTCCCATTTATCCACACATTGCATATTGAAATCTTGAGTGGGTGGCCCATACAATGATCTCCCAATCATAAAATCCTTTAACTTGAAGGCTTCAACCTACATTGGCTTTGACACAATTAAATTCTTCCTTTTTGTAAGCACGCCATCCACTTACAGATAAGATTGAATTCTTGCATTTTTGTAACCTCCTCTCAAATCTCGTCTTGACCACGGGATTCCAAAAATATTTCCTAGAAGACTTTACAGAGGCTGACATTTCATTATATTGAAGAGGCCAATCACAAAACAAAGACCTAATATCATTGGCTTATTGTTGAACTTCCTCTGGATCTACATTGATATCAGAGATGGTTGTCTAATTCATGTTAATCATGTGACTCAAGGATGAGGTGAAGATGCAAAGAACATCCATAAGATCTTCAAGCTCTCTTTTCATGAAGGGACAAGAGAAAAGGGTGTCATCAAGAAATTGAATACGCTCTTCCTATAATGGTAAGATCCCCTTTCTATGTTGAGGAGCACATTGCCATGAAGGATTAAGTCTAAGTTCCTGCATTATGAAGCTCTACTTTGCATGAAAAATGATTATAGCTTACATAGTGCCTTCAACAACCCATCAAATCATCTAAGTAAATCAGGATTTAGATATCCTCTCTAGCCTAGGAATGGAGTAAGAATCTATCATTGAAGATCATGAAGTTGAGTGTCTTTACAAAACCTATGCTCTCCTATCTCAAGAAAGTTGTCCCAAGCAGCACATGATGATGGAAGACCATCCATCAATGGTGAAACTTACGAATCAAATAATAGAGAAAGAATGGCATCTAAAGTCTAAAACTTCTCCTCCTCCATGGTCAAGGAAAGGACAAGGCCATCCTAATCTACCAGATCATGTCATGGTGAAGTAAATATGGTAGGATTGGAAGTTCTTAGAACAAAGCCTCAAAGCCTCACTGCAAACTTTGTGGAAAGTCAAGACATTTTAAGCAAAGGTGCTACTATATAGATTTAATCAAGCATTTAATGGGTATACAATGTAAATGCAAACTGCACAAACTACTCGCAGTAAGTGACGGTAGCCTACTTCAATCCCAAAAGAGGTATAGCTAGTATTTTAAAGATGTCCTGCACAAAGAGAACTAATCCAGTCTCCAAATTTATGGTCAGTGACTCAGTAATCCTTCATTATCTTCAAAAACAGGGGTCGACATAACGTTGTTTATGCATTAATGATTAATAATAATAATAAGCAAACCCCAATCAGAAAATAAAAGAGGTAGCAACCCTGCAACTCCATACGAAGAGCTAAAATATGAACAAGGAAGACAAACCTTCGTGGTGTAGACCTTGTCACCATTGTCGTTTATGTAAAACTGAAGATACATCGTTGCTAAACACACTCCACCTGAAAAAATTTAGAGGAAAATCAAGTCATTCGACAGAAGACTTACATATAACAATCATGAATGACTGAAAGGAAAATCTGCAATCACGAATGCAAATGAAATATACATACATCCAGTGTGCAATGAAAATTGCCTAATATTCTAGGGTTTTGGAAATCCATACCAGAAGAAAAACCCTAGCGCTTGAAAGCTCGTCGAGACAGGTGGAGGAACAGAAAATGGCGGGATACAGGAAATCGCGCAGCTAGGGTTTAACAACATATTTAAATCAACCATAAAGGCTATTTCGTCCTTTTTTTTTTTTTCTTCAATATTTCAAGGTTTATTTATTTATTTATTTTTAATATAGCCAATTCGATTCGGTTCGGGTTGAACCGAGTCAAAATTGGTTCAACCCGCGAACCGACCCGGACAATTGGTTTTTAAAATATCAAACTCAACCTAGTCCTTATTAAAAAAAAAAAAAAACCCAACCCGAAAAGTTGAGTTGGATTTGGCGAGTTGCACGTTTTTTTTACACCCCTAGATTATATAATATAACTTAAATTACAAACTTATTTTTCTTCTTTTTTTTTTTTCTTTTTTTTTTTTTATTTTAGTTCACTTAATACAAATTTGATGTTAAAGTTTTAATCTAGGATAACTAGATAAATAACCAATTTATGCTTATCATATTAAATTAATGTTCTCACTTTCTATTTTTATCAAACATGTTTAACTACTTCATTTTTTTTATAAAATTTGGGTTGCAATTAATTTCAAACTCTTCAACCTCTCTAACATTTTATATTGAATTTTATCTAACATTTTAATAAAATAAAGAGTAAAACGAGCTCATTTAAGGAAACAAAAATTGAAACCATAAAATTTGCATTAATCACGTTAAAATTGTATTCTCCCTCCTTATTTAAATTGTCATCTCTCTCCTCTTATTCAAACTTAAACAATTTTCTCTCCGCAATATATTTATATATATATAGATAGATATAGATATATAGATATAGAGAGAGAAATACATATATTTTTAAAAAAAAATACACGATGTCTATAAGTATATATGAAATATATAACCATGTATACTCATGTGTAAAGTATATATCAGTATATATGATGGTTATATATAAAAATTACATATATTTTATATAAAAAAAAATACATAATATCTATAAGTATATATAAAATATATAAGTATATATGGTAGTTATATATAAAAATAAATGGTGAAGAAATAAATAGTAAGAGAAAATGAGAGATAAAATCGAAATTTATTTAAAAAATAAAATTTAATACACTCAATTTGGAGAGATAATTTTTTGTTTACACTAAATTTGGCAAGAGAAAGTTTTTTTTTTTTTTTTGTATGGAAAAATAGAGATAAAACTAGTTTTGAAATCGGCACATTAATACACTAAACTAAATGAGAGAGAAAATCAAAATTTATTACGAAAATAAAATTTAATACACCAATAATTTTATTTTGTATTAAAATAGGCATATTAATGAGGGACATAATAGTATTTAAAATTAATAAAAAATTATAAATAAAAATTTCAAGATTTTAAGACATATTTGAAAATATTACCCTTAAAAATGGTATTTAGGAGATTATACTTCTAATCTATCTCTTAATTTGAGTTTTTTTTAGTTATAATTTGAGGGTTTTTTTTTCGATTTGTTTGAGTTTTTTCTTAGATTGATATGTTTTTTTTTTTAAATATTTATGAATGATTTAATCGGATTTTAAATTTTAAAAAAATCAAAAGTAGTTTAATAAGTTTTCGAAAAATTTTATAGTACTTTTAGATAAGATATTAAAAAAAAAGCTCTCGAGTCTCTCTATATGGGTTTTCTCTCAACTTCAGAGTCTTTTAGTTTTTGGATTTTTGTGGAGTTTTTTTTAGTTGGGGTCTTTGAGGGATTTAGGGGAGATCCAATATGTTTTTTGTTTTGCCCATCTGGTTTCAATGGAGGATTTGACTGAGATGTGGAAAGACTGGTCTCTTACTGAGCGTGAGGCCAATATCATTGAAGTAACAGACACCATTGTCCTTTTCTTGGAAGAGAATGTGAAATTATGTGTTGTTGCTAAAATAATGGCCAATCGATATACCAATGTGGATGCTTTTAGATTTGTGATCAAATCAATTTGGAGAGTGCATCAGGACACAAGAATTGAATCAGCTAGTCACAATGTTTTCTTTATTCAATTTCGTTCGAGAGCTGAGAAGATTCGTGTACATCAAGAGGGCCCATGGACCTTCGACAAGGCGCTGCTTGTGTTAGTATCCCCACGTGAATCCAACCTGTTACGGGATCTGACCTTCACTCATACAACTTTTTGGGTTCAAATTCATAACCTTCCTACCAATTGTATGTCTATTGACATGGCAAAGATCTTGTGGGAGGCAATTGGGCAAGTGGAAGAGATCGATTGTAATGGTCAAGATGAATGGACAGGTCCGGTCATGAGAATCTGAATGGTCATAGACATCACCCTACCTTTGAGCAGAATTTTCAAGTTAAAAACAAAGGATGGTAAGAATGTTTGTTGCCCTCTTAAGGTATGAAAAACTCCTGGATTTATGTTTTGAATGTGGTATTTTAGGTCATTCTTCTAGAGAATGTCTAAACAAGCAAGAGACAGGTCAGACACATCGTCCTTTGAAATATGGGGGGATTGGCTCTGAGCTTCTTATGTTAAAAAACACTTGTTGTTTAAAGAGGAGGAAAAGTCTTCAATGGGTCGTTATAGAGAGGCTAATCGTGGCCGAGGATGGCGTGGTAGCCGCTGGAACGGTGGGAGTAGAAGGGATGTCGATCGATGGAGAGGAAACTCGTCGATTGTGGAGAACGAAAGGGTCGTCGACGTTGATCCCCAGAGGAAAGAGGCAAAGGCGGTTTCAAAACCAACCGTTATGGAAAATGTAGGAAGCAAGGAGGAAATTCTGGAAGCATTAAAAGCAATAAATGCTCATCAATCAGTGGAGGAACAATCCCCATGACTCTTCTTTGAGAGATTTCTTGGTCTCTCTTTCCATGTGCCAACAAAGGCTAAGGATTTAGGGAAAAGATAAGAATCGAAATCTTTTTGCTGAAATTAAAAAACAGAGAAGGTTGCTCTAAGAAGCTTTCAATGATAGTGGCGGGCCAAATTTTACATATATCAATGTAATTGAGGAAAGGTTAAACAGAGGTCGAGAAAAAGTTGGCTGAAATGGGGAGATAAAAATACAAAGTGGTTTCACAAGAAAGCCACAATTCGAAGAGAGAAAAACAAAATTTACCGTATCTGAAACCCAACCGGGGATTGGATGACTGAGAATAGGGATATTAAATCCAATTTTCTAGACTATTTCAAGACTCTGCTTGAATCCACCAACCCGCATGAGGTTCTGATTGAGGAGGCCCAGAGGCCGGTGCAGAGGGGGGTTACTAGTGAGATGAATTACATGTTAATGGCTCCGTTTACCGAGGAAGAGGTTAGAAAAGCTCTGTTCCAAATGGCCCCAACAAAAGCTCCGGATCCTGATGGATTCCCAGCTTTATTTTATCAGAACTATTGGGAAAATTTTAATGATCACATTGTAGCTTCAAGCCTAAGCATTATGTATCAGGGCACATCAGTAAGGCTTTTAAATCATACAAACATTGTCCTCATTCTAAATAAGAAATCGCCCGAGTAAGTTACTGATTTCAGACCCATTAGCTTATGTAATGTTTCTTATAAGATTATTACTAAGGTCTTGGCTAACAGGTTGAAAGTGATACTCCCTGAAATTATCTCAGAAACACAAAGTGCCTTTGTTCCAGGCAGACTGATCTCTAACAATATTTTGGTCAGCTACGAGTGTATCCAACACCTTATGAATAAAAGAACAGGTGGAAAAGGTTTGACAGCCTTAAAAATGGACACGAGTAAGGCATATGACATAGTTGAATGGTCTTTTCTTAGAGAGATTATGATAAAGCTGGGTTTCAATGAAATGTGGGTTTCTTTGGTGATGGACTGTATATCTACCGCGAGCTTCTCAATTTTAATAAATGGCATCCCAAGAGGGCTTTTTTACCCTCAACGGGGTCTCAGGCCAAGGAGATCCTCTTTCCCCCTATTTGTTCATTTTGTGTACTGAGTGTTTTTCTGGTCTTCTTAATTAGGCTATTCAATAAAGGCAGATTTCAGGGTGTCAAATTTCGAGTTTCGGCCCAACAATCTCACATATGTTCTTTGCCGATGAAAACCTTCTTTTCTGTCAAGCTAACCAGGTTGAACTGAATTATGTTAAGAAGATTTTGATCACCTATGAAGAGGCCTCAGGTCAGTGTGTTAACTTATCTAAATCTTCAATTTTGTTTAGTCCTAATGTGCCTGAAGATTTAAAGTCCAACCTTAGTCAATTGATGAATATGAAAAAGGTGTCAAATTTGGGTAAATATTTGGGAGTGTCTGCCCACTTTACACGAAATAAGAAAGGAGACCTAGCGTTTCTAAAAGAGAAAATTAAAAAGACTATTTCAAGTTGGAAGGGTAACTTCTTATTCGTAGGGGGTAAGGAAAATCTAATCAAAGCAGCTGCCCAAGCCAACCCTACTTATGTGATGTCTTGTGTCCGACTCCCTGAAACTTTTTGTGAAGATTTAACTAAATATGTGGCAAAGTTCTGGTGGGGTTCGACTCAGAACAACCCCAAAATTAATGGGATGAAATGAGATCGCTTATGTCTCCCAAAAGAAAAAGGTGGTCTTGGTTTTCGGTGTTTAGAAGGTTTTAACCAATCTCTGGTGGCAAGACAAGTTTGGAGATTACTCCACTCTCTTGAATCTCTTATGGCTCAAATTTTCAAAGGCAAGTATTTTTCAAACTCAACTGTCCTTGATGCACAGTTGGGAAATCATCCATCATTTATTTTGAGAAGCCTTATCTGGGGGCGTGATCTTCTAAAATTGGGGCTTCGTCGAAATATTGGCAATGGTATGAACACTCTTGTTTATGGTATGTCGTGGGTGCCAAGGGAAAGATCATTCAATCTTATATCTAGCATACAACCTCTATGGAAGGACACGACAGTTAGCGAACTAATTAATGATGAAGGCCAATGGAACATTCGTTATCTCTGAATGTTGTTGAGGGAAGTGGATGTAGAATGTGTTCAGAACATTCCAATTTGCAAAACAAATTAAAAAGATTGGTAGGCCTTAAGTTCTAATGGCGAGTGTGTGGAAGGTTGGTGGAGAGTTTTATGGAAACTCAAGATCTCAAATAAGATAAAAAAAAAATCATGTGAAAATTGTTTCATAATATTCTCCCCACCAATCACAATCTTTGTGCTAGGAAAATTCCTATACTCCCTTGGTGTGTGATGTGTGAAAGGAAGCGTGAGACAGTGGAACATACCTTTTTCGGGTGTAATAGAGCTCGAAGTATTTGGATGTTGCTCTTCCCTCAACTCCTGATTACTGATCTTTGTAAGTTCGTTATCCTAGATGGGTTGTTGTTTGCCTATAAGCTTTTGAAACCTTGTGAAATGGAGTTGTTTTGTCTTGGATGTTGGGCGATTTGGTCTGATCGCAACCAAATGAGGGTCCATAAACCTATACCTCAAATCGAATCAAAGACGGATTGGATTCTCAGTTACTGTTTGGAGGTAAATCCGACTGGCCCTAAACCTCAACCAGATGATTCTCACAACCTTGTTATCTCGAGATGGAGGCCTCTGAAGGTGAATGTATTCAAGCTAAATGTTGATGTTGCTTGTCACCCTATTCTTCATCGATCGAGTTTTGGAGCTGTGATCAAAGATTCGTCTGGGCTCTAATGGTTGTTGAAGTTAAATGTTTTGAATCACGTATTGACCCCCTCGCAGCATAAGCTACGACCCCCCTCCGCGGTCTTCAGCTGGCATCCTGTTTTGGTTTCTAAAATCTAGTGGTTGAATCAGATTCTCAAAGCCTGGTTTCGACCATCGCCACGAACAAACTTGCTTCGTCAGTCATTGAAGCGATTTTAGGAGAAATTTGTAACGAAAGACAATCTTTTGATGGTTGTTGCATTCATTTCATCTCAAGGAAAATCAATGGCGTTGTCCACAACATTGCAAATTGGGCTTTAACAAACGTTTTGTCTGAGGTCTGGTTTTGTAATGGTCGAGTCTGGCTCACTAAGTTGATTCATCCGGACTTAATTCCTTGTAGCCCGGGCATTCTTATTAGCTAATGAAGTTCTTCTGTTTGTTTAAAAAAAATATAAAAAAAATAAAGACATTTAATTATGTTCGTCTTCCAAAACTACTTGGACAAAAAAATGTGTTTCGAATAATGATTTTATTTTTCAATTGTATATATGATAATGAGATTAGTTTTTTTTTTTTTTTTTTTTGTAAAAATGTTTAATTAAAGTAGGGTGGATTTGAACCTCGGACACAACTTTACCAACTACTCAAACTCTAACTATTCTAAAAGATATTGAAGGAAGATCAAGAGGCAAAGAAAAAATACCAAGTGATGAGGCAGAGGTTGACAAGTGGATCCCGCCGACGTCCAATAGGTGGAAAATCACCGTTGATGCTTTCTACCATGAGGCTTTGAGCCGGGCAGATTTAGATTGGGTTCTTAGTGACCACACGAGGAACGTCAGGATGGTCGGGTATATCGAGCTCTTTAGGAATGATGAAAATCAAAATACTCGAATCAATAACGGTGGTGGATGGACTCAAAGCAACTTCTTATCTTAATCACCAATTATAATTTTAGCTCAATTGAGTTATGTTTAAACTTTCAAAAAAATAAAAATAAAAATAAAAAATAATGTTGGAAGCCAGAAAGGGTAAATGGATAAATTCCCATCTCCTCTCCTACCTCTTACAGTACAGTTGACCTCTCAAAGAACCAATCTTCAAAGCCACGTCTCTGTGAACATCTTTCTCTTTGATGCCTACTGCTGAATTCCCTCAATAAATTCATTTTTTTTTTGGTGGGGATCCCATTTCCCCCAAATCCCATCTCTGTAAATCCTCAAGCTTTCTTCCCAATCGATCTCACATTCTGATATTCCCACGATGTCGTTTGAGGAGGACGAGGAGGAGACCTTTGAGCACACTCTCCTTGTCGTTCGTGAGGTTTCCATCTACAAAATCCCTCCTCGAACCACATCCGGCGGCTACAAGTGCGGCGAGTGGTTACAATCCGATAAGATCTGGTCCGGCCGTCTTAGGGTTGTTTCGTGTAAGGACCGATGTGAGATCCGGTTGGAAGATCCCAACTCCGGCGAACTCTTTGCTGCTTGTTTTGTTAATCCTGGTCAGCGGGAGGGCTCCGTCGAGACGGTTCTTGACTCTTCTCGATACTTCGTTTTGAAGATCGAGGATGGTCAGGGCAAGCACGCTTTTGTAGGGTTAGGTTTTGCCGAGCGAAATGAAGCTTTTGATTTCAATGTGGCATTGTCCGACCATGAGAAGTACGTCAAGAGAGATCAGGAGAAGGATACTAGCAGCGGCAGCGGCGATGTCGGCGAAGAGGGAAACATTGATATCCATCCTGCTGTGAATCACAGACTGAAGGTATTATTGTTGCCCTAAATTTTATTTCCACCAATGCAATTACTGAAGTTGAATAATTTAGTGTGTAGTTGTCTTGTTGAGCTAGAATGTCCTCAGCTTCATGTTTGAAGAGATTTCATGAACTGATCTGGTTAATGAAATCTCTGATCTAACTTTTAGGAAAATAAATTGTTCACATTGAATAGTATAGAATTACTCTTGGCATGGCAGGCCAAGCCTCTGGATAATGGTGCTGTAAGTTTATAAGTAAGTTATTCTCTACGTTATCCGTATACTTTCATTTTAGCCATCATGGTTTGCCCTAGTGGTCGATAAGAGTAGAGGAATGAGTTCAAGTCATGTGACCACCTATTGGGATTTAAGTTTTCTTGACAATCAAATGTAGTAGGATCAGGTGGTTGTCCCGTGTGATTAGTCGAAGTTTGCACAAGCTGGCCCGTACACATACACTCACGGATTTTTAAAAAAAAAGTTTGTATACTTCCATTTTGTTCCGTGTAGGTAGGTCTTTTGCTTTTTTTTTTTTTTTTTTTTTTTGGATGTAGATAGGTCTTCAATATTTTCAAGTTTGCACAATGACTACAATTTAGTAGTTGTAAAATCAAAACGCTTTATAATGTCATTGTGATTGTGTTTCTTTATGCTGGGGCTGGATGATAGGAAGGTGAAACAATTCGGATCAATGTGAAGCATAAACCATCTGGTGGAACTGGTATGCTATCAGCAGCTGGCTTGTCAGGGTCTGGTACTGGTACTGGAAAGCCAAAAGCTCTGAGTCTTGCTCCACCACCAACCGGAGCCGGGAAAATCAGGTCTCCTCTTCCACCCCCTCCAAATGATCCAGTTGCGCGGAAGTTATCCGCCAGCGTATGCTGTGATGTTGGTCATGAAGGAAAAAAAGACGATGCAAGGCATGCGAGCAATCCTTTATCAGATCTTTCCCAACTTGAGGTACAGTTTCTACTGTTATTTGTTCATTTCCTCATACTTATGATACAGAGAAAATATTAGATGAGGATAATGGTGTTCTCAAGTGACTGTAAATTGCCCCTTTAACTTACATATTATGGTTCCTGTCCTTTATGCACAAACCATTTAAATCTAGATGAGTTTAAGGAAACACAATTACTAAATTTTATTAGGCTTAAATATTGGTTTCTCTCCTTCGTGGATGGAATTGACTACTATTTTAGACATTATTGTTGAAGCTTGCCCTTTCAATTCTATGCCAACTTCAAGAATTGTGCTCAGTGCGCAACTAGCCCAGACACTCACAAATATCAAAAGAACGAAAGAATATTTCAAATATTTGAGCTATAGGCTTAGGATTTTTTCTTTTTCGTACGAGTGTATGTATCCTTAAGAACTCATGTCAATAAACAAAGTCTACAACAATTTTAACTATTGTTTCATCGCAATTGCAGAGAAATCTTCCTTCTGCACCAGGTTCGACAAAGGCAGCAGCATCGGGATGGGCAGCATTCTGATCAATGTAAGCTGGTGTTTGTTATTAAAAAAAAAAAAAGTCTTAGTTTGATGTTTTTTTCTGAAGGTTGTGAGTAATCTTCATTTTTTTGTTCATTTCGAGGGAGGAAAAAGGTGAATGGGAAGTACCATAGTGATAGTACCATATTATACCATCTTGGAATACATACATGTATACTTCTCCGGTTATTTTCCCTACCTAATGGAGATATTTATCTTGAGTTGTCTCTATATCCCATTTTAATCTGTCCCCTTCGGTTTCTGTTCTTGATTGGCTCGATTTCATTGTGTTATTCATCTCATATAACAATGTCCTTATAAAATCCCATGCTTCATGTATATAATAAAGGTAGTATAGTAGGCTGTAGGCCTCACTGATCACACTAAACAAATCCCTTAATATGTGAGCATAAGCTTTTAAATATTTTTTTTTAATAGAAAACAGAAACAATTTCATTGATGGTATGAAAAAGTATTACAAAAGACTCCTCAATTGGTTATAGAGAGCGATTGGATCATAATTACAAAATGAAGGTGATAACTTGTTCCACGTCATAGATAACATAATCGTAGAGTCCATGAAATGAGAAGCGTCTTTGTAAACATCCATAAATATGTGCATGTTTCTTTCATTCTATATACTCCATAGGAAAGCTCGAACAAAAAGAGTTTTTTTGCTTTCTTGAAAGGGTATCCCATGAAGATAATTAATAAATATAAGATATTACCCGGTCTACGAAATGACCAATTGAATGCTTGAGGAAGGAAATTCCATAATTTTTTGACATATGAGCAATCACTAAATAAGTGTATTTGATTTTCCTCATTGGCAATACACATTATGCAGCATAAGCTTTTAAATATTCTCAAGGCCTAATCATGCTTCTAAACAGAGACGGAAACAGGGAATACATTCCCCGCCCCTGCCTTGTTCGTTGTTCCCCGTCCCCATCCTGGTTTTTATATATATATATTAAGCTCTAAACTTAAACTTTGATGAAGTATTATTTTGTTTTTCTAAGGAAATTAAAAATACGAATCTTTAAATAGAATTTCACGGGAATGAGAAATCAAATGGAGAGCGGGGACGGAAACAAGGAAGCTATCTTCGGCCCCGCCCCGCAAACATCCTTACCTGCAACCAAGGATGAAAATATATGTCGATATGTTCGTAAATCAGTTCGATATAAATATTAAAGGTTAATCAATAACTCTGCTATCTTCTATAAATACTAGTAAAACATTAAAAAAAATTATTAATCTCGATATGAATGTAGATATCAATAGCAAATTTTATAACTTAATTTTTTATTTTTTTTAAAAAAAATCGAAGTAAAAAGAATCTAATTATTAATTTAAATAATTTTTGTTAGCTAAAATTAATTTACAGAAATATTTATCAATATGTCTGTAAAATTGAAATCTGGATATGTTAGATTATGTTGAGAATATTACTAAGAAATCATTTATTCTATGGGAGAGAGTCCTCGAAAGGCTATATTCAATATAATTTCCTTTGATGTCGCAATGCAACTCAAATGTTATTTTCTAAAGTTTGAAATCCCAACAAAATTTACAACTCAGATGGTTCATGGGAGACGATCAGAATGAATTGAATTGCAACCTAATAAATATACCATAGACTATAATATTTGCAAATTACAAAAAGGAAAAAAAATAAATTGAAATTCTAACTGTAAAATATCAAAAGTAAAAGAACGTTTAGATCTTAATGGAGGCTGGAGCTGCCAAGTTATGGACACATTGCCAACGTAATTTCCCAAGGAAAAAGTATTCAACATTGTGGTTGTCACTCTCTAAACCGTTGTATATATGGTACATTCATAACTTTTACTTACCCTTCCTTACATCCAACGATATAAAACCGTCAACCACATTGTACCAAAAGAGACCTCCGAATTTACCCAAGGAAAAAGTAGCAACATTGTGGTTGTCACTCTCTACCAATGGCATTCACTTCTTCCGTGCCTTGTCCACGGCTACCCATCATTTGCTGGAACATGCTGCGAAGCTCAAACATCTTAGTGTCATTAAAACCTTGAGACTGCTCTACCTGATGTACTTGCCCTCCACAAACTCTGAATTGCTGGGAATTTCCAGCCATGTTCGAGATCAGTTGCCTTGCCTCTGCAGGTGTCTTGTCAATGAGAGCTCCTTCGCTGGCAGCATCGATCATCTGTCTATCGTGGGGCACCATCCCCTCATAAAAATATTGGATCAGAAGTTGATCTGCGATCTGATGGTGGGGGAAACTGGAACACAGTCGCCCGAATCTCTCCTTCTGCTATCTTCGGGTCGAGCAACAGAGTGGTGAGACTCCTTTATGACAGAAAAAGTTTGGAAGATGAAGATGGGAAGGTGAATGTGATGAGAGTTTTGTGAGAAATATCTAAGACTTAGATTTCTAATTTATCAAGTAACATGAACTCTTCATCAACCCTCATCCAAAATGTTCAAACTCTTTGAAAAAATCATCAACCTCAAACCATTTGAACTTCATCCAATTTATAGGCAATTCACATGCAACAAACTCTTTGCTTAGCATGACACCGGATGAATTAGTCTTCAACAAGTGTTCCAAAATTGATGAGTTTATGCATGTGGTTGGTGATTCACAATCCACTTCACAACTTGGATAAACTCACCCAACTTGGATAAATCCACTCAACTTGGATAATCTCACTTGTAATATTTTGTCATTTTAAAATTAATTCATAATTAATTTTAATAAACAAAATAAATTTTAATTAATTAATATTATTATTTAATTCAATATCAAATATCAATTAAATAATAAGACTAATCCCGGTTTCTTAAGAAGTGAGGAATGTCAGTTTTGAATGAATATAAACTTTTTTCGTGAATTAAAAAAAGTCCAAAAATCGTTTACTATAGTCAACCAATTTTGGAAAAAACGATCATTTTGGTCATTTTTTAATGAGTACATTTTTCACTTTCTTTTTTCAATGTTGTGTTTAGGAGCTTCATTAACCTACATCCCCATAGCTTTAGGACCAAAATCTGTAAGAAAAATACCTTAAAACTCGTTCCCTAAACCGTAAATTTCCAAAAACCGAAAGTAGTACTTTTCAAGCACATGGTTGAAAACCGTGAATAGCTACAAGCTTGGTTCAATAAGAAGTGAGGAATGTCAGTTTTGAATGAATATAAACTTTTTTTCGTGAATTAATAAAAGTCCAAAAATCGTTTACTATAGTCAACCAATTTTGGTCAAAAAACGATCATTTTGGTCATTTTTTAATGAGTACATTTTTCACTTTCTTTTTTCAATATTGTGTTTAGGAGTTTCATTAACCTACAGCCCCATAGCTTTAGGACCAAAATCCGTAAGAAAATGACCTTAAAACTTGTTTCCCAAACCGTAAATTTTCAAAACCCGAAAGTAGTACTTTTGAAGCACATGGTTGAAAACCGTCAATAAGCTACAAGCTTGGTTCAATACGAAGTGAGGAATGTCAATTTTGAATGAATATAAACTTTTTTCGTGAATTAAAAAAAATACAAATATCGTTTACTATAGTCAACCAATTTTGGTCCAAAAACGATGATTTTGGTCAGTTTTTAATGAGTACATTTTTCACTTTCTTTTTTCAATATTGTGTTTAGGAACTTCATTAACCTACAGCCCCATAGCTTTAGGACAAAAATCCGTAAGAAAAACACCTTAAAACTCGTTCCCTAAACCGTAAATTTCCAAAACCCGAAAGTAGTACTTTTCAAGCACATGGTTGAAGACCGTGAATAAGCTACAAGCTTGGTTCAATAAGAAGTGAGGAATGTTAGTTTTGAATGAATATAAACTTTTTTCGTGAATTAAAAAAAATCCAAAAACCGTTTACTGTAGTCAACCAATTTTGGTCCAAAAACGATCATTTTGGTTATTTTTTAATGAGTACATTTTTCACTTTCTTTTTTTCAATATTGTGTTGAGGAGCTTCATTAACCTACAGCCGCATAGCTTTAGGACCAAAATCCGTAAGAAAAAGACCTTAAAACTTGTTCCCCAAACCGTAAATTTTCAAAACCCCGAAAGTAGTACTTTTGATGCACATGGTTGAAAACCGTCAATAAGCTACAAGCTTGGTTCAATAAGAAGTGAGGAATGTCAATTTTGAATGAATATAAACATTTTTCGTGAATTAAAAAAAGTACAAATATCGTTTACTATAGTCAACCAATTTTTGTCCAAAAACGATGATTTTGGTCAGTTTTTAATGAGTACATTTTTCACTTTCTTTTTTCAATATTGTGTTTAGGAGCTTCATTAACCTACAGCCCCATAGCTTTAGGACAAAAATCCGTAAGAAAAACACCTTAAAACTCGTTCCTTAAACCGTAAATTTTCAAAACTCGAAAGTAGTACTTTTCAAGCACATGGTTGAAAATCGTGAATAAGCTACAAGATTGGTTCAATAAGAAGTGAGGAATGTCAGTTTTGAATGAATATAAACTTTTTTCGTGAATTAAAAAAAGTCCATAAATCGTTTACTATAGTCAACCAATTTTTGTCCAAAAACGATCCTTTTTGTCATTTTTTAATGAGTACATTTTTCACTTTCTTTTTTCAATATTGTGTTTAGGAGCTTCATTAACCTACAACCCCATAGCTTTAGGACAAAAATCCGTAAGAAAAACACCTTAAAACTCAAACCGTAAATTTTCAAAACCCCGAAAGTAGTACTTTTGAAGCACATGGTTGAAAACCGTCAATAAGCTACAAGCTTGGTTCAATAAGAAGTGAGGAATGTCAATTTTGAATGAATATAAACTTTTTTCGTGAATTAAAAAAAGTACAAATATCGTTTACTATAGTCACTCCAATTTTGGTCCAAAAACGATGATTTTGGTCATTTTTTAATGAGTACATTTTTCACTTTATTTTTTCAATATTGTGTTTAGGAGCTTCATTAACCTACAGCCACATAGCTTTAGGACAAAAATCCGTAAGAAAAACACCTTAAAACTCGTTCCCTAAACCGTAAATTTCCAAAACCTAAAAGTAGTACTTTTCAAGCACATGGTTGAAAACCGTAAATACGTTAACTATAGTCAACCAATTTTTGTCCAAAAATGATCATTTTTTAATTTTTTTAATGAGTGCATTTTTCACTTTATTTTTTCAATTTTGTGTTTAGGAGCTTCATTAACCTACAGCCGCATAACTTTAAGACCAAAATCTGTAAGATAAAGACCTTAAAACTTGTTCCCCAAACCGTAAATTTTCAAAACCCGAAAGTAGTAATTTTCAAGCACATGGTTGAAAACCGTCAATAAACTACAAGCTTGGTTCAATAAGAAGTGAGGAATGTCAATTTTGAATGAATATAAACTTTTTTCGTGAATTAAAAAAAGTACAAATATCGTTTACGTCAACCAATTTTGGTCCAAAAACGATGATTTTGGTCATTTTTTAATGAGTACATTTTTCACTTTTTTTTTTCAATATTGTGTTTAGGAGCTTCATTAACCTACAACCTCATAGCTTTAGGACAAAAATCCGTAAGAAAAACACCTTAAAACTCGTTCCCTAAACCGTAAATTTCCAAAACCCGAAAGTAGTACTTTTCAAGCACATGGTTGAAAACCGTGAATAAGCTACAAGTTTGGTTCAATAAGAAGTGAGGAATGTAATAAACTTTTTTCGTGAATTAAAAAAAGTCCAAAAAATCGTTTACTATACTCAACCAATTTTGGTCCAAAAACGATTATTTTGGTCATTTTTTAATGATTACATTTTTCACTTTCTTTTTTCAATATTGTGTTTAGGAGCTTCATTAACCTACAGCCCCATAACTTTAGGACCAAAATCCATAGGAAAAACACTTTAAAACTTGTTTCGTAAACCGTAAATTTTCAAAACCCGAAAGGAGTACTTCTTAAGCACATGGTTAAAAACCGTGAATACACTTTTAATGCGCCAAAAACTACATGTTTTGTTCAATAAGATGTGAGGAATGTCAATTTTGAATGAATATAAACTTTTTTCGTGAATTAATAAAAGTCCAAAAATCGTTTACTATAGTCAACCAATTTTGGTCCAAAAATAATCATTTTGGTCATTTTTTAATGAGTACATTTTTCACTTTCTTTTTTCACTATTGTGTTTAGGAGTTTCATTAACCTACAGCCTCATAGCTTTAGGACCAAAATCTGTAAGAAAAACACCTTAAAACTCGTTCCCTAAACCGTAAATTTCCAAAAACCGAAAGTAGTATTTTTCAAACACATGGTTGAAAACCATGAATAAGCTACAAGCTTGTTATCTTTTTTTTAGTGTTATTAGGTTAACATTGATTATACAAAGACATTTTCAGGTTTACAGATTTTTGTAAACAACATCAATTGCAAAGTTTTATGTCATATCATGTGAATTACACGGATTGCACACCAAAGCTAAACACTAAAAATGTCTAACCTCTCGTGAATTTGAGATGAGAATCCGAACTTCTGACCTCTCGATGGATGATATATACCTTAAACAACTTTATAATTATAATAATTGCCTCAATGTGGCAGATTATTAATTTTTTCCCGATTTTCCCTCGGATCTTTGAAGAATTTTTTTATTTAAACTCTTCCAAAAAAAAAAAAAAAAAAAAAAAAAAACTTCCAAATTCAAACAAGTCCCAAAAAAACATGAAAGTTCGTTCAAGGGTTGAAGCGAACAACAGGAACACAGACAAGTGGGTTGGCCATGGGCAAAGTGAAGGCAGCTCCAATCTCCATATTCACTTTAATTTGATCTCCATTTTTCCCAATCTTCCAATCAAAGCACTGAACCATGGCTGCAATCACATTGCTGATGAAACTGAAAGCCAAAGTCGAGCCAGGGCAAGCCCTTCTTCCCCCACCAAAGGGAACGAACTTGAAACTTTGCTGACCCTTAATCTCGTACCTCACCTCGCCGGTGAACCTTTCGGGGTCGAATTCCTTGGGATTTTGCCAAACATTTGGGTCGCGCATTATGGCGAATAGGTTGACTGCAACCATTGTGTCTTTCGGGACGTCGAAGCCGTCGATTTTGCAATCTTCACGGCAGGCTCGCATGGCCAGAGGGACGGCGGGGTAGAGGCGGAGAGCTTCTTTGACGACGGCTTGTAAGTAAGGGAGATTTGGGACGTCGTCTTCTCCGACGAGCCGGGTGGTTCCGACGACGGAATTTATTTCGTTTCTCAGTTTGTTGAATGCTTTGGGATGGTTTTTTGGGCAATAGCTTGTAGCTTATTGCCCAAAAAACGAGCTGCCTTCAAGCGTTACAGAAGAAGAATCGTGAACTTCATCTTCTAAATCTCCTGAATCTTCTCTTTCAGAACTTGATGTAGGCAATCCATCTGACATATTCTCTGCAACATGAATACATCAGGTACAAATGAAAATGTTCTTCGTAAATCATGACCGATACAGATCCTAAGCTAAACTAAAGATGTAATAGAACTAACATTCAATGACATCCTCAATCAGCAAAACATTCCGCGGCGAAGAATTAAAAACATGCAGGTTTTTTCACATATCAATGCTGTATTACAACAAATTTTCAAATTTCAATTTGGTAAGATATATCTGGTAACAGCACGAGTTCTTGCATGTAACAATTAAAACAAGTACAACATGAAATAATTTTTCTCAACTAATAAACTCCCATAGATCTATGAAATTTATCTCGTAGTTTGCAAGCACCTGAATATGTGGCTAAAAGGACTTGACAACAACAACTAATTCAATTACAGATGATGATTCCTATCATACAACTGCCAGAGAATACCATTCCTTGTTATGCATCATACTATCCAATATTCATCTTTGACAACTAGGCAAAATGAGTTTGAGGACCCAATCGTAAATAAAAAATGGAAACTTTAATTTAATTATAAAAAAATCATGAAATATAAGTATTATTTATATTCACAAGTCAATACATGATGATGATGGTGATGATATATCTGTTTCAGATGCAATTTCATTTTCTGCATATAGTTCATTATTTCTTGGGTGGGGCTGAAGTGTGAATCACACCAAACCATTGAGCTAAATTTTTGCAAACAATATGGCCACTTAGGCCCAAACTCCCAAGTCCTAACCCATTTGCTGAGACAACATACCTTATCAAAGTTCAAATTCAAATACCATGAAATAAAATAGTCACTGGCCAAGAGAAAGCACAGAATCCTCACTTATCCATTTTACTTCTCTCTACAAATGGATCAAGAAATGAACCCTGTATATCTTTGTACCGAGCTTTGATTGAGAACAAATATAAGAATACAAGGGACCTACGTACCTTCTTAGTTGTGCGGGAGACGAATTCTCATAAGTTGTACACGTCCAATTTCAGTGCATTCATCTAAAACAAACCAAGAGAGGGAACTAGAACTTGGAAACCGACCACAAAAACTGGGATCTAACACCTTATGGCTTAGGCTCAATTAATTGTCAGTAAATAAGGTTAAATACATATACAAAGCAGACATTGGTGCTTGACAACTACAAAAGGGGGGGGGGGGGGGGAGTAAGAAAAAAGGACATCATCTTGCATTAAAACTAGTTCTTCAAAGTAGATAAGTTTGCTTTCAGTAAAATAAAGTTCAACACAGATATAAAGCCGATGACAAGCTTAAAAGAAAGGTTCAACAGTGATTTGTGCTTTACAGCTACATTACAAACCATAGAAGAAAAGGCAAAACTATTGATCAAAGTTTAATCAAGTCGCGATCTACTACTATAGATGGGGATTTGGGAACTCAACACTTGCGAAGCATCCCACAGTTGATTTGAGAATGTGAGTTCAGTACTTTGGAGCTGGCTTCTGCGTGGGTAGCAAGCCAAATCGCTTCTTAAGAAGAACTCTCTGCCTCGAGTATTTGTCATCAGGAGAGAAACGAGCTGCAATCAGAAAATGCACAAGTAATCAGGTTCGAAACTGCTAAAATCATGATCGCATTTTGAAGGGGCAGCCTAGCAGGCAATATATCTGAACTAATCAAATCAAACAATATAGAGAACAAATAAAGTTATTGCAAAGTATGCAAGACAGGGAAACAAGATGGAACAAAACTAGCCAGATAATGTAAAGAGTTTTACCTGGATGAGCGGATTCTGTGACCAAACCAAGAGGCGATTCTTTCTGCACAAGAGAAAGGAAAATGACTCAATGATTGTAACTAATTTATTTTTAAGAGAAAAGAAAATGCAAACTAGACACTTCAGCATACATTACATATCAGCATAAAAACAAAGTACAAACAGTGCAGGGAAATTGGCAATGGTTTATCAAGGTAGTTGAAATGTGCGAAGGGATTAGTTTATTTGTATTTTATTGGCACAATGGTTTGCATTTTAAGATGTACAATCCTACACTATTGAGTGCAAAATCCCTTAGATGGGTGCTGGTTGAATACGGGTATAACATTTAAGGAAGGAATTGAAATTCTTAGATGTACCATTCTATGATATTCAGATCAGATTTGCCTCTCTCAGCTTATATTTCCCAAAACCATATGCAAAACATTCATTCTAGCTTAGTATAAACCAGCAATTCATGTATATCTTTCTTTTCATTTAATTTGGGTGATTTGAACTGAAATCATGGACCAAAATTTCAAGGGAAAATAGGAGTTAATATGCCAAGAACTGCAATAATATGCACTAAACAGCAGCAGAGAATATCCTATAAAAGCCACTCTCGCCTTTGCTCTGCTTTCTTGGAACTCCAAACATTAGCAGCGAGGGTCACAGCCAAAAGCTTTGAATTGCTTTGGAATTTTGAGACTTCACGAGATCTTGAAAAACTTAGTAAATAAGGCATTGATCTCCAGATTTAATAAGGTAGCCAAATAGAAACTTTTGAGGATAAATAATCACTATCCTCGGATGCTAAGAAAATCTCTCCCATTTATCCACACATTGCATATTGAAATCTTGAGTGGGTGGCCCATACAATGATCTCCCAATCATAAAATCCTTTAACTTGAAGGCTTCAACCTACATTGGCTTTGACACAATTAAATTCTTCTTTTTTTGTAAGCACGCCATCCACTTACAGATAAGATTGAATTCTTGCATTTTTGTAACCTCCTCTCCAATCTCGTCTTGACCACGGGATTCCAAAAATATTTCCTAGAAGACTTTACAGAGGCTGACATTTCATGATATTGAAGAGGCCAATCACAAAACAAAGACCTAATATCATTGGCTTATTGTTGAACTTCCTCTGGATCTACATTGATACCAGAGATAGTTGTCTAATTCATGTTAATCATGTGACTCAAGGATGAGGTGAAGATGCAAAGAACATCCATAAGATCTTCAAGCTCTCTTTTCATGAAGGGACAAGAGAAAAGGGTGTCATCAAGAAATTGAATACACTCTTCCTATAATGGTAAGATCCCCTTTCTATGTTGAGGAGCACATTGCCATGAAGGATTAAGTCTAAGTTCCTGCATTATGAAGCTCTACTTTGCATGAAAAATGATTATAGCTTACATAGTGCCTTCAACAACCCATCAAATCATCTAAGTAAATCAGGATTTAGATATCCTCTCTAGCCTAGGAATGGAGTAAGAATCTATCATTGAAGATCACGAAGTTGAGTGTCTTTACAAAACCTATGCTCTCCTATCTCAAGAAAGTTGTCCCAAGCAGCACATGATGATGGAAGACCATCCATCAATGGTGAAACTTACGAATCAAATAATAGAGAAAGAATGGCATCTAAAGTCTAAAACTTCTCCTCCTCCATGGTGAAGGAGAGGACAAGGCCATTCTAATCTACCAGATCATGTCATGGTGAAGTAAATATGGTAGGATTGGAAGTTCTTAGAACAAAGCCTCAAAGCCTCACTGCAAACTTTGTGGAAAGTCAAGACATTTTAAGCAAAGGTGCTACTATATAGATTTAATCAAGCATTTAATGGGTATACAATGTAAATGCAAACTGCACAAACTACTCGCAGTAAGTGACGGTAGCCTACTTCAATCCCAAAAGAGGTATAGCTAGTATTTTAAAGATGTCCTGCACAAAGAGAACTAATCCAGTCTCCAAATTTATGGTCAGTGACTCAGTAATCCTTCATTATCTTCAAAAACCGGGGTCGACATAACGTTGTTTATGCATTAATGATTAATAATAATAATAAGCAAACCCCAATCAGAAAATAAAAGAGGTAGCATCTCTATTCTTTGTATTGGGATGTACAACCCTGCAACTCCATACGAAGAGCTAAAATATGAACAAGGAAGACAAACCTTCGTGGTGTAGACCTTGTCACCATTGTCGTTTATGTAAAACTGAAGATACATCGTTGCTAAACACACTCAACCTGAAAAAATTTAGAGGAAAATCAAGTCATTCGACAGAAGACTTACATATAACAATCATGAATGACTGAAAGGAAAATCTGTAATCACGAATGCAAATGAAATATACATACATCCAGTGTGCAATGAAAATTGCCTAATATTCTAGGGTTTTGGAAATCCATACCAGAAGAAAAACCCTAGCGCTTGAAAGCTCGTCGAGACAGGTGTAGGAACAGAAAATGGCGGGATACAGGAAAGGGATACAGGAAATCGCGCAGCTAGGGTTTAAGAACATATTTAAATCAACCAGAAAGGCTATTTTTGTCCTTTTTTTTTCTTCAATATTTCAGGGTTTTTTTTGTTTTTTTGGTGATGGTGGTTAGATTATAATTTAGGGGTGTACATGGGTTGGGTTGGGTTGGAGGGTTTTCTAACCCAACCCAACATTTCATTCAACACAACCCAACTCAACCCTTAAATTTTTTGGTTGGGTAGTTGGGTTTGTATTTTTTTTTTTTTAATTATTTAAAATTTTGTCAAACTTGAAACTGGGATGAGCTAAGTAGTTGAATTAATTTTTTTTTAGGAGTTCAAAACTAGATTTATCCAATTTCCAATCTTTTTGCATATTATCACTAGAAATTTATACAAAATTCTATCACAAGCCATGAACATGCTCCAAATGGATATTTAGAATAACAAAACCAAAACAACCATCATAAATCCTGGAAAGACTACTAAAGATGAAAATTATGAACTCAAATCAGTAATTGACAAGTTCATACTCTTGAACTCATGTTTAAAGTATCACAAGCCACTCTATCTATTGCTACAATACAACTATAAAGCCACAAATTTCAGGTTAATTCTTCTGAATCAAATCAGTGATGTTGCCTAATGGTTCAAGAATCCCAATACAAATATACATCGAGAAGCAGTTAAAATATATTGTGTTTAAAATAAACTAGGGCTTAAGATTTATAAGTCTAATTTTGGTTTTTATTACATTTTTTTTTTAAGAAAATGTTAATCCAGAAGTTATAAAGGTTAAACGAGGAATAGGGTGTCAAAGATTAACATTCATGGAATCCCTGCTCAAGCAATCCTCACCCTAAACTTCTGCAATATATTACCATCCCTAAAACACATTTCATTTATGTTGTAATCTTTATAGTTAAATCAATTTAGATTGACAGACTCACTCTACATGATCAAAGAACAAAAATCATTAATAGCCTCAAAATTAATTCAAAGTAGAAGTTGGCAAGGTCGGAATACCTCGGCGAGTGATGGCTAGTTGAGAGTCGGCGAGCGGCAAGGCGGAGAGCGACGGCGTCGTCGAGCGGCGATGTGGATACTGAGCTCGGCGACGGAGGGAGACTGTGAGCGAGGTAGAGAAAGCGACGACGATTACGAGCGAACACGGCGTTAATTTGAGAGGCGAACTCCGAGCGAAGACGACCACTGCAAGCGAAGTCAGCGACGAGAAAGAGACGAGTGAGGTAGGTGAGGGAGGCGGAGGGCGACGGAGATGGAGGAGGTTGAAAATCGTCTTGCGAGAGAGAGAAAGAGAGAGGCGGCAGAAATTGAAGGAGAGTGAGACAAGAGAATGACAGGCGGAAGAAGACCTAACCTAAAAAAAATATATGTATATATATTTTAAATGCGGTTCGGTTCGGTTCGGGTTAAACCGAGCCAAAATTAGTTCAACCCGCGATCCGAAAATTCGTTTTTTAAAAATTGCAACCCAACCCAACTCATATTAAAAAAAACTCAACCCAACCCGAAGAGTTGAGTTGGATTGGGTTTGGCGAGTTGCGGATTTTTCTGTACACCCGTGTGATGTTGGTCGTGAAGGAAAAAAAGACGTTGTAAGGCATGCGAGCGATCCTTTATTAGATCTTTCCCAACTTGATGTACAGTTTCTACTGTTATTTGTTCATTTCCTCATACTTATGATACAGAGAAAATATTAGATGAGGATAATGGTGTTCTCAAGTGACTGTAAATTGCCCCTTTTAACTTGCATATTATGGTTCCTCTGTCCTATGCACAAACCATTTAAATCTAGATGAGTTTAAGGAAACACAATTACTAATTTTTATTAGACTTAAATATTGGTTTCTCTCCTTTGTAGATGGAATTGACTACTATTTTAGACATTATTGTTGAAGCTTACCCTTTCAATCCTATGCCAACTTCAAGAATAGTGTCGGTGTGTAACTAGCCCAGACACTCACGGATATCAAAAGAAAGAAAGAATATTTCAAATGTTTGAGCTATAGGAACTCATGTCAATAAACAAAGTCTACAATAGTTTTAACTCTTGTTTCATCGCATTTGCAGAGAAATCTTCCTTCTGCACCAGGTTCGACAAAGACAGCAGCTTCGGGATGGACAGCATTCTGATCAATGTAAGCTGGTGTTTGTTATAAAAAAAAAAAGTCTTAGTTTGATGTTTATTTTCTGAAGGTTGTGAGTAATCTTCATTTTTTTGTTCATTTTGAGGGTGAAATGAAAGGGGAGGAAAAAGGTGAAAGGGAAGTTATACAAGTGATAGTACCATATTATACCATCTTGGAATACATACATGTATACTTCTCCAGTTATTTTCCCTACCTAAACAAATCCCTTAATATGTGAGCATAAGCTTTTAAATATTCACAACGCCTAACAATGCTTTTGAATTTAAAGTTTTATGAAGTATTATTTAGTTTTTCTAAGAAAATTAGAAATACAAATGTTTAAATAGAATTTCACGGGGATGAAGAATCAAATGGAGAGTGGGGATGGGAACAAGGAAGCCTTATTTGGCCCTGCCCCGCAAACATCTCAACCATTCCAACCTGCAACCAAGGAAAATATTTGTCGATATGTCCGTAAATCGGAGGGTTCAATATAAATATTAAAGGTTAATCAATAACTTTGATATCTTCTATAAATACTTGGTTAAATATTAAAAAAAAAATTAGTAATCTCAATATGAATGTAGATACCAATAGCAAGTTCTATAACTTAATTCTTTTTTTTTTTTTAAATGATATAACTTAGTATAACTTGCTGTGAATTTGCATTCCAATCAAAAAAATAGAGTGAGGTAGTTCGACTCACTTAAATTGTATTATTCGAATAATGTCCATAAATTGTATTATTCGAATAATGTCCATAGCTTTAGAAACTATGTTACTTCGTACAACGAAGGAAGTAGTATTGTTTTATGTTAATATACTAATTATGATATTTATTTTACAACATACGGGGTGAGATTTTGATCCTATGATCTCTTAGTCGAGGTCATACATTATCATTTGAATTATGCGTCCTAGAAACATCTTGCAACTATGAACGGCTGCGACTATCCAAGAAGACATAGACATGTTAGCTATTAATTAATTAAGATTATGTTGGGAATATTACTAAGAAATCATTTATTCTATGGGAGAGAGAGTCCACAAAAGGCTATATTCAATATAATTTCCTTTGATGTCGCAATCGCAATGCAACTCAAATGTTACTTTTTAAGATTGAAATCCCAACAAAATTTACAACTCGATGGTTCATGGGAGACGATCAAAATGAATTGAATTGCAACCTAATAAATATACCATAGACTAATATTTGCAAATTACAAAAAGGAAAAGAATAAATTGAAATTCTAACTGTAAAATATCAAAAGTAAAAGAACGTTTAGATCTTTATGGAGGCTGGAGCTGCCAAGTTATGGACACATTGCCAAGGTAATTTCCCTTTGAATTGCTATAAATAATTCATCTACATCTACAAATTGAAAAATGGCTACTCATCCATAGTATAAGACGCTAAAACATTGACAATCTGCTTCGGATTAGCTGTACACGGTATCGTTGCCCAGTTAAGGCGCAAGTTCGTTAGAAAAATAAAATGCTATTGCTAAAAACATAACAAAAAACTAAAAAAATGAAGGGAAAATGGAAGGAACGGTCTCCAAATTTACCCAAGGAAAAAGTATTCAATGTAGCTGCAACATTGTGGTTGTCACTCTCTAAACCGTTGGATATATGGTACATCCATAACTTTTACTTACCCTTCCTTACATCCAACGATATAAAACCGTCAACCACATTGTACCAAAAGAGACCTCCGAATTTACCCAAGGAAAAAGTAGCAACATTGTGGTTGTCACTCTCTAAACCATTGGATATATGGTGGTACATCCATAATTTTTACTTACCATTTCCTACTTTCAACGACATAAAATCGTTAGCCACATTGTACCAAACTCCTTGAATAATTTCTCCAACCTAAGGCCGGTCATTGAGATAAGAGAACTGCATGAGGAAAATACATAAACAAAATTCCAACTTTGGAAATAAGGAGTGGAAAAGGACCTGATTGATTGGTGCCACGGAAGTAATAAACCAAATGTGGTTAGATCACTGTTTATATTCTGGCTTCAAAACCCAGAATGAACCACTGGGGCTTTTCTTTAATATTGCTATCTCTTTCAGCAGATTCTTAAACAAGGGCAGATCATTCGAGGGTATCCTATCCTTAAAATGCTGTACAATACTGGCGGAATCAGCAGTTCCACCTCGTTCTTGAATAAATGTACATATCTTACGAATCAATACTTCGGGTTGTACTCCAGATAAGTTCTTCGATGACCGAGAAGAACCGACACCGGCATCTTTTACAATGTTTGGAGTACTTGAAGAAGCTGGTTGATGTTCAAGCCCAGCGCTGATTACTCTTTGTTGGTTTCCACGGATTTTAGCAAGTAGCTCGGCTGACGATAAGGCCTTCCCAGAAGATACCCCAGCTGCATAGCCATTTAAATGGCTAGTTCCATTTCTAGATACTTCATCTGAGGTTTTAGAATTGCTGTTTGCAAGAGAGTTAGCAGTCGAACCAAACTTCCGACGCACAGACGATGGTGCACCAGCAGTTCCAGCTCTTCCAGTCCATGTTGGAACAGAGATACTCTCGTTACTTCGCAGCATTCTAGACTGGCGCAATGCCTCGGCTGCTCTACGTGCAACTTGAGAAGCTTGCTCATCTAGCCGTATCTTCTCTCCGTCGTCAGCATTAACAATGATATCATGATTAACAGCACTCTGCACATTAAAAATGATGTAAAGCAAACCACAGAGAAAATAAACAAGACACTGTACCATCAACCATGTTTTGTTTACCATGTTTGAGAGTGATTTTGAAATTGTTAAAATCACTTTTGTCAGGTTCAAAATCACTCTCATTCTCATGCATGTCTTTAATCATTCAAAATCAATTTTGATGGTATGAAAACGCGTTTAAAAGTGTAAAACCAAACATTAAAATGCTTGTATGAAAATCATTTTCACTAAAATAAATCTCGAACGGTCCTAACAATGCACATGAAAATACACTCATGTAGAGATCAAAAGGAAGAGACTTACATGAATACCATGCGCATCAAAAAGGCTCTTCAAGATATTTGTGTCTTCGTCTGGTCCCCGACCCGTCTCTACAGAACCATTACTTCCAGAAGTTTCAATCTCTGATTTGCATGGTTTTTCATCAGCAGAATCTGCATACGATACTGAGCCACTGCCAGATTTTTGCTCATCCTTCTCATTTTTCTGAACACCAACAACATTTACATTATCAGTCAACTGACTGAAAATATTTGATGTTTCTGTTGATCCATCCTCCCCGTTCTCATACAGGGTAAAGAGATCCTTCATGTCTCTAGCCTTAAAAAACCTTTTCTGCTGTGGATTCTTTAATATCTTGTTAGTGAGAAAATGCTTATATATCTGTCGATGGTACACCTTCTCCTCTATAGTTCCACGAGTGATCAACCTATACACTGTTACATCCCGCTGTTGACCAATACGCCAAGCACGCTCCCTTGCCTGTAATCAGGAAAAGTAATGACTAAATTAGATTTGAATTGCTTGAATATAAGAGTGTAAAATTTATCACCCCGTTGCAGAGAATAGGAAGAAAAAACTTCCATAATATCGTAATAAGAAGTAAAATACAGAAGATGCTGACTACTAAACTGCAGGTAACTTGAGGGGCAGTGCAGTAATTCAACATAGTTTTACTGGTTTAAACAAAGTGATGAACCTCAATCAAACTTTTCTGAACAGATCTCAAACAACTACTTCCAATAGATTAAAATGGAAGAATAGAAACGTGACATATTACCTGCATGTCAGTTGACGGATTCCAATCGGGGTCAAAGATTATCACCCTATTTGCTCCAGTTAAGTTGGTTCCCAGACCACCAACCTTGGTTGTTAAAATAAAAACAAACACCTCACTGGAATTATTGAATTCATCGATCAAGGCCATTCGATGTTTGACGGGAGTACCACCATCCATCCTCCTATAAGTATAACCACCTCCAATCAGAAATTTCTCTAAAATGTCGAGCATCTGTTGGGTCTGCGCAAAAAGAAGAACACGGTGATCTTGCTCCTTCCAGACCTTCAGCACTTGCTCGACCACCTTCATTTTTCCACTACGTACAGGATTTCCATAGTCAGGATTCTGGAAAGCGTGTTCTCTCTCGAGTAGATCTGGGTGGTTGCAAATTTTACGCATTACATCAATTCCAGAAAGAGAATTTCTATTCCCATCCAAAATACTTTCCACTTCAGAGCTTGCAAGGAATGCTCTATAGACAGAACGTTGCTCAGAAGTAAGGCTGCAGAAGAGAACGTGTTCAGTCTTCTTTGGCAAATGAGCATTCACATCAGCTTTCATCCTTCTAAGAAGATAAGGCATAATCAAGTCACGAAGAACGACAGCGCACCTGCATAGTGAAAACTTCAAAGGTTGGTGATGTTCAGCTACTGAATGAGAGAGAGAGAGAGAGAGAGAGAGAGAGAACACAAGACCGAAGAACTATCTCCATCCACTTTTTACATTAAAACATCTTTTACATGTCATCATGATAAACCCACTACATAAACCTCCGACCTTATCATAACTCAACTAGTAAGATTAGCATGGCCCTTGCGCAAGGATGGCACGCACAAATCGAGAAATGGTCCAAAAAAAGCACTAGTAACCTCTCATAGCGCTAAAAAGAATAAATACACTTATAATTTCTACATATTTGCCAGAAAGGAGGAAGAAAATATGGGAAAGTAATAAAAATAAGAACTCAAACGCAGACAAATTTCACAACATTTACCTATATGCAGTTGATACTTGCAACGGGGAAGCATTAGCATAGCCACCAACAGATATAGGAACTGCAAACTCTGCTTCAAATACAGGCAATACCCCCAACTTCCCAGGGAAAACAAAATCAAACAAGGACCACAACTCGTTCAATTTGTTCTGAATTGGAGAACCAGTCATTATTATGCGGTGTACTGTCTGTAGCTGCTTGCAAACTAAAGTGACTTCAGCATTTGGATTTCGAATACGGTGTCCTTCATCCAGGACTGCATACCCCCATTCAATGTCAAGCAACTTCTCGCCTAACAGTCGCAGCTGTTCATAAGTGGTAATGAGCAAACCGGATTCTGACCTCAAAACACGGTTTATCAAGGAATCCCATTTTTTTTTGCCTTTGGACTGTGACTTTCTCCTATAATCACTTTCCTCAGAATCTTCTCTTTCATCACTTCCATCAGATTTTTCTCGCATCTTCCTGTCAGTGGGATCATGAGCGGAATCATGTAGAATTTCCACCAGAAAGCCTGGGCACCATTTCCGTGCCTCCCTCTTCCACTGTCTAACTAGTGTAACAGGGCAGACAATGATGCTTGGTTTATAAATTTTACTGAAATGTAATGCACCTAAAAAAGCCAAGACCTGGACCGTCTTCCCAAGGCCCATCTCATCTCCAATAATTCCACCTGCTCTTTGGCAGTGCAGTTCCCATAACCATTGCACCCCAACTTTTTGGTAGTCAAAGAGCTGATCAAATATGCTCTGAGGAAATTTCAGCCCGCCTTCAAGCGTTACAGAAGAAGAATCGTGAACTTCATCTTCTAAATCTCCTGAATCTTCTCTTTCAGAACTTGATGTAGGCAATCCATCTGACATATTCTCTGCAACATGAATACATCAGGTACAAATGAAAATGTTCTTCGTAAATCATGACCGATACAGATCCTAAGCTAAACTAAAGATGTAATAGAACTAACATTCAATGACATCCTCAATCAGCAAAACATTCCGCGGCGAAGAATTAAAAACAGTCAGGTTTTTTCACATATCAATGCTGTATTACAACAAATTTTCAAATTTCAACTTGGTAAGATATATCTGGTAACAGCACGAGTTCTTGCTTGTAACAATTAAAAAAAGTACAACATGAAATAATTTTTCTCAACTAATAAACTCCCATAGATCTATGAAATTTTTCTCGTAGTTTGCAAGCACCTGAATATGTGGCTAAAAGGACTTGACAACAACAACTAATTCAATTACAGATGATGATTCCTATCATACAACTGCCAGAGAATACCATTCCTTGTTATGCATCATACTATCCAATATTCATCTTTGACAACTAGGCAAAATGAGTTTGAGGACCCAATCGTAAATAAAAAATGGAAACTTTAATTTAATTATAAAAAAATCCTGAAATATAAGTATTATTTGTATTCACAAGTCAATAATAAGCCAATTAAACATATTCAGTCTTAACTTCAGTTGATGCTTGGTGGTACTCTAGTTGCAAAAAAGACAACAATTCGGGCCTTCTTAGATCACAGAGAAGATAGCAACTAGAACATAGTTTAGAAAAGTATATTCTATACAATTAATTGACAACAGGGTTGAGATTTTAGACGTTAACATCATGTTAAAGAGACAACTGTCAACCATAGAATCAAGGAAACTGCAACGTGAACTCAGAGAGAATAAGCTGTAGAACAACCACGTGCAAAATAAGTGACATACCAGCAGCTTCCTCGTCTTTTTCCTCCATAGCAATTCGTCTTCTATATTTTTTGTCTGGCAAAGGCCGTCTAGTCTTTTTGCATTTTATTTTCTTTGTAGCTTTTTCTTCTTCAGATAGAGGAACCTTTGCAGGTGTTTTTAACCTGTAGAAAGGACGAGTTGGTGGATCAAGCTTCGGCAAAGCTTCTGGATCAAGCAATTTAGTGGTTGGCCGAGCTTGTGCAGCCACTGACATTGACTGGAGGGCTCTAGCAACACTGTCAGAAGCAAAGTCATCCTTTTCCTCTTCTTCCTCCTTTACTTCACGCCTTGATTGCCCAGGGTTCTGAAGACTTAATTGCCCTGGGTTTTGAAGACGCCGTTCAAAGCCCTTTAGCTTGTGAAATGGTGTTAAAATCCCCTTCCGTACCAATTCATCTCTTTCCTAAGACAAAGAATGCAAAGTTACTCCCCTACTGCATAACTTTTTTTTTCAATGTCAAATGTAAAAAACTATTTCGATTTACAGGTACAGAATACTTGTAAAGCATCTTACAGAGTACATCATTTGAAAACAGCTTAACTCACTGTTTCAACAAAGCCCACAGTGGCTGCATCCAAAGCTGCATCAAAATCGTTGTCTTCATCAAATGACACAACTTTTAACCTCTTTTCTCCCTTGTTTCCTGATTTCTTAACCTCTTTAGACTTTCTTTTAGGTTTTGATCTGTCCTTGACTATGTCCAATATTGTGTTGGCGTGCTTTCCGTTCAAATGGGAAATTTCTTTCTTCAACTGCTGTTGGGTTTTCTTCAGGCTTCTTAGCCTGTCAACTGCTAGGGCATGCTGAAGGTCATCTGCAGAAGCTGTTACACCATCCTCTTCATGCCCATGCTCCTGAGAGTCAGTGCCAGAATGTTGTTCATTTCTTTGAAGTTTCTTCACCGGTTCCACTGTTGATGCAACAGCATCTATCTCATATTCTACCGCCCTAAGCTTCTGATAGAGTTGCACATGACTGGCAGAAGATGAATCAGTGTTATCTAACTTATCACCAGCGTTCTCTTCTGCGACCCCTCCAACTTCAGCGCAATTCTCACCATTCTTTTGCGCCTGCAATTCAAAAGCAAATCATTCAATGATGTAACAGTAACTAGTTGATAACTGATTTCCAGTTGAAACTCCTGAAGTACTGAGTGAGTTCAATTTCATGTAAAACAGCTAGGACACATAAGTTCTTTTTAGCACTGACGTACTGAGCTGACAACAGACATTTTTTTCTACACAATCAAATAGGTAAATCTAAATGGCCGAAACCATTGCGAAACTAAGCAGTAAAACAACAACATGCTACAAACAAAAAACCATGCAAATTAGTATAAAAGATAAAGAATTCCGGCGAATACCTCCTCTAACAAGTCCCGCTCTATATCCTCCGGATTAGCAGAAGTCACACCCAAGCTATTCAGCAAAATCCGATCATCCTCTTCCTCCATCGAATCAAATACGTAGGTTCACTTCACCCAACTCAATTGCATGGTGCAGCCAATAACCAAACAAAACCTACGAAACAAAACTAAAGCACATCAAATTCAACATTCACTCCCACACTCGACCGTTCAATCCGATCAAGTTGAAACCGAAATTGAAGCAACCAAACGAGAACTAACTCCAATTCAAACAAACAAACAAAATTGGAACATAAAATTAGTATGCAAAATGAAATGTAGAAATCTCTGTAAATAGCAAACCAGAGAGATGATGATGAAGGAAAGAATGAATCCGATTTCTTCACCGTGAAACGGAAGATCGCGAGATTCCCTGAAACCTAAATTCAGGTCCGGCACCGCGCTCGCTCCGACTGGCTGCAGTTTTTCACAAATTCTTTAGATTTTAAATTTCACTATTATTTTTTATATTAATTAATATATTTTAAACTGGCATTGCCCTGAATTAAACTTCGGGTGCACGGTTTGTGCTTGTGCTTGTGGCTAATGTGAGCTCCTGGCGATCGTCTACTTACGTGCGCGCCTGAATTCCATCCATATTCTATATATTAATATATGACTAAATACTTTTAAAAAAAATATATATATATATATATATATGAATATGACTAAACGTAAACACGAACATAACTCAACTGTGCGGATTTACTAAAAATTGAGAGGCTCGAGCCCCTCTCCTCAATTTTGAAACAATATGATTATTGTATAAAAATCAACTGTTGTCTTGGTGGTTTAATCCTCACATCAAATAAAATACCGTTGCAAAAAAAAAAAAAAAAAAAAAATGTTCAGCCCATCAATTACTGTAAATTATTTTTTTTCTTTTAAAATTTGATTTCTTTTTATTGCGCCTATTTCAATTTTCTATAATTCTAAATTTTCAATAAGTATTTCACACCTTTTATTTATTTATTTAAGATTCTATTTTTTTATTTTTTTAGATTTCGTAAGTATCTAAAAATATAAAATATTATTAAAATATATTTATATCATTTTTAAATAAAAAATAATAATTTTAATTTCTTATTCAAAAATTCTAATAAATTTCTAAACTTTAAATTTTGTGTTTAATCTTCTTAAAAAAAAAAAATAATAATAATTTAATTATTATATAAAATTTTAATTTAATATCTAATGAAATCTTATTTCATTTTGTGTCTAATAGATTTGTTAATTTTAAGAGATTCAAGAGTCATCGGCTAAATTTATAGTTTTGAAAATTCAGGGACCAAGTAGACACAATAATAATAATAGACACAAACCTCAAAATTCATAAAATAAATTTGTAATTAATCTATAAATTAATATATATATACTCGAAATTATTTTAATACGAATTTGTGATTTTGAATCTCCCTATTATAATTAATAAAAATCTCATTGAAAATTATATTTATATATACTTATTTAAGCCTCACTCACTTCAAGTTAGCTAAATTACAAATTCATGAATTATGAAAAATAACGGCATTGTGTGACATGGAAAACATGAAAATGTGGACGTCTCAGGTGTTAAAAAAAACAATGAAAGCGTGGACACATGATCTACTCTCTACCGATTTTGTCATGATCTTTTGAATCGATAAAATTGGGTTTTCATGTTTATTTTTTTTCTCATGTTAGGGTACAAGTTATAATTTAACCGTATATATCAAAATTACATGTGTTGTTAACGGTGAGGACATTTTAAATTTATTTTTTTTATGTTCAAGGATATTTTGAAAAAAATTTAAACTTAAAAGATATTTTTGAAGGTGAACTCATAGTTAAGGGGTATATTCGATAATTTAACCCTTTTATAATCAATAGGATAAGTAATATCCTAATATTAACCTACGAATATAATAGATTCACTACATTGAAATGGTAAACTTATGTTAAATTGTAAATATGGTTTGAGGGTTTGATCATAGTTTTCATTTATTGTCCATAATGTTTTTTTTTTTAGCAAAGGTATTCAATCAACGATTTTATCTCACTTTAACTATGCTCAGTTTGGCAAACAACCATTTGGTGCAGTGGGTGAGCGTTTGTCTAAGATAGCCTAGAGTGAAGGTTCGATTTTGCACATTAAAAAGAAGTTTATTCAAGTGGTTGGAAATGCCTATTTGAACCATATTTCTGTTTCCTCATTATTTACTCGTCTTTTGAACCTTGTCGTTTCCCATTGGCGGAAGTGTACAAATATGATTTTCATCGATAAGGGTATGTAAATAATGAAGAGTTTAAAAGGGTGAGTTCATGTTGACCACCTAGTTAAGATTTAATATCTTCCAGGCAACTAAATGTATTGGGACCAAGCAGTTTTGTCTCGTGAGAATAGTCGAGATGTGATTAAATTTTAAGTTTAATACTTTAACTTTAAAAGGTGAGGGGTTCAATCTCTCATCCCGCATTAATTAAATACATTTGAAAAAAAAAAAAACTAGGGTCCAATTAAAGTATGATTTATTCAAAGATCATAAACTAATAAACTATTTTCAATCAAACAAAAATAATATATATTTATGTTATATAATTAGACGTGTTATTAAGAATCAAAAGCCGTCTTAGCTCAGTGGTAGAGCGCGTGGCTTTTAACCACGTGGTCGTGGGTTCGATCCCCACAGACGGCGACTAGGAGATCAAATTTTTTCAAATGTAATATAATACGTAAAGCAAACGAAGAAGAGCCACGTTCTAGGGCTAATACACTAAAAAATACATGAAAACAAGTCTTAATGAAGAATACTGATAGAGGTAGGAGCTGACAACACCCCAATCACTAAGCATATCTATAAGTCATATCGATTGGGATTTGCCCATAAATAGGTGAGTTAGAGGTAGGAGCTGACAACACCTCAATCACCCCAATCACTAAGCATATCTATAAGTCATATCGATTGGGATTTGCCCATAAATAGGTGAGTTAGAGGTAGGAGCTGACAACACCTCAATCACAAAGCACATCTATAAGTCATATCGACATGGTTACCAATAAGAACAAACCGAAGAGAACGGAGAGGTAGTAGCTGACAACACCCCAATCACAAAACACATTACTCCCTTTCTATTTTGACTACCATAATTTTTATTTATAAATAATTATTTAATACTATTAAACTCTATATATTTTGTAAGTGACAGTGGCATAATAATGAAGGATATATTCATACTCTAGTAGTTTGGTTTTTTTCTTTTTTCCTCTCTCTCGCATACATTAATATATACTATATATTAACTTTCTATCAACAAAGTTTGGTAAATTAATTATTAATTAAAAAAAAAAAGTCAAGGACTAAATTGAAAAATACAACAAATTTGGGTTTAAAAAAAGAAAGAAAGAATGAAGGAAGGGATGGTTGCCGGCTGGGGCCAAGGGGGAAGCACGTTTCTGAAATGTGGGCTCTCTCTTGACAGCACAAACGTGTTCGGCGCGGCTCTCTGTTTATTACCAATCTACCCTCTAATAAAAAATCCTAACAAAATAATAAATAAATAATAATAAATTTGAATCTTGTGTTTAATACCTACATATTCTACATTTTTTTTAATTAACAAATTGATTAAAAATTAAATTAATTTTTTGTGTCAAATACAACAATTAAGACCCTATTTGATTATTTCAAATTAATTTTTTAAACACTATTTTCACGCTTTTAGTTTTATCCTTGAATATCTTTTCTATTTTTTTCTTTTTAAAATTGAACCGGAGTTTTGAAAGTTTTTTTTCTTGAAAACATTATAAAAAAAATAAAAAAATCAAATATTTTTTTTTAAGAAAGGTAAAAACGTAAAAAAAAAATGGTTGAGAAAAAAACATATTTTTTTAAAAAAAATTAACAACGAAACCATTATCAAACAAGACCCTAAACTTTCAATTTTGTGTTTAATTGGTCAATTTTAAAAAAAATGTCAATTAGACCAATAACCTATTATATATGAAATAAATTTATTAGACATTTTTAAAGTATATGAATCTTTTAGATACAAACTTAAAATCCAGAGATTCGTCGAGTTTTTTAATTTTGACATAAATGTATTCGTTACAAATTCAATTTTATTTTGTTGATTAAAAAACACTTTTGATCACTTAACTTTCAGGAAAGTAACAATAATTTATTCATAAATGATTCAAACGTGGAACAATTTAATCTATGTATTTTTAAATCGATAACAATTTAGTCATTTTCTGAAATATATAATCAAAAAATATATATATTTTGATTATATATTTTTTTTTTTGTTATAAATCTAGATCTTAGATTAAATGGTTACTTTTACCAAAATTATTTTTGGACTGATTTTGTAATTTATCAAAAAAAAAAAAAAAAAAAATAGTCTTTATAATAAATAATAAAGAAAAAAAAAGCTAGAGAGAGAAGAAGAGGAAGAGAGAGAAATATATCTTTTCTTCTTCTTCTCCTTACCGTCTCTCTCATCGCGACGATTTTCTGGTTTTATTTTCTTCTTCTTCTTCGTTGTTCTTTGTTCTTTGTTCTTTGTCAAGATAAATATTTTCTGATCCGAATCTCATCTTCTTCGATTGCCGTTCTTCCCCCTTTCTCCATTAATTTGTTTTTTCTATCTCAATTTCATCTTTCAAGACAATTTTTTCCCTTTAATATTCATTTTTTTCCGGTCAATGTAGCTTCGTTTCCTTCAAACTAGGGTTTCAATTCGCCGTCTGGGGTTGAGTATTCTTAAACTATGTAGTTGAAGAGGATCTTCTTCTTTGAGTAGTTTTGATTTCATATCGTTCTGTTCTGTCAGTGTATAATCTAGATAGGGGACTTTCTTGTTCTTCAATTTGATTGTTGAGCAGTGGGTCTCCGGGAACGAACTCATTCTCTAAAATCTACTGAAGTCGTCGGCAGTGGAATTTCTCTGCCGGCGAAAAGGATCATGCTCTTGTAGACGACGACGATTCGAGGCAAATCCGGGTTGGGTGTTGTTGTTGTTGCATTTTAGCTTTTGGGTTGACTTTGATTAAAGAAATTGGATCATGGACCATGTGATTGCGGGGAAGTTCAAGCTCGGGAGGAAGATTGGGAGTGGGTCTTTTGGAGAGCTCTATTTAGGTATGTCTCAGAATGGGTTCTCTTGTTTTTTTTTCTTTTTTCTTTTTTCTTTTGCAACTTCTGTCTATCTAGCAATAGCAAGCTTGGTTTGGTGTTGATTCATTTGTTTTCTTTATTTTGGTGGCAGCTGTTAATGTGCAAACTGGGGAGGAGGTTGCTGTCAAACTAGTATGTGGTATTGGGTCTTCGATGGAAGAATATTTACTTGTTCATTATTTGTAGTTGCTACATTGAATTTCACTTTACTCGTATGAAGATAGATTCAAACGACTTTTTCTTGTGATAATCTCACTGTTAGCTATAAGGTCCTTTGATCTTATTATGTGAAGTGTCAGTTATAACCACCTTTGTTTTACCCAGACTACTTCTATCAATTTTAAATACAGTATTTTCCAATAGAATGCTGGATTCGCAGAAGAAACGGTAACTGATTTTCACAAAAAAAAGAAAAAAGAAGAAGAAGAAGAGATGATTAATATGATACCAATTTGGAGAAGAAAACTCGCAACAAGTGCTATTGGTCTGATCTCAAAGATACTTTTTTTTAATTAAGACGTTTGCTGATCAAGTGAATGGCTCATTTGGATGAGAGGGGACTTAGAACAGAAAGGAACTGAGAAGTTGGTGGTAAACAATATTCCCTTATTGGAGTTATTACCTTAATTTGAAAGGAAGAAATTCGGTTTTAGTGTTTCTTGCTAATCTCTCTCTTGCTTTCTCTTACAAGTCAGTCAGTAATTTTTAGTTAATAGATTAAAACATCAGTATTAGTTGGTTGATAAGAAGTTTATCGGATGAAATTTCCATTTCGTCTGGATTGATTCCATTTCCATTTACCTCATTTTCTTTCCCTCTTAATGAGAAACTTCAATTCATTCGACTTTTTTTTTTTTTTTTGAGAAGAAACAAAAATTCATTCGACTTTAGGAACTGGTTTTTTCTTCTTCTTTTTTCCCCCACAGTTTTCACTAGTTTCTGACGGTCTGATTTTTGAACAAGTCTTAGTGGTTTCTGGATGTGACATTTACCTTTTTGTTGTTCTTACAAGCTAAAGTACTATCTTTTTGCCAAATTTTTTAGGTCCTTGTACTTATCATGTTTAAATTTTGAGGAATAAATACATTAGAGTAAAGAAAACAGTTCTTTTATGAATTGTTCTAAGTCTAGTTGTTAATTTCAGGAACCTGTGAAAACCAAGCATCCTCAGCTTCATTATGAGTCCAAATTGTATATGCTTCTTCAAGGAGGAAGTAAGTCTCTCTCTCTCTCTCTCTCTCTCTCTCTCTCTCTCTCTCTCTCTCCTTTTCTCACTCTGATGATTAGATGGTGTATAAACCATGGGTTGGACGTCTAATTGTCTCAGTAATGGGGAAGTAAGGATAAATGGGGATTTGCAATTTGTTGTTTGCATCATTTACTGGTGGACGAGAAGTAGTGCCAGGGGACAGTTAGATGTTCTTCGTACTAGTTCCAGAATTCATCTTTGGTCTTTGTCCAGGTGGCATGTTACATTAGTTTGGGGCTCTAATAAAATAAAACCCATTATCCAAATAAGATGAATGAGAAAGAAATAGTTTGCATTAGATTCATTGATATTTAGGGAAGTTTTTCCTACATTTTACTGATGAATGTTATTCTTACACAATTAAACTTGTTGGTCGACAGTTCATTGTGATGGTTCTTTGTAGCCAATTGAATGATACAAATACAACTACTCTTTTCCTTGGCTATTCATTTATCTTCTAAGCCTATAAATGTTGCAAAATTTGAACAAGGTCGTCATTTTTTTAATGAGCTCTTTTATGATGTTACTAAATTCTATATTTTGTTGATGAAGCGGGAATCCCCCACCTGAAGTGGTTCGGAGTTGAGAGTGAATACAACATTATGGTGATTGATCTTCTGGGGCCAAGTTTGGAAGATTTATTTAACTACTGTAATAGAAAGTTTACACTGAAAACTGTCTTGATGCTTGCAGATCAATTAGTAAGTGCGCAGGGCTAATTTTGTATTGTATACATGAGCGTTAGTTGGATGGTCAAACTAATTAACCCCCTCTCTATTTATTGTAACTTTCAGATTAACAGGGTTGAGTATATGCACTCAAGAGGTTTTCTCCATCGTGATATAAAGCCCGACAACTTCTTAATGGGACTTGGGCGGAAAGCCAATCAGGTAGTGCTCTTACGTAGTCCTGTATGGTTCTCTATGCCCTATCAAAGGGAGATTTAATTAGGTTCTAGTTTTTTAGTGATTCGGTTTATTGGCGCTGTAGAAATTCAGGATAATATGGGTGAGAATGATTTTAAAGGAGCAAAGTGTTATAGTTTTCCATTGTATTTGATATAGTTTTGATGTAGGATAATGATATTTTTGTTACAGCCTAGGTAATTGCAATTACAGTTCATAGTTTTTCTAATCAGTGTTTCATGTAATAATGCTGTTATTTTAAGGGGCCTTCTTTCGGGCTTATTTTATTTTTGGATGCCCTTGTATTCTTTCATTTATTCTCAATGAAAGCTTGGTACCTTATCAAAAAATGTTATAATGCTGTTATAGGTATATGCCATTGACTTTGGCCTCGCAAAGAAGTATAGGGATCTGCAGACTCATAAGCATATACCATACAGGTTGATACTGATCTTAACCTAAGAGCTGAGAAATTATGGTTCTCTTTGCGACATGGCAATATATGTATATATTTTGTTTAGAATTGGCTAATTCTCTGAAGATTCAGATAAGTGAGGTCTTTTTATATAAGAATATTTACAGTTTTTTCACCTCACTTTTTCAGGGAGAACAAGAACCTCACTGGCACAGCTCGCTATGCTAGTGTTAACACTCACCTAGGAATTGGTGAGTAGTTTTGGAAGGAAATAAAATTCAAAACTTTGTAAATGCCTCAACTTTTTTTTTTTTCTATTCTCAAAAAACAAGAAAAAAATCATTTTTTTCTTTCTTCATATTATGCTTCTTTTATGGGCAGAGCAAAGCAGAAGGGATGACCTAGAGTCTCTTGGTTATGTGCTTATGTATTTCCTAAGAGGAAGGTTGGTCTACTGAACTCCTAAAGAATAGTCATACATATTTCAGGGCGCTCAAGTATTACATGAATGCTGCCTAATCTTGTTTTTTGTTTGCATAGAATGACCCTATAAAATTTCTGTTTCAGCCTTCCCTGGCAGGGTCTTAAAGCAGGCACGAAGAAGCAAAAGTATGATAAAATCAGTGAAAAGAAAATGTCAACTCCTATTGAGGTATCCGTATCCCAAAAGAATAAAAAAGAATGACACATACCGCATATGTCCTCACATATGTAATATTCAATAGAATGATCAAATAGCCAATAATGATGGTTTTATTAATAAGTATTAAATTAGTTTAAAAATAAAATAAAATTAATAAGTAATAAATTATTATTATTTTAATAGTAATTACTATTCATTTATGTTAATATTATTTATAATAATTAGTTAGTATTTCTTAGAAAATTATTAATATCAATGACAATGGCAGAGTATAAAAATGTTGATGATAAAAACACTATAATACTATTTATATAATTCCTATTATTCTTTATTAACTTGTTGCTTTCCAATTTTGATTCCTTTCCTTGCAACCAAACACAGCCTCACCATGATCATAGAACATACTTCTCTTTTATGGGCAATTAGTCTCTATGCTACTGTTGCTGTAATCCATTGTAATTATGTTTTATAGGTACTTTGCAAATCACATCCAGCTGAGTTTGTATCTTATTTCCATTACTGTCGATCACTGAGATTTGAGGACAAACCAGATTATTCATATTTAAAGCGACTTTTTCGCGACTTGTTCATACGAGAAGGTAATTCTTTTCTAACTTTATATTCACAATATTTGTTTCTTCCGCCCTCTATGTAAGCCTTCGGTTTAAGGGTTTATTTTTCTCCCTCAAGTGGAGCCATTTTCTGTAATTCTTTTCTTCATAGGCCTTGACCTGTGTTTTTGTATGACCTAGTTTTTGTACATTCATTCATCTTAATGAAATCTGGTTTCTTATTTGAAATTTTTTGTTACTTGAACGTGTTTTGTGCCTTTTTTTTTATCTCCATTTTTCATTATTATTTTACTTCTCAGCGTTGAGTATGAATATTTCCTTTCAGGTTATCAATTTGATTATGTGTTTGACTGGACAATACTGAAGTACCCTCAAGTTGGTGGAAGCAGTTCCAGAGGACGAGTAAATACTTTGCATATTTTTTCCTTTTGTTTATAATTTTTTTTTAATTGGATTTGTTATTTATTATTTTGGTTTCCGGTTCCATTTGTAGAACTCAACTGGGAAAGCTGCAGTCACTCCAGGACCATCTGCAGAAAGGCCAGAGAGAACCTCAGGTCTGCTTCCTTGACGTTTTTCCTACTTAGAAAATAGTGTTTTTTGTACGGACTAAGAAACGTAATTTTTCAAAAATATAGTTGCATTTTAGTATTAAACTTATAGCTTATTACTTGTTGGTATTATTTGTTGAAGTTGGGAAAGAGATCCGAGAAAGATTGTCAGGTGCAGTTGAAGTATTTTCCAGGAGGAATATCTCTGCTTCCAGTCCACAGGTTGATCATTCTAAACAAAAGGCCTACGAGGATGTGGTAAATTATCTATATTGATTTTGAACTAAACATATATTGAATGTATGTTCCTCATCATTTAGGAAACAGTACTTTTATTCAGCTTGTTTTTCGGGGAGGTCTTGCATTCTGGAGGTTGCTTGAGAAAAAGCATAATATCCAAAGTGAAAACCCTAAAACTGGTACATGGAATGGAACTAGTAAAATGACAAAGTGCTGCTCGGCTAAGAACCGAGCCGTAGGAGTTGCCTGGTTGGAATTACTGCTCTTGCATTAGATGATTAAGCCATTCAGTTCACATTCATAAGAGAGGGAGTAAAAATCACTGGAGTGTTTGCTTAGTTTAGTTTTGCTTGGATGCTATTATTGTCCTTGGATCTGTCTGACAACCAAAATAAATATATTCTGTAAGCTATCAAATTGTTTCTCATTCTGTTCCCAAGAACCATATTCCACTCAAATATGTATTTTGGAAAGATTTAGCTAAACTTGATAGTTGCAAATTGGGAGGATACTTCATTCATGGTCTTTTTTCCTTAGTTGCAGTGATCATATTTGTAGAATGAAGGTGTTATAATATCTTCCTAATTGAATTTTTAATTGCTACCCTTGTTTTCAGCATCCTGATCCTGAGCGAGGACGTGGTTCTTCTTCTCGATATGGAAGCACCTCAAGAAGAGCTATAGCTGCAAACAGTAAGCCTGGTTCTTCTGGCGATCACAGTGGCGAGGCTCGTCGAATAGTTGCAAGCACCGGGCGTCCCTCTACCACTCAGAGACTTAATTCTTCTTACGATACAAAGCCAACCTCATTTGTTCGAACATCTACAAGAGGCGGCCGTGACGATCCCCTCCGGAGCTTTGAACTTCTATCAATCAGGAAGTAACAAATAACCCGAAGGTTTTTCAGTAGGATATTTGCATTCGCATCAGAGGGATAAAGCCCTCGCATTTGCGATTATTTGCATCCATATCATTTAATTCTCTCTTGTACATGGGACATCGCCCAACCCGATCACTAAAACGAACATTACAGGTCAGTTGACACATCTTGTATGACGAAAAATCCAGGATTATCTTTGCATCCTTTCCCCTCGGAGGAAGAGTTTGCGGCCGTTATATCGTGTTTTTAGACGCCACTCCAGATGCAGAGAGATTCAAGCTGAACATTTCTACTTGTGTGACTGAAGTAGCTGTATATTTTTCCTTTTACGTACTTCTTTTTCAGACCCATCCATCAGTTATTTTTATAGTTTACTATTGTGTTTATAAATATTATTATTCATGAACAAAAATCTTTGTTTTGCACCCACTTGGCTGGAAAACCAGATTCAATACCTCCAAAATTATGTTCCTTAAATATGGTCCCTTCTCATTTTTTTTTTAATTTTTTTTTTTATTTTGTAGTGTTGGAAACTGAATTTAAAAATGCCCTCACCATCAAATTTTGACTAAGGTGTGTTTGGTTAGCAAGATTTTAGTGTTTGTTTGAGATTTTTTTTTCAAATTTTCATAATAAACAAAAAATGACCAAAGTACTCTCATATTACCCTTCTCAAATCTTTCCGGTGCTGGTGATCGTGTTTATTGTAATTGTCTTTTATAATAATTTGATAAAATTGTTTTAAGTGTAAACTAAACTAAACAAAAATTATGTATAAAAATACTTATGTAACCCAATATTGAGTTTGATGAATTATATAATCAAGAAAGGAAATAAATAAATATATATATAAAACACCCATAGTTAATGTTGTAAAGGAAATATGGGAAGGTGAACGAAGACAAACTAGCTCATTTTTTTTTTTTGACAACATTAGAGATAGAGGATCGAACCTAGAACCATAGTCACTAGTGTTCATAATGCTCTTGTTGACAAGTTAGCTCATTTTTTACAAAACTTCATGTTTTTCGTTTGTACACTCCCAAGTAAGCTATCTTACCATGTATTACTCTTCCTTCATTTAATGCACATGAAAAATTCAATTGTAATCACAAGTAACACATTTTTTTTATCCGATTTTTTTGGTCGAAAATGTATATCTTAAACAATTGAGTTATGTTCGAACACTTATGTTTTCATTTTCTACCAACATTTTCTACCGTTTTGGTTAGGAAAATACTTATAAATGAGATTAAAATATAAATTAAAAAAGATAATGAAAATGAAAATATTTAACAAAATACACATAAGGTTCTTTAGCATGGCTAAATTATCTTATTGTTAACACATTCTCTTATTCTCTTATTTGTAACGTAATATTCTATAGAAAAAAGAACACTAAAAAAGTTGTTCGGAACTTTTCATTCATGAAAATACAAGCATTTTCTATTTGTTTTGTGCCAATCAAGAATTTAAATGTCGATGTCGATGAATATTTCTGGAAGATTTTTAAAAATAATCTTTAAAAAATATATTTAAATTAATAAATTAACATTTTATACTTTCAAATTAGTTAAAATACACTTATTAGAATATTATATTCACGTTAGCTTACATTTTGTTATTGTTTTTTTAATATTTCAATATTTCATCGATTTTGTACTGTATGATGAAAATGTCGATTCATCTCTCATGTCGATGTCAAACTTATGAATATGTCGATGGACGAAAATTGAATATGACGGTGCCAGTTATGTATGCTTAAAAAAAAAAGAAAAACAAAATGTAAAACAAGTTTTGACACGAGAGGAAGAGCTGTAAAAGTTTCCTAATTTTAGTGGTATGATAATTGTTGTTTGAAAAAAGAAAAAAACAAGAATTTCCAAACATTTTGATTTAGAGTATTTGGACACCTAAAATTTCGAACAATTTCTGGCCAAAATTGGATGCAACAAACAAATTGAAACCACACCTTTTCTTTAAACATAAATTGTTATTTTTTTTTTTGGTAATTCCCACATTCCAAATCTTTACCTTTTTTCTTTTCTTTTCTTTTTCTTTCTCCTTATTTTCTCATGTTCATTTGATTCCATGGCTAATTTTCAAGCTCTTTTGCCTCATTTTGGCCTCCATTTGGGGTTTCACTTCAAAAGGTAAGAACAAAAAAAAATCATCCATTTTGTTTCTTTTGTTCGAACAAGGAATCCGTGTTATCGAACGATTTCGTGCATTGTTTTATCATCATCAAAATTAATCAAGCTTTTTCTTTTTGAATATTGGCTCAGTTTTGAACCTCTCAAAGCTTTGATTTGATTCCACAATTCATCTTCTTCCCCAAAAGCAAAGTGCAAGCAGATCAGTTAGTTTTTTCCCATTAAAAAAAAAAAGGAACTTTGAGAAAAAATATGTCCAACAATAAAATGAAAGGTCTCCTCAAAGGCCTCAGATACATTTCTCAAATATTTGGTATGTACAAAATCTACCCTTTTTCCCCAAAATAAATAAATAAATAAATAAAATAAAAACTAAATTTATTTATTTATTTTTGCAGATAATGAGAAAGAACCTGAAATGCAGATTGGTTTGCCCACAGATGTCAAACATGTTGCCCATATTGGATGGGATGGTCCTTCAGTCAATTCTCCAAGCTGGGTATATCTATTTTAAATATATAAAATATAAAATAAAATAATTAAGAGTTTATTTTGATTTAAATGTTTTATTTTTGAATATCTATTTAAAATACTCAAAAAAATAAAAAAGTTTTATTTTTGAAGTGGTTAGTTTATTTGAAAATAATAAATAGGGTATTATTTCTTATGACCAATTGAATGCAGATGAATGAATTCAAAGCAACCAATGGAGATGTGAAACCTGAAGACTCTGCCCAATGCAATTCTCAAGGTATTCATATTTTTTTTTTTTATTTTTTTTTAAAATTCAAATGAGGTATGAAAATTTGAAAGTTAATAATTTTTTTTTATCCTATATCAACAAAGAAATCTTAAAAAATATTACACATGTCTGTGATATTAAATTTAGGTTGAATTACAAATTTGTTCCTAAAATTTTAAAATTACAAATATACTCTCGGCACTTTCTATGTTTTAAAATCCACCAATCTACCCGATATAAAATTGAAATTTTAGGTCATGTTTGATAAACATTTGGTTTTTGAAAATTAAGTCTATAAACATTATTTACACCAATTTTGAAAACTAAAAAAATGAGTCCAATTTGAAAACTAAAAAAAATAGCTTTCAAAAAGTAACTTTTGGTTTTGGAATTTACTAAGAATCTAAATGTTTCTAGTGTAATCCATAGTTAAAAAATTAAGAAAAAACAAGTCTACATTTAAAAAATAAAAAACTAAAAAACGAAATGGTTATCAAATGGGACATTAGGGTTCTATTAAACATAAAATTCAAATTTATAACTAATAGATGAATTATTTTTTAAAAGTTTCGAATTTATCAAAAATTTATTAGACATAAAATTTAAAATTTAGAGATTTATTAGTCACGTTTCGTGACCAAATACATACAAACTTTCGGGTTTAGTTTAAAGACAAAATTTATAATATGTTCTAACTTAGAAATTTAAAACAAAATGGAATTTAAATATTTAGAATTAACAAAAAAATATATTTTTCCCCGGAAAATTGATTAGTGGTCGGGATTTGTTATGGCAGTTACGAACCACACGGCTCGGGACATGCCGGATATACCAAAAGCATCGAGACGGCAGTCGTCGACCGTCGGCGGCAGCTCGGCGGACACTCCGAATAAAGAGAAATCGGAGAAGAAGTCAAGGAAATCTTCAAAGTCGAAGGATTCTTCTTCGACGGATGGAGTTCCGAAGAAAGGGCGGCGGAAGAAATCAAAGGACACGGCCAAATGTACGGCGGCGGATAGTTGCTCGTCTCAGTTCTCCGATTACGGGTCGGATGCCGGATCCGTCGCCGGATCCATTTCCAGATCCAACGACGATGACTTGTTAACGGGAGATGGGGTTTTTACATGAAATTATAATTATTAATTTGCTTTTCGGGTGAAGAGGGGCAATTATGTAATTTACGGTAGTAAATAGGCTAATTCTTTAGTTTTACCTTTTTCATTTTTCATTTTTTTTCTTCTTCTTTTAATTCGTATAAATTGAAAATGTACTTTTACCTTTTGTTCATATCCCAATCATTTTCTTTGCCTTTTGTATTCATCAATCCATATTATCCCAATATTATTTATTATTAATTATCAATTTTTTAGAATAAAATATAACTTAAATTATAATTTTGGTCTTGAACTTTCAAACGGGGCGGTGTCATGTAAGTTTCTATACTATAAAACGATTATTCTAAATCTCTAGAGTTTCGATATTGTGTCTATTTAATTCTTAATTGAATTATATTTTTGAGCCTTGAGGTTTGAATTTGGTAGCATTTGGGTTCCTAAAGTTTCAAATTCGACATTTTTTGTCCTAACTTTGTATTTGGTGCCTTTTTGGTCCTTCAATCAATTTTTAGGTTAAAACTTAACGGAAAGTTGAGCAACTATTTTTTTTATTAAATTTTAAAATTATAAAATAAAAAAATAAAAAAATTATTTTTTCCACTCTCATTTCTCCTCTCCCCTCTTCTTTTGATCTTGACTTTGGGGGCAGCCACAAACATATTGAGTTCAATCCTCACATTAATTAAACATCATTAAAGATATTTATGAACTAAAAAAATATTGTTTATATGCTTAATTTTCAAAAAGTAAAAATAAAAATTCAAATGATCATCAAATGAGACCTAAATTGTTACATATTAAAATTAGTTCAATGGCTAAATTATTACCAACAAATAAAATAAATAAATAAATAATACATACATACATGGATTCAATCATACAAACTAAAATTGAGGGACGACTAAATTGTTACTTTCATGAAAGTTCGGAGACCAAAAATATTTCTTTAACCTAATAATTACTAGTTGTTTTGCAACAATAGCTCGAGCGCGCGCTTGGGAATGCAATGTTCATCCTCATCCCTCAACTAGTTGAAGGTGATTTTTTTATTCTCCGAACATTGGTCTCTCGAGCCTTGCCTCTATCTCGACGTTTCATCGAGCTTCTATTTTGATATAAATGAATGTCAACCTCCTCCCATAGCCATTGCACTATATTGTAATTCTCACCTAATTGATGATGCATATTAACAACATTTCATTGCATTCAAATAGATAATCTTTCATAGATAATACAAATAAAATTGAAAATATTTGAATTACTTTCCATTATTTCTTTGAGCATATAAATAAAGTCTAATTCACTAGCTAGCATCATTATTGATGCATCATATGAAATTATTGTGAGTGAAATAAATGACATTATTTGCATTTTAGGGTCATTATTTATCTGTACGTTATTCAATAAATGGAGCAAAGTCGTTATATTTATTATGTCAATCTATTATTGTGCATGAATGAGATCTATTATTTTATTATTGATTTCTATAACTATAACTATAACTATATATATTTATTTTAAAGTATAACTATTTTATTTAATGAACCTACCTACTTATTTGGCTACATATATCATATATGTTATATTTAATGATGTTTGGCTATTTTTATTTTTCCAATTTAGTCATCATTTTTAACCTTTTTCATATATATTTTTCATTTGTCATCGGTGAATTGAATGTTAAAATTGGCTATTAATAAATTTCACATAATAGTATAATACTTGGTGAATGGAAATTTAGGGAAGAAAAAAAACCATATATATATATATATATAAAGAAATTACACTGGGTATAAATTAAAAATGAAATATCGACTAGTGATTATGAAGTTTTAGGTATCAATGTTCGAATAACATATAGAAAAATTGGAATTTTTTATATTAATAATGTTCTTTAAATAACTTATTATAGAAATAAGATAGTTTTTAAAGTATTTACAAAACTAAGGTACAGAAATCGTGTCTTAAATCGTGTCTATGGTACACAATTTAGGGGTACGTAACTCGTGTACCATAGACACGATTTACAACTTAACTCGTGTACCATGGACACGAGTTACATGTGACGTGACAGATCATAACTCGTGTCCATGGTACACGAGTTACCTCTTACATCGTGTACCATAGACACGAGTTACCCCTAAATTGTGTATCATGGACACGAGTTACGTACCCCCTAAATTGTGTACCATGGACACGATTTTCGTACCTTAGTTTTGTAAATACTTTGAAAACTACCTTATTTCTGTAATAATTTATTTAAAGTACATTATTAATATGAAAATTCCGAAAAATTGCAACAATTATCAATTTAAGGAAAAATAATTCAAGTATAACAATTTTTTTTTTTTTTTTAAATATGACACTTTTGACTATTAGTGATACCTATTTATAATTTTTTTTTTTTTTTTAGAATATTTTGTGAATGACTATCACTTAGTCTATCCATTTTATTATTGGCTATCAGATTATTAGTTTGGTCATATTTGTAAAAATATTTTATATTATGTTATATTTTTTATTATTTTCTATAGTAATGTTATTTATGCAACCAACCCATTTTTTTTTTTTTTTTTTTTTCCAATTTTCGAGATATTTAGATTAGAAATGAGAAACTTTCTTTTTTTTAAGATGACTTTTTCCTCTAAATTTTTACAAATTCACTAATATTATGTCTGGTGAGTTTACCACCCCGCTAACATTGAGAATAAGGAAATTATTATTTATTTTATACCTTTTTTATTTGTAAATATTGATTAATTATGTAAATTAAAATAAGACATGTCTGTTTTTTAAATAATAGCAAGAGCTACAAAATTGAAATAGAAAGAGAATGTTTGGGAGTTGAAACAAGAAGAATAGAACAAGCATATGAAAATAATGAACCAAACTAAATAAGCTTTAAACCTAATTAAAACCATAATCTCACTGTTTTATATCACTGTATGCACTTTTAAGCAGTAAACTAACACAACTTAATTACAATTTTTGCACTTTTCTCATTCTCCTTCAAACCCTAAATGTAAAAAAAAATCCCAAATTCATCTCAGTCAGTGTAATCTCCCTACTTAATCTCTCTATTAGCCTTAATCCAACTATTAATCTCTCTCTTTCTACCCCAAAACTCCTAGAATTTCACCAACAAAATCCACAAAACTCCCATTAACAAAACACTCCTAAACTTAACAGAATAATCAAACATGAATGAAGAACACCCACTAAACAAAAATTGATCTGAGATATTTGCAGATTGTTGACAGAGATTCATCTTCTCCAAAATGCTTCCAATTTTAACATTCTTCAGTTCTTCATCAACACACAGATTTGGATTCCCTCTTAATTTCAACTTCCTTCCAATTTTTGCAGAGAAATTTGCAGAAAATGGAACTTTACCTCTGAAATTGTTGTTTTCTAAATTGATTTCATTCAATGTTTTCAAAGACCCAAACTCCGGCGGTAATTCCCCTTCAAGATTGTTACTGTCGAGCCCCAAATAGCTTAAACTTCTCAGATGAACCGCCATTGACGGAGGAATTTTCCCGGTCAATCCCATGCCGGAAAACCCAATCGCCGATAAGCCCTCTAGCTTCTCCCATTTCTCCGGAATCTCCCCTCCGAGTAAATTTCCGCTCAGATGAACCTCCTTCAACCTCGGAATCTTCGATAGAAATTTAGGTATCCCGAAATTCCCAAAACGATTGAAGCTCAAATCCAAAAATTCCAGTTTCTGCAGATTCCGGTAGCTTTCCGGTATCCTGCCGGCGATTCTGTTATAGCTCAAATCCAATTTCAGAAGCTCCGAGAGGTTCCCGATCGATTCCGGGGCAAATCCGTCGAGGAAATTCTGACTAAGATCGAGAATCTTCAGCTTCTTCAGTTTCCACAAACTCGCCGGAATCTGACCGGCGAGACGGTTTCGGGAGAGGGTAATTTCTTCCAGCTCGCCGGAGTTCGAAATCCGTTCTGGGATTTGACCATAAACGCCATTTCCAGTAACAATCACCCTCCTCAAGTTCGTAAAATCGCCCAAAAAACTTTCAAGAGAAACAAACAACGACGGATTGTCAACCAAAACAAGCTCCTCCAAACTGGCCGCAAACGCCGGCGATCCCCCACCGGCGAATGAAACAGCTCCGGCGCCGGCGAAACACTTGTAGAAGAAAAGCTTGCGCAGGTACCCAAACGAGGAGAAAAGAACTGGGTCAATGGTGGAATCGGACGAACATGGCGGATTCGCAGAATAATCAGAAACAAAACCAAAGCTCATCTCGGTTACATGAACGGCGTCGGGCTCCGTACTGTTGGGGGAATCATAAAAGTAGTCACAAACGACGCCATGTGGTGCGGAGATGCAGAGATCGTCAGGGAATAGAGTCCGCCACGGGACGGCGGAGTTGACGGCGGCGAGGACGGAAAAAACAGAGTCTCGCTCGAGAGAAGACAGAACAGGCTGCTGATCGGAAACAGAGAAAAAATGAAAAAGGGTAATGAGGAAAAGAAGAAGAAGCCATTGAATCCGGCGAGAAACAGCCATGGGAGAAGGGAGAAAATGAGAATTTGTTGGTTAGTTCACTTGTTAATATGTGGTTTAGGGTGTTTATTCGTAGTACAGAAGAAAGTGGTCTTTGAAATAGCAGAGAATTGCAGAGAGTTTCAGACAATTCCGAACCACTTTGCAGTGAAAACTAATCCTACTGGCTACACTGCTATTATACTTTATAATTCAACCAGTTTTAAATTGGTCTAGCTTTGAATCTCTAACGTCGTTATTGGGATGTGACAAAAACAAATCAAAAGTAGACAATAAAGTGTTATCTAGTGAAAAGGGTGTTTTTTTTTTCAGTATAACAACCCCGGAGGTATTATTCGAATCTCCGACGTAGAAGGAAGAAATGTTAATTAGAGTCGAGTTAGGCTCATATTGGCCTTAAGACTGTGTTTTTGGTTAAATCTCTTTTATTGGGGACAATGATTTTCAAAACATTATTATGCTCACGTTCACATAATAAAATTTCAAAATTAATTTATTTTTATTGTTTTTTAGAAGAGATTGAAGATTCAAACCTTTAAAGGGTAGAAATAGATGTCAATTATAGTCAAATTATGTTGGCGTTAAGAATATGTTTTGGTTAAATCTCTTAAATCTTGTGGACGAGAATTATGATTTTAAAAAATTAATTGAATTATGCTAGTGTTGCCGTATATAGTGAAATTTCAAAACTATAAACATAAGAATTATGTTAAATATATGTTTTGGTCCGGATGATAATCATTTAAACTCAATTTGATAACAATTTCATTTTTTAATTTTTTGTTTTCGAAAGTTATAGTTGTTCCACCCTAATTTCTTTACTACGATTTTTATCTCGGTTAAAGAAACACTTGAATTCTTAGTATTTTTTTTTTTAAAAAAAAAAACTATTTTTTTTAGTTTTCAAACTTGATTTAATGTTTTAAAATATTGGTAGAAAATATATAACAAATCAAAGAAACTAATAGGTGAAAGTAGTGATTGTAAGCTTAATTTTCGAAAACAAAAAATAAGATGATTATCAAATGAAACCTTAGTTTTTGGTTTAGTATGGTCCATATACTTTTTAAATTTGTTAAGATGTAATCCTTAAACTTTAGTATTAATCATGTAGTTTCTATAATTAAAAATGTGTAATGATTTAGTATTAATCATGTAGTCTCTATAATTTAAAATGTGTATTGATTTAGTTTCTATTATAAAAAAAATCACTTATGAAGTAATGAATTTTACATATATAAATACATCTAGTCTATAAGTGTATAATTCTTTTTTTTTAAGTATATTGGAGTGGAAGATTCGAACCACAGACTTCTTGGTCTTCTACATATACATATGTCAGATTCATGCTCGCTTTGGCTATAAATGAATAATTTTTGTATTTAATTTGCGAAAATATTAAATTGTTATAGATTTAAAAAGATATGAGATGAGACTAATAAATAGTTAAATTTTGTAAATTATCCATTAAAAGGGGTGTGTAAGAAAAAGCAAAGAGAGTGGAAGGGCATTGGAAAAAGGGATAAAAAGAAAAGAAAAAGTAAGGGAAGGACTGAGGAGGCTGTTGGGTCCGACAGCAACCTGCGAGCTGCAGGCTGCAGGCTGCAGCCAATTCTGACAGCGTCGCAACGCAACGCAGCAGCCGCCGACTGCATGTACATGAAAACCACTCCTCTTCCCTTCTCTTTTCGAAAGCCACCTCCAACTGTTTCCTTTTCCAACTTCAAAACAAATGTGTTAAATACATAATTTTTTAAAAATTTGAAATTAAATATGAGATTAACTTCAACTTCCAATTTTATCTCGAGTAACTTCTATACATTTTAATAAACATCCAACTGATTAAAGACTTATTAAACCCAAAATTAAAAAATCAATCTTATTAAACACAAAATTAAAAGTTTAAGCGAAAGTGATTTTGTTTGTCGAAGAAATCAAGTGTCTAGCTTCCAAGTTCAGAATTACCTCTTTTGCTTTCATTTCAAGATGTCAAAATGGTGTTGTTCATGAGCTAGCACACCATTTTTGCACGCTAGGTTCTTTTAGAAGAGTAGGGAGGGAACCCTTAGAGTGGCTCTCCGAAATTATGAAAGAACCTTTCAAGTTGGCCCCGACATTTAGCACTATGTTTCTATTTCGTTTGTATAAAAAAAAAAAAAGCACTAGACATTCTTTTTAAGTTTAGAGATTTAGTGAACATAAATTTAAATGTCTAGAGATTTATTGATACAAAATTGAGAGCTCAATCATTTATTAGACACATTTTAAAGTTTAGAAATTTATTGAATATAAAATTAAATAATTCAAGAACTATTAGACATTTGTTAAATGTTAAAGTTCATAATCTATGGAACACAATTAAAAGTTGAATGATTTATTAGATAATTTTTCATAATTTAGAGACCAAATAGTTGTGCGAAAAACCGCTTCTTTTTTCCGGTTTCGCAACAAGTTGGGCGAAATGGGTTCTATATCCAAATATAAAATTTCAAACGCTAAATTGTAATTTAACCGAAAGAACCTCTGAAGTATATTATTTACCCTCCATCAATAAGAGAAAGATTCTACAACATTTGCTACTTGGTCCTCACTCTTCTCCTATTCCAAATCCACCTCACCACCAGTCAACAAGTCAACGCATATATCTTTGGGCTTACTCCTCTTTGGGCCTCTTCTCACCTCTCAATCATTTATGGGCCATCTCATTGCTAAAGCCCATCAATAGTTGTTTCGAACCTAATACCTATACCGAATTTAACCCTAACATTTAACCAGTCACAATTGTAAGGTAGGAAATCAAATTATCCAATTTTGGAATCATAATAAGTATTTTTTTTTTTTTTAGTACATTGGGGTTGGGGGAATTTGAACCACAGACCTCTGGGTCATTAAGTCATACATATGTATGCTCGCATACCTATTTATATGAAGGTATTTCTAGAACTAAAAGATAAATTTTACGTAATTTGAAATAATTCCATATAAAGTTAGAAAATTTTTCGTTTTTAAACATACTATTTCTTAACTAACACGACAAACGTGAAATAAGAAATGAAATGTCATTACTATCATTATTAAATATCCAAATCTATCTTTTCTTTGATACGTAGAAATCTATCTTAAATACATGTGAGTAAAAACTCATTTTCCTACTTGCTATGTTTCTAAGGCATTATATTAATGAATATAAAGACGAAACCATACCAGCGGCTCAACATGTTCAAAAATTGTGGAAGTTGTTGTTCTATTAGTTGGTATCAAGACAACTCTGAGGCGTGACTCCAATATTTATGGGTTGAAACAAACTTATTCATCCTAAAGAAATTTCTTGAAGGAAAGAACCAACTTAATAATAAAATACAACTTATTGTTGACTAAAGTCGTGCATATTATTAGCAAGAGCTTCTAAGAGGTTTCAATTTTGCTCTTAGAGGCGGTAACATAATGACTCACAATCTAATTAGTCACACAAGAAAGATAAATTTTATTCGTACATATTATCAGCAAGATATTCATTCCCTTCAATTTTCTTTTGCTTTCCTTCGGACTGGTTGCACAAACAACAATCAGGCCAAAAATAATTGTAAATTTAGCAAAGTTTAAAACCTTTTACAAATATGGCAAAAAATCACTGGTTATCCCTGATAGACTTTATAACTATTACGGATAGACTTTATGACTATTACCGATAGACTTCTATCACTGATAGACTATTATCACTGGCAAAATTCTATAAAAAAAAAACTACTATCAGTGATAGAGTTTTATCAACGATAAACTTCTATCGGCAATAGACAATACTATCAGGGATATAAATTGTCATATCCGCAATTTTTTTAAAAAAATGCTATATTTTTAATTATTTTACTCTAAATTGACATCTGTTACAATTTTCCTTTTTCCAGCCTACAAAAAAAAAAAAATATAAATACATGTACTCTTAAGTATTAAAATTCAATATTTATTATTATTATTATTATTATTATTTTATTTTTAAAGAGAAAACTAATATTTAAAGATCCATCCAATAGAAATGATAATAAAATAAAGAATAAATAAGTAGGGCCTTTTACTGAATGGGCGTTCACTTAGTTTCAACTTTCAACCAATATTTTTCGTTTTCCACGGGGTCATTAACCATTTATAGATCTACTTAAATAAAATAAAAAAATATAATTTTTTTGCTATAAATATATATTATTGGTGCAAAATTTTGGACTTTTCTGAAACTCCGTGTCCTCCGTCGGGCGGTCGCCAGCCGGATGATAGGATACCGAGGATGGAAGAGAGGTGTGAGCATAAGTAAGAGTGGTAGAGTGAGATTGCTTAGAGTTACATGTAGTTACGTACTTCCCCCTCCTTGAACTATAGGGGTATTTATAGGTGGTGAAGAGGGAGTGTTCCCCGAACGGTTCTGTTGGTCTGCTATCATGTGAGTCCTCGAACCGGGATGAGGAGGTATGGGCCGACCAAGGTCGACTCATGCACCTTGCCATGATGTGGGTAACCTTCGTTCCTCGATTCTCGAAGGGATTGAGGGTGTTGTTGTACCATTGTCTCATCAGAGTGTCTTGTCGGTCACTTCTCACGTTGATCGAGAGGCAGTCTGGCAACAACAGGTCCTCGGGTGAGCTGCTAAGCTCGGACCTTCGGAGTCCTAGGGTCGGCCCCAGGTCGTTGACTCGTCCGATACTGGTGTCGTGGCCTCGACTTCCGAGGAAGCGGGTCGTGATGTCAGCAGTTGACCTCAAGCTGAGATAGCCAGTAACATATATATATATATATATATATATAACCAGCATACATATACATATTTATATAATTAAAGCGAGCATACTTCAACGTAAATTGACATATACTAATTTCTTGAGGACAAATCTTCAAATTCTCATATCTAATGCATTAAAAAAAGTTATAGATAATAAATTGTAATACGCTAACTTGTTATAATTTAGTTTACTAGTTTAAGAAGAAATTTTCTTAATTCAGACGAGGAGGTAAGATTACAATTTTTCTACATTCAACTTCATTTTTATTCTAAACTTTCGTAATTTTGATATTTAGACTTTGTATGAAATAACTATCGTGAATTTATTTTTGTTAAAGTTTTTAATAGAAAAATATATATTTCAAAATTCGATAGTATCTATCTACATTTTCAAATATTTTGTTTAGTACAATAGAAAAAATGCAAATTCGAATTAACAAAAAGTTAAATATAGGTCAACATGAAGATAACTCAACGGGATGTATCATCTAGTAACCATGATGTTTTAGGTTCAGTTCCCCACCCCAACATGTTGTCAAAAAAAAAAAAAAAATATAGGTCAATACGAACATAACTCAACATAAGTGTGAACTAATGATTAAGATGTTAAAGGTTTGATCACACCCACATTAATTAAATACATTTGTAAAAAAAAAAAATATATATGTTTTTCAATTTAATCTCGTTTAAAAATTTTAATTTCATTTTTCATACATTGATTTTTTCCAAAGTCCTTACCATCATTAAATAGAAAATATTTAAAAAATGGCATTATACAAATTTAAAATTAGTGATTTTTAGTTAACCTTAGTATATCGTAAGGGTGGAGATATGAATCTATAACATCTGGATTAATGATATAATACATTAACTCAATAGTTCGGTTGATGTCAACATTTTGTCAATTAATTTGAACGATTAGTAACACTAAAATGAGTTGTTTTTAAAAAAATAGGGACCATAAAAAAAAAAAAAAAAAAAAAAAAAAAAAAAAAGTCTCTCAATTTAAGTTTGGTACTCAACAAGTATACTGTTGAAGTTTGAATTTGGAGTGTTTTTGGTCTCGTCAAATTTTCGGTTAAATTTTAACAAAAGGATGATGGGACACATATTTTTTAATTATTAATTTTTTTATTTCTTTCTCTCTCTTTCTCTTTTCCCCCTAGGAAAGAATTTTGGCAACCTCCAAGTTTTTGACGGATACGTTTTTATTTATTTTTTTTAAAACGAGGGGAAGAGGAGAGAAAGAAAGAGATGGAGGTGAGAGGGAAAGTAGAAGAAGGAAAACGAGAAGGAAAACGAGAAAAAAAAAAAAAAAAACTTTCGTCGTCATTAAACCGACGACGACCATGGAAGGAACAAGAAAAAGGAAGGAGGTCGCGAATTACAAATCTGGGGTAACTTAATATTTTTTATTTTTTGAAAATGAGAGGAAGGAGGGGAGAGGGAGAAGGAAAGAAGAAAAAAAATAATCGTCCGCATTTCCTCGTTGCCCCGACCCCATGAAAGAGAGAAGAAATAGGAGAATTAAAAAGAAAAATATTTTTTAAAAGAATTTTAATAATTAAAAAATATTTTTCACTAAAAATAGGTGTTTGGGGTGAAACCCGGGACGGGATTTTTCACTAAAAATAGGTGTTTGGGGTGAAACCCGGGACCGGTTGCCAAAACCACAAAGGACAACAACAAACTCAAAAACTCATAGACGAGCACTAGCGAAAAATAAAAAACATTAGCAAGAAGCGCAACTCACATGCCGCAAACACGACCCAACACTCTCCAAACAATATGTCCTACTTCGACATTCAAAAGTTGTAATATTACCCTTAACTTTTAATAAACGTTTCAAAAATATCTTTGTAGTAGAAATTCATTAGATGAAAAATCAACGTGACGATGACTAGAACACTTGCTTATATTAAGTATGAAATAACGACATTAAAAAACGTCAATTTTTCATCAAATATTCGAACGATTTTTTACTATTATAACTTTGAAAAAGATAAGAGTATTTTTTATTTTTTTTTAAGAGAGAAAGGTATGGGTGTTTTTTTACTATTACAACTTTGAAAAAGATAACAGTATTTTTTTTTTTTAAAGAGAGAAAGGTATGGGTGTTTTTTTTTATCATAACTTTAGCATTTTTCACATTTATTAGATCATGTACAAGAATTCAAACTAAAGAGAAGAAATTTAGAAATTTGTTTGAATTAAAAAAAAAAAAAAAAAAAAAAGTAATTTCCAATTTAATTATTTGGAAAAGAACTCGACTAAACGTCAAAATCTAGCTACGTGTTTGAAATTGGCCCAGAATTGTTTTTTTCACAATCATCTTGGGATTGGGACAATGAATTCGTCTTTTCTCTGACTTCTTCATTTCATTATTTAATATCCAATCCGATCACACTATCACCAAAAAAAAAATCAAAATCTCCAAGTTCGTCGGATTTCCCGTTAGAGAAGAAGAAATCTTAAGGATTGCAACAATGGTGGATAGTGAAATTAGGTCTCATCCTCTGTTGAGAAGACAAAGAGCAGAGCTTTACAATCATGGCTTCTCTTCCTCTCAAATGGAAGCCATGGCCGCCTTCTGTGAAGCTCTCATTCCCTCCATTCCTCTTTCCAACGAAGACCCACTTGACCAATCTCTTCTTTCATTCTACCAAGCCTCTGCTTCTCAATCCCCAATTCCAGATGAGGTAATTTAAAGTTCTTAATCCTTCTTTTCCCCCCAAATTTGGAGATTCTTGTACTGAAAACTTGTTTGTTTGTTTGTTTTTTCATATGGGTACTTCAGATTGCTGAGCTATTGGTGGATAGGGCTCATCCTAAAGCTGTGTTTCTTGTGAAATTGGTTCTGAAACTTCTCTGTTTCAGAATTGGGACATTATTGCTTTGTGGGTATCTTTGCTTTGATTGGAGATGGCCATTTATTCTCAAATTCTCTGAGATTTCTTTGGAGAAGAGAGAAAGGATTCTTAGGAATTGGTCTGGGGCTCACCAGAAATATAATGTACTTCTGAGAATGGCTTTCATGGTTATTAAAGTTTTCTGCTGCTTCAAATTCTTCTCCAGGGTAAGTTTTCTTTGAACATTCTCAGGTTTCTGATTCTTATATCTTTGTTGCTTCTAGTGTTCATATTTGACATTGCTTTAGAAGATTCTGGTTATGGATGGTGATAAGAGGATTTAAGTATGGATTGTTACTTTTAACATTCCTTGAGTTATGTTGTGGAAATAACAATTTGCTTTGATATCAATAAGAACATCTTGATTTTGTTTTCCAATCAATCCCCCCCTTAGTTTTCATCTGTATTGACATTTAGAAGTTGAGGCTGAGATCTTCTTGTTCTGCTGGTTTACACAAGTTGAAAGTTCTTTTGGTATTGACTATTGAGTACTATAATACAGAGGATTCTTCTTTGTTTTGTTTCAGATCGACGGGGGGTCGAAAAACATAGCATGGGACGCGATGGGGTATCGAGTAGACACTCGAAAACGATTGAACGGTACCCGAAAAGAGCGGCCTCTTGAAAGGGGAGTCATAGAAACTGGCAATGAAGATGATTCCACTCTGCTCCAGTTTCTTTCCCTGAAAGGGCTTGAAACTACTGAAGATATAAGACATGGTAATGCCTATAAGATCAAATGTGATGTGGTGATTGTTGGCTCAGGTTGTGGTGGCGGAGTTGCGGCTGCAGTTCTTGCAAGATCTGGTTTAAAAGTTGTCGTTCTCGAGAAAGGGAACTATTTTGTGCCTGAAGATTATTCTTCCCTCGAAGGTCCATCCTTGAATGAACTATATGAATCAGGTGGACTAAAATCAACTCTCGATGGGAAGGTTATGTTGTTGGCTGGAACTACTGTGGGTGGAGGCTCTGCTATAAACTGGTCTGCATCAATTAGAACTCCGAAGTCTGTTCTTGACGAGTGGTCTACCGATCGAAAGATTCCTTTGTTCGGGAGCTTCGAGTACCAATCGGCAATGGATATAGTGTGCGATAGAATTGGAGTGACAGAGGGATGTTCACTAGAAAGTTTTCAAAATCAAGTTCTCCGAAAAGGCTGTGAGAATCTTGGTTTGAAAGTCGATTCGGTTTCGAGGAATTCCACTGAAGATCATTATTGTGGCTCTTGCTCTTATGGTTGTAGAGTTGGTGACAAGAAAGGGACTGATTCTACTTGGCTGGTTGATGCTGTTGAATTTGGTGCAGTGATCCTCACAGGCTGCCAAGCTGATAAGCTCATTTTGGAGAACACAAATAACACAAGTAGAAACAAGAGATGCTTAGGAGTGATTGCATCTACACTGAGCAAAAACGTCACGAAAAAGCTTCATATCGAGGCGAAAGCAACGATCTCGGCTTGTGGTTCTCTCTTCACACCCCCTCTCCTGATTGCAAGTGGGTTGAGTAACAAAAACATTGGAAGAAATCTTCATTTGCACCCAGTGATATTGGCTTGGGGATACTTCCCCGAACGACTATCCGATTTTACGGGTAAAATATACGAGGGAGGGCTCATTACTTCCCTCCACAAGGTAGTCTCAGAAGATTCCAATGGCCATGCCATAATCGAAACACCAGCAGTTGGACCAGCCTCATTTGCCGCATTGTTTCCATGGACTTCCGGGCGTGATATGAAAGATGCAATGGCGAAGTACGCTCGAACCGCCCACCTTTTCGCTTTGGTAAGAGACAAAGGTGCAGGAGAAGTAAAGGCAAAGGCCGACGTCAAGTATCGACTCGACCAAACCGATAAAGAGAATCTAAGAATCGGTTTGAGGCAGGCATTGAGAATCTTGATTGCAGCTGGAGCAATTGAGGTGGGAACCTATAGAAGTGATGGGCAGAGAATCAGATGTCAAGGGGCAAAGAAGGAAGACATCGAGGAGTTCCTCGACACAGTCAAGGCGGTTGGGGGGGCGTCGTCGAGGGAAGAACACTGGACCATGTACTGCTCAGCACATCAGATGAGCAGCTGCAGGATGGGCAGCACAGAGGAAGAAGGAGCAGTGGATGAAAATGGTGAAAGTTGGGAAGCAGAAGGCTTATTTGTATGTGATGGAAGTGTGCTGCCAACTGCAGTTGGAGTAAATCCAATGATCACAATTCAATCCACAGCTTATTGCATCTCAAAGAAGATTGCAGAGTCTTTGAATAAAGAAGAAACTTCATGACAGATGTTCCAATGTTCTTCATTTAGTACAATAAGTCTATCTAGGATTTATTTTTATTATTATTATTATTATTTTTTTAATTTATAATTTATGTGAGTCGGGAGGTTCGAACCTCTTGAACCTCTTGACTCTTAACTTAACTTTGACCCAACCCACTTGGTTGGAGATATATAAATTTGTAAGTGTTGAATCTTAGCTTGAAAGAAAGCTTTTGTAATTCGTCAATGTGATAATAAATCATATTTATTATTCAACAAACTTCAGCTTTGAGATATTGATTATTTATTATGGTGTTGGATATAAAGGTTTTAAATATATTTTCACGTAAAAATTACCTTTTTATAATTTAAATGGGTAGAAAAAACTACTTAATGCTGTTTGATAATGATTGAAATCAGATTCAACGACCATTAGTGCATATTATTAATTGATGCTAACGTGTCAAATTGTTAAAACATTATATCAATTTAATTAATTATTTTGAACTAACAAAGTTATTTATTTATGTGGTCTATAATGTTGTACATGTACAAACATATTTAGCGAAAAATGTTTATTTTTTAACAAGGCATTAATGAGATGATGTATTTGTTGTTATTATTCAACGTTTACTTGAATAAGATTCAATAATTAATGTTTAAAAATAATAATTACTAAAACATTATTCAATGACAATGACTCAATTGAATATAATTTTAAATGCTGAATTATACAGTTGAAAATTATCTTAAAATTTTGGGAAAAAATGTACAAAAAAAAATGCAAGATTATCAACTATTTAAACAATTGTAGTAATATTAATCTAAACATAATCCATAATAAAACAACAACAGAGATTTTTATATAATACATAAGACAACTTTTATTTTTGGTTGGTTGCGAAAATAGCAATCACGCACAAATATAGCAAAATATAAAATATTTTATAAATATTGTAAAAAATTCGTGACTATTATGGATAGACTATCCCTGATTGATCTATCAATAATAGTGACTAACAAAATTCTATTAATAAAACAGAAACAGAATAAAAATGGTCATATTTGTAATTTTTTTAAAAAAGTATTATATTTTTAATTATTTATCACAAGATGAACATAAAAACCTCTTGTTTTAACTATCAAAGACGTTATTTTTCCACGATATTACATTACCACATAATGAAAAAATTTGAACCTTCAACTCTGAGCTATTTCACGTGTTGATTTAAATAATCATTTGATAATAAGGACAACTAGGTTCCTCTCAGTTCTTAAAGGAAGAAAATCATTAGTTGAGTCATGAAGACAATTTATCAAACAAAGGAAGAAAAAAGCAAAGACAATACAAAACCTTGCTAAATAGTAGCTAAGTTTGACAGTAACAATTGATGAATTTATATGATCAAGTTCCAGGTCTTGGATGCTTACAGTGATGAGATGAGACCAAGCCAATTATTCAAGATATGCAAATTTCAGCTCTTGAAACAGATCACCGAGCATTTCACAGGAGGTCTGCAAAAAACATCCATTTAGTTCAGATTCAACTTCCAAACTAAAGCTTTCGAAAAAGATTCTCTGAAAAATCGATGTACCTCTTTTGAAGTTCTCACTGAAACAGCAACATGCTTCGCTTATACTGTTATGTGATGTGTATAAATCCCCTGCACATGTGAGTTATGTTTGAATCGAAGAACGAAGATCAAGCTCAAAATGGTCGAGCCAAAGCTTTATCATTGATCCATACAGGCTTCTTCGCTTTGTAATAGAAAAATGCAATCATCTGTACCAATTCATCTGCTGTCCGAAAGTCTGCAAAAAAATGTAACGAAAGCAGGGGCATCGGTGGTAAGTTTGAAAGAAACGTTTGCATAAACTGAAATGGAATGTAGTAAAAAACAAATGTAGACCTTTTTCCCTGTATAAGACCTTGTTTCCTCTTAAAAATAAAATTTGAGGGCATTCTCTAACTTTCAAAGCATAGGCTAGATCTCTCTCGATATTGATGTCGATCTTAACCGACTGCATTACAAGTTTAACAAAACTAGAATCAACAGATACCAGGTAAAACAAATAAGGGAAATCATTAATATATAGATCAGGTACAAAAAATCATTCTGAGGATATCAACAATGCAATATATAGATCAGGTACAAAAAATCATTCTGTTAATTGATATAACAGAACATATTTAAACATCTGACAAGAAGTTTGTTTTGAGGAGGGGTAGACTAAGTATGGATCAAATAATTTTCCCCAAGGATTCGGCTAATCGAGACTCAAATCTCGAAGAATCAAGCAGCTTAAAGACATGCAACTTAGCTCATACCCGGGGTGGTAATCGATCTTTTGCATTCCAGTACACTTGTAGTGCTTTCTCAAGTTCTTTCAAAATCTTCCAATTATCAGTTGCCCTGAGAAGAGAATAATCAATTCACGAGTAATTTAACATGGAATATATATTCTGCAAGAAATTTAAAAAATTCCCACATAGATGTCACAGTATTACCAAAAATTTAAGTCCTATAAGAATGTATGTTGCATCATGTTCATTAAGATAGAACAACTATAACTTAAAGTAGAGGTACACAATAATCTAAAGAACATTGAAGCCTGTTGTATCAGTATTGTTGGTTTCAATATATTGTTGATGCATTATTGACATAAGAATCAACAAATTTCGCAAATTTTAAAAGGTAGAAGAAAAGCACCTGTTATATCGTTCGAAAACAAGAACAACAAGTGGACTAGGATGAAAAGCAAAGGTCTCCCACTCCAAACAGTTGATTTCCTGAACCCAGTTGTCATCAATTTCCCCTTCCCAGTCAATTTCAACACCATCATCTCCAACTACATTCTTGATCGGGTGCTGTTCGAAATACTCCGATGCTCGAACTCCCCATCCCACATCAGCATCCAGGGGCCAATTTGGATCTTCTTCCTCTACCACCATCTTCTTCTTCTTTTTTCTTCCAGTTCCATCACTTTTTTCTACCTCATCTTCCTCGTCCTCGTCCTCATCCTCATCCTCGTCATCGTCACTACTTTCAGATTCAACCTTGTCATCAACCCTTTCCTTGAATACATTTTCCTTATTTTCCATTACTTCTGCATTTTTCTGTTGAATTGATGTAAATGTTTGCTCAAGTGTGTTGCGAACATAATCTTCAAGAGCTGCAGCTTCACTTCTACGACCACGTCGAGGCTTCCTTGGGATTATTGTTGGGAAAATCCCAGCATCATTTTCTTCCTCCTTTTCAGACGCTTTGGCTTTCTTACTGCGACTTCTCGATTTCGGTTTCGCTTTAGAATCAGCACTAGTTTCAGGATCATGTTCTGAATTAGATTTAGACGAAACAGCAAGGCAAGGAAGTTTTCGGCTGTGGCTATAGTGTACAAGGTTCGGCAAAATACTAACTGAATGATATCTAGAATAACGAGAAGGCTTAAAAGACTGATATTCAATAGGAACTGTTAAGAATCGATGCGATATAGAAGCATTATGAACTGTATTTTGAGGTGAAACCGACATTGGGATGGAAAATGCTTGGAGAAACATCATTTCCTCAGTTTCCAAACTGGCATAGATTGAAGCCTACTAAGAACAGAAAGGAGCAAAAGGGGCATGGATGTTTGGAACGCAAATGAAACCAAAATCCATGTCAAAACTAAACACAAACAAAGGCAGTCACAAATCCCCAATTCCTCTGCAGTTAGATCTTGACTTAACTTAATACCTCAATTCAGGTCTCCTCTTAAGCTTACACATCCACTTTATGTTGATACCTAAACATAGAAATAAAATTAATTCCAGAAACCATTATCATAAATTGTTCTTTCACAATCATCAAAACATGCCTAAGTTGTTCCCTCTTATGAGTCTTCAAACTTGACTGCAATCAAATGAACAAAAGACTGATATGTTTGGAAGTGCTCTTAACCAGGGTAGAACTACTTTTAGATGATTAAAAGCTCTTTAAACTCAAATGTTTATATTTGACCACAATATAGAAACACATAAAAAAAAAAAAAAAAAAAAAAAAAAAACCATGCTTCCCAACTAAGCAATTGATGAATTCTTTGCAACACGTGGGGTAGAAGAATTCGAACCTCTGACCTCTTGGTCGAAGGCATATGTCTTAATCAATTGAGCTATACTCAGATTGCACAGTGTGAATTCTTTATTGAATGGTTTAAACACTTCATTTTCGATTTCCTTAATTGCACTCCGCACACACACCTTCTCTCTACAAACCCTTTCTCACTAATCTTTCTCAACACATTCTTTTTCTCTCACTACCTTCTCATTAAACACTTCCACCCCAATTTCTTTGTACAAACTGTCTCTCACTAGCATATCTCCACACATAATTTCTCTCACTAATCTCTCTTTACACACACTCTCTCGCTAACTTCACTGTGCAGAATTAAATATGAAGAGACATCCCTCGAAACTAGACAGGAAACACCTTCAATGGCAGCAAAAAGACAGAAAGAACAATACCCAAGAGGAAAATGGAAGCTGATAATCTAATCCCAATTCCAGTTTCTCATTTCTTCAGACCTACAAGATGCTATAAAAAACCCAGTTGTGTGCGAAAAAACAAAGGCATAAATACAGTAAAGGAATGGAAATTTGAGCAAGCTTCGAAGCAATTATGAACGTACCATTACTGGGTGCCAATTGAAAGCAGGGAAAAATGCTCTGCCTAAAGATGTTTGGAGTTTCAATGGCCCATATGTTCAAGCTTTTACAGAGTCGCAAGCGCGCCGAGGGAGAAGAATAAATAGCAGAGGATATTGGGGTTTATGGTATGATAAGTACTTCAATTGAGGGTTTGTAAGAACAAACTCCCATATCCAAATTCTCTTTATGAGAGAATAAATATAAAGATATAATCTGGCCACCAATCGACATAAAAATGTGTCTTCCACCGTTAAATTAGAAGTTCGATTTTTCTTTTTTTTTTAGTTCAATAATTGTAAGGTTGATAAATCGAATCATCAAAGGATAATTAATGTTTTATTCACTCAATCAGATTCGAGTACTTAAAAAAAATTGAATACGACAATAAGTTAGAGATATGAACCCCACATATTATCCACATAAAAAAAATCTGAAAATAAAATAAAATTATGATTCTTTTTATAATCTCTTACGATCAAAATGTTGTCTTGATCACCTCGTACATTTATTAGTTGAGTAGGTTCATGTTGGCAACGTTGTGCAATAGATCACAAATATCAATAGTAGGTGCCTTAGACACAAATCAAGGTTTAACCACCATGTTTAAATATCCTATTATATTGATTATCTATATATTTTTTATTTATTTTTTTTTACTTCAACAATATGTAGGTGGAGATTTTGACCTTTTAATTCATAATATAATGTTTTAATCTATTGAATTATATTCAAGTCGACAATGATGTAAAAATTAAGATGTGATATTAATTTTAAAATTTTAATTTAATATCTTCTAGTATTTTTTTAAGAGAAATTATAACAAATGTCAATTTAAAGTAAAATAATTAAAAATATAACATTTTAAAAAAAAAATTGCAAATATGTCAATTTCTATCACGGATAGTAGTCTATCACATCATTTTTTTTTATAGATTTTTGTCAGTAGTTACCACTGATAGTAGTCTATTAGTGATAGTCATATATAGTGATAGTCACTAATTTTTTTATTTTTTTTTTTTTTTTTTTTTTTTTTTTTGCTATATTTACCAAATGTTTTAAATTTTGCTATATTTGACATTATTTTAAGTATTGTTGGAGCATTTTTTTTTTTTTTTTTTTTTTAATGTTTAACTTGTCACACTCCATTCTAATAAATTGACAACCTTTTGACTAAAAAGATAAAAGTTAGCAGTAAAACTTTGGAAGTATAGGAACTAGTGGGGGGAGAAATGTAATTTGGCCATTTTAAAGTACCAATCTTTTTTTTAATTATTATTATTATTATTTATTTTTTTAATGAGGTGAAGAATCCAACCTTTAACTATATAAAAAAATATATATTATAGACATTTTATCATTTATACTAGGATTAATATTATTTGTATGTTTTACAATAATAACCAAACATAAGGACAAAAATGTATTATCATTATTATTATTATTTTATTGGGTTTAACATAGGTAGGAATGGGAGTATTTTTTTTAACATTGCCAATGGGTCATATGATCCATGGGATAAAGTGTGGGGCACTAACCTTTTGGCATTGAGGAGGAAATATCAACACTAAAATATATATATATATATATATATATTTTTGTTGGACCACCGACTTTTTAGGGACGTTTGGAACACCAATTTAGAATTGAGTGAACTGAGTTATTAATACTCATAATACTCAATACATGTTTGATTCACCTACTATTATAACTCACGATCAAATAAAGTAACTATATTGATTTCGATAGTATCTACTATTTACAACTATTATAAATTATAATACCTCACTCAACACCCAAACAATTTCTTAGATTTTCTTACTCCATCTCATTATTAATAACTATATATACCATCTGACTTTATAATAGTTTGATTGTTAACCTAATTTGTAAAAAAATATGTTTTTTATAAAGTAGATTATAAGGTAAAAACAATTGAGGGTGAAAAAAAAATCAAATTTATCATTAAAAAAATCCTCCTATTTTCTAATTTTAGTTTTTATTTAAATTTAATAAAATAATCAATATGATTGATTGTTAGAAGATAATGGTAAATATATATATATATATATTTTTTTTTAATTTCAACAATAAGGGGAGGGATATGGATATTGAAATGTATGACCTAAATACACAATGAGAGTATGTCAATTATCGTTGAAATATAGTTACTTTAATTCAAAATGATAGTAATTATCCGTGAAAAAAATGATTACAACTCCGCTAAATCATTTTGACTCTTTCACACAGAAATTTTAGTGAATAAGGACCGTGTCTCCGAAGAACAGTTGAACGAGCGACTCATTTTTAAAAGCTCAATAATTTTGAAAATTTAAACAAACTTTTTAGGGTGAGAATTTACTTCATATATTTTTCTTTGTTTAGTTTTGGTAATTTAATTTGAAAATTTGTGCAACAAAATCAAAGAAAATTAAAAACAAAAAAGAAGCAAATGTTTTATTGTACTTGAATTCATAAAGAAACTAGATGGGCAAAGAGTATTCAATCAGTTTTTTTTTTTTCAGTCTTTTCTCTCTCTTTTCTTATCCTCCATTGCCCTGGCCTTTTTTTTTCTTAATAATAATAATTAAGGTAAATCATTTTTTTTTAATATTTTAATTAATGCTAGAATTGAAACAACTATAAATCACATAACTTTATGTCAATTGAACATACTCGGTTTGACAGGTAAAGAATCATTTTAAAGGACAATTTACCCATTTTCAACCAAAGAATGATTTACACAATCATTATTTAAAACTTTATTTTATCAATATTTTTTAAAAAATGTATTTTTAGAAAGTACATTGATTTTTTTTAATCGGGTAATTCAAACCCAATAAAGTTATATAATTAATCAAGAAAAAATTACCAAAAAATAATAAACACTATAATAATAAAACTCATTCTCTCCAACTTTAGAAAAAATGTCTTTTAGCTCAACAACATTAGTGTCCTCAGATTTTAGGTTCAATCATCCACTCCAACATGTTGTTAAAAAAATAAAATAAAAAATAATACACTTTTTATATAAATTCATGATTAACGCGTGTGGGATAAGAGAATTTAAGACATTTTAGTCACATTTTTTTTTTTTTTTATGAAGTTTGTTGAGCTATGTTAGCTACTATACTAGTAATAATTGAAATGAACTATACTAGAGTAATAATTGAAATGGTGTGCATCCACTTTTAAATTGAGAATCATTTAAGTATAATATTGGATGGGATCCACTTTACCTATTTTTCAGCACATTTAATATTTAAAAATTAAATGGCACATTAATTTTTTTTTTTTTTTATTACAAATGACATATTAATTAATAATTATAATATATATAAACAAAAATATAAAGGTATTATTGATTGAATTGTTGAAGGGTTATTCCATTTTAATAAAGCTTTAGACTTTCCAGTAGTGACCTAAAAGACTTTATTCTAAAATTGGGGAACTGACCAAAATAATTATTTTAAATATCAACATATCATAAAATAATTACAAAGTATTTAGGGAATTTTTTTTTTATTATTTTATCAAAAAAGTATATGGAGTAAAAAAAATTACTTTACATGCTAATATATTGCTGTAAATTAAAGTAATATTACTAAAAAAATATCAATTTTCATGCATTTTTTGCAAAGGAAGCCTATTTAATTTTCGTGATAGCTGTGTATTTAAATTTTTCGGTTTCATTTATCATTAATAAAATGGCCTTTCTCCATAAAAAAAAAAAATAAAAAATAAATAAAATGGCCTTTCATTTTTGTATAAAAAAAAAGCAAAAAGAAAAAAAAATGCCTTTCATTCATCTTGAAAGAGTTAAAATATAATATTTTTCAAAATAAGTTTCGAATCATTATATTTTGAGAAAATTATAAAATTCATTCTATATTTTCTTATAGTACAACAAATGTCGGGGCTGGAGATTTGAACCAACTTCAAAAAAATGAATATTTTTTTTTCTTTTCAAAAAGATATTTTTAATTGAACCCATAACTTTTTAGTCAATGACACAACTTTAAGTCAATTATATTCGATTTGCCTAATGAATAAATTCTTAATTGCGGTGTCAAACTTACATTAACATAATCACCTATATGTTAATATATATAATTGTTGGTTACATTTTTTTAAGCCATACATTCGTACAAGTTGGTAAAAATGTACATTAGCAATTTTATTGATACTAAAAAAAATATTGATGAGAGTCACGATGTTATAATTTTTTTTTTTTTTTTTTAAGATAATTGACTAAAATTACTTATTCACTTAAACTTTGAAGTAGGTTACAAATCTCTCCATATTTATATAAAATATATAATATTATCTATTTTGAACTTAAAATTTAAATTATTTTTCAATTTTTTCCATTTCGATGTAAAACTGTGCTCGATTTCTCACCAAGTTAGATATTATTTATGTCATATCGTTTTTTTATTGGTATTAACAACAAAGTTAATTCAAACAATAAAACCAACAATTATTATTTTATTTTTTTTGGAAGTAAAAACTTACCAACTTTTTAAAGTGCAAGAGTTCATAATATAGGAATGATATTACACGAAAATTAATTTGCTGATTGGATTTCTAAAAATTCTTTTAAAATTTACTTTATTCCTCCCATAATCCACTCCATCATTATTCCATATTTGAATTGTCAGAATTCAGAAAGAATAATAAAAAAAAAAATTAAATTTTTTTTTTTTTTTTAAGAAAAAAAAAGAAGACAGTCTCTGATAGTACAGTTGATAAACGGTTTACCGCCGGCGCGTAACACAAAAACCCATAAGATGCGCGCCACGTGGCAAAAGATAAACCCCAGACAACGTGGTAAGTTACAAGGGTGGGACCCACATTTTCTATTTTGCCTAAAAAGAAAAAAAAGAAAAAAAAGAAAATAAAATTCTCTGAAATTCAATTCTAAACCCCCAAAAGGCGAAAGATCGTCTTCTCTAGGATTCTGTTTGCCTCGATTTCCAATGTTTTCTTTTCTTTTTCTGTTGGTTCCTTGTTTTCATCCGAAAGCAAATCTCAGAGTCTAGTAAAGAAGAAGAAAATTAAAGAGAAAAGCCAAACAATAAAGTTAAAGATTGTTCAAGCTTTCCTCTGCTTTTGGGGTTGTTTTTAATTTCAAAACGATTCAAAACAGGTCCTCGATTCATTGATTCTTCAAGAGAATTCAAGTCATGGGAATTGCTGTTTCTGGATTTTGCCTTCCCTCGCTCTTCTTTTACTTTTGGGAAAACAAAAGGTGTTTCTTCTTGCTCTTTACCCTTACCCTTCTGCTTATATATGTATGTATTTTGGTTGTTTAATCGCTTCGATTGTTTCTCTGTTTCATACTGGGTTCTGGGTTCTTGCGGATTTTCAACTTTTCTGTTCTGAATTTCCCATTTCTTTTGGCTTTTCGTTGATGGGTTTTGCTTGAATTAGGCTGAAGTTGAATGTCATCGTTTGATTTTTAAGGTGGGTTTAGAGTGAAGGTTTTTTTTTTTTTTTGAGAAGTTTAGGAACGCCATGATTAGGGTTTTGAAAAATTAGAGACATGCTTTTTAATTTGTTGCTTGATTTTTTCTATTTAGTATTAACCTTTTTTGTCTCCTGACTTTTGGTCCTGAATTCAAATTCTCTTACTCTAGACATTGATGAGATATTTGTGTATTGTGGCTCTGTAAATGGACTGATATATGAAACAGACGTTATAGAAATGTTGTAATGATTGATTTTTTTTTTTTAATTTTAGAAGGTTTTGATCTATATTTGATGGTGGGGTATTTTTGTGGTTGAAGATTTTTGGCTGCAGTCAAACAATATGAAGAGTGACGTTAAGATAGAAAGGGGGAGGAGAGCAGGAAAAGGGAAGAATATTAGGAAGATAATGAACTGTTTATGTTCTGGAGAGAAAAGAGCTGGTGATGATATGATTACTCGATCAGAATCGCCTTCGGCTTTGGAGAATTCGGCAAGCGAACGCTCTTCACGGACTGGCGAGATCATCAAGAAGCCAGAAATTGGCAATATAGAAGAAGCAGAGTCTTCGCTTCGTGAGAGTGGTTGTTTGAATTATGAGGTTAGAGTCCTTAAGCTTTCTAGATTGCAAGTTATCTTCCTTGGTTTATTGTTTCATTTACAAACTTATTTTTGGAGGATTCTATGGAGCAAAGAAGGAACAAGTTCTTTTCTTTCCTCTCATGTTTTTAAGCAGAGATTTTTTGTCACAATACAGAAGAAGTATGATATAGTAGTGAAAAAAAAACATAAGCAAGCCTTTTGTCCTGGTGCTTAATGATCAAGACTTTTTTTTATTTTTTAATATTGAATGTGAATGTCACTCTGCTTGTATGAGTCTTTGGTCAGTTTATTGGTTTATTTTTTCTTTTAGTTTGACAACATGTGAGGATGAAGATTCAAACCTGTGGCCTTTTTAGTCGAGAATATATGCCTTAACTAGTTGATCAACTAGTTCGAGTCAATTTTTGTTTTACAAAAACCAAGTTTAGCGAGAGAAAGTAGTTTATATGAGAATCAGGAAAAGAAATTGAAGTGAAACAACTCATGGCCACTATTTTTTCTTCTGTCCATAAACATTTTTTTTTGTCTCTTTCCCTGATATGTCTTGTAAAAAATGCTGTGAAATAGAACAGAGAGGTAAATACGGGTGATTTGGATCAAGGTGATTATTTTGTCTGACGTTTCATAATACTGTTATTTTGATATATACCTTTGTTCATTTTGGGGGGAAAAAGGTTGCAATTAATCTATGCCTGTTGTTTGAAGGAAGCAAGAGCATTGCTGGGGAGATATGAATATCAAAAAGGAAATATTGAAGCTGCTCTTCATGTATTTGAAGGAATAGACATCACTGCTATAACTAGTAAGATAATGATCTCCATTCCTAGAAGAGGAGACCGTCCGAGGAGACGATCGCAAAATTCTACTACGCCGCCGATGTCTATGCATGCAGTCAGTTTACTATTGGAAGCCATCTTTCTCAAAGCAAAATCATTGCAAGGCCTTGGGAGGTTTGGAGGTAATGTGTCATTAGTTGAGTTTTGGGAATCTATTTCTTTTGTCAAACTCTTCAATGTGATTTTTTGGGTTAAATGCCTCACAACTCTGGAGTTGAGTTTGGTTGGAATATGAGGATTCACCGGATTTTCTTTTTTCTGAATTGTCCAAACAAAAGGGAAAAGCCGGTGTGAGCGGGGGTTATAAGAGTAAAAACATTGATGTGTAGCTGATCTATGTTTTCCATTATTCTTGCAGAAGCTGCTCAATCTTGCAAAGTTATTCTGGACATACTTGAATCTTCATTTCCCGAAGGCTTGCCTGAAAACTTTGGTGCTGATTGTAAATTGCAGGAGACAGTTACAAAGGCCGTCGAGCTGCTACCAGATCTATGGAAACTAGGCGATTCTTCTCAAGAGGCGATCCTTTCGTATCGGCGGGCACTCCTTCATCAGTGGAACCTTGATGCGGAAACCGCGGCTCGAATTCAGAAAGAGTTTGCCATTTTTCTTCTTTACAGTGGATGTGAAGCGTGCCCTCCGAATCTTCGGTCCCAAATGGACAGCTCATTTGTACCAAAAAACAATATTGAAGAAGCTATACTATTATTTATGATACTACTAAGAAAAGTTGTTCTTAAAAAGATTGATTGGGATCCATCAATCTTGGATCACCTCTCCTATGCTCTAACAATATCAGGGGATACAAGGGCTTTAGCAGGCCAGATAGAGGAATTGCCTCCTGGGATTCTACATCGAAAAGATAGGTATCACGATCTAGCTCTTTGTTATTATGGAGCGGACGATGACTTGACTGCTTTGAATATGTTGAGGAAATTGTTGGGTAGTCATGAAGATCCTAAATCTCTTCCTGCTTTACTAATGGCATCGAAGATTTGTGGAGAGAACCGCAACCTTGCTGAAGAAGGAACGAGTTTTGCTCGTAGAGCTCTTGAAAAATTGGATGCTGGATGTGATCAATTGGAAGGTGTTGCCAATTGTTTGTTGGGTGTCTCATTGTCTGTATACTCTAAATCAGCCATTGCTGATTCCGAGCGGTCCACCAGCCAATCTGAGGCAATGGAGGCCCTGGAAGCTGCGCGGAAGAAGACTAGAATGACCAACCCTAACATTCTCTATCATTTGAGTCTTGAATATGCTGATGATAGGAAGTTGGATTCGGCACTTCGTTACGCAAAGAAGTGTCTCAAACTGGAAGGTGGTTCTAATGTTAGAACTTGGTTACTGTTGGCTAGGATTCTCTCTGCCCAAAAACGATTTACGGATGGCGAAAGTATCATAAATGCAGCTTTGGAGCAGACGGGGAAATGGGATCAAGGCGAATTGCTTCGAACAAAAGCAAAGCTTCTGATTGCACAGGATGAGTTGAAAGGTGCTATTGAGACTTATACTCAGTTACTCGCTGTTTTTCAAGTTCAGAGTAAAAGTTTTGGCTTGGGAGATAAGAAGCTAGATAAGGTCGGTTTCTATATTTGGTTTTTCCATCAGTTCAACTCTTATATTTTGAAAAGGGTTTTCATTTATAGTTATTTCAGGATTGATTTACATGTGAATAAACTATTGACATGGAGGATTTGACAGTCTCTTAAGATGATCAAGTCTTACAATTTCAATACATTTCTGAGCTTGTTTTGGATGTATCCTTCATCACTTTGACAGAGCAGCAGAAATTATGCTAGAAGATTGCAATTGGAAGTGTGGCATGATTTAGCTCTAGTCTACATAAGGCTCTCTCTGTGGCGCGATGCCGAGGCCTGCCTTTCGAAGTCGAAGGCCATCTGTTCTCATTCCGCTTCTAGATGTCATATCACAGGTAATTTATTAAAATCAGATAGATTATCTTATCATTACTTCACTCTTAGTTTCTCTTCTCTTTTGAATGAACAATTTTAACGTTTCGCCCGCAAACAGTTCTAGTTCGTTTAACCTTCCTATTGTAATAGATGCTATCGGCGAATCTGAAGATAATATCTTGTGATTTGAAGATCACTGCAATATTTTTCATCGAAGTTTTTATGTCAGTCATCTGAGGGTGGTGTTTGGAACTTGTTAAATGATTACAGGTATGCTTTATGAAGCAAAAGGCTTGTATACAGAAGCTCTGAAAGCTTTTGTGGTTGCTCTGGACATCGATCCCGTTCATGTCCCGAGCTTGGTTTCGTCTGCTGTCGCCATCAGACATTGCGGCCACCAATCGCACCCCGTTATTCGCAGCTTTTTGATGGATGCTCTAAGGCTCAATCAGACGAACCACGCTGCGTGGTACAACCTCGGGATATTCTATAAATCGGAAGGTACCAAGTCATCATTGGTAGAAGCTGTTGAATGTTTTGAGGCTGCAGCTTTTCTTGAAGAGTCTTCTCCTGTTGAACCCTTTAGATAAAAACAGCTCTGCTCAAGTAACTTTTTTTAAACAAATTATTTTTCCTTGTGTATCTTCTGCTTCAAATTCTGTTTTATTTATACCCTCATATTGTACAACAGAAAATCAATAAATGGAAAAGTTTCTCTCTTTGATTCTGTATGGTTTCAGTTCCCTCAATCAAACTCATTTAGTTTGGAATTTCACTTTTTTCTTTCTTTTTATTAAGTTTGAACATTGAATACAGTCTAATTGCAACAGCAGCAGAAATTGAAGCTGAGCAGATTTTCAGGACCTTTGTTTCACATCCATTAATCTTCATTTTATATTTTAATGTTTTTTTTTTTTTTTTTTTTGGTAGTAGAACAAAAATATAGGGTATGGAGATTTGAATCTCCGACCTCTCTAGGGAAGGAATACAACTCAATTACCGTCGAGCTATCCTCATTTTGACACTAATTTATTAGTTCTAAAATTACTAATTTGATACACCTAAAAACAATTAGGGATGAGAATGATAGATTATGAGTTAACAATTATGAAGAAGTTATCACATTAGAAAATTGTTAACACGATTAATGAATATTCTTATCTTTCAAAAAATATTATTATAGAAAATGGGAATACAAAATCAAACACCTACCTATATAAGGTATTGTTAATTGTTTTAAAATTATTTGGTCTAAATCAATCCTCATGCTTTTAAGAATATTCTATTTTTATTTCTAAACTTTTAAAATATTCATTTTTCATCTTCGAATATTTAAGTTTGTTCTATTAATTTTTTCTTAACTTTAAAAAAATAATTATTTTGAAAGTTAAAGAACTAAAATAGAAATTATGAAAGTTGAGGGACCAAAATAATTATTTTTTAAAAGTCTAAAAACAAAAATAGATATTTTAATTTATGAACTAAAATGGAAGAAACATAATAACCATAAACCAAAATAGGATTTAAATCTAATTGTTTACTTATATATCATATTAAAGTAGACAATAATCAAATTAATTTTATTTATTGGATAAAAATAATAAAAGAATCTAAAATGATTGGAGACCTTTCTTTCTTTTTTTGACTGAACTTTTTAGTTTCTCATTGAATGTAAAAGTTAAAAACAGAACAATGACCATAGGAAAATATCTCTTTTTCAAAGGAAAAAATAAAAAACAATAGGAAAATATCCGGAAATCACAAAAAAAAAAAAAAAGGGTAAATTTACAAATACTATATTCTACAAGGACCGGAATGCAAATAAATTGGAAAAAGACATTTCATACCTGAATTAAAAATCCACTGTACCCAGAGAACAGCACGCCGACAGAGCACTGTTTTCTAAAACAAAGACAAAAATCGCCACAAATATGCTCTGCAACTCAGGAAAGAAATAGAGAAAGAAATAGAAAAGAGGGGACAAAATGTTTCTTTGAGAGTACAAATGGGTACATTTTCGCTGCTCAATTTTGAATCCCAAACCATTATTCCATCTCCTTCAGCTTTTCCCACATCTTAAAATCCAAAAAAGCTCTGTTTTTTCTTGCAATCAGTGGCGATGGAGGTCGGGAAGAGGGTAGAGGAGGAAGCAGGGCCGTCGTCGGCCGGAAAAGTTGATGAACTCCGGCGGGAAATGTCGCCGGAGATCGGAGAAGAAGGGGTTGATGGTAAAGATGGGTTCACTCCAGGGCCTCTGCTTTCACTTAAAGAACAGCTTGAGAAGGATAAGGTCTTTCTTTCTATCTTTCCCTTTTCAAGATCTCTAGTTTTTGGTTGGAGATTTTGGATTAAAGGGTGTTTTTGGTTTTGTTTTGTTTCATGATTTGGTTGCTAATCATAGAGTTTAAGTGTTTGAGAAGTGGAAATTAGTAGAGTAATGGAGTTTAGACACATTTTCAGAAGGGAAAAAGAAAATAACCCTTATGCACAATGGGATTTCTCAACTACCAAACTGAGTATTATAGTGTCTTGCAGGTTTTTTCCAGTAGTTCTTCCTTTAAAATGGGATAATACTGATTGGTTTTTTAGATTCTCTAAGGTCGGTTTGAATGACTTTGTAAGTGCTTAAAAAGTGTTTTTAAGTTCGAAAAAAAGATGTTTTTAAGCAATAAAATATTACAAACAAACCCTTGGTCTAGAATGTGCAGGAAGATCTGTTCATTTTGCTAAGTGTTCAATGGTCTTAGCTGTGTTATTATCAAGTTCTTGTGGACATTTAGAGTATAAATACCCATACTCCCTTTGGGATATGGACTTTTTTTTCAGAATAGCCCTCTTGTGCATTATACTCACCCCAAACCCTTATCACTAGGAAACCTATATTTATGGATTTTTGGTTAAAGTACAAGTTTAATCTATGAACTTTAAAGGCCAACATGAGCATAGCTCAACCGTACGACCTAGTGACAAAAAAATCTATGAATTTGAAAGTTTGTCTTAAAGATCCTTGATCTTCAAAAAATGTATAATAGATCCATGAACTTTCAATTTTGTGTCTAATAGGACCCTGAACTTCAAAAAAGTCTAATAAGTTAAGGGATCTATTGGACACAAAGTTGTAAGTTTAAGGACATCTTAGATACTTTTTAAAGTTTAGGGACCAAGTAAACATAAATTTGTTCAGAGACCTATTAGACAATTTTTAAAGTTCAAGAACCAAATAGATACAAACCTAAAAGTTTACTGTTTAGGGACTAAATTTGTAATCTAAGCTGGATTTTTCTTACTCATCTCTCCCTGCAAGTGTAGCTCTAAACCCCATATTTATGCTTCTTTGTGGAGTTGATTCTTCTAAGTTCTAGCTAATGAACTTCAGAAGGGAAACACTTGACAAGTGATTTTTGTAGGGTCTTACAATTCTTTTTGCCTTTACAGGATGATGAAAGCCTGAGAAGGTGGAAAGAAAAGTTGCTTGGTTGCTTAGAAAGTGATCTGAGTGGTATATATTCTTGAATTTTATGATTGGTAATTATGTTGCACTTGTATTTTTAGTTGACATTTTGCTTTCTTTGGTACTAGAACAAAGGGAACCTGAAGTCAAATTTCACTCCATTGGAATTATTTCTGATGAATTTGGGGAAATCAATACGCCATTGCCTGTTAATGAAAATCAAAGTGGCCGTGTTCTTTTTACTCTTCGAGAAGGGTCTCGGTATCAACTTAGGTTGACATTTACCGTTATGCATAACATCGTCTCGGGCCTGTCCTACTCGAATAAAGTATGGAGAGGAGGATTGCTAGGTACATAAGATTTTAATAATGTCCTACTTTTCTGAAAGTATCCATTTCAAAGTCAAATCTTAACTATTTTTTTAAGGTGCCATTCAACATTGTTCCATTTGGGGTACTGTTAGTTTTCTTTTGTTTAGACTCTAATAATTATTGTGTATGTGTTTTCTTTTATTTTATTTTTCTTATAATATGGGGAAAATATAAGCTCATTTAGTGATTGGTGAATAACTAATAGTTACAATCATGATCTCACATAAGTTATACTATCTTTTTAGTCTACCCTTTTCTTTAGTGTTGGCTTTACTTAAAATTTTCTCCCCCAGGCTTTGTGCTTTGTCTTGGGAGATATTTAAAACTTTGAGTCTATTATCTTTGAGGCGCGATATCAATCAATTTTCTTTTTTGCAAAGGTATTTAATTAATGAGCGGTGGGGAATTGAACATTTGACCTCTTAGTCAGAGGCACAACTTTATGCCAATTGAGCTATGCTCGGTTTGGCTACCATCAATTTTCTCTTCCTCTCATCTTTTAACTCTTAAGCTTACTTTGTACTGACTACTGAGGAAGCAGATTTTCTACTTCAAATCATAACCAATATTTTCTTTGTGATCATTTATTTTGTTGTCTTTGTAACCTATTGTGATTGTGTTTTTGGCCATTGATATCAGTTGATCGAACCCAAGGAATGCTAGGTACTTTTGCCCCTCAGCGAGAACCGTATGTCGAAACGTTGGAAGAGGAGACCACTCCTTCTGGTGTTCTTGCAAGGGGAATTTACTCGGCAAAGTTGAAGGTATGCATAAGCACATACACAAGCATAGGTACATCGTTGAGCATCACACCAAAACCTTAATCACTAAGGGGGTGTTTGGACCACCAACTTGGAGTTGAGTGGACTGGATTATTATAGCTCAATCGACATTTGGCCCACAAATTTTTTAAGTCCAAGATAATAAAGTTACTACATTGAACTTCAATAGTATTTACTATTCACAAACTATTTTAACTCACTGAACATCCCAAACAACCCCTAATCATAAATTTTACTAAGAGCTCATATTTTTAGTCGTTATATCATAAATTCATAATGAAAGTCCACCTCATGCACAATGGGAAAGTGTAGAATACTTGAGCAAGAAAGACTATTGATACACATCATTATATCAATTTATATAGATGACTATCAATCCTTGAAATCCTCATAAATTTCCCTGAAATCATCATAGGTGACAGCAACAGACATAATGTAAGAATTAATGACCCACTATGTTGTCAAAAAAAAAAATTTGATTTGCCTTTTTGTTTATACTAATTCATCTCTGCTAGAGGCTTATTTGAAACTTCCTTGAAATTCATGCCAAAAGTTCGGAGAAATTAGTTCATTGCTTAGAAGGATTTTTATTAGTTGTAAAGCTGAAATCTGCTGCAAATTTTGCTTATGTTTTCTGAACTACCAGCTTTCTGTCTTTTTATCATATTCTTCTGCTTTGCTGCTGAATATTACACCATGTCACATAGTTTGTATGAATGAATTACATGAGTTCTTTTGTTTAAACCTTTGTTTGTTGGTTAACCCCAGTTCGAAGACGACGATAAACGGTGTTACATGGAGCTCCAGTATTCCTTCGAGATCAAAAAGAGCAGTTAGCTGAGTTAACGTCGAGTCGATGCACATCTTTCTTGTCACCTTGCTAGGACTATTCCTCCTTAATTGTGTTTCCTCATTAACTCTGTGGTGTCCTTTTTTTTCATCTTGTATTTGATCCACAGTGGAAATGTGCAATTGGTTTTGTTTTTTCATGTTTATTTTGACACTTCTTCCAAAAACCTCCCGCAGAAACCAAATTTTGAATCTTAAAAGTTAGGAAATTGTTTTGAAGATGGAAATGTAAAAACTTCTATAGCCTACATTTGTGCCTTCTCATAATATGAGCACTCTTTACTTACAAATCCATTGGCAGAGCATACAAGCAAAAACCATTCTCAACAAAATTCTGAGATATTATTTCCGGGACGGTTTGGAATGACTTTCTAAGTGATTTCAAGTGGAAAAAAATTAAGCACTTAGAAAGTCATTCCAAACACATCCTTGACATACAAGCTATTGTATTTATTACAATGAATGTCAATAGAAAATGAACTTTATCCTTGAGAATTCCAAACACGTCCTCGACACACGGCCCCATTTTTCTCTAACTCAAGAATAATAAACCTCCTATTTTAGCTGGAATTTGCCATTTTTGCTACCCAGATATTATCAGTAGTGATAGATGGAACCCGCTATTTGTGCCATCTGCAAGTGAAGTGATTAAAGATAAAATAGCACAAGGAAGTCAGATGCTGAATTTTTCATATTTTTATCCTTGATAAATAGCAAGTGTTTATTAGGCCTCTGATTTATTGACATTTCTAAAAGACTCTTTAACTTGTTAGAGACAAAATTGAAAGATGAAGGCATACACAAAATTTTATTTTGTATCTAATAGAACACGAACTTATTGGATATAAAATTAAAAGGTCTAGAATCTATTAGAGACTTCTAAAGTTTATGAACTATTAAATACAAAATTGAAAATTGAAAATTTAGGGACTATTAATTGTAATATTTAATCAAATGATATCAGTGAGAGACTGCTTATGTACACACTTTCTTCCAATTGTCATCACACCAAGTTATTATTTATGCTCGACCGGAACTTACGAACTTACACTTACAGGACCGAAAAGAATCGCCAAAGAAGATTTATACCTTTTAATCTATAAATAATGTGAGAGCACATCTGTTGAGTTATTTTTTATCCTACAGCTCTGTCCAAGGTGAACGTCCCCAAAAATATATCTGCAAGGCCATCAATGAAGTAAAAGATAGTGAATTGATGCAAATTATAGGAAATTAGGTGCATGTTTGGGAGTGATTCTGAACCGGTTAAACTTACTTGTCATGTTCAAAATCACTTTGAATTATGACTTCAACCATTCAAAATTAATTTAGTATTTGGTTTTACACTGTTAAATGCATTTTCATACCATCAAAATTTATTTTGAATGATAAAAAAAAATGTTTCGGAGTGATTTTGAACATGACAAAAGTGATTTTAACAATTTCAAAATCACTTCCAAACATGCCCTAAGTTCCTCCAGAAGGGGAAGGAGGGCTCTGATAGGTCCCCAATTACAAAGGTATACGTAAGGAGAGGAAAGAAGGAATGAGTGTGGGCCCTAGGAATATTGTTTGCTAGAATTGGGGGGTCCATGGTGAGTGAGGGTGGTTATTTAGTGCAAGTTTGTTAGTAGGAGAATTATCTTTTTGCTGAGTATTGTATTGGTTTCTCTGAGGAGAACTTGGGAGAGGAAGGGAAGCTCTCAAATCTTCCCTAGCTTATGTTGATATATAAAATTGTTGGCTAAGGCCTTATCAATTTGGTATCAGAGCAGTGTTCTGGGGTATGGTGAGTAGCAGAATGGAGAGCAGGATGATTGAGTTAGAGGAGAAATTTGGAAAGTATGAGCAGAGGCAGGTGGAGTTCGAATCAACAGTGGAGTCCCGATTCAAGGAGGCAAGTGAGGAGGCAAAGGAGAGGCAGGCAACCGCAGAGGTGAGAATGGAACTACAATTCTCGATATTGCGAGAAGAAATCAAGACATTATGGACAAGGTCGGGGGGAGCTTCTAATGAGGAAAAAGAAGCAACGTCATCAATGTCATCCGAGAGAATGTATATCGACGAAGGAAAGAAGGTGATGGGAGAAGAATCGGTAAGAATCAAAGAGCAATATGATAAGAAAAATACCTTAGCAAGCAGCGAAGGGATTTGCGCACCTAGTAATCGCGAGATTCCTCTGTTTGATATGAGGCTAAGGAAGCTAGAAGTGCCGATTTTCAAAGGGGAGGAGGAAGAAGACCCGGATGGATGGCTGCATCGGGTTGAGAGATACTTCACAGTGAATCGTCTACCGGAGAAGGACAAGCTGGAAGCGGCGATCATGTGTTTGGAAGGAGAAGCTTTGTATTGGCATCAGTACGAAGATGAGAGAACGCCGATGACGAGCTGGGGGGAATTTCGGACACTGTTCTTGGAGCGATTCCGGCCGACAGGGCATGGGAGTCGTTACGCACGATTCATGAAACTTCAACAAGAAACAACGGTGAAGGAGTATCGGCGGCGATTTGAGCATTACGCGATAGAGTTGCGATTGAGCGAAGATGTCTTGGAGGGAAAGTTTGAATGTGGGCTCAAAGAAGAGATACAAAGTGAGCTGAGGAAACTGAGGCATGTGGGCTTGAAGGCAAAAATCCTTATGGCCCAATTAATTGAGGAAGACAGGGCACTTCAGCAGAAGGTGAAAGCTGAGGGAAATATCGGCTCAAACCCGAAATACGGGGCAGCCACCATCGGGTCGGGCCAGATAGGCGGGTCACGCGGGTTCGGAAATACCACCCGAACGCTAACATTCAGCCCTAATCGCGGATCATCGACCACAATAACGCCCGCGCGAGAATTCGTTGCCAAGGGGGGAAACGTCGCTCCGCAGCGAAGACTCACCGATAGCGAGCTCAAGCTGAAACGTGAGAAAGGATTGTGCTATAAGTGCGACGAGAAGTTTAGCCCGGGGCATCGATGCAAACGACCAGAGTTGCAAGTGTTGGTTCTTCAAGAGGGTGAAAGTGTTGAGGGGGGAGATGCGCCGATCGAAGAAGCAGTTGTAGCCACCGAGATGGAAGCGGATAATCCGTTGATGGCTGAAACAATGGAAGTAGCATCCTTGTCCTTAAATTCCTTGGTCGGACTAAACTCTCCGAAGACGATGAAGGTGCGTGGAGATATCGGAGGGCAGGGGGTTGTGGTTCTGATCGATAGTGGAGCAACCCACAACTTTATATCTGAAGAAGTTGTCCAAGCACTGAAATTACCAGTGACACCTTCCTCAAGCTATGGAATCGTCCTCGGCACAGGAGGATCCGTGCGAACAGCGGGAATTTGTAAAGGGGTAATCCTCACACTCTCTGAATTGTCAATCACACATGATTTCTTACCCTTACCTCTTGGCAGTGCAGATGTGATTCTGGGAATTTCTTGGTTGGAAACATTGGGAAAGATTCAATTTGATTACCGTTTATCTGAAATGGACTTCCGAATTGAGAATTGGTTGGTTCAGCTACGAGGAGACCGTAGTTTGGTAAAATCCCAAATTTCTTTAAAATCTATGATGAAGACTATGGGGGATGATGATCAAGGTATTTTGATCGAGCTAAGTGCTCTAGCGCCAAAAGTAATACCGGAGGAACCGACCACTATCAACAAGGAAGTAGGAACATTGCCCGTGGAAATTAAAAACATCTTGCAACAGTTCGCTACTGTTTTTGAGAATCACACGACATTACCCCCACCCCGTAATCGCGATCATACGATAGAATTGCAAGCAGGGGCGGGTGCGGTGAATGTACGGCCATATCGCTACCCACAATTTCAGAAGGATGAGATTGAGAAACTGGTGCAAGAAATGCTCCTCGCAGGCATCATACAACCAAGTAAAAGTGCATTTTCCAGCCCGGTGTTGTTAGTCAAGAAGAAGGATGGCAGTTGGCGCTTCTGTGTTGATTATCGGGCACTGAACCAAGCTACAATCCCAGATAAGTATCTCATTCCCATTGTTGATGAATTACTTGATGAACTGTTTGGGGCTTCGGTGTTTTCAAAAATCGATCTCAAATCAGGTTATCATCAAATTCGGGTGAACCCTTCCGACGTGCATAAAACAGCGTTCCGCACACACGAAGGACATTATGAGTTTTTAGTAATGCCTTTTGGGTTACGCAATGCCCCTTCAACATTCCAATCTATCATGAATGATATATTACGACCATATTTGCGGAAATTTGTTTTGGTATTCTTTGATGACATCTTAATCTACAGCACATCGTTAAAGGAGCACGAAAGGCATCTCACCATAATAATGGAGATATTGGTGGTCCATCAGTTTGTGGCTAATTTTAAGAAGTGTCAGTTTGGGCTCCCGAGCATTGAGTACTTGGGCCACATTGTGTCCGCCGAGGGTGTGGCGGCCGATCCATCTAAACTGGAAGCAATGGCAAGATGGCCAATTCCTCACAATATCAAGCAACTACGAGGCTTCTTGGGATTAACGGGTTATTACCGAAAATTTGTTGCTAATTATGGAACGATTGCTTTTCCCTTGACGCAACTACTTAAGAAAGGGAATTTTATATGGACAACGGATACAGAAGATGCTTTTCAACGACTTAAGGTGGCAATGGTAACAGTACCGGTTTTGGGACTGCCTGATTTTTCCGAATTGTTTGTTGTCGAGACAGATGCTTCTGGAGTAGGGGTAGGAGCAGTCCTTATGCAGCAACAACGGCCCTTGGCTTACTTTAGTCGAGCATTACCACCAACTCACCGTTTTAAGGCAGTCTACGAACGCGAGCTAATGGCGATTGTCTTCGCGATTCAAAAATGGAGACCTTATCTATTGGGTCGAAAATTTTTAGTCCGAACTGATCAGAAAAGCTTGAAATTCCTGTTGGAACAACGCGTTATTGCCGGCGAATATCAGCGGTGGATCGCCAAACTGTTGGGCTATGACTTTACTATCGAATATAAACGAGGATTGGAAAATACAGCAGCAGATGCATTGTCACGCCTACCACCAGCCCTTGAATTTGGGTTACTTAGTGTGGTTGGAGGCATTAATACAGCCCTCTTTGTGGAGCAAGTTCAGCAAGATAAAAGCTTGCATAGTATTTGTGAGGCTTTGCGTGCAGGACAGCCGACCGATCAAGGATACTCACTGAGGGGTGATTTATTATGCTACAAAGGAAGGATTGTTATCCCCGCTTCATCACCTACGGTTCCGCTACTTTTACGTGAGTTCCATAACAGTCCGGTTGGGGGTCATCAGGGGGCTCTTAAAACATATCAACGCTTGGCCAGAGAAATTTATTGGAAAGGAATGAAGGCATGTGTTCGAGCCTTTGTGGCAGATTGTGCTGTGTGTCAGCAAGCTAAATACTTGTCATTAGCCCCCGCTGGGCTGCTTCAAGCTTTACCTATTCCAGACAAGGTTTGGGAGGACATTTCTATGGATTTTGTGGAAGGATTGCCCAAATCAGAGGGGTATGATACAATTTTTGTAGTGGTGGACCGTTTATCCAAGTATGCACACTTTATCCCTCTTAAACACCCATACAATGCGAACTCCGTGGCTGCTGTGTTTATTAAGGAAATTGTGCGTTTACACGGATGCCCAAAGAGTATTGTGTCCGATAGAGACAAGATTTTTACTAGCCTATTTTGGGATGAACTATTTCGCGCATTGGGCACACAATTACGTCGAAGCTCAGCTTACCACCCACAAACAGATGGGCAAACAGAGGTGGTGAACCGTGGGGTGGAAACGTATCTGCGTTGCTTTGCAATGACTACCCCCAAACAGTGGGTTCAGTGGCTACCATGGGCCGAATTTAGCTATAACACGGCCACCCACAGTTCCACAGGTATGACACCATTTGAGGCTGTCTATGGCCGATCACCCCCCCCGATATTACCTTATAATACCAATGATTCGGCTGTAGCAACCGTCGACCACCAACTCCGAACTCGGGACGCTATGTTGAGTACCTTGAAAGCTTCTTTAAACAAAGCTCAACAGCGAATGACTAAATATGCGAATGAGAAACGAAGAGATGTTCAGTACGAGGTGAATGATTGGGTATATCTTAAATTACGACCCTACCGTCAGTCCACGTTAGCTAAGTACAAGCACCCCAAGCTAGCACCACGATTCATTGGGCCTTTTCAAATTGTCATGCGCGTCGGACCGGTGGCATACAAGGTCGCCTTACCACCGAATGCCGGGATACATCCAGTTTTTCATGTTTCAGTATTGCGGAAGGCCGTCGGACATAACCGACCTGTGTTTCCAATACCCCCGGATTTAGCATCTGATTTGACCATTAAAATCCAGCCGAGGGAATTATTGGGGCTACGAAAGACAGCGACCGGAGAGTTGGAAGTCCTGATTTGTTGGGAAAATGCCCTTCTTGAAGATGCAACATGGGAACCGGCTTCTTCTTTGACGACACAATTTCCGGACTTCCACCTTGAGGACAAGGTGAAACTTTGGGGAGCGGGTAATGATAGGTCCCCAATTACAAAGGTATACGTAAGGAGAGGAAAGAAGGAATGAGTGTGGGCCCTAGGAATATTGTTTGTTAGAATTGGGGGGTCCATGGTGAGTGAGGGTGGTTATTTAGTGCAAGTTTGTTAGTAGGAGAATTATCTTTTTGCTGAGTATTGTATTGGTTTCTCTGAGGAGAACTTGGGAGAGGAAGGGAAGCTCTCAAATCTTCCCTAGCTTATGTTGATATATAAAATTGTTGGCTAAGGCCTTATCAGGCTCACCTGTATTCACAGTATTCATGCCAGGCACACCGGGCTTTTCCATAGTCCCAGTAACAATCCTCGTCCCTCAAAGGTCCACGCTTAGCTGTGAAAGGTTGTTGTCAGTCTCACAAAGATGAATAGAATGAGCAAAAAAAAGAAAAAAAAAAAGTAAATGAGATTCACCTTTAGGAACAAAGCTTGACTTCGCATTGGGATGGATATCATGCGACATCTGGAGCCACAATTCTCGCATTAGAACAGGAGATCTCACGATGTTTCTGTGATTAACTATTATGGAGATAGTGTCAATAAGAATACATTTGAATGAAGTGAGACTAAGGGCATGTTTAGGAGTAATTTTGAAATGGTTAAAATCACTTTTGTCATATTTAAAATCATTCGAAAATATGTCTTTAATAATTCAAAACCAATTTTGATGGTATGAAAATCGCGTTTAAAAGTGTAAAGTCAAACATCAAATTAATTTTGAATGATTAAGAGCACGTTTCGGAGTGATTTTGAATACGATAAAAGTGATTTTAACCATTTCAAAATCACTTCTAAACATGCCCTAATTATGTGTATATAATCTTGAATTAAATGCAGAAAGCAAAAACTAAACAATAATTTCTCGACTTTCTTGTATGGAACGTCTCAGACTCTCTGTCTTCTTTTTCTTCTTTTTTCCTCGCTCGCTCTCTTCCCAGTTAATTGCAGAACTTGAGACTATTTTCTAAACCAAAATGCTAATCCATATAAGGTAAAAGCAGAAAAATAGTTTTTTCTTCATTTAATGAGCTTTTTGAGATGTAATGACTGCTATCCAAAAAATGTTCTCAATTCCCAAGGTTTTACCCTATTAAAAGGGAGAAAATCTCAAGTTGTTTCTTTCCATAATGAGCACAGAATTTAGTATTGGGCCTGTAAAACCATAAATTGCATTTCATCCAAGTATCAAATGTAATAGCATGAAATTTGAGTGCCACATACCTTTATCAAGCTCCCATACAGCAGTTCTTTTTCCTGGAATACTTTCTGAATCTTCATAGTAAGTTATATACTTGCCCCTCTGTGACCTAGTCATGTTGGGAACAATATCTTCTTCATAGTTATTGTCTACATTCATATCAATCTGTACATCTGACCCATCATGTTCTGCCTACATTGTGTAAAAACAAGCCAATCAGATCTGACCATGAAAGAAGCCTCTTCAAGATTGTTTGGAGCCGTTTTTTGCGTCGATTGTTTGGAGCCATTTTTGCAATCCTTCAACATTAGCTTTGTTCCACCTAGAGTTTTCAGTTTGATAATCGAGGAGTTTGGAGCCATTTTTGCAATCCTTCAACATTAGCTTTGTTCCACCTAGAGTTTTCAGTTTGATAATCGAGGAGTCATTGGTGCATCCGTCCTTTAGCAAAAATGGTCGGTTTTTGTGGCTAAGCTGGCTTGTGAGCTTTGTTTTGGGGTCTTTGGGGTGAGAGGAACAACTGAGTGTTTAATGGTGTGGAGTGGTCTAGAGAGGAAGATTGGTCACTTGTTAGGTTTCAATACCTCCCTCGGGGTGTCGGTGTGTAAGGACTTTTGTAATTATTTGTTAGGTCTTATTTTGTTTGATTAGAGTATTTTTCTTTAGTTTGGCTCTTTTTGGGAATTGATTTTTTTTTCTGTATGCCCTTTTTATTCTTTCATTTTATCTCAATGAAAGCTCGGTTCTATCCACACAAAAAAAATAATAGACAAGATCTATGAATTGCTTTCAAGAAGCCAATCCACTAGATGAAATTGTAGAAACATGTCCAATATATCGCAATCTTACTCCATTCAGTTTGCTTATGGAGAAAAATAGTTGGGTTATCATAATTTCAAGTTCTTGTAATGCGATTTAGCTTTGTACAAGTTCTGCACAATTTACGCATTGTCTTTTTTTCATAGAAAGACGATTTGCTTGAGAGTAACTAAATAATAAATGACCACGAATACCTGAGGAGTCCTCGTTATGTTCACCTTCGGTCCGAGCCAGCTTTTGCACCAAGAGAGAGAATGGTATGGTACCTGAGAACAGAGAATTCTTTCTACGTCAACGCTGAAGGGCCACTTTCTGAAATTTCAGCCACCAAAATGGGAGCCTGCATTACTGATGCAATGTTTGTTTCGCCAACTTACTGTCTCATCCCCACTGGCAATACCAGGATTTCCATCTACCAGATTCCCTGATCTATAAGAACTATAATTTTAGAAACGGAAAAACTCGATTCATTTAACAAAATAGGGAGCATACGACTAAAAAGTTAATAGCTATTCACAAAAATGAATGCATTTGTTGTTTTCAACCATTAATTCAGAGAAGCGCCAAGTAAGAGTAATAATGGACCATGAAAAGGAGGAATTTACATAATTCATGTTTTGTCTGATAGAATGATACAGATGAGTAGGCATGATTTAAGATTATAATAGATATCACAATTGGCATCCATTACTTAAACAGCCAAAATCGTCAATAAGCAAGAAGAAATAATCACTCCCTGCTCCTCAGTTTTCTTAGGATTACTCATTCAGTATGGCCACTAACCTTGAAACAAGAGACCCTTCTATCTCGTAGATGACATCTGTAATGATCCAATTATCAGGGTAAGGCTTTCCACTTGGTGCAAAATAGTAACCAACCTGTTTTACCATTGCCAATGTATCAAAACTATCATTCACCATAACATTTTAACTTGAAAACTTAATAACCTCAAATAAGATCAAAGTTAACTTGGATTTGTTATGATCCAACTAGATGAATTGCCCTAATGGTGCCTTAGTTACTAGTAGGGTCTTAAGATGGACAAAGCTTCCTCGAGATAAGAGGAGGGTGAGCTATGAGAATTATACAAGTAGGGCCCTCAATACCCCAATTATTGGAAAACCAGATGAATTGCACAACTCAGAGATGTGAATTCAATAAAATAAACATAAGCTCTAGTGAGGTTTATCATTCACCTACTTCAATTACATGGCTCTAGTTTACTTGAATGAAAGTTTATGATTACAACTGGTATACAGATCCAATTGGAATTTCTTTAATATGACTTGCATTCCACACTACAATTCCACAAAAATAGAAAAGAACTTCTTAAGAATACTAATACATTTTAGAAATGTAATCAGGAAAAGAGATATGTCACCATAAAAATATTAAAGAAAATACACCATTTGACGAAAGCAATATTCCATGTTGATCATGTTGATCATGTTGATCATGTAATATGTATAAGATTAAGGTAACAAAACTAAAAACGCAGGCACCTAAAAATGACAGAAAAAATACATTCATTAGAGAGTGAAATAATACCTTTGTCGCCAAACCGAGCATAGCTCAATTGGCATAAGGTTGTGCCCGTGACTATGAGGTCATGGGTTCAATCCTCGCTTTAATTAAAATACCTTTGCAAAAAAAAAAAAAAAAAATACCTCTGTCTTCAAATCTGTTCCGTAAATACAGAAAACAGTCTTTATCGGCGGTCTATCCCAAGGTGTTAGTGGATTCAGGACAGGATCGCTATGATATAGCCTGTAGTATCGAAACACGAAGGGAAAGAAACGAAGACATCAAAAACATAGAATTATTTTAACAGATCGTTTTATCATTTGAGTAGATAGATAGGCTGCATAAATAATTTACAAAAAGGGAAGAAAAAAAAAATAACACGATTGGTTTTGTATACTACTTATTTATTAAAAATTCCCAGGAAAAAAGAATACAGTGTATGCTTTTCATAGATAAGAAACCTATTTTTTGAAAAGGAAGGATATACAAACAAAAAAAAGGAGGAATTAGATTATCAAGGATTAGGTTATTGGTACTGGCAATCATGGTTTCAAAAATTAGAGAAAATATCTCCTCTACACTTTACGTTGAAGTAGTGAAAAGTTACAATAGAATAAAAAAATTCGAAAAACCCCTCAGGAAATTCATACTGATCTATAAACTGAACCAATTGATGAAAAACTAACGCCACCAAAAAGTGAATTTATGACAAAAGGAATATAATTAGCACGGCAACACCATAAAGAGCAATAAAACTTAGCCAACTAGAAGACTTTCTCGTAATCATGTTCTTTTCATTGAAGAATTGGTTATTTCTTTCTATTCAAATTTACCCTTCTTCGTATATTTCATCATTAGAAACTCCCTCTTTATCGATCGTTCCCCAAGAAAAAAGGCCTTTGCAGCATTGAATCATAAAATGATCTTTGCCTTTTCCCAAATCTTTGACCACACACAATAACGTTCAATTCTATCTTTAACCACTTCATCAAAGACCAATGATGCTCCACTCTCTTTGTTCATTTTTTTATCCCATGCTTTAATTACAATTAAACATAATGTCAATGACTTATTATAGGTTGCAGTACAGCTTACACCATGTTTTCCATCCGTAAGATTCCAACAAGATGTCCACATTAGTATATTGTTCCTAATACTATATATTGCTACTAAGATCACAGGAAGTACAACAGTCCTCTCTTGATGCTACTTAAAGACATTTGTAAAACAAGCTGGGCTGATTTATATGAAGTCTACTAATATCTGATATAGTTACCCCTAGGAACATAACATTAAAAGGTTTGTTTCATTAATGATAAGAACCTCTATTACTATCAGCAAAATACATTTTTATTAGAATTGTTAGAACAAGTCCACCTGTTTAGCTGATGTGAAAGCCTTTTGCCATCTGGATCATAATCCTCGATTGTTTTGAAAAAAGTTCCATCAGATGTTTCACGGGCAGAAAAAGATATCTGAGTGGGGAGTCCACACTCCATGCTTGTTAAGTTTTCATGTGTAACTTCTGAAAGTGATGGATATGCATCGTATCCAGCTGAGTCTCCAGGTAATTTAATACACAAGGAGAAAATCAGCAATAATGGCAGTATGCACTCTCTCATGAGATTAGGATCAGTCAGAAATCTTACCAAGGACTAAAGGAACTTCTATATTGGCTATATATGTTGGCCATCCTGAGTAGTTGGCCCGGGATTCCTGCTCACTACAGCGATAGGAGTGACGAACTCCCCCATTCCCCTTGGAGAAATGCTTCCAATATACATCATCTCCCCTACAATACTTAGAAAATGGCATCATCCACAATGAAGAACCAAATGAATTGCACATCACCCTAGCTGTTCCCTGATACCTTGCCAAATTAAATCTGGTATTAGGTTAAAATAAGAATGTAGAGTAGTGACTTATTCCAAGCATAATTGAGTGTGGTCACTACTTTTGAGGAGTAAATAATAGTTTACTTAATGGCCTAAGGAGGAAGAACCTAGAAAGGCGACATCTCCTCATCCCTTGAAAAGAAGATGAGGTTTTGATTGGTGAGGGCATGGACTTATTTTGCTCTGACATGCAACAAAGAAGAACTTTTACTACAGGTATTATTCTTAGGAAAAGAATCTGAATTAGTTGGTGGACATCAATAGGAAGGACCAAGTAAATGCTGAAGAAGATGCTATTAAAGAGCAATACCAATACCCAGCAAAAGTTAAATGGAAGAAGAAATCAGAGCAAGTGGTGAACTCAGTAATACAGACATACAAGCTTTTTTTAGACAGTTTTTCATATTTCCACGTATTTGCAAAATTTTAGAAATGCCCTAATCCGTTCACCTTGGGATAAAATGTGGAAGTTCAAGTCATTACGTTGCTCAGACCTGAGCCCCACAGAGTAGTTCACAAACTGATTGTACTAATTAAATTACAGCATCATAGTATCCAACTCTCGTAGTCAATGCAATGGCATGAACTAACAGGATTGAACAACAAATCAGGCAAATAAAATAATTATTTGAAGGATAAAGAATTGAAGTGTCAGTCACGTTGCATAATCAATATTAAAGTATCAATGTTGAAAGGAGTAGAGGAACCACCATGCAGGATGGAGGGAGTTAAATTAAGGTTTTCATGAGTTGATAATTGAAAAGTAACCTCAGAGATAGGAAGACCAAACGTTGAGCCAGAAAGAGTTGCTTTTATTGTGTCAGGCGCACCAAGAAGAGGAGCTCCTGTTGTCAATAAAAATAGATAGAGAAAACACATTTGGGGCGAGTAAATAGTATGCATGAAATTATAGAAAATAACTTAAGGTATTAGTTTCCTAATGAAATAAGTCATACCAACAGCAAAGTAGGCGTGAATATGTTGATCCAGCCACTGGAAATAGTGTTTTGGAGCAATTTCCAGCTTTAACCATTCCAAAAAGTAGCGAAAGACGTTGTTACCCAATGAATGAGCAAACACTATCGAGGGGCCTCCACGAAGTTTTAAGGCTGTCTCAAATGTCAATCTGGAAAAAGAATAATAATGTTCAGAAACATTGAGCATCTCCAGGTTGTTATTCTCTTACACCAATACATAGTACAAAAGGAATGGAAATAAGAAGAGAGAAGACTTTATGGCTTGCTATTAACAGAGTTATCCTTTGGTCTCTCTGGAATGAAAGGAATGGACGTATTTTCAGAGACTCCTTCTCTTCTTTTGAACACTTTATGGACTTAATTTTGTTTCGTACTATGTATATGTATTGGTGTAAATGTAAACACCCTTTCTCTAATAATAGTCTTTCTTTTTTTATTACGAATTGAAAAGCTTTTATGTAACACACTTTTTGATATTCGGGGTTCACACTCATTTTTCATTTATCAATGAAATTGTTTTTCATCTAAAAAAAAGCATCTCCAAGTTGTAACCAATCAACTTCTAAGGCTTAAAATAATAAATAAAAATAAAATCCATGACTAGGCATTGAGTCTTTGGATTGGTTCTCAAATTCAACTTAAGATTTCAGATTTCTTTGTGCTTGGTATCTGGGGTAAAATCGTTTACATATTGTTACATGTACCCTGACTCTGCTTCGTCGTCATGTTCAAAATGTTATCTTAGTACTCTTAAAATATCTTTAAATAATACAAACCAGCCTGTGAAACAGAGAAGACGTGATGCACCATACTAGTTAAATTTGTCAAACATTAAGGAAAAATCGATCAGAAGGTGACGTGAAAGTAAAAATGCAACATGTGTGGAGGCCATTCTGGTTGGTGATAATAATAGCATGGATGATAGATGCATATACATACTTGAGCTTGTGGAAATAAAGGTCCCGCTCCTCGAGCATTGCTGGCGACAATCTCCAATCATAGGGAACGGCAATAATTGCGTTAGCTTCAATTCCAAATTCAATACACCATTTTATCCATTCTTTCCAGACTGAAGAGAGAGGACCTACAGTTGATGAATTCGATAAGCTTGTCACTGGATGGAAGTATAGTAGGTGAAACATTATACCACTAGACTATTTTTCTTTTTTACATGAAACAGGCGACTGTTTTAATTCTATGACTAGTAAAAAAAAAAAACTATTTTAGTTTTTCTTCAACTACCCGTTATGTAGCCAGGATCAAGTTCAGTGATAGCTGAAAGACCACTATCAGGCCGTGACTTGCACTCAGGGTGATCAGTTTGATTGTATGGATCTAGCAAAATACACTTGAGCCAGCAATTGACTGCAGAAAGAAGCTGCAAGACAAATGAACATTCAGAGACTAAGCAGTGCAACTTATGATCAAATTTAGTTTAGCCTTATCACAGAAACAATATTGCTAATGTCAACAAAGGAGAAAAATCACATGAACTTAGAACACTAACAGATAATAATAGGCATTTGGAAATGGTGCATTGTTAAATACGAGTTTCAAAATCTTCTTCTGCTTGATTTAACTAAAGCTTGGCAAGCATTGTTGCTATGTGAAATATCCAACAAATATTTGAGTTCTCATTTTCAGTCCGCTATTCAAAGTTCAAACCCAAGAATACGTTTGACTCCAGTGAAACTGAATTATTAATACCCAGAAAAAGAAAGAGGCAAACCATACATTTCAGAACAATCCCAAGAATTAACAAGATCTAGCTCATTTAAATACACTGAATTCAGAATTACCACAACAACAATATAAAGAAAGCAACAGCAAAAGAATAGGTGTAGCATTAATTATTAAAACAAGATAAAATTGACAATGTCAATCCACTGGTTGATTCCAGTATGCATGGTGGCATTCGGAAATCCGACAATTGCTATGAAACAGGCAACTAATTTTCTACATGAACTGTCGCTCAAACGTGATATGCTTTATGTTTTAGCTACCGAATCTGCAACCTGAATTGACAATTTTTTATAAGTGGTGATTGAACCTAGGACCTCTTCATCATTAGTCGAAAGATCATGACGGTTGAGCTATACTCTTCTTGCCACAGCCTGAATTGACATTAACTTCACCTTCATTCTACACGCCAACAATACAAGAAGATAGAAAGATAGAGCGAGAGAGACAGGTACATACTTTAGTAGTGTCGAGCCAGACGAGGTCGAGGGGATTGAAATCGAGCGGCGAGTAGGGGCAATCCAGGATGGACCACGCTCGGAGCTGTGTGGAAGCGAAGCCAGGGATTATGATGCCCGAGAGTTTAGAGTAGTCTCCGCCGAAATCTCCCCCATCTCCGCCGAACTCACTCCCATCTCCGCCCAAACCTTGCAAGAGAAGCAGGACAGTCAGCACTACGCGAGAAGCTCCTCCTATCATCTCATTCCCCTTCTTCTTCTTCTTCTACTTCTACTTCTACTTCTTCTTCTTCTTCTTCTTGACGTTGGTCTCTTCGTCAGCTCTGGTTTGACCTCTGATCACTGCCCATGGACTTTTTCTTCTTCTTCAGCACTGGTCCGAGCCCAGATCAAATTTCCCAACACGATCGATCCTGGGCCTGAGTATCAAATCAAATCCACATTTCTCGTCAGCCATTTCGAGTTCGTCTGGTCACGTGACTTCAAACAGATTAGAACTATTCAATAGAATATTACGTAATATATATGTATATATTAAAAATAAAAATAAAAATAAAAATAAATAAATAATAATAATAATAATAATAATCGTTCTCTGTTTCAGATTATTCCAATTCACTCTGATTCTTCAGTAAATCGATCGAGAAAATCCATATTCATGATCTCGAACCTTTCGATTATATTCTATTCAGATTCTTTCTGAAGCGACCATCGGATTTCTGATAACTCCGTCTTCGTTCAGAAACGACACTGCAAAACCGGCGAAAGATTCGACGACGCCGCGAAACAAGAATTGGTGAAAGCAACCGCCAGATAATTGAAGAAACCAAAGCTTTGCTAATGGAGGTGGTAACCGACGAGAGAGTGATCGAACAGTGTTTTTATTGGAGTCGTGTAAACGTTTTGATTGCCTCGGTTTATTATTCCTCCAGAGAAATCGTTTCCAATGCAATCAGCTTCCTCGTCGTTTGCAGCTCGCTTCCACGGAAACGGAGATGTGAAGGACTCGAGACGGAACGATCATGCCTCCGGCGACTCAGACGATGAATCCGAAGTTCGATCCATGACTGCCAAGGCAAATACAATTCGCCTTCTCTCTTATCTTTTTTGCTGCCTGGTTAAGATGTTATCTCTCGGCTTCCATAGAAATTCATCTTGTTTCAAATACGATCGCCGATGCTAAACTTATTGTGTTGTTGAATTACAGGGCATTAATCATCTATGTTCGGAACTCTTGGAGCTGAAGGCTGAATCGAATGGAGATTTTCACAGAATCATAATTTCTAGTTGTCTTTCCTTCTCAAGGTATGATCCAATGGAGATAACTGGGTTATTTAGGTTGATGGGTTTGTTTTGAAAACAAATTAAGAAAAAAGGGATGTTTTCAAATTATTTAGAAGAATGGGTTACTTTTTTGTCATTTAGTGGAGTACCCAGGTTGAAGAAGCGTACTGCATGAAAACCCACGCTTTCTTTGACTTGGTCAAAACCAAGGTGTGTTCAGTTTTATTATATTTGGGTACACTTTTTTCTTCTTTTTTTTTCATTTTTTTTTTAAGAATTCCTTTCTTTCTTTAATTATTATATTATTATATACATATTTCATTGCATTTTTTTTTTTTTCATATTCCTAAAAAAAAAGTATGTTTAAATTTTATTTAAACACTTTCTTAATAAAAAAAAAAAAAAAATTAACAATTTTAGTAAAAAATGACTTGATTTAAAAAATTATTGAAAAATTAACCTATTAGATGAGATAATTAAATCTAACATGACTTCAATTTTTAGCAGAGAAACTTATTTACTCTTAAAAAGTATTCTTTTCTTAAAAAGTATTCTTTTCTTAAAATCTAAAACTAAGATTGTCATACCATATAGATTTTAATTAGGAAAATTGTACAATATGCCAATTTAGAGTAAAATAATTAAAAATATAGCACTTTTTTACAAGATTTGCAAATATGTCAAATTTTATTCTTGATAGTCTTCTATCAGTGATAGTTGCTGATAGCAAATCAATGACTATCACTCATAGTTATTTATATATCTCTGTTTTTATAGAATTTTGATAGTCATTTTATCAATGGATATCAGTGATAGTAGTCTATTAATGATAGTCACCGATTTTTTTGTCATATTTGCAAAATGTTTTATATTTTGCTATATTTGTTATTATTTTCTGCTTGATTGTTATTTATGCACCCAACCCTTTTAATTAACGTGAAATATTTGTACTCTAAATTTTTTTATTTTATTTTAACATGTGGGAGTTGAAAATTCAAACGTCTTTTTGGATATATATATATATATATATATATATATATATATATATGTCTTAATTAGTTATGAGTTACGGTCAGGTTTGCATCCACACACTCCAACTTGATTTTCCTTCTGTTTCTTTTATATTTGTGAAAATGTCTCCAATACAAAACCACCCTTCTTTGTAATCATCATTCCAAAAACTTGAGTAAATAACACAAGACACCTGGAGCAGTATTGAAGTGAAGAAAAGAACTCAGCTTTTTACAATTATCATTCCTAAAAAAAATATGTTTAAAAAAATATACAGCAGGAGCAGTATAGAGGTTAATTTTTTAAAAAAACATGTTTAAAAAAATTGAGTAAATAAGCTTCTCTGCTAAAAATTGACGTCATGTTAGATTTAAATATCTCATCTAATAGGTTAATTTTTCAATAATTTTTTAAATCAAGTCATTTTTTACTAAAATTGTTAATTTTTTTTTTTTTTTTTATTAAGAAAGTGTTTAAATAAAATTTAAACATATTTTTTTTTTAGGAATATGAAAAAAAAAAATGCAATGAAATATGTATATAATAATATAATAATTAAAGAAAGAAAGGAATTCTTAAAAAAAAAATGAAAAAAAAAGAAGAAAAAAGTGTACCCAAATATAATAAAACTGAACACACCTTGGTTTTGACCAAGTCTAAGAAAGGCGTGGGTTTTCATGGAGTACGCTTCTTCAACCTGCGTACTCCACTAAATGACAAAAAAGTAACCCATTCTTCTAAATAATTTGAAAACATCCTTTTTTTCTTAATTTGTTTTCAAAACAAACCCATCAACCTAAATAACCCGAGATAACTCCATTGAAATTCTACATACGTACTTGAAAAAAAATGACAGTATGACTAAATTTTGCTTTCCATGCAGAGCATTCGAGAAAGTCAAGGTCATGCAACAGGATTTGATACATCTAAAAAGCAATATCTCTACTCATACAAACCTTGTCAAAGACCTAATGGATGGCATGGATCTTGAGATCGAATCAGATGAGACAGTGGACTTACCGCTTCAAACGTCAGAATGCAGTGGAATATCTCGCTTGATTGAATTGGAGGCTCACGTTTATGAGATCTCAAACGCCTTGGATACTCTAATTTGTGAAAACAAGATGGATGAAGCTTTGGAAATCATCAAAATAGAGGATGAAAATTTGCAGAGGCTGAAAGTTGAAGAAGATTACCCGTTTGATATTGTAATGTTGTATGATTGTGTGGTTTCTGACAAAAAGGCCAGGATCAAGCTACGATTGGAACGGGTATCTGAGAACACGGAAACGCCGGCGGGAGGAGAGATTGTTCCGACGACGGATCGGCCATCTTCAATGAGTTCTCCTACAGCGGATGAGGTATCAGAAGAAATTTGAGAAGTCGTTCATCCATTTATCTTGGCGGCAACTTTCAATGGTTTCGCATTGGACACCGGCTGAACTTTACGAACTGAAATGTAAATGGAGTATTAGGCTCTGGCCTTGAGTTGAGATTGAGAAGTGGATCCATATCCCATCTATAAATTTGTTAATTTTATTGACACTTATCTTTTTTATTTAAGTACGTGGAGTATAGTATATGAATTAATCTACCCACTTTATCATCGAAACAATTAGGATGATTATGTTGTTATTCCATTGACACATTGAAATTGAGAAGTTGATCTATATTTTATATGTGGGGTATAGGGATTAAACTATCGACTTTAATTATGGGAGGAGTAGTGTCAATTACCATCGAACTATGCTCGTATTGTTATTTCATTTACACAATTTGAGAAGTCGATCTATAAACTTGTTAATCTAAAATTATTGATTCGTTATTTTCGACATTTATCTTTATTTAGTATGTGGAGTATAGTAATTAAACTATAGACTTCAACGTCGGAAGGACCGTCAATTACCGTTATTGAAATCCAAAATAAACATAAGATTATTTTTTTCAACATGTGGGGTTTAATAGGATCAATAAAGTAGATTAGTGTGATTTAACTATAATGACTAAACTAGATAATTATGGTGGTTTAGCTATAATGACTAGAATAGATAAATATATTATTTTAATTATTTATGTCTAATATATGATTTTATTTTTTTGCAAGTGTATTTAATTAATGTTATGATTGAACATACGGCTTCTTAGTCAATGACACAACTTATGTCAATTGAGTTATGCTCGATTTTGTAATATATGAATTATGATAAGTTATTTATTTATAATTTTTAGGTTAAATTACAAACTATTTTTTTTTGTGATTATTTTAAATTATACAAAAAAAAAAATTAGAAAAAATTATTATTATATAAGATTATAATGGAGATTTATTTTGTGTTCGGATTCATAACTATTTTAAAACTAAGTATCTCTATCACCACCCTCTTCATTTCAAAACCATATAATATAACTATATTTTAAAAATAAGTAAGCAACAAAAAAAAAAAAAAAAATAGTTAAGAAAATAAAATCACAACAAAAAAATGTATTTAAAAATATTTGAGATGTATTAAAAAATATATATATATATATATAAAAAAGTATAAGGAATTGAAATATATATATATATATATATATATAATATATATAAAGAATTGAAATATATATTTTATATATATATATATATAAGAAAGGGTATAATGACAATTTTAAAAGATCGTTAAAAAAATTCGGATTATTCGAGAATCTAAAATCATAATAATTTAAAAAAAGTGATTTTATATAAATTTTAGAAAATAGTTGTATTACCAACACAAAATAGAGTTGGGAGTTTTTCAAAATCACTTTTATTGTTTTCACAGCAATCCCAACCACACTCACAATAGATCTAAATTTGCAAATCATGTTCTTGAAAATATATATATATATATATATATATATATATATATATATATATAAAAAATTCAATTCCTAGTAGGTTTTTAACTACAAAAGCTCTCTTTACCTTACATATGCCTTCCATTATATATCAAAAGTTCAAATTCTTCATCCTGGTTTTGAATTCAAAGTATATATGCTTTCGAAGAAAAGATAAAAATTGTCGGATCAAAGTTCTTCATTAGCTTTTCACCCGTTCTAGAGGTTTGTTTTTTATTTTCCAAATTTCATACATTTTTTTCGTAAACTTTTATCTCCAATACAATCAATGTATCATTGAATTGTTCATCCCAAATCTTTAATTTATAAGAAAAAATATTTGTCTAACTTTTTTATATTTTTATTTTTCATTTAATATGTTGGATGTTTTGTTTATGACTTATTTGGCATGTGAGTTTAGGGCTTATTTGGTATGCGATCTTGTTTTTGTTTTCAAATACTTATTTCATTAGATTTGTTTTATAAATCCAGTTGAGATAGCTAGAAAAAATGTGGCCGACTACTGGAATCTAAGACCACGTGACTAGAATATCCAAACACTAAATCTTAAACCTTAAAATCCTAAATTTACCAATGAAATTTATTTAAGTTCTTATCATTTTTCTAATAACAAATCGTTTTGGCCTACTTTTGAAAATGATTCTTGCAAAAAAGTTAACAAAAAGTGCGCGAGAGATTTCCCAAATATTTTGAGATTTTATGATCTAAACACAATAATATTTGAAAGCAAACAAAAATCTAAACACCGATTAATAAACTATTTTTTCTGGAGGGAAACATTTACTAATCTAACAAGCACTTTTCTTCTCGTTTGGTTTTTTTTTGTTTGATATTGATAGATATCAATATCGAGAGTAGTTCATTTTACTTTCAACTAAGTTATAGATCTTGTTATAATATATATATATATATATATATATATATATATATATATATATTTATTAGGATTAATAGATATATTTTATGTTTTACAAATAAAGATCATTTCGATTTACGGATATATCGATATTGCTGATATTTGAATCTTTCGTCTGAAGTAACTAATTTTTTCCTTCAAGTTAAAAAATTGTTTTTCTTTTTTTAGATTTCTTAAATTGATATCTTTCTAATCTAAGTGAACTAGAGCCTCTTTCCTACACAATTCAGATTATGTTTTATGTTTTGCAAAATCATAATAATATGTCGGTATGTAATATAAATTTTTTTTTAACTGTTTTCATATTATGATCCAAACAAAACAAATTCTGTTTTTTTTTTTTCAATGTATACAATTCTTGAATTTGAGATTTTAAATGATAAGAATTTGAATAAATATATATTTCATTATATAAACGGTTAAATTTAAATATTTATATTATAATATAATTTATTATAAATTATATGATATTATAAAATAATAATTATACAAAATTTACAAAATAAATTAATTAATAATAGTTTATTTTAAAATTGAATATTTAGTAGGTAACTACTCCTGATGGTTTATACCTATTAATTTCTAAATTTGTTAATAAATACATATTTAAAATCTTGGAATACAACTCTTCTATTTTGATTGAATAGTTGTTGTTTCCTGACCATAAGTCACTGATTTTATTCTTTTAAAATGATTAGGGTTTTAGATTTTTTAAATTGAGAGTAAGTTTGTAAACTCATTTGTTCACAAGTCACTTCTTTCTTCCTTTTAAAATTATTGAATAAGTGGTTTATATTTTTTAAATTGCCAGTATATTTGTAGATTGATTATTTTAAGTCACCTATTTGTTTCTTTTAAAATTATTGAATGAGGAGTTTAGATTTTATAAATTGAGAGTATTTGTATTTTTTTTTTTTTTTTTAGGAAATCTGTTTGGATGGTTTTGGTGTAGTATTCCAAATCTTCAGTTTCCTTAATTATACGATATTTCTCCCCTTTTATTCATAATTTTTTTTTCTTTTTAATTTTAATTTTTAATTTAACCCGTTAATCTTAGAAATATAGATTTTTAAAAATTCTAAATGAACAATATCTTTCAATTCAATTATAATATCTAATTATTATTTTTTAGATTTTTGAAAGAATCTCAATATCCAATTATTATTTTTCAGATTTATAACGGTATCTTTTATAATTTGATTTACTTGTAACTATTTTTTGTTATTTTTTTATAAGTCACCGAATTGTTATTATATTTTAGGAGTCTTTTTTTCTTTTCTTGTATCAGGGTCATTTTAGCAGACACAACTTAAAATAGCTTTTAAACCATTTACACATTAAAATTTGTTTTGCACTACCCAAATATTTATAATAATATCAAATTACTATAAATTATGATTATTTATAAAATGAATTAATAAGTTCAAATCTGTATTTAAAACATTATAATTGCCAACGACGGTGGGCGACAATGATTTATAGTGGTCGATGACAATGGTCGACAACGACGATTTTCAACCCATAATAGAAGTGAAGGTGAAGATATTTGATAGAGTAGTGTAAATGTATTTTAGTCATTTTGTACATTATTTAAATTTGAGAAATATTTACAAATAAGCACTCAAAAACTTTTTTTTTAAAATTTGATTCAAACTGTTTTACTATTATTTTTTTTTTTTTTTTAAAGCTGATTTTGAGTGGTTAACAAACAATATAAATTTGGTTAAAATGATTTTTTTTCAAAATTAAACCCTGAAAAATCAATCCAAACATACCATAATTTAAGATTTAATGAAATTATAAATAATTCGTTTGGTCATAACTAAAATGGTAAGAAAAATAAAACCCAGCTACTTATCGCCTATAAAATGAAGACTATACCGACAAATTGCCATTTTACAAATAATTCGAAGGCGGGAGTTTGCAAAGAGAGAGAAAAAAAAAGCGCGAATTTCAAACGTCACCGTTCCGCCATCTGAATTTATCACCCGCGCTTTCATTTCCACTAAAGATGAATCCAGACCGTCCACGTGTAACCATCATTTCATCTCCTTGAAAACAGAAATCAGAAATATCACGTCTAATAAATTCCCCATTTCTCTCAGGCAAATCACTCTCCGAAATTTTCAGTTTCTACTCAGAAGATCTTCTTCCATTTCTTTCTTGATCGCCCAAACCCTAATCAAGAATGGAGGAATTTTCAAGCAATGGCCGTGTTAACGCTAATACCAGTAGGTTTTTGAATCCTTGGGTTCTTCATTTCCAGAAAATGGGACTTGAACTCAAATGTCCTCTCTGGTATGCTTTCGTTTCTCTCATTTTTCCTTCTATGCTTGTTCGTAACTGATTTGATTCTGTCTAATATTTGATGTTGTATCGTTTTTGTTTGTTTGTGTAATTACAGCTTGAACTTCTTTGACGAACCTGTGCTGCTTCCTTGCAATCATCTCTTTTGCAAGTATGCTTTCCATTTCGTTATTTTTTCAGTTTTGTTGTTCTTATTTGCGTGGTTTCCGAGCTATAGTAATGTTATTGACTTTGTTGCAGGGGTTGTATGCCGTTTGCAGCACATATTGGATCGGTGTGCGCACTCTGCAAAGCAGGATTTGTCGACCGAGGTAGATTTTCTTTTAATAGTTGGCTTGCAATGAATGGAATTTATTGTATTTGTACTGTTTTCTGGTCTTCATTTCTCGATGCGTGTTTATTTGCATTTGCACCTTGATTTCTGTAGAACAGCGAGGTCATGATTATCACTGGTTCTCCATCCGTTAAGATTTCATTGTTTCGTCTCGATTTTCATGAATATCTTTTGTTTATTAACAAAAGAGTAATATAAAAACATCACCTTTCTTGTTTGATTTTATTTCATCTTTAATTTGTATATATGAACTATCATGAGTGATGTTCGTGATGCATTTATTGTATGCTTTCATTATGTAGATATGAGGCCTGCTCCTTTCATGGACAAGATGGTGTCAATCTACAGGAGTCTGGATGCTACATTCTCAACAAATATGTCTAAACTTGTCTCAACTGGTACAAATGTCTGAACTTTCTCATTTATGTTGGTTTGAGGTAAAAAGCAGAGAACCAACACTGAAACATGTAAACAACAGATCTAAAGAGAAGGAGGGTAGCAACAAGTGCCAAAGAAATTATATATTTTTATTTGGTCACATGGTACATTAAAACCACAGTTCACGTATTTTTAAATGAACTAACAATTTCTTGAAAGCCGGGAGCAATTTATTGCTTTCATCTACATATCATGGGTTTGAAGATCGTTCGTCTTTTAAACTGCTCTAAGTATCTAATTAACTACAGTAGACGCCGGGGCAGCTGTGGAGCAATCACGTTTTGGTCAGTCTGCCCCTTATGCTGCCAGCAACTGCAAGGAGTTTGAGGGGTGCAGCATGCCTGTTGATTGTAAACGTGAAAATCTTGACATTGAAGGTAGGAAGGGTGGTTATGGAAGGCATGAAGATTGTAGAATGGCACCTGTGAGTCAGGCTGACGCCGGTGACCAGTTATCAGCAGGAAGCCCACCTTCGTTTGGCGATGGCAAGGTGTCAGATGACAGTAGTGATGAGTACCGTGGTCATGTGAGATTTGATACTCTCCTTATTTCCTCCCCCTTTTTTTTCCATGTCATTTTTCCGTTGCTTTTCTTGCAAATATAGGAACTTCATACCAATGTCTATTATCATTATAGGCTTGTAAACTATCTGTAGCTCCGAAGTGGGGTCTTATTGACATTTAGTGCTAATTGTTGTTTTATCATGTAGATGCACCATGGCATTGGAATACCTTTATATTGTTTGAACTGCTTGAGACCCTTTGCTCTAAATTTTCTCATTGGATTAGCTTCCCCACATTGATCTAGAGAAACTAACTTGTAGCACTTACTGGTGGGATGATGGAAACTAAGCTTTGGTTGTGATTGGTTTATGCAATTAGAATTACTGTATGTGGGTGTTGTGGGTGTTTGTGCTGTTTCCCTTATCTTTATTATAATGAGTTTTATTCTGAGCAATACACGTGCTCTTGTTTTTAGGGATCTAAAAATGCTTCAGACAGGATATCTATCATAACAAATGATAGTAAGCTGCAATTGTCAAAGTGTACTAGTTCTGCTTCTAAAGAGGAAGGCCATATGAGAGACCTCAAGAGACAAAGGTTGGATTATGGTCAGTTTAAATTAGGCATAAGTGGTGCTGATCTTTCCCATCCTCCAGTTTCAGAGTTTGGTAATTCAGAGAATTCAAATTCTGCAATGGAATGCAAATCTCAAGTTACTTCTGCTAGCAATAAGCATCTTGCTGATGCAGATGATGCCATTGTGGGAAATGTCAAATGTGCATTTTGCCAGTCCTCTAAAGTTACAGAGGTATTATAGGGCTTTGTTTATTTGTTATTTGCATTTCTGTTTGCTTTATACCGTGTAATGGAAAATTGGTGCTGGGTTATATAATGTCTTATTTGTATTTTTTTATGTTAATTTTCTGTATTTTCTAATAATTTCAGGATACTGGACCTGTCCTGCATTATATGAATGGCAGTTTGGTCGCTGGAGTTGAAGCAGCAAATCCAAATGTCATACATGTTCACAAACTTTGTGTTGAGTGGTATGTCATCTCTATTTGTATTTCACATACCCTAGCGACTTCTGTGCCTCGCTTTATAACAATGCCCATACTTTTTTGTGTGCCTTTTGCTTAAGCCCAAAGGGCTATTGCACCTTGAGCTTTAAAAACACTGGTTTAGCATAATGTTACGGAGGTGTGCTATGGTTTGTCTGTTATAGTTGTGGTGATGGTATAAGATACTGATTTGAAATGCAGGGCACCACAGGCATACTATCAAGGTGATGATGTTCACAATTTGAAGGCTGAAGTGGCAAGGGGTTCAAAGCTGAAGTGTAATAAATGTGGTTTGAAAGGAGCAGCACTGGGTTGCTATATGAAGTCTTGTCAGAAAAGCTTTCATGTTCCTTGTGCACTTGAAGTAGAGGAGTGTCGTTGGGACATGGTAAATGCACTGTGATTGAGAATTTGTAGAAGCCATAGTCTTTCTTTTTCATAGTGTTCTTTGCCGTACACCAGTAGCATAATTTGTTTATTTTTCTTTTTAAATTTTATAGGATAATTTTCTTCTTCTGTGCCCCTCACATTCGTCAGCAAGATTTCCAGATGAAAGGTCTAATTCTAAGCCTAGGAAGATGCCAAGAAATCAGGCTTCTCCATTTCAAATGTAAGATTTTAATATCCAAATTAATTACTTTATATTGGCTTCATGATGCTTTAATATTGCTACCGGTTCTTAAAGGGCATGATAGATCATTCATGCTTCCTGCTCAATCCATGAGGTGAGAACAGGAATCTAAAGCAAAATAATGGACTTTTCCCCCTATATCTCAAAGTAAATATGACGTGTGAAAATGTAATGCTCATTTTAAATTCCATGATGAAACATTTTCTTGGAAGCATTGAATAGTTGATGTATTTAATGTTTTTTCTTCCAGGAACCAGCAAGATTCAAGCAGGTGGGTATCTTCACCAGATGGGGTAAAGAAATGGACGTTTTGTGGATCAGCTCTATCTGCCGAAGATAGGGTTAGTTAGATTACTTTGTGTTGCTTAACTTATAATTGACATACATTATAATTTAGTTGTTTTTCCTTTTAAACTGCTAACTACTCTTTTTTTAAACAAAACCTCTAACTACTTGTGCGTCACATATATGTTGTTGCAAGGTCATCTTTTCTTTACAACATTTGATTAAGGAAAGTGAAGCTACATTCAGAATGTAATTTTGAACTCCTCAAAATCTCTTAAAGCGTGAAGTTATCAGTTACCAATTACTAATTTAGATAAAAATGTGTGCAAAAAGTCATAACTAAGGTTCAATGGTTAATCCCATCCCCTCCATTTCTTAAGGCTTGTATCTTCATTACATCTAAAATGAATCTTCTATTTTCTCAGAATATTTTGGTCAAGTTTGCAAAAGTATATGGTGCCACAGTGTCCAAATTTTGGAAGCCAGATGTGACTCATGTTATTGCATCCACAAATGAGAATGGCGCATGTACTCGGACATATAAAGTCCTCATGGGCATATTGAATGGAATATGGATTCTGAATATGGATTGTAAGTTACAAATTGTAATGATTTTTTTCTCTTTTGTATTCTGCTTTTGGACTGAGAGTCAGAATGTGCTGTTGCATCCTCACAAGTTTTTTGCTTTGATGGGTTCTGTTTTATTTGGATGAGCGTTTTAGTAATAATTACTGTTATTCTAGAGCATTATGCTAATCTTTTCATCTATCAATGAAAAGTTGGTTTATTATTAAAAAAAATCTGTGTTCACCATATATTTCTGAACTTGATGACTGATACTCTAGCCGAGAGGTGATGTGATTACCATACAATTGCTTAGTAATGGGTCTTTTTATCCATTTTCTGATAACTTGAAATTTTGAGTGTTTAGGGGTAAAAGCTTGCATGAAAGAAAGGCGTCCTTTGAATGAGGAAGCTTATGAAATTGCTCTTGACAACTATGGGTGCATTGATGGTCCCAAATCTGGCCGACTGAGGGTTTTAAGCAAAGTAAGTTAACTCATTGGATGCATGAAGAGCAATGGTTTTGAAAATCCTTATTGCCACTTTTACATTAGAAGAGTACGGTTAGTCAGGATACCTTATAGTGAAATGTGTCTTTTGTTTTGAAGAGAGTATAGAGTTGCTCTATTGGCTTCAGAGTTGCTTTGTAACTATTTGTTTGATTAAAATCCCTTTCTTAGGTTGCTCCTTTTTTGTATGCTTATATATTCTTTTTTTGTTCTCAATGTAAGTTTGGTTATTTGTAAAAAAGAAAAAAATGGTGATTTATGATGTGATTATTTCCCATTTCTACAGGCACCCAAGCTCTTCACTGGCTTGAGTTTCTATTTCACTGGTGATTTTCCACCGGCTTATGAGGATGATCTTCAAGATTTGATTATAACTGCAGGAGGTACCGTATTAGAGAACAAAGAATTGGCAGTAACAAGTTGTAATGACCAGGCTGTGCCAAAGGTGCTGGTTGTTTATAATCTTGATTCTCCTGGAGGATGCAAAGTGGGAGAAGAGGTCTCAATTCTCTGGCAAAGATTAAATGAAGCAGAGGAAATAGCTGCTAAAGTTGGAGCCCAAGTCATTGGTCATACATGGCTTGTGGAATCCATTGCAGCGAGTAACTTGCAACCTTTTGTCAGCTGCTAACCATGAGGCTTAGTGATGTATTTAAATAATTCAGTAGGCCCATGTACAAACTGTAACTAATCTGAATAGTTGTTGATCTACATTTCCTAGGCTTTCTGTAGTGAACTTTTTTTTTTTGTGACAACTTTCTGTAGATAACTCCTAACTTCATTGGATAGCACAAGAAAAAATATGCTTATCCTACGAATAGGAAGTTTCTTGAGCAGTAGATTGCATATGATTTGTTTGGAATACTACCGTGTGTCTTTCCCTTCTGACTTACGTGGCTTTATCTAGTAAGTAAAAGGTGATTAAATTACACGTTGGATTTTCTTTGATCGTATAGCATAAAGTTACACTGATAATAGCTTTGATGAAGCTCAATGTTGCTTTTGCTGGACATTTTCTATGAAGTATACCAAGATAAATCTGTGCTATTACTCAAATATTATCAGGTTGGATTTTTGAGATCTGATGAGATGCAGCTTCTGTAGTGGTTAATTCTTGTTTGGATTCTGCATAATCAACGTTATAAACATAGAACTTTGCTGCCACCAGAAAGAAGAGAAAGTTGATGATGCCCAAGATGGTCAATAATGCATAATAATAGTCTAGATGAGACACGTTTAGATTGTCCAAAATCCAATTGCTGTGGGTTTTTAAAGTTGTATCAGCTACGGTCTTCAGTAAAAAACTACTGAGAAAGTGTCCAATTCCCAAGCTGCTGGTGAAATATGAGGTGCCAAGGCTTTTCATGCCTTCTGGCGCTTGGTCATAGAAAAACTCAAGCTTTGCAACTTCTGCAAAGGCATCTGCTATTCCAGTCAGAGCAAATTGAGGAAGGAGAATGAAAATGGAGAGTGGAACCTGGGCACCTTGTTTAAAAATGCGGTTTTCTTTTACGGTATTCAGTCTCATTCTTTCTGCAATACATGCTGTGACCATGATAGTAATTTGCAAGACGAGTCCAATACCCATTCTTTGCAGCAATGTGATCCCTCTAGGGTTTTTGGTGAATTGTCGAGCAAATGGAACGAAGAAACGGTCGTAGATGACAATGCTGATCAGCATAAAGATTGTTACAAAAGCTGCAAGGCTTGCTGCAGGAATTTGAAAATGAGGACCCATGCTCCTGTCAAGAGTGGCACCTTGTTTGACAAATAAGGTACCCACTTGTGAAACAACTGCACTTGGTATGAATGTCACTGCCAGGATGGGAATCATTTTAATCATTTGCTTTGTTTCTTCAACTTGAGTAACAGTGCATAGTGTCCATGCTGAGCTTGTCCCACTCTGAACAGCTGCTTTGTCTAGGAATCTGCAGGTAATAGAATTCTAGTCATGATTTGAAAGTTTGATCATAATCTGCTTGTAAACTTTTGCCTACAAGATGTCTGACATTTTACATTCAGATTGACATAATTACCTTAATGAATGAGTATGATCAATCCTACTTGTTTTTGAATTGGTGTAATCTTCCAAATTAAGCTCATGAAGCTCTTTTGGATCATTAGGAATTGGCACTTTTCGCTTCCTCACAGCAGCGACAATGACCTTAGCTATCTTGCTGAAAGGGCTTCCTGAAGGCAATTTGTGCCTGTATAATGGAGTGCCTATCAAGAAAACCAGCACGGAAACTGAAAGCCCGATCGTTGGAATCCCATATCCAAGGCTCCAACCTACATTGTCTTGAATGTAAACCAAGAATGTGGTGGAGAACAGAGTGCCAAAGAAAATGCTAAACATCCACCAATTGAAAAAGGAGAGCTTTTGGGTTCTTTCCTTGGGCTCAAAATCATCAAATTGGTCTGCTCCCATTGTTGAGATGTTCGGTTTGGTGCCACCAGTTCCAATTGCGATTATGTACAATGCACAGTAGAAAATGCCAACTTGGAGAGGTGAGGCTTGTTTGTCACAATGACCTTTTACCTCATTACCGCACGGTGGTGGTCTCAGGGCTGGCAACGAAACTGCCAAGGTCAGCAGGACCATTCCCTGTATGACACAAGTTGGATGAGTCTAACATGTAAGTACAGACTCAAATTCCCTCCTCCATTCCTTTATTTCTCTGAGTTTATTCTAGTTGTTCTAGAGCTATGTAAAACTGAAACCAAAAGAAGCCCAGTTTATGACTTTAATTGAATAACTTAGGCCCTGTCTAGAATGCCGTTCTAAGTGCAAAAAGAGTTTTAAGCACTTTCATTCCAAATAGACCTTTAGACTTTCCTTTTAATATAATTCAAGGGAGTTGAGTTTGAATACCATGAAAGTGTAATTCATTTATAAAAAGTTGAAATCTTACAATGAGGTAAATTGCAGAAGCTGAGACAAAGGTCCAGTACCGGCCGAGATAAGCGTCGGCAATGTAGGCGCCTATAATTGGTGTCATCCACACAGTTCCAATCCAGTTGGTGACATTATTGGCGGATGTCACAGTGCCTTGATGAAGTTTGTCAGTCAAATACACCACCAAATTTGTTGCAATCCCGTAGTATGCCATCCTCTCAAACACCTCGTACGCTATACAAAACCAACATCTTGAGAATATTAACCACTCCTTTCTCAACCCAAGAACTCAAAGAACAAAACCTGATATGAGTCTTTGAATAAGGTAGTTTTCTTCACTCCCTTGTGAAGTTTGTTTCATTTTAAGCATTAGTCTCTTTTCATATTGATGAAAAATCTCGTTTTTTGTTAAAAAAAGAAGAAAAGAATAAGGTAGTTTTCTAGATGTTAATACATTTTGGGAAGTTATTATTTTTCTGCCTGTGATGTCATATGGAACTAAGGATATCTTCTTCATGCCAAATATTGGAAATTAAACTCATTACTTTTTTTTTCTTAAAGGAGACTGCAGGTGTGCAGCCTACAAGTTGGGCAGAAAAAAAAAAAGGAATGTTTGTAGAAGATTACCAACAATGAAGGAACAGGCTCTCCATCTCCCAGTCTTTGATCTTAAAATAGGTCCACCTTTGAGATCCACGGTTCCATCTTCTGTGTAATCATCTCTTCCATCTGCAGAGCCTTTCTCCTCCACCTGTGCCATTATAGTAAATAGAGAGACAGAGAAGAAAGAAGGGAACTTTCTACTGGGAAATCGTTGAAATTCATGTGAGTTCTATTACCTTTTTTTATATATTTATATAGTCTTAAGGTAGCAAATTAAAAAAATAAAATAATAATAAATGAATAAATGAAGTAGTAACAAGATCACCACCGGCCAAAGTGAGTAGCTCAACGATAATTGCTCTCTCTCTCTTGAAGGTTCAAATTCTCAGACTTGTTAGTGGGAAGTTCAATAATATTAATATAAAGTATGGAACTTAGGATGCTGGCTTATGGTTTAGAAATGTAATTTAGGATTGGAAAATTTGAGTTTGACCATATATGAGTTTTAGAAATTTTGTTTTATACAATCTATAATTGCTTTGCAGATTCATAATTTACAAAAATAGACTAAATATACATTCAATTTTCAAACTTTAGACTAAGCAACATAAACATTTGACTTAAACGAAACAATGCTGTTGTTTTCATTCATCTGTACAATTTTATATGCCTCCTTGTAAATCATTGGGTGCTAATATTTGTTTGTTTGTTTCCAATGTGAAAGTCTGCCTCTATATCAACGATTGAATTTGTCTGACGTTCAGTAGGATTTATTGTTGACATGATTTCAAGTTTCAGTCATTTTCACATTTTGATTCACTCATTATTTTTTATGTTTGCAATTTGATGAAAAATGTAATTAATATGAAAAACCAATGTATCTTCAAATCGGCAGAATATGCTGATTTGAGGTTATAATGTCGTCCTTCGATTTTACTAACTTTTATTTTCACATTCTTTTCCTTTTGGAAGAAAATAAGGTTCACACACATTCACATTGATCTATAGAGAAACTTGTAATTTGTAAACAGTAACAAATTTGCAACTTGGTTTTGTCATGACTCCATGAGATGGGAGTGGACTAACTGCCAATTTTGAAGCAAACAATTACTTTGTAATTTCAGTTTTACTCTTCAACTAATTCTTAATCATTTCTTCTCTGTGTTTGACAGTTAGCTTCTCCTCTTTGATTGTCTACCTGCATCTACACACAAGGATTGAACCAAATTTAGTTAAACAACAAATTGCCTAAAATTAGGCAAAGAGATGGAAAGGGGCTTGGGATTGAACCAAATTTAGTTAAACAAATTGCCTAAAATTAGGCAAAGAGATGAAAAGGGCTTGAGATTGAGCTCTTGATATGGACTGTGCTTTCAAATCAAGACAAAAGCCATCAACTTTGTGAATTCCATCCAATGGAATCAGTACATGTGTTTAATGGGTTCTTCTCAGATGGGACTGTAAAAAAAAACATCTTATTTTTGCAGAATTCTTTTCAACAATTGAATTAAATCTTTGGATAACATTAAAATTTTATACCAACATGACCTCAACCTAGTATTAGGTAAGAATGATTGACCAATACCTCGTCGAAAAAAAGAAAGAAAAAAAAAACCTTGTCCACTTTAATCACTTGGTCTGGTTTTATGCAAAATATTTTATGAAGTTCAAATTACAAAATCGAAGAAAGAAGAATTATAACAAAATCAAACATATCAATTCCAACACAAAATAAAGGGTTGCTCCCGATCCAATCATAACATCATTTGCTTCATAACAATTTGACAGTTACCAAAATTTCCAACCTGTGACTAAAGACATAAAAATCACCAAAAGAGAAGTCTATGAACTCACATCAGAAGATGCATATGAAGTTACAAATATAAAGCTGACACATTTTCTAAGGAGTCTTATCGGACTATGTTAAACAATATGGAAGGATATCGAGTTATTTCAATCAAAGATTGCAACGCTGATAAGCACTTAATCATATAAACGTAACTAAAAGAATCGTCAAGAAGAGAACTTAATTCACAAGACATTTTATGACCGAAAATGGTAAATGGCATTAGATTACAAATGAAAGAAAAAAGTAATAAAACAACCAAGCATATAGATGCTATAAACTAAGGGGCAGAAGAAAGTGTCTGTCGCCTATGTGACTGTGACTCCCCCCCTAGCTTGCCAAGCACTTGCAATACCACTGATATTTGAGTTAAATCTGGGATCATACATTCAATATTGAAGCATAAATAAAAGGTTAGGATGACAAAACAGAAATGATGTTAGGATAATAAAGAGTATGTCGCACACCACCAAGCCTCTAGGTCATATGACTGATTCGTTATTGATCCCACGGATAGGACAAAGACGAAGTTGGTTATCTTGAACAAGATGATATCTAAGTTACTACGTGTATACATACGGTTATACAAAGTCAAACAACTAATGTCATGCAGTTTATACCAAAATTTGAAGCAAAAGGGGATGAAAGATAAGTTAGAGAAGCAAAAAAATGACCTAATTATGGCCATAAAAATGTCAAGGTGACATACCACAACAGAGATGGGTGGTGAAAGAATATCCAAACCTCAGTCCGCTGCATGAAAGATTTGTTAAACAGTGCATTCAGCAGCTCCGAAACTCCACCTGAAATTCCTGTGCATGCCAAAATCTCATTTAACCACAGTTTGAAACTCAAAACTTAACATATTCCTCATAGAAAAACACTAGATCAAAATAGTTCTCCCTCTCTAGAATATCAGCTAAAATGATGTCTACGTGGCTTTCAAAAATGTGGAAACAAACCCAGTTGTAAAGATCCCCCATAACAGGAAGAAGCTAATAGCATCTCCTACCTCTTATCTTGAATGCCATAAGCAAGCCACATCTACCAAGAACTGCAGAAGCCTAGTATTTAGCAAACACCGAATGCATAAAAGAGATAGAGCTACATAATACCAAAATTACCACGAAAAACTTAACTTGCGATACAATAACAATATATAGAATATCCTCATACCCATCATCAACATAAAGAAAAGTAAATAGATACTATTCTATCTTCTACATAAGATTAAGAAAAAAACATAAAAGAAATGTATCAATGTTTTCAATTTTCCAAATGCTCACAATCACAACAATAAGCAACCTCAAGATAGCAAGCCTAAAAATAAATATACTACTGCTAGAAAGCAATGGACATATTCAACTACAGAATTACTACTGCCTGATAGCACTGAGAATGAAGAGATCACACCATTCTCAGGATCTGTTACTATCCAGCATAATGTCTTGCGCGTGGAAAAGGATGGCATGTGCAAACATTTGGTGACTGGTTAACCATGCCTGGACTGAGTGCCACCATATCCACCACCATAACCACCAGGAGTCTGTGAAGCATCAGTTCTCCAGCCACCACTAGAGTAACCTGAATTTCCATTAGTGTCACCATAGCCACTCCCCATGTACCCACCACTCATGCCATGTGCCTCTCCACTTTGACCGCTACCAACATTGCTATTTGGAGCGCTTGTAGCTCGTCCACCAGAAGCAACATAGCCACCGTAGGAACCATCGTTTCCACCATAGTAACCCTGATTCCCATACCCAGAAGCCCCACTAGGAGATTGGCCCCTCGGGGCTGAAGGAGGTCCACCAGTACCTGAGGCACTCCAAGCAGCTGCAGCCCCAAAGCCTGGACTGGCACCATAGCCAGGACCACCATATCCTGGAGCTTGGTTGGTCCAAGAATTTTTCATGGCCCCAGGTGCTCCACTTAGATAACCAGCATTGACTGCACTTGGATTTCCAAATGGTCCAGCTGGACCACCAAATCCAGTACTGGCACCACCATACATACCAACACCATAACTACCATAACTTCCAAAAGGGACACCACTGTTTCCATAACCATAACTTGATACACCATATCCAGAATATGCGGGAAAACCACCAGCAGTAGACTGAGCTTGCAAATATCTATTGCCGTCTGATCTACCATCAAAGTTGTTAGCATTAGTGCCAGAAGCACCATAATTTTGATAGCCTCCACGGCCACCACTTCCTGGATTTGCATCTTTAGGAAGTGCCCGTTTCACCTCTACAAGTTTACCATTCAGTTCGTGAAAGTTCTTACAAAGTACTCTATCAACTGCATCTTCATTGTCAAATGTTATGAAACCAAATCCACGAGGTCTTTGAGTATTTTGGTCATACATTATCACTACATCAGTTACTTGACCATAACTTTCAAAATGCTGCCGGAACCCATCTTCTGTTAGTGCTGAAGGCAGACCTCCCACAAATATTTTTTTGGTCCTAAAATATCCACTACCTCCGGAGCTTCTGCCAGAATTATAACTCCCACTTCTTGAGGAAGTTTGTTGTTCCTCTCTTGATAACGCCCTTTTTGCCTCCACCTGTATCAACAAAGCACAACTTCAAATTGCTTAAAAGACACGTGGAAATGCAAATAAAATACATCATTTCACTGTATGCACAGGCCATCATCCTTATCAGTTGCCATAGTAAGCTAGAAAATATAAAAGTTTGCAAGTTTTTCAACAACATTTTAAAATAATCCTCTCATAATAGGTCAAGTTGATACATATTGATTCCCTCGCTGTCTTTGTATCTCAAACATAAATCAACTTGACCACAGTGCAATGGAAACAGACTGACAGAGCTATTAATTAATTTTAACCTGACAACACAACGATAATGGCATGCCACATATATTCTTTACCAGGAAGGCATGTGCTAATCAAATTGTCAGGTATACAGATTCCCTTCCAAAGAAGCGATAAATTCTCTTTTCGTCTAAAAAACAAGCTAATATCTAATACAAGATGAGGTATTACCGTCATGAGAGTTCAATATCAATTCGACAGGATACTGTTCATGTGTTCCAGTATCAAACTAATGCTAACCACAGAACCATTTTTTTTTTTTAAATTTTTTAGGAAACCGAACTTTCATCGAGAATAATGAAATAATAGAAGGGCATACAAAAAACAAGTCCAACAAAAAAGTCTCAAAACTACCGGAAGAACTCCAATCCAACAAAATCAAACCATGACCGTAATTACAAAAAAACTTAGAGACCGATGCCTATAAAGAAACATTAAACCTAGCCACCTTTCAAACCTCAATTCTATTGTTTCTCTCAATCCGAACCCCCCTACAGAATAGCAAAAAAAAACTAACATGTCACCAAATTTTTCTCTTCTCCCGAAACCGCGAACCCAGGATCACCTGCACCTCCTCAATTATGGGGTAGCCATCACTCTGCCACGAGAGAACCAACTTTCGTGTGGGCTACTAAAGTACTCACGAAACTACGAGTCTAGAAACCTTAGAATACGATAACAAATGAACGGAGATAACTACACAATTGAGAATGGAACCAATAATAAAATGATCTTCATTTCGAAATTTGGTTTAAAATTTGAAAGAGGAAGAGAGGATTTCTAGAGACGAAAAAACCCAAACGATAAAGAAAACTATTCTGACCGGTTTCTTACTGTTTATCAATAACAGTAAATCAATTATGAACTGATGAAATACAAAGGGGGAGACTGAGAGTGGGTCTTACTATAGAGCCACTGATAATAACGAGCTTCCTAAATTAAAGCAATCAACAGTCTCAAAATCCCCATAACGATAATAACAAAAAACCAAACCTAATCAAACAACAAAGTAATGCAGATAAAATTTAGAGAAGAAGAAGAAGAAGAAGAAGAAGAAGAAGAAGAAGAAGAAGAAGAAGAAGAAGAGGGCAAAACCTGGCGGCCATCGATGGTGTGCTTATCCTGAAGAACCTGATCAAGAACGGAAGGATCAGAGAAAACGACAAACCCAAAGCCTCGAGGACGGCCAGTGGTCTTGTCGCGCATAATAACGGCTTGGATAACTTCGCCGAATTGGGTGAAATACTCCCTGAGCTTCTCCTCGGAGGTGTCCCATGCTATTCCTCCGATGAAAAGCTTCCCGTCGTCGGAGTCCATGTCTCCGATGCCGGAATTTGGAGCTGCTTTCTCGTTCGCCAATGAGTTGGAGTTACAGTCGTCAGCTCCGAGAGATCGAGAAAGTAGAGAGAGAAGAATGGAGGGAAGAGAATGAGCGCCAGAGTACGAGGAGGGAAATTGGGGCTAGGGTTCCGCCAAAACGATGTCGGTTCATTAATATTTATATTTATATTTTAAATGTATATTTACAAATAATTTAGATATCAACAAATGGGGTGGTGGCGCAGTTGGCTAGCGCGTAGGTCTCATAGCTTCTGAGTTATCCTGAGGTCGAGAGTTCGAGCCTCTCTCACCCCAATTTTTTTTTTTTCCGTTTGACCTAGACCTATTATATGAGTGAGTGTATAGTTTTAAATGATATAATTCCCCAAATTTAGGATATAAATTGATTTTTATTGATTTTTATTAAATTAAATTCTAAACTTAAATACACATTTCAATAACCGAAGTAGAATGGTGGTGCATTTGGCTAGTGCAAAGTCCCACAGTTTCGGCCAAAGCGAGCATAACTCAGCTGACATATGTATGATTTGATGACCAAGAGGTCTGTGGTTCGAATCACCCCACCCCAATGTACTAAAAAAAAAAAGTCTCACAGTTTCTAAGTCATTCTAAGGTCGAGAGTTTAAAAAAAATTCACATTTGACTTAGGCATATTATGGTATGTATTGTTTTAAGTGATATACTCCTTACAATGTAGGGTATAATTTTTTTTTTTTTTTTTTTTTTTATTAAATTGAATTCTAAACTTAAACACTTGTTTCAACACTTATTTCAACAAGTGGGGTGGTGCTTGACTAGCGCATAGGTTACAAAAAAAAATCACATTTGACCTAGGCATATTATGGTTTGTATGGTTTTAAGTGATATACTCCCTACATTGTAGGGTATATATTTTTTATTATTATTATTAAATTGAATTCTAAATTTAAACTCTTATTTCAAAAGAACTTAAACACTCATTTCAACAAGTGGGGTGGTGCAGTTGACCTACGCGCTAACTCAAGATACCTTAGAATCAATTTATCTTTCTCACCCCAAATTTGTAATGTTTGGCCTAGCCCTGTTAAAGGGGTGTATGATTTTAAGTGATACAATCCAAAAAAATGTAGGTTATAAACTGATTCTGTTTAATTTGTTTTATTAAATTGAATCCACGTAAGTCTAGTAACTTTTATGTTATTCTGAGGTCGAAAGATTAAGCCTTTCTTACCCTAATATTTTTCACATTTTCCCTAGGCCTATTATGATGTGTATGGTTTTAATTGATATTTGAGGTTTTAAGTGATACACTCTCCAAAATGTAGGGTATAAATTCATTTTTTTTGTATTTGTTTTATTAAATTGAATTCTAAACTTAAACAACTATTTCTACAAGTGGGGTGGTGGTGCACTTGGTTAGCATGTAGGTCTCATAGTTCATAAGTTATCCTGATTGAGAGTTTGAACCTCTCTACTCCAAATTTTGCACGAAAATGTAGGGTATAAATTGTTTTTTTTTTATTTTTTATGATCGAACCTAGGATCTTTTGATTTCAAGTCGTTACATCATGCCCTATGCTCTTGTTGGCAATTGAATTCTAAACTTAAACGCACATCTTAACAAGTGTTGATGACAACTGGTTAACGCATAGGTCTCATAACTTCTAAATTATCTTGTGCATATAGGTCTCATAGCTCTAAAGTTATCTTGAGTTAGAGCCTCTCTTTCATAGCTTCTAAGGTATACAAATTGATTTTATTTTATTTATTAAATTGAATTCTAAACTTAAACAAACATTTCAACAACGTGGGGTGCACGTGCACCATGTGGGATGGTGGTGATGGTGCAGTTGGTCAGCGCGTAGGTCTCATAACTTCTAAGTTAATTTGGGGTCAAGAGTTCGAGCCTCCTCACCCCACCATAATTATTCTAGTGGTGCAATTTGCTAGTGCATTAGTCTCGTGAGATGAGGTTGATTTTTTTCTGGTAAATGATTGATTCTTAGGAGTGATGAGACATAAAAGCTTTGTAAATTGTACGATACATATACTTAAGATTACTGTAATTTTACAATTACGTACAAAGATTCTATTTTTTCACACACAATAGATTAAGCCATGATATATTTGAATATGAAAATGACTAGAAATTAACGAAGTATAACCGGTGGAAAAGGAAATGATGGAGAAAATCAAAAGATGGAAGATAATCAAGAATAGAAAGAAATGAAGGAGAATTAAAAAATGGACTAAAATGATAAAGTGACTAAAAAGAAGATGAAGACAAATCGACTAAAGTACTAAAATGGATAAACGCGTGTAAAGCAATTAAAGGGCTAAAATTGTTGAAATTAAAATATGGCAATTCAATAAAATAGAAACACATATAATTAATTAATATGAAAAGGAGAAGTTAATAAAAAACATAATGGTCGGTAAATTTTATTGAAATCTACAAGTAAAAATGTTCTTATATTTGAATATTTTTAAAAAAGTTCTTACATTTGAATATTTAAAAAAAAATTATTTTTGTGAATTCTATGATGCATAATTTCTTTTATTATAACATAGTATAAGTTTACTTAATTTAAATATTATTTAGTATTCGAAAACTATTATAATCGTGGAGAAAAAGAAAAAAAATCTTGATAATTTAAACTATACAAGCATAATGTTATTCAAACCAAACCACTTTAATTCCTAAAAAAAAGAAAAACCAACTTCAAAAATAACTTTAACGACATCCATCCAATGGCGAGGGACCACATATCAAAAAGATCAAACGGCCAGAAATCAATCCAATATAGCCGAACGTCCCCTGGAAAAAAAAACTATCTTTTCTCCATCAATTTCCATTTTTTTTTTCAGGTTGCGATGATGAATGATGATGGATTCTGAACCCTAACAGTCATTTGATTCGTTTGCTCGTTTCCCCACAGAAGTTTAATTTTTAAAAAAAGGAAGAAATTTTCTTGACCGTTTCGCCCGGCCCCACTTCCCCTTCTTTCCTTTACTGCCCAATTCAAAGCGCTCTGTCTCTCTATCTTCATCGGATTCTCTTTCTAGGTTGATCTGTGAAAAGGGTTTGTGAAATCATGAAAACCCATTAGCAGAATCCGAAGAAGGAGAGTTTTCCTTTTTTGTTTTCTTAACAATGGGCTGTTTCGTTGCTTGTTTCCGGTCGTCCGATGACGTGAAGTGCAGGAAACAGAGGCGACGCAAGGTTTTGCCACGAGACCATGTAAGTTTCTACATGCTGATTCATTCTGGTTTTACTTCGATTTGGTTGGTTTTAGTTGTTTTGCTTTAACAGAGCCTCTAAGAAGTGAGATCCCATTTGAAATTGAAACTCATGTTTAAATTTTTTACTGTAGGCTAATGCTATCTCCAAGCCCGTTCAGGCTTCACCATCTACTGTACACAGTGCTTCTGATAGGTCTATTAGTCCGATTCTGAAAGCTAGGTGAGCATCAACACGTTTTCTTTTAGCACAGATACTCTGATACTCTGAACTTCGCGTCTTTGTTTAAAAAATAACCTTACTCTTTCAAAACTTGCAAAATTACCATAGACCCGTCATAAACGTTTCAAAACTAACATTGGAGTAAGAATTCGTTAGAGGATGTTGAGCGAAAAAGTCGACGTGGCAAAACTAGGTTCTTTCTAACTTAATCAATACAAGTGTTCTATCACCACCATGCCGTTTCAGGTCACTGGCACAGGTTGATTTTCTGTCCAACATTCTAATAGATATTTACTCCGATGGTAGTTTTGAAACCTTTATGAAAGGTGATGGGAAATATTGCGACTTTGGAAAGAATATGAATATTGTTTAAACAAAAAGCAAAGTTAAAGACTTGTAGTGTTTTGTAGGTTCTTAACTTAAGTCTATGGGTTTCGAGTGTAGGGACAGGCCTGAGGAGCAGCAACTAAGCCCGAGTACTAGAAAAAGAGTAACATTTGATTCTAATGTAAAAACATATGAGCTTGATCATGTTGAAGCTGAAGCTGATGTTTTTCTTGAGAAGGATGGGAACAACAAGGAGGAGAAGGATCTAGCTGAAAAACGCCAATGCCAATCTCACTCTGAAGATGGCTCCACTGTTTCGAGTGTTTCGTCCTACCCCCCCAATCATAGGTACCAGAACTGTAGAGACAGTGATGATGAGGATGAATTGGATTATGCTGATAGTGATCTTGATCATGATGATGATGATGACGACGATGAAAACGATTATGATGATATTGAGGATGAAGAGTATGACAATTTCTCTGATGATGAAAGTGGTAAAAGTTCTGCTCAAGTGTTTGTTGATGAGGTCGATAGCTGTTTGTCTGTATGTGGTAGTCCTGGAAAGACCGAGCCTGAAATCGGGGTGAGACGGACTGCTCGAGATAGGAATGCCTGTGTTCATTCTGTGCTGAAGCCTGTGGAAAATATCTCACAGTGGAAGGCAGTTAAAGTTAAGGATACGTATCGGTCGAATCCTCGTCCTCACAAAGAGAATTTGACACTAAATGGAGCTCCTAGGAGTTCTTTTGGGACAGAGCCAAGTTTCAAGGAATCATCATTTGGTTACAAATCAAAAACTTGCCAACCTAAGAACTCAGATCAAGACATAGCTGTTGATGCCAGCCTTTCAAACTGGTTGAGTTCATCAGAAGTTACACCTCCAAGCAAGACCAGCACAGGCATTTCAGGTCTTCGAACACCCGAGTCACAAGGATCAAACTCACCTAAAATCCAAGAAGATAGACCAATTTTGGGAGCCTTAACTATGGAGGAGCTCAAACAGTTTTCAACTTCACCTTCTCCAAAGAGATCACCAAATAGAAGCCCTGATGAGATGCCGATCATCGGGACTGTTGGCACATACTGGAGTCACTCGGGCTCTGTTGAGGATTCTGGACCAGCCTCCTCTTTCAAAAGAGTGTCAAATACCAGCAGTAACTACAGACAAATGCATGTGAAGTAAGACGGATACTCAGTTCTGATTGATATCGCCATAGATGCTGATAAATGAGGTTTGAGTTTGAAGGGTGATAGCGCGCCACAGACGATGATTAATCGAGGTTTGAGTTTGAATTAACGAGTGCAAGATTACCAACTTACACAACCACCATTGTATGATAGATAAGTTTGTGAGATATTTGGTGGGGAGTTAGTTGTATTGGTGTGTGTCCATTACATTTATTTCATTGTTTTGTGAATTTGAATTGATTTGTTTGCTGTAATACTCTTTTGTTCGATTGAGGTAATTCCATTCATTCGTTTATTATGATTCTTTTTTCTTTATCTACATTCCTTTCCTACTGATTGATGAGATATTATGAATGATTTGGCTATATGTTTGGAGATATTTCTAAAATTCCAAGTTCATGCTCTTAGGTGGGATATATATATATATATATATATATATTTTTTTTTTTTATATCAGTGAGTGTTCGGACACTTGCACGCACTTCAACCAATCTCATACGATAATTGTCTGACCCTATTACATTTGGTTGCCAAGAAAATTTGTAAGATATTAAATCGTAAGTAGGTAGCCACCAAGATTTGAAATCATTCTCTCTAAATCCACTATTATTTTCAAGACCCTTAAAGCGGGATACTTGATAACTTAAAATCATTTGAGATGAGCAAACCTTGTATCAAGAATAAATGATAAGGACTAAGGAGTGAGGCTTCTAATATCCTAATAAAAAAAAAAGTAAAAAAAAGAAGTGAGGGAAATTATTTATTTGCATCAAGACATTTTAAAATCTCTAATTATCTAATAAGGTAATCGATAATCTGAACTGACTAAAATTTTCGATAAAAATAATGCTAGCACATGAAGAAAAATAGGATAATAACAGTGAAACAATACCGCCCTCACTTCGATTTATCTGCAAGTACTGTTTAAAACATTGCATAGTTATGGTGAAATCCGGTGCATTCTAGTGTCACACATAAAACAAAAGTTACTTGAATTATTAGAAATAGAAAAGAAGTTAAGAAGAGAGTTTGTAGAATCACACAAATGGTGACAGAAAGAAAGCAACTTAGAAGTTGCCACTTAATGTATTATTAGAGATGGAAAAGAAGTTAAGAAGAGAGTTTGTAGAATTACACAAATGGTGACAGAAAGAAAGCAACTTAGAACTAAAGTTGCTACTGAATGTATAATCTCCATATACAAGAGAATGTTGTTACCAAAACTTGGATATCGTCTTTGCTTATAAACTAGAATGTGAGACCATATATATCTAATGCCTATGTGATTCTCAAAGCCAAAACCAGGGACCTACCCTTTCCCGCAACCTACACTGGCATTTTGAAGATTCATTATTGACTTTGGATGATACATAAGATGTCTACTGCAGCTAACACAGCCTACTGATCTGTCTTTTGGCGCTTTGATGAGTTAGATTCAGAAATATCTGGCTCAGGATTCTCCGGGACTTCCCGACGAGGAGATTTCGGCTTCCCGTCTACGTCTACTTCATTAGTAACCTTTTCGGGTATTGCATCAGCATCAGATGGATCGGTTGTGCGATTTTCCAGCTCTGTTTTGGCAGAGAAATCACCTACTGTATCTGAAAATGGAGAATCCTCCAAAGTGGATGTCGATGGCTTTGTCAGGTTATTGGTTGACTTGCATTGTTTTTCAAACATCATCTGAAGGTACTTCCCTTGTTCTTCTATTCTTAACTGTAAATTTCGTTGGATCTGTCAAACAGTGAACAAGAAAGGAATTATCTCACGGATCTGTCAAATGTTGGGACTAATGCATAAACACAGATTGGTTTGACAAAGGAATAACCTGTGCTTAAGCTCTCCATCTCTCTTGGCACTAATATATTACCCACATTATTTCTAGACAATCAAAAGCATATACCATTCTTTCTGAAGCACAGAAGTGTCCACGCCAACTTGCGCGCACTTCGACTATTCTCAAATGACAACTATTGACTCTACTACATTTGGTTGCCAAAGAAACTCGTAGGATATAAAATCTTAGGTAGGTGACCAATATGACTTAAACCCTTTCATTCTAAGCTCTTTATTATTTTTATGTCCCCTACTGATCACTAGGTCAACCCATGGTGGTTATTGCCTAAAGCAACTTATCATAAAGGAAAGGCTCTGGCGAACAATTTCCCCTATCTAAATAAAAGTATCTCTCTCATAATTTGTTGGATACTTTCTTTCATAACCCAAAGTCTCAAGTCTCATGACCTTCCTTCCCATCATACTTGAAACGGGGTAAAATAAAAGGGTATTCTAACATCATCAATAAAAAGGCTATAGCGAACTTGTGATCTCTTGTGGCTGAATTCAAGGTAGCTTATCAGAATTATCACTGTGGCACACTTTGAAGGAGAGGATTTAACTCAATTGATCAGCAGAATCGTTTCAAACGAACAGATACATACCTCGAGTTGTTCATGTAACTTTTTCTGAACTTCCATCTGCAGACGTAGAGCCTCTGTGATATCAATACTCCTGTTATGCAAACCCAGTTTGATATTAGAAAACGTCATTTCATACTTGAGAAAAACAAGTCCAACGAAAAGGTTAGAAGAATTGAATAAACAAGTTCAACTAAATATGCCTACAAATCTCAAACTGATAATGCTACCAGCCTTTAAACCATCACACTCGACAAATCAAACTGCATACGCTTCAATTTTCCAATAAAGTAAAAAAAGTGAATAATAAAACCCAAAAAATTGACTTACGTTTTCAGATCGAGAGATGAAATGTCCTCAAGCGAGGTGGTGCTTTTCTCCATTGATCCTGCAGCGAGAATTCATGCAATTTTCACTCCAGAATATCAAATGTAATCAAATAATATGAGCCATCTTGATCTAACTATTGTATTTAATTACAAAATTTGCATGCATTACGAATTTGGATTTTGACTTTTCTTCCTCAGGAAAACTATACAGAGAAAAGTGATCTTTATAATTGAAATGTGAAGTAAACCCAAAAACTTACACTAAGTAAGATATATTTATACCTTTTGAGGATTCTGGTTGGTATCTAGCCGTTCTATATTTCTGCAAGCAAGAAGCAATATAGCCTATTATTACATAAGTATCCAATATAAAAAACATTCAGACATGCATATTTGTTTGTTACCCAAAAAAATGTTTGGACATAAACTGCCTTTGTGAAGACTACTAATGTCGGAATCAATTTTTTTTTGGTTAAATTATCATTTTGGTCCATAAACTTTGAGACTTTTCGAAATCCTTGTAATTTCAAATATTCAATTTTAGTCTTGTACTTTCAATATATCTTAAAATTAGTCCTTATCATTAGTTTATGGTCAACTTTTGCTACAAAAATTTAGTCCTTAGGGAACTTTTGTTTAAGAAGTTGGTAACCATATTCACATGGTGCCATATTCACGTACAAGTAAATATACCTGCAAGTGGCTCTTCACATGATAGATTGTCAAACCCTCCACTTGCATAAGCTTGAGAACACCCTTCGGAGTAGCTCCTGACAGATGGAAAATAGTAAACCCATTAGATAAAATAACCATTATCAATACAGGACTTAAAGCAGTTAAGGCTAGGGAAGGTAATACACTAATACACACTTTCACTACCACCAAGTTTGCTCACAGCTTCTACAAATGCATCATGAAGTTCTGGTGTCCATCGCATTCGTGGCTTGGATGAGGCTCCATTTGAAGAGGTAGTTGAGGTGGAAATCATAGGAATTTCCCCACAAGAAGGGAGCTGATTTTGAACTTGAGACTGTTGCACTTGCAATTTTATTGCTGGTTTAGATGCTTGGTGTACCATCTAGAGGAATAACCATGACCAAAACATTTATATAAGTCCCTCTAAGAAGTATTAAATCAATCATCAAGTGGACAAAATTATACATAGTATTGTGTAAATGTAAACATTCCAACCTTTGGTTCCAAATCTGCAACATTGGCATCCACTAGAAGGTCACTCCAATTAGAAGTCATTGAATCATCAGTTATTAGTCTATCCGTCCAATCTTGCCAATCGTTTTCTTTACTAAATTCATCTGATACCATAAGAGAGCTGCAACTATTGTTTTCTACATGACCATTGCCAACAGGGTTATTTTCAGGAGCTCCCAAAAAACCTGGCAGTGACTCCGAACACCAGGAATTGTCATTTTCACCAATTATTGGATGGTTTGTTGATGAAATGAGTTCTGAATGAGAATGCAACACTGCACCATTAGCTGATGACTGAGAAATGAATGGTGCATCTGATAGGTTTCCATAAAATGAAACAGATGAGTAATGGAGATCTGTTGAAAACCCTGGAGAAGATGAAAATATATGGCCAACCGCTCCACTGTTAGATTGTAAATGACTAGAATGAACAAGTGGCCTTGAAACCAGCTCTCTTTCCATTGAAACCTGTTGAGAATTTGGCAATTTAGGATATACCTCCTCCAAACAAATGGGTAAAAGAACTCTTAATGATTTAGATATTTCTTCATTTACCCCTGCACTACTATGCTGTCTTGCACTTGAACTTGGAATGGATAAGGCAGGACTCGCCTCAATTTTCATCCTTGAATTAGAGGAAGGAACAAATTTCATCTATTTGCGGCAATAATTTAAGCTCCACATGGCAATCCATCATATTGTAGCACATAACTGACCCTTAATTTACTTCAGTAGTTGCAGCTTATCTCTAAGTCCAATATCTAGAAATGGAAAAAGGGAAAGAAAAAACATCAATTACATCAATTTTGACATCTAAAGAAGGAAGACAAAAGTAGAACTAATTACAGAGAAACAAAATTGCATTTAAGGAAAAACAATTTTTTCTTCTAAATGAACCAAAGCATATACAAATGAGAAGGCTTTGCAGATGATACAAGACTCATAACCATCATGGGATGGCCTAAAGGCCAATAAGGATCCTGAAAATGATAAAGGATTTAGAGGGAATAGGTTCAAACCATGATGGCCACCTACCTAGAAATTAATATCTTACAAGTTTACTGACAATTAGATTAGGGTTAGGTCGTTGTTGTCCCGTGAGATTAGTTGCCGGCAAGCTGACTCGGACACTCACGAATATCAAAAGAAAAGAAAAAATGATACAAGGCTCATCAATCACCCAACAATTAGATGATTAGATTTGAAGCTAATTTCCAAGAATCTAACAATTTGATTACTGACAGAAGCAAAAACAACTATTTTCTACAATAATTCAGTCTGGGGGGAGGGAATCGTAAAACCCTTCCCAAAATACTCATCAAACTAGACAATCATAAGTGATCATCTTTACCAACAGCTGAATCATATCAAAACTGCATCAAAGCACTTGCAATTATTATAATTTCTATAACTTCAACTGCACACACCAGACAAATTAACAAGAATTTCAAAGAAAACAAAGTCGAATATCAAAATCTGGAAACTAATAATTCAAAGCAACACAATTTACAAAGCAGCTGAGAAACTGACTTCAACAACACATTGTTGAAACAGATTAACAAGAAAAGAATCAAGAAAACAGAAAGAAGAACATACAATTGAGCTACATAAACTATGAAAGCAGCCAATTTGTTGAACGTGAATCCCAAAACGAGTAACAATCAGCCACAAATGAAAGAAAAAAAAAAAAAAAAATTATATATCAAATTAATCAAATGGATAACATAGAAAATTCTTACCCAAAAGCCAAACAGAAAGCCTCTTGAAGAAGAAGAAGAAGAAAAAGGAACCCCGCGAAGAAAAAGACTGGGAATAGAATCCGAAAAACCAGAAATGATTCGGCGCTGAGAAATTGGAGGATGTAGCTCTTGGGTCACAGGCGGGTGATTTAAGTATGTCACCGCCACAGCCGATGACGGCAACGGTGAGGTGACGGCCGTGATGGTTCCGCTTTGTCGTTATTGCACTTCGGAGATGTACGGAGCTAAATTATCGCACGTGCCAATTAAGGCGCGTGCATTTCACACGTACAAACGAGCATTTCTGATTGGCTGTGATAAAAATATTATAATTGGGTGCGAGTGGGAGTGTTATAGTGTTGTCATTTGTCCTAGTGGCCAATACGACTCCTTGAAGAAAAAAAATAAATGTTTTATCTTTTAGGTTTTTGCCAAATGAGCATACCAACTTTCCAAATTTATTATTTAGTCCCAAATTCTAATAATGATATTTATTTAATTATAATATTTAGTGGTCAACGTCGGTATAGTTTAGAAGTTAAGGTATCTACTCGTTTTATTATGGTCGAATATTTAAAACTCTACCATCGTGGTTCGATCTCTCACTCTTGTAATTGTTGAACTAGGAAGATAAGTAAACTGACCAATTGAACTAGTTAAAAGTATAACTCGATTGATTTAGATATATATTTTCGACCAAAATGTTAGAGGTTCAAATCTACACCCTATATCTTATTGAACTCAAAAATAAAAATGGTCAGGTTTACCATTATTTGTATTGTCTATTAATTTGTAATTATCTTTGAAATGCTAATGTGACATGTTTATTAAATAAACATTAATTAATTTGACATGATTTTTTTTTCTCAATAAGAAGTGTAGAGCAATTAGCTCATAAGAACTATCATTGTATAATCTTTCATCAAAAGTAGCTTCTCAAATTGGGTAAAAGTGCAACCAAATAGCTGCAAAAGTAGGAATATAATGACACCAGAAATAATATTGTTTTCGTAAAGTAGAGATCTAGAAACATGTTCACGAATACCATCAATATCGACTTGAGAAGCAACAATGAAAATAATAAATACAGAAGTTGCAGTCAATAAAAGTAGGGATCATTAAAACACCAAATCATCTAATGTAAAGACAATTTTAAAGTTTAGAATAATAAGTGTGATACTTACTCAACTATGTTCAAATTAACATTAATATGACATGTGTCAAATCGACTATAGTTCAATTGATTATGAGCAGGTTTGATGTTCCAAATCTCCCATCGAAATTGAACTAAAAAGAATATTAATATGAGAATGTAGATAACAAAAGAAAGTGGACTTATTCAACAAAAATAAAGTATTTGATTATAAGGTACCATCTTCTAATATTGATATTCTCATATTTTTTTTCAAACCAATATTGATATTCTCATTTTTTTCTTTTTCTTTTTTGCTTTTAACGATTTACAAGTGTGATGTTATTTTACATCAAAATTAAATTCTAAATTTTGGTTTGATTCCTGCACAAATGCACTTATTACTTTTTTTCTTTGTTCATATTAAACTTTGATGGAGCATTTCAATAGAATCTTATTTGGCACCGACCGAATTTCTTATAGGTTTAGTTAGTATTGAATTTGGAACCGATGAATCTAATTAATATCAATTTAAAATTATAATAAAAAAGTATTAAAGTGGATAATTACAAAAATCAAGGATCAAAATATGATATTTTATTTTTTAAAATAGAGTTAAATTGACATAAGGTTGTGTCCAAAATTAAAGGGTTAAATTCTCGCATTTATTAAAATAGAGTTAAAAAAAAAAAACCTATCATATTTTAAAAAGCAATAGAAACCAAAAAATTTGAGGTATAGATTATAATTTAATTAAAAAATTACCAGAAAAAAAAAGAGCATATAGAATCAGCATCCACTATATGAGTAATTGATTTTTTTTTATATATATATATATTTATTTATTGAAGGATATTATCAAGAAATTGGAACATGAAGCAGATTCCATATATCTAAATTTGCAGAATAAGAGACAGCTTCTTTTTGCATAAAGAAGTTTCCCTTTGCCAAATTCCATATGTTCAACTTCTTCATAAAAGTTCATTGTGTGAGTATTTAATTAGCCAAGTGTCACCATAATGTTGCAATCATGAAATATAAATTTAATTACATTCATCTTTTATTAAAAACTAACACCAAGCCAACTTTTTAATTAAGGTTTTAAAAAAAGTACTTCTCTGAAATGCCAACATAATCATACACTAACTAGAATTAGTAAATCTATCATGACTTTATAAAAGTGAAGGCAATTTATTCCTCGATATAGATGAGTTTCTTTAAATAAAGTTTTAAAATCAATTTATATAGATTTAACTCTTAGCATCACTCAATTGATTAATACATATGCTAAAAGTAAACATAGTTAATTGACATAAAACATGTAACCTCGACCTTTTATTCGGAAGTTAGAATTTTAAATTCTCTCATCCCTCGTCACACATGTCATTGAACTGTTATGGAGAGAAAAGAGCATGATAACCGCCAACATGAGCATAACTCAACTGACATAATGTATTAACTATGAGTAAGATGTCTCAAATTCGAATCTCCCTCCCCACATGTTGTAATAAAAAAAGACCATAACCTATTGTCACCAAATTGACAAATATGGCAAGCAAATAAGAGAGGAAATACATTTTTCTATCAAAATTGAACTTATACATCAAAGCATTTAATAGGATATTATCCGATTTAACGTAAACAAAGAAATAATTTTTATAAATATACTATATATATTTGATCCAAAAACACATGGTACTATAAGGTAGTATGCGCTATTCAAGCTATCAAATAATTTTGATAGGGGATGTTAAGTAACTCTTCTTTGGGCCAAGAAGAGTATAGCTTAACGGCATAATGTATCGCCTAGTGACAGTTCAATCCTCTATCCCAACATCAACATGTTGTAAAAAATAATAATAATAATAATAATAATAATAATTTCCCAGAATTTAAAGCAAAAACAATTATTTTCTACGAAATACTCGTCAAACTCCAAAATTATAGAGGCAATTATAATAGACTGTGAGTGGGAGTGTCATAGTGTTGTTATTTTTATGCTCTTTGTCCTATTAGTCAATACGTGGTTGAGAAGATAAAAAATTTTAACCTTTTAAGATTCTGAGTAAAAATAATCTAGAGTTATAATAATACGTGAGTTATAATAGTTGTGAATAATAAATACTATTGAAGTTAATGCAGTATTGTCGGTGAGTTATAATAGTTGGTGGACCAAACGTGGACTAAGTTATAATAATACAGTCTATCCAACTTCAAATTATGCCATAAACATCACCTTAGGTTTTTGCCGAAGTAACATACCAACTTTTCAATTTTTAATAATTGTATTTATTTAATTATAGTATTTAGTGGCGCAACATAGTTTAAGAAATAAAATACTTATTCCTTTTATTGTTGTCGGAGATTTAAATCCTCACGGCCATATTTGTTGCATAAAAAAAATAAGTAATAAGTTTTATTGTTTTTTTTAGTTCACTAATTTAAAGGTTGGTTGAATCTTTCATTCTTGTAATTATTTCAACTTTTAGGGAGATGATAATATAGTGATGGATCAAACTATGTTTAAGTTAACTATATATATATATATATATGCAATGAATTTTTTTTTTTTTTTTTTTTTTTTTTTTTTTTGTTGTTGTTGTTGTTGTTGTTGTTGTTGTTGTTGAGAAGAGCCTAACCCATTGTCACCAAATTGGCAAACAAGCCAACCAGAGAAAAATTAAAGTTTCCTATGAATAAATGGTGCTAACATGAGCATAGCTCAACCGACATACTGCATAGACTAGTGATCAAGAGATCACGGGTTCGACCCCACCCCCACATGCCAAAAAAAAAAAAAAAAAAAGAAATGGTATTAAAAAAAACTTTTTAAATATACTTTATATATGAATAAGTATTATTAATACCAAACATTTGATCTCTCACACATAATTAAGGCATAATTAAGGCATAGGAAAATAGATGAATAATTTTGAGATTAAGCCACATAGTACATGGAATTGGGCAATTTGAATCTTCTATTAGCAGTGGGAAGGCCTTCAAAACTGCTCCATTGGTCACCAACAATGCCCCAAATGTGGTAGCCTTCATCAACAAGCCTTTGCCTTGCTTTTATTTTGTATTGTTGCACTTCCTTTCCTTCATCTTCAAGTCCCCTATACCAATAACCAAAATATCGATATCGATATCGATACCAATATCGAAAATTTAATATTACGGATATATCTATGAATATATTGGTGAAATATACGGATAATTTTGTAAATCATTTTTTTTTAAATATATTTAAATTAATAATTAAATTCATTTTACTCTCAATCTAAGCTATAGATTTTGTTATTAGTATTTATATCCATATTCGGATTAATAAATGATATTTTGTATGTTTTACTAGTATTTATAAAAGATATTGTAGATATCCATTGACCCTTAATATCTATATCGTCGATTTACGGATATATCGACATTTCGACGAATATTTACATCATTGTCCTATACATGCCAACAATCAAAATATATATATATATATATATATTTTTGGGTGAAAAAAACTTTTAACCCTTGTATTTGTGTGTAAGTAACAATTTAGTTCTCGAATTTTTGTGTGTAATTTCTATATTTCAATTTTATAACAATTTAGTCTCTAAATGTTTTTATATAATAATTTAGTCCATGTATTATTGATTTTATTACAATTTAGTCCCTATTATAAATTGTTGAAGAATTAATAGGATTTGTTATATGTGTAGATTGAAAAACTAATTAGGAGACCAAATGTGTTTATAAACTACAACAATTAAATATTTTTTTTATGAAGTTGGCAAAGATTAAGTTGTTACATAATAAGAATTGACACTTACTTTAATAAAATTTTCATGGTATGCGTCAAATTGTTACAAATTTTAAAGTACATGGACAAAAATTTTACAAATTCGAAAAATACAGAGACAAAATTGTTATTTTCCTGAAATTTCAGGAACCAAAAGTGAATTTTAACCCTTTTTACTGCATTTTTTTTTTTTAATATTACCTAAATGCATTCTTTTTAACTTTTAGAAAAGAAATAAAGAAAATATTTTGAATTAAAAATGGTAAATGATATATCCTAAAACAAAATTTAATTTTTTGTGGCAAAAATATATGCATTTTATAGAGAAAAGAGAGAGACCTCAATGTAAGAGCAGACCATCCATGGTATCCAACTTGGATGAGATTATCAACAGTTGGAGATCTAAGATCTTCTCTTCTTGAAGAGATCAAAAATATTTTAATCCCTTTTTCTCTAACAAGTTTGAAGAGCTTCAATGTATGCTCAAGAGCTGGTGCCTTGCTGCTTTTCATCCACTCTTCTATAGCTGTTTCATTTAACTTTTCTCCCCTGTTTTATACATTACTAACCAATCTCAATACACACTTCTATCTCAATTTAAGCATAAATCACAAAAGAAAAAGTTCAAGTCTCATTCGATAACGTTTTCGGTTCTTGAAAATCGAAGCTTGTCTTACTACTCAATTCATGGATATACGAAACAAACTTCAAATTTAAGAAACAGACGAACAAAAATGCTATCAAACGTGGTCTTTAAAGACGTTGATATCAAATTTCACCAGAAAAAGTTTAAGGGTCTTTTTGGAATGACTTTACAAGTGTTTAAAATCTATTTTTTTTAAACATTTAAAAAAGTCATTTCAAACAGATCATAAGTCTCATTTGATAACGTTTTCTGTTCTTGAAAATCGAAGCTTGTCTTACTACTCAATTCATGGATATAAAAGAAACTTCAAATTTAAGAAACAGACGAACAAAAACGTTATCAAACATGGTCTTTAAAGACGTTGATATCAAATTTCACCAGAAAAAGTTTAAGGGTCTTTTTGGAATGACTTTACAAGTGCTTAAAATACTTTTTTTTCACTTAAAAATATTTTTTTAAACACTTAGAAAAGTCATTTCAAACAAGTCGTAAGTCTCATTCGATAATGTTTTCTGTTCTTGAAAATCGAAGTTTGTCTTACTACCGATATGTAAGAAACTTCAAATTTAAGAAACAGACGAACAAAAACGCTATCAAAGGTGGTCTTTAAAGACGTTGATATCAAATTTCACCAGAAAAAGTTTAAGGGTCTTTTTGGAATGACTTTACAGGTGCTTAAAATATATATTTTTTTAAACACTTAGAAAAGTCATTTCAAACAGGTCATAAGTCTCATTTGATAACGTCTTATGTAGCGCAAGCTCGATCAACATTATCGAATTCACTTACCCGAAAGCGTGTTTCTTGTAGAAAGGGATGTTGGACAAAAGGGTATCATCAACATCAAAGATCCAAGCATCACTGCCATCACCTTCAAGGCTGCAACAACTAGTAAGATAAACCTTAACCTCCTCAATTGCCCTCTCAGAATCAGCATTGTATTGGGAAGATGTCATGTACTTTTTGATGTGGCTAATACATTCTTGAGGCACAACTTCAAAACCTCTAACATTGTTTAGCTCAACATTAACTCTCCAACTTTCACAATAGATTTTCAAGGTATCACCCACATCCAAATTGCTCTTTTTTGGCCTCAAAATGTTCCAATCTGCCCCAACAAATGGTGCCAAAAGGGTTGAGAGAAGAAGCCAAAATGGCACAAGATTTTCCATTGGAAAAATGGGAAGATTGGGATTGTGGGGAAGTTTTTTGGAGGGTTTTGTCAAGAGAAAAAGGAGATGGGGTTTGTGGGGTAAAGTGTAATGGCAATTTATGGGCAAATATAATTCAAGTGAGAAGGATGGGATATTGGCTGTGGGATTAATGAGAGCTAATTATAGCCATATGTACAAAAAGGCAATTGGGTGTGTTTGGACAACTGGATTTGGCCCCATTTCTATGCTTGATTGAAGGGTTGCTTGTGAAATAGTCATCAAAAGCTTGAAAATGAAGTCATAAAAAAAAAATTGGTGTAGATCATATATTTCCAAAATAGGTAATATGAGGGTGAAGATTCAAACTTCTTACTCTTAGGTCGATGGTGTACAATATCTTACACAAATGAGTTATGTTAAGTTTTTTTAGTTCAACAACATGTGGGTGTGGAGTGATTCGAACCTATAATCTTTTGATTGAGGATGCATACCTTAACCAGTTGAATTATGACCGGGTTGACAAGTTTACCTGCACTCCATCAATTTTGTAATATATGATTATATGTATATTATTTTTCTTATTCCTATGAGTTCGGTTTTTTCCGATTATTCTATGCTTTTAACTTTAGAAATTTAATCATTATAGTTTTTAAAATTAAAAATCCAAGTATTATAGGGGAACCAAAATACAATGACTAGAAATGCAATTCCTTGATCAAAGGGTAAGTAGGCCCTCAAACTAGACATTGTTATTGCAAGTGAGAACACAAAGTAGATAAGTTTTAATCTCTCGAAACGGTTAGTAGGACCCTCAAACTAGACATAGTTATTGCAAGTGAGAATACAAAATAGATTAAAAAAAAACTCTTAGAAATTTGAACCTCTAACGTATAGTACAATATCTTAACGAGTTAAACTATGTTGAGTTTGATACAAAATCGATAAGTTGTAATCTCTCTAAACCGAGTATAGAAGAATGAAAATGATAAAGATACAACAGAAGAAGATATTTTGTGTAAATATATATGGCAAAAAGGGCAAAAAGGTCCCCTGTTTCTCTAAACAAGACTTTGGTTTATGAGGACCTTAATGGGTTGCACATTAAATGTTGAAAATAATGTAAAAAAAAACAAAGCAATATTTTTCCACCATTCATTTGATACAATATAGATGCAAATTTAGGTGGCTTTTGTAATTATGCTAATGGGGAAGTTTGTTGGTAATATTGAAGTTCAAAACAAACAAGTAATCTGTGTACTTTTTGACTTGAGTAGAAAAAGTTCACTACAAGCTTTGAATGGAATCTTTCTTAGTCTATTTTGTGGTCCACCAAAAGGAATAAAGACAAAAGATGGTGGACACAAAAAAAAGGCCCAAGATTTACCCACTAATTTTAGCCTAATCTTTTGTTGAACAATTAAAACCATTGTCTCCTTGTAAAGTAAAACTATGGAGAACTTTAATTTACATTTGATAAAGAATTTTAGTTCTACTTTTTTTTATTTTAAATAAAATCTAGTTTATGATAATAATTTTATAAACAGCTCAAAACATGTTGACAAAAATATAGTTTTTTTTTTTTTACAACATGTGGAGAAAGGTTCAAACCATATTATGCTGGTTGAGTTACGTTCATGTTGACAAAGTGAGTGTTTAAACAAAAGTATTACTTATAGTTTATATATTATGTTGGTTGAGTTATGTTCATGTTGACATAGAGTGAGTGTGTTTAAACAAAAGTGAAAGACAAAATAAAGTAGATAGAGTATTACAAATCTGATATAACTTAGCTGACATAAAACATGTATCTCCGACCGAAAGAAGTAAAAACAAGAAAAACACGAGTTTCAAAGTCATATAATTAAAAAATACAATCGTTACTCAATTGGGTATAAGAAATTATATTTATTCAAAGTATTATTATTATATGAAAGTGATATTATTTGAATAACATGGTATGAATGTCGTGCCATTTACTAATGTAAAAGAAAATCTCATCAATGTCCTTTTGAGATATTGTGCATGTGAGCCACAAATTATGTTCTTAAAACAAAATAATAATAATAATAATAATTATAAAAATAAATAAAAACAAAAGAAGAAGAAGAAACAGTAAACCTGCAGGCAAATTAAATCATGAATTAGACAAAAAAAAAAAAAAATGCATATAATTTTTGCTATCCCACACTCAATAGAGACATCTTTATGCAATATTTAGTAGGAAAACATCATAGAAAAAGCTTAATTGCTGCATAAACTTGTAGCAAATAATTCAAAAGACAACATTCAAAGGCAGATTGAACAAAATTGGATGAAATTGACAAGAATTTCAAACACTTTACAAATCTAATTAAAGGAAGGAAGGCAGAGAAGTTGCTAAGTATATGCAAAAACCCCTATCTCAGAGTTAATTACATGAACAAAAAATTCCTCTCTATCTCCCAAACAAGCCTCTAAAAACAAAAACTAAAACAAACCCATTTAAAATTGTTCTTTTTTGGCAAGAACCCATCAAAGATCAATCATTATTTCACAGTTTACAAAAAATGGGTTTGAAAATGAAAAATGAACAGAAGAAAGAGAGGGAGGATTCAATGAAGCAAGCCATCATCAAAGTTAAGAGAGTAGCTTTGAAGATCATAACTGTAGTGAACAGTTCTGTTTTGGCATCTGAAGTTGTGCTTCCACTGAGATTTGAACTTCAAAATGAAGTGTCTGAAAGAAGATGAACAGCTAAAAGATGGCTTTTTGGAATCACCCACTTGAGAAATTGAAGACCCAGAATTTGCAATTCTGTTTCCAAGCCTTAAGATTTGACATTTCCACAAAGGAAACCCTAAGACTTTCATGGTTGAGAGCTTGAGAAATGAAGGGAAAAATGGAAGAAATTATGAAGAAAAGAGTGAGAAATGAAATGAAATGAAATGGGTCCCAAATTTGAAGGACAGAGTTTGAGATGAGGTAATGTCAGAATCATCAGTAACGCCAACCGCACTAAGGGGAGAAAAAAAGTTGGGGATATTTGTCGTTTTCTGGTTTCAGTTTCCCTCTGTTTCACTCTAGGAATTGGTTTTTTTTACTTTCCTGGAAATTGCAGTAAAAAGGAAGAAAAAAGAAAAAAACATGCTCCTTGTGAAAAATTTCTACCCACCTTTTTTTGTTAGGTAAATAAGGGCTAAGGGGGAGACCAACAAGAAAGTAGGGGCCATTTGCTTACTTGCCTAGGGCCTATTTGGCAACATCTCATTGGTTGTTTTTTGTTTTCTTTTTTAATAAAGAAAAAGATAAATACATTTGATAATAATAAATATTATTATTTTATTTTGAGTTTCACATAAGTGGTTCCAAACTATGATCTTTGTATATATATATATATATAGTTATAACTTATAACTTAAAATTAAATTTACATGAGGCTTTAAAGTGTTTGAACTTTTTTTTTTTTAGTACATTGAGAGTGGAGGGATTCGAACCACAAATCTCTTAATCGTCAACACATACATATATCAGCTGAATTATGCTTGCTTTGGCCATATGTTCGAACTTTTGTAATATCGTCATTTTTTTTCCAATTAAAATTGATTTTCTTAAGCTTAGATTTGTCCAAACAAAAACATAAAACAAAAATAAAAGTTTCATAATTATTTCACTGTTTTCTAGAATTTTAAATTAAAATATATTTTTTTTATATAGAATTAATTTTTAAATTAAATATTGGGACTTTTAACTATTTATTCTATTTTATCAAAAAAAAAAAAAAAAAAAAAAAAAAAACTATTTATTCTACATTTTATAAGTAAAAAATTATTAAAAAAAAAAAGTACTAAAAAAAGAATGATAAAATAATATTTTTGTTTATATTTGAAAAAAAAAAACAGAAACTTTGATTTTTTTTTTTTTTTTATTTCTACACAACTTGAGAAATATTTATAAATGAGAAATATGAATAGTTACTAAAATAGTAAAATAATCAGAGAAAACGAGAAACAAAATTGTTACCCAACATGTTAAATAAAGTTAGAATAGCTAACCAACCATAGCATGAAATATGTACTCTTTGATTAAAAAAAAAATAATAAAATAAAAAATAAATTTAAAGTTTAAATCTCTCACCCCACATCTGGTATATATATATATAATTGTCTCTCCTACCATTATTTTTTTTTTACCGTGCAGAGGAAAGTTTAAGAAAAATAATAATAAAAAAAAAATATGGAGAAACAACATTCCTTTTTTGGAGTTTTTTTTTTTTTCATAAATTACAGGTAAAGTAAAGTGTCCAGAAAGATGATAAATTACAGGTAAAGTAAAGTGTCCAGAAAGATGAAAAAAAGATAACCTGATCATGACGATCAGATTGAAATGAAGAGCGGTTCAGCTCCTCTAGATTCTTTCAGAAAAAATATCTACTACATAAACTACTCGAGACACATTTCTCTTTGATTTTCAAGTTCATTGGGTAATGTTTAAGAATTACTTGGAAAAAGAAGAACAATTCTTTATTGTACTACATTTACTACAAGGAAGTTTAGAATATGAAGAGCAAGAGCTAAATTTAAATTAGACGTGATAACCCCACCAAAAGTAAAAGTAGAGATAAAAGAAACTACATTAAACAACAAAACAAAATAATAGTACAACCCAAAAACATGAGAGAATCAATCCTAACATAAACTATTTGGTGTCAAGTATAAATCAATTGACATAAAACATATGTTCTCAACCAAAAAGTCGGAAGTTGGAGTCTCCCACACTAGTACTTATTCTTGAACTAAAAAATTAAATAAAAATAATAACTCATATGGAATTGCTATATAAATATAATAATTAAGGTAATCTATTACCGACCTAATATGATATATTACAATCGGCATAATGTATGTGAACTATAAGTAAGAGGTCTCAAGTTCGAATCCTCAAAAAACATGATATATTATAACTGAGAATAGTATCAACATAGCATAACAAGACCAAAAAAAAAAAAAAAAATAGAATCACTTTTAGGGTTAAGTAAAACCTATTGAATTGAATGGTTTAAGATAATTAATATTATTAAATGATAATTTTTCAAAAATAAATTAATTAAAAAACTCCTACAGCAATTTTTCAGTCCAGTAATAAGGGGGGATTGAAACACCCATATTTAGATCACTTACTATTATAAACCACCAAAGTCAATAAAGTAACAACATTCATTAGACTAATCTCGAACAGACACTACAACATTTGACTGCCCAAAAAACTAGAAAATTAATTTCTAGGTAAGGTCTGACCGCACCAAGAATTGAACCCATTTTCCCTCAGAGAGCATTAACAATCCCAAGGTCTTTCACGACCACTAGGTCAACCCATGGAAAATTTACTATTCACAAACTATTTTAACTATCTCCAAAATTAATATGAAAAAGTAAATATGAAAACTTCTATATAAAAAAAAGAAAAAAATTGAAACGAATGACAAAATGGAAAAGTATTTTTTTTTCATAATTTACCCTATTTTAAAAGCTCTCTAATGAGATGGAGCAAAAATGCTATTGGGTGGCAAAATGTCTTAGTTTGCATAGAAAGAAATCTAATTTCATAAGGATACACATATGCAGGAAGAATCATGAATCAATCAATAAGAGCTGTATACAGCATCCGAACAAACCATACAACAGATACTCTTCTAGTTTCGTTTTCCTCTTCCTAGTTATAAATTGTAATAGTGATACATGAATGAGATTTTTTTTCTGTTCAAAATTCAGGTACCTCATTAGTTTCGAAGAGAACCAACCCTAACCCCCTCGCTGCAAAGTCGAGAAATGAAAAGGCTTCCTCCCGATCATTTTCTTCTCTGCCCTGCAGACACTCTGATAGGGAGGAGATCGGACGGGTACAACAAATCAAATCATACGCACAGATTAACTTCATATATAGGGATAAACATATTGAATATCAACTAAAACTCGTAAAGATAATTTTTTCTCAAGATAAAATAAGTTAATCCCAGATGACGAAATTGTATCTTAAAATCCTAGTCTATAGAAAGATAAAAACAAAATCAAGTCACTTGATTTGATATTTCAAACAATAGCATTAGCAGCACTTGCAATTCTGGGCCAAAGATCAGCACATTCCTTTCCAATGGGGCCTGTTATAGCAGAACCTGCAATACCCAAGGAAATATCTATTCAAGTTCATGAAAGCAAAATAAACAGACAGTATAAATGCCGAAACACCTCAAAAGTATAGATGTCAAGAATCAAGACGGTACAATATCAGTACCCCAAAACTACATTTCTAGCTAAGTATGCAACTGGCTTTTTAATTTTTTTGGTCTCAGCATAGTACGGTTAAATACTCGGATACTTCCGATGCAGTAATCCAGGGATACACATAAAAAAAAAATGGTTAGAAACCAAAATTTCATTGAGAATAATGAAAAAATAAAACTATCAGTACAATAAAAAGATTTGAACCTAGAACACCCACAAAACATAGACATCCCAATTGTGATAGACACATTTCTTCATCGATATAAAACGTCAAAACATCAATAAAAAGGTGTGTATTGTATATATATCCAGGGCGTGATGATTTCACTTCTATTGTAAGGAATTATGAAGATTAGCATGTTACATATCATTTGGTTAGACCACATATGGACCTGATACATTAAAGAAGGAGATCATACCTTTCATCTCTCCTTTAGGGTTCACGATGACACCAGCATTATCTGCAGAGCGAGAAATCTCTTATTTAACAACTGTATAGTTCAATTTTATATGGGTGAAGCCATGAAGTACAAGATACTTACCCAGTCTAACAATCAAAGAAAATAGTTTAACCCCATTACGTGACAACAATACTATCCTAACCACATAACTTGACAGCCATTCTTAACACAACAACATTACTACTAGATCACACATTTAACCTTTAACCCAAAGATAACAATGGCGGTGCATTTCTGCATAACCTTTCCCATAGAATTAAAATAGAAAGCACCAAAAGTGCTCCCCAACAACAACATTCACAAACCATTGACAAACATGAGCTCGTCCATAACCATAGTCACTTCTATACAATTAAACAAGCAGCATGAAAAAAACTAACAGAGTTCTACGTTTTGCTTGCATTAAATTTCATCCACAACACATTAAACGCAGAAATCATACACAAAACTAAAATAAGATCAATCCAACCAGCAAAAAATAACCCGCCGATGCAACATCTAATAATAACAATCCAACTAATCAATGTTAATTAGAACAATAAGCCTACACAAACTAACCTAATAGCAAGAAGATAGCATTGATAAAAACAAAAGTTAAAAAAATGTCCGGAAAACAAAAGAATACCTTCGAAATACATAAAGACACCGTCCTTTCGGCGCCATGGCTTGCGCTGCCTAACAATGACAGCAGGTAGCACTTTCTTCCTCAGGTCAGGCTTCCCCTTCTTGACCGTCGCCATGACCATGTCACCAACACAAGCTGATGGCAAACGATTCAGGCGGCCCTTGATCCCTTTCACCGAAATGATATAGAGATTCTTAGCTCCGGTGTTGTCGGCACAGTTCACTGTCGCCGCCACAGGAAGACCTAGTGACATCCTGAATTTGTTCCCGGCGGAACCTCCCCTACCTAAATCGATACACAACCAGAACAAATCGCAAATCTAAGAGTAGCAAAACAGTAGCAAACAAATGATTGAACCAACTACTGGATTTACAGTTGCATATAGGGAGAATGACGAGAAGAAACGAATGGAGATAAAACGATCAAACCATACCTCGCTTCGACATTGTTGACGGACTCTCCTCCGGCTGCCCTCTCTCTCTCTGTCCTCCGACGAGAAAATGAATGCAGGTTCTTAATATATGAAAGACGACGGCACAGAGTCTGCTTTTTCTGGGGTTAGGGTTTTAGTTACTCTGTTTGGATGCAGTTCTTTCCTATCCTTTCTGTGTTTTGCCAAGCCACAACGAGCGTTTCACATGATACGTATACGACGTCGTTTCATATGTAATAAAAGATCACCTTTTTACTTTTTTTTAACAATAAAAGATTATCTACGATACTATCATTATTCATCCTAAAATTTCAATTTTCGGTTCATGTTTTCCAAATTCACCAATTATCAAGTTTTACAACAATTATTTAAATAATAACATCAACCTATCATACTATTATAATTTATAACCTATCGAAAGTATTATAATCATCAAATATCCTCTGAAAAATTTGTTTAATATTATTTTCGTTTTATCTCCCTCAGCGTCCCAAATAATCCTTAAAGAATTTGTGTTATTAGTGTTTTCATTTTTTATTTTCATGTCGTCATTTCATTTTGTTCTCCTCCTTTAACTAATCTGTATCAACATTCTTTTAACTAATTTGTATCAAAAATTGATTTAACACATATATTTCAAATGTCAATTGTAATTAAATTGCTCACGGTCTCGTCACAGTCTCGCTTGTCATGCTTAAAGAGTACACACCTCGAAGATTGAGATGAAAGAAAGTCATAAGTGGCGCATGTGGGGGAAGGGAGAGTATTCCTTCATACTAACGACTCATCTTCCAACGTGGGATTCATGATTCTCCTAGTCATTTCCAACATAACTCACCGATTATTTTAATTCATTCAACACTCCAAATAGTCACTAAAGAACTTGTTTAGTAGTGTTTTCATTTTAATTCGCTCCAAACAGCCCCTCCAAATAGTCACTAAAGAACTTGTTTAGTAGTGTTTTCATTTTAATTCGCTCCAAACCGCCCCTAAAGAACTTGTTTAGTAGTGTTTTCATTTTAACTCACCTGACGTCTCAAATAATCCCTAAAAAACTTCTTAGTGATTTTTCATTTTTTATTGATGTAAATTGTAATTCGGTTGCTCACAACCTCCCTTATCATGCTTGAATAACACACACCTCGAGAGTTTGTCGAGACCGCCATCTCACACTATAATCAACCCTATTTTTATTTGGTGCTTAAACGTATGAATTATCATTCTCATATTTTGAACCACAAAAATCAAACTATCTAAAATTATGATCAAAATTATTTTATTCTAGTCCATCAATTGCGTGAGGAGAGAATTTAAACAATTTATAAGAAATGTTACTAATACCTTTAATATTATACTATACTCGCATCCGCTATTATTGAAAGTGTATTAACATGCTAATGTGTAAAACTAAAACAATACTCGTACTTAAAATAATATTTTGAAAGGATTCAAATTCTCGTACACGTATTTATTGTATTAAATAAAACTTTGTCACACTAAGTAATTTTTACATCATATCAAACTTTAAAATAAACTCAAATTGTGGGTTGATACTTGATCGGAGGATAGCTTAGTGGCACAGTCTGGTACGGAAAAAACATGAAGCCAGAAACATCCGTACACCCCAAACCCGCATCAAAACGATGAACAATCTTAATTTCCCCACTTCCAACATCACAACAAACCACAACCTCCGTCGTGTTCAAGTAAATCCTCTCCGAATCCCACGCCTGAAACCCCACAATCCCAACAGATCTCCCACCAGCCACCGCCACCGCCACCGCCGCCGTCGCCGTAGAAGTTGCACGCAAGGTGTTTGCGATATTGCCAACAAGAGTTTCAACGCTCAATCTACACTTCAAGTCCCACAAAGACAAACGCCTCTCCCGAAGAATCCAAATCTCAACAACCACCCCGTCGGTGGACGCCATCACCACCTCACCGCCGGCGACGGCGAGGCACCGAGAAACCACATTCCGGCGATACACTGTTTCCTGAACCGGAAATTCCACTATCGAAAACTCCTTGTTCAACAAATCGAAAGCGTAAATCATCCGCCGAGACTCCAACCAGTAAAAAACCCCGTACAGAACAACCGCAGAGGGCCCTTCAAACGGCAAAAAAAACGAATCAATCGGCAATTTGAAGGCCACGCGCCGCCATTCCCATGTTTCAGAGGAAAAAACTTCCATCGGTTCGAACCCTGAATTCCCAAATTGAAGAATGGTGAATGAACGAGAATCGTGGGAATGAAACCCGATTTTGACGTCGGTGAAGAGATTCAATGGTCTGGGGATTAAAATTAAGCGATTGGAAGTGGGATTCCAGAGGGAGTAATGAACAATGGGGTTTTGATTGGATTTGCGGCAGAGAAGAAGGCCGTTGCTGGAGGCAAGAAGGAGAAGATTGGGAAAATGGGTGTTTGGAATATTGGGGAAGAAGTGAATTGGGACGCCATTTTTGAGGATGTGGGAGCTTTGAAAGAAGAAACCGTAGTTCAGAGGAGAGGAAATGGTGGAGTGAGGAAGAAGAAGAAGAGATCTGGAAGAAATATGGGATTTCCAGAGCTTAGAGATGCATTTTGCTCTAGCGATTGATCTTAGAGATAAGTGTTTTAGAATTTCGTCTATCATATCCTCTGGTAAATAGTTCTTCTTCTTCTCCTTCTCTGCCATGGATACTTCCTGATAAAGAAGAAGCAAATCTTTTTTTTTTTAAAATAACAATAGTAATAATAAATCAAATATTAAAGTTTTGAGAAAAAGTAATAACTTTTTTTTATCTTATGCATTAATTAGGCTTCAGACTTAATTTTTCATTCAAAATAATGAGGTTTGGGGGATTTTTACTACTTTTTATTTGAATCAGTGGTAGTTGAACAAAAGTGGTTTAGGTTCAATCTTATAAATTTGTAAAATTTGATCAACCTTTTTCTCCTACTGAAAAATTAAATGATTTTTCAAAAACATCATATCTATATATGAATAAAATATTGCTAAAGTATAAAAATGATAATGCAATTTAATCTAAAATATATACTTTTAAAATTTTATTTTAAAATGAAATTAAAAAAAAATAATGATTTTTCGAAAATTTTATAACTATATATGGGTAAATTATTGCTAAAGTATAAAAATAGGAAAATGATAGCAAATGTCAATTTAAAGTAAAATAATTAAAAAAAATTGCGGATACGACAATTTCTATGTTTGATAGTATAGTTTATGGCTTATAGAAGTAGTAATCTAATCTATCAGCTCAATTTTTTTATAAAATTTTGTCTAAATATATCAATTTTTTATAAAATTTTGTCAGTGTATCAGTGATAGAAGTCTATCCGATATCAATGATAACTACTGATTTTTGTCATATTTGCAAAATGTTTTAAATTTTACTAAATTTGTAATTATTTTGAGTCTGATGGTTGTTTGTGCAACCATCCTATAAAAATATCATGTAATTTAATCTAAAATATATTCACTATAAAAATATCATGTAATTTAATCTAAAATATATTCACTTAAATTTTTACTTTAAAACGAAATCCAATATACAAAATTACTTTAGAAAGTTTCCAAAATCTCTAAACTTTCAATAAGAAAAATAATTGTGTACCTGAATGGTACATTAAATTCTAATACGTCTCTTCACACTACCTAACTTTTATTGGTTTATTTTTTACTTTTTAAAAATACTTTGAGAAACTTTTTTTAATTGAAAAAAAATAAAAAAATATAAAATCTCAATTAACAAGCAAAGTTTCGAAAACCAAAAACTAGAACCTAAACAAGAAAAAAAAACATAACAAACAATTAAACCCTAACGCTAAGGAGAGCAACGACAAACTACACAAAGTATATTTAGATTAATTGAAAAATAATAATAATAATAATAGTTCAATTGAACATACGGAATATTAAAAAAATAAAAAATAAATAAATAAATAAAAAAGGCAGTATTTATTTATACGAAGAAATTGTTCTTACTCTGGTAGCGGGTGAGACGACGGCAAGTCTGACTGGCATCTGAAATTCCGGCGATAAATAAAGTTTGAGGTGGCGGAGGCGCCGCCGATAATTGCCTGAAGCTTCGTCGGTGAATACTGATTTAAAGACAGTGTTCTTTATTCGCAATCGCCAAAAGAGGAAATTCCTTTATATATAGGGAGAGGGTAATTAATTCATAATCCGTATCTATATGTATATATTATTTTTTTTTTCCCGTTTCTTTTGTTCTCGATTTTAATGAAAAATATTAATCGTTTTTTTTAATAAACTAATTATTGAAAAAGTTCATACTTTTACCTTCTCAACTTCTATTTGAAAAATTGGTAGGTAGGATTTTTTATTTTTTATTTTTAAAATACAAAAAATCTAGTTTTTTTTTTTTTTTTTTTTTTTTTTTTTTTTTTTTTTTTTTGAATTTTGAATTTTGAGTCTCTTTCATTAGTTGGTCTTCACTTGTGCATTAATTTAGCTTAAGACTAAAAAAAAAAAATGAATGGTTTTTCTAAAATATCATATCTATATATGGATAAAATATTGCTAAAGTATAAAAAGATAATGTAATCTAATAAAAAATATATACACTTCAATTTTTTTTTGGTTTCTTTTATTCTCTATCTTATTGAAAAATATTAATTATTTCTTTGGATCCAAAGTATTAGCAAATATAGTAAAAAATTAAAAGAATTGCATATATAGCAAAATAAGAAGACTTACCCATTTAAATTACCAAAAAGCCCATACATTAAATCCAATTAGAAAAACCAACAGACGACAACTCATTTCTTCACCTAAACTTCGTCTGTTCCTCTTCTCCAACTTCTCCAGCCACTCTTCTCCTTCTCCAACCCAGAATTCTATCGCTGATAGATTCTATCACTGATAGATTTTATCGCTGATAGAGTACTATCAGTGATAAATTCTATCAGCGATAGAATCTTACTAGTGATAGAATACTATCAATAATAGAATGCTATAAATAATTTTTCTTTTCGTAAACTTCAGAATAAAAATTGCATTACTTGATAAAAACGGAAGAGTACTATTAGTGATAGAATATTATCGTTGATAGAATGTTATCAGTGATAGAATACTATCGCTGATAGAAAGCTAACAATGATAGTTTATTGATATTATCAGTGATAGAATGCTATAAATAATTTTTCTTTTCGTAAGCTTCAGAATAAAAATGGCATTACTTTGTAAAAACGGAAGAGTACTATCAACTATAGAATACTATCGCTGATATAGTGCTATTAGTGATAACTTATTGATATTATCTGTAATAAAATGCTATATATATTTTTACTTTCAATCATTCTTTTTAGCTCCATTTAAAATCGGAAGAGTACTATCAGTGATAGTATTCTATCAGCGAGAGTACTATTTCTATCAGTGATAGTATTCTATCAACGATAATACTTTTTTTTATTTGTGATAGTATCACTAACAAGAAACGTAAAAGTATTATCGAATTTACGTTTCTTGTTAGTGATACTATCAGAAGGAAGAATGAACTCAAATGGAATGTTGTGTGAAGAAGGAAAAAGAGTGAATAAGATAAAAACTTCCCTTACAAATTAAAGAAATAGGTTATATAAGGTATATTATAAGAGGGGTAAAAACGTAAAATACATAAAGTCATAAATAATTTTTTTTTAAAAAAAAAAAAAAAAAAGAATCCTGGTGCTCGATCCTGGCCGGGATGCACCGAGAAGGGTTAATGTTGATAATGGCAAAAACAGGGTTAATGTTAATAGATTTTTTGCCATAGGCTATTTGTGATAATAACCCAAAATAAAACAAGTAACGGCAACGACGTCGTTTATGGCCATAAAGTAGAGGGAAGACATCCAAATTTCTCGCGGGCAGATATTCGCAACTCAGAAATTGGATAAATGCTGACCGGCTCCGGCTCCATCTTTCCCGCCACAAACTTCCCTGCTCCGCCGCGCAATCCCCCGGCGGCGACTTCAACAACGAAGCCGACCAGATGCCACGTCTTCCCTAGAATGTCCCTGAACCAAAGCCCAAAATCGCCTTCTTCTTCTTCTCTCTTGGCTTCAGTAACCAATCTCTTATGGGGCCCATCTCTCCCGCCGGGGCTCCTCGTAGCCACCGTCCGCACCGTCTGGGAGACCACGTGGCAGCTCATGATGGGCCAGCTCGCTCCCTCCGATAGCTCCGGCGGCTACTCAAGACCCTCTTCCCAATTTCGCGCCACCAAAAATTCGGGCCAAATCTCAACCAATCTCCATCTCTACGTCGGCCTTCCATGTCCATGGGCTCACCGGACGTTGATCGTTCGAGCCCTAAAAGGCCTCGAAAACGCCGTTCCGGTCTCCGTTGCCGGTCCCGGATCCGACGGTTCGTGGGAATTCCGGGAGAATCCGACGGCTGGAAGTGAAACCCTAATCCCGGGATTGGATAGGGCAAATGGGTGCAGAACTTTGAAGGAAGTTTACAGACTGAGACGAGGAGGTTTTAATGGAAGATCCACTGTTCCGATGCTATGGGATGTGGAGAAGAAGGAGGTGATTTGTAATGAAAGTTATGATATAATCGAATTGTTCAATTCGGGTTTCAATGGGTTGGCTGAGAATCCGGATTTGGATCTGTCGCCGCCATTGTTGAAGGGAAAGATTGAAGAATGGAACAGAATTATATATCCTAATGTCAACAATGGAGTTTATAGGTAAAGATTCATATGCTCTGTAATCTTAACAGATGAGTTTCTCTTTTGATCTTTTGATGTTATAACTCAACAATTGCTGTGTGGGTAGTCGACCTCATATTGTAAGGTAAGTATGAGAAGTAGTACATGTCAATTATCCGACTTATGCTCACTTTTGACGTAGATAGTTTTGTTTGTTTTGTTATCTACCTTCTTACCGTGTTTTGTTTTTGTAATTTGATTAAGAATTCAAATGTTTCTTTAAGAAATAACGACGGCATAAATTTAGAAAACGAATAATGAAATGTAACTTGTGTAGTTGTTATGTAAGGTCTGTTAAGGATCAGTTGAAATTAGGATAGAACTGAATGTATCAATAGGTGGTTTCTCTGATTGGTCGGCAAATTTGATTTGAGTTCATGATTTTGTTCTTAAATTCAATGTTCCTTTTCCTAGAACACAATTCTTGAAAGTGCAATTATACTTACATAGGTTCTTTACTTTTTGCTTTCACTTCCTTGCTAAAATTTCACTATCAATCATCATTCCTCGTACTAGTTTCTTTTTGTTTTTAACGAGTATGGTTGTTCTGGATGTGTATGTTTGTTCTATAACGTTGCACCATTTGCAGATGTGGGTTTGCTCAGAGTCAAGAAGCATATGACAAAGCTGTCAAAGAGCTATTTTCAACTCTCGACGTGTTAGACGACCATTTGGGGCGTTCACGATACTTGTGTGGTGAAAATTTGACTCTGGCAGATGTTTGCTTGTTTACAACCTTGATTCGGTTTGATCTTGTGTATAATGTTCTGTTTAAATGCACAAAGAAGAAGCTGCTTGAGTATGCAAATCTTCATGGATATATGAAAGACATTTATCAGGTAATCTCTTCTTTAAACCCTGCAAATGCTTTTTCATTGGACTAACTACTGATGTGTTGTGGTCAAACACTCACCCACGATGGAAGAGTGTTGTATAGATTAAACGTACACCTTCAATTTTGTAATAATTTAGTCCCTAAACTTTCGTACGTAACAATTTAGTCCATATACTTTGAATATTTTTAACAATTTAATCCCTACCGTCAAAATTTTATCTCATTAAATCTTAACAATATTTTTCACAACAGGGACTAAATCATTACAAATTTTGAAGTACATTGATTAAATTGTTACAAAATTGATATTACAGGTACTAAATCGTTTCAAACTAAAGTTAAGGGACTAAATTGTTACTTCTATGGAACTTTAGGGACTAAAAGTGTTTTTTAACCAACGATTATACACGTAGTTTTACCGTCTAGGTTTTTGGAATCAATGGTAGTTTAGCATTAAGAGTAGGTGGTAGTCCATCAAAGACTGTCTCATGTGAAATAAGGACCTGAGTTGAGAAAGAGATCTTGTGTGCATTTTTCTTAACCTTTACCATTTTTCTATTTGCTACATTCAACCTCTCCTAAAAGTTCTTGGCTTTGATCCCACTTATATCTACATTCAACTTCTCCTAAAAGTTCTTAGCTTTGATCCCACTTATAAAAAATCCTAATTCTCAGTTCTTTGGCTCTCTATTTCCATTTCTACCGACTTCGTCAAGTTCAGCAATATCGGGCACACTTATATCTATTTATAAAGTTCTTAACTTCTACGACCCTACTTGAGCCGGATCTGTTTTATAAGTTGTACAACTATGTCCTTGAGTTCTATAAGGTTATTAACTTTGATAATCGCTAATCAGTGTACTTTTAACCTGTCATCAGATTCCAAAGGTTGCAGAAACTTGCAACTTCACTGCAATAATGGATGGCTATTACAAAACATTGTTTCCACTAAATCCAGGGAATATTCGACCAACCATGCCTAATAGTTGCTTTCATGAATCCCTCTCAGTAGCTTCCAGAAGGGAGTCACTGCCATTCTTAGACAGAAGCAAATAGGTTTCTGTTTGACAAAGGTAATTCCAATTTCCACCAAAACATTTTATTGATTGGATGATTCTTATTTCCCAGCTAAATATAGATTTAATCTTGAACATCTATAATGGGATTGTTAATGTTGTGTGTATCTGTAAAAAAGAAATCAAATGTTTTTTTTTTATAGGAAACCAAAACCAAAACATTTATGAAATAGATAACAAAAGAAAGTTTTATATATGAATAACTACAAAAAAAAAAAAAAAAAAAAAATATACCTCTAATGTGACAAGAGGGTCGATAAACTATGGTTACAAAAAGGAGGAGATGAGAAAAACAAGTAAAAAGATGTAGACTATATTAAAGTATGGATGTTTGTTGCTTATCTGATCAAATATGGGCATTTCTTTCTGGTCATAAATTCCAATAAAAAGCAGTGATATAGTTTTGCACCAAAGCATCTTTTTCTCCTTCTTGGATGGCCAAAAAAATCAAATGTATTCAAGGGGCTTTTATAGAATGTATCTATTAGTGGAAACAATGTTTTGTAAGAAAGCACAAATAATAAAGAAAATTGAATTTTATATATTGAGAAAAAACAATACAAAAATTCTTATAAAAAAAGAGAAACAAATACAAAAATAATTAGATTGAGATGCACAAGCCTTTTTGGTGATATGACTTTCTAATTCTATAAATAAATGTTCTCTAAGAATACACCCAAGCTTGAATTCTTTATTTGAGGTTGAACTTGAAGTTCCACAACAAAGAACATCCCAACTTTTGCCAAACAAAGAATACTTTTGAATCGAGTTGTGTTAAAAGAGTGGTAAGGGAGAAGTATTCATATGATTTTAGGACTCCATGAAGTTAAACTCATAATGAATTAAAAATTACTGCCTAACATGGATGTAACTCAACTAACATAAAGTACGAACTAATGATCAAAAAGTTAGAGGTTCGATTCCCCTACCCGTATTAATTAAATACCTTTGTAAAAAAATATAAAAAATATTCGGAACTTAACTTCCAAAATTAATAAAAGTACAAATAAATCTGCTCCATATTTAATGAAGGAACTAACAGATTTAATAACTACAAAAATCCCTCTTTCTTTTAATATTAAAAGGAACATGCGACAACATTCAACTAAAGAAAAAACTATAAGAAATGGAAACTTCCAATGGGGTTTTGAGAAAGAAAAAAAATGTAGATGTCACCTTTTATGCATTGGAAGTGATCTGCCTTCCAGCTTGCAATGCTGAATTTCAGAACTCTATATTGTTAATCCGAGCATAGTTCTAGATACCAATTACCATTCCAAAGGTGGATGGTTCAATACCTTGTTGAACTCAAAAAGAAGAAAAAAAATGTTCACCTCCAATTGTAGTCTAGGACATCATGAATTTAATGAAAAAAATGTTCATGTTCACCTCCAAATTGGAGCAACAAACTTGCATAAATTGTAGTCTAGGACATCATGAATTTAATGGTAGGAGTAGAACAATGAGAAAGAAAGGTGAAGTTTGTATCTTTGGAGCATTAAATCTCTTTTCATTATTTCAATGAAAAGCTTCATTTCTTAGTTAAAAAAAAAAAAATTGTGAATGAAAATTTTCCAAATTACCAGAGTTTTATCATATCTCACTATTAAACTCAGCACTGCCAGCTCGAAGTGATCTCCCTTAAGCTTGCAGTGCTGAATTTCAAAACTTACATTGCTAATAATGTTCACTTTCACCTCCAAATTGAAGCAACAAACTTGGCGTAAATTGTATGTCCTAAACAAAAAAAAAATAGAAAGAATTGGGCATGAAAAATTTCCACATTACCTGAGTTTTTTCCCATCCTCACTATTAATGGCTATTCTCAGAGTCCTCATCTGTAGCGTTTGGAGATTGGATATGAGTTATCTGATCAATGACAGCATTCATGTGACTACGCATTGCTTCAATTGCTTGATCAACTTCCATATTTTTGAGCTCCTGGCGTACGCATATGGTCACAAGGGATGCCTCGGACTGTAGACCTCCCGGTCCGGCAGGCATTATGGCAAAACCAGAAGGTCTCAGAAACACACTATGCTTACAAAACCTCGGTATCAGAGAGATCTGAACATCCGCTTCTGTCATTCGTGATGATAGGATGAAGGAGCAATATTCATTCACCAAAGTCTCTTGTAGGAAATATTCAAAGCCCTGTCACGATAAACGAACATAAACATTGAAGTACAGAAGTTTTGGGCAAGAATCAGGTAAAGAAAGTTTATGTAAAGAGAAGAAGCACCTCAAAAGCCTCTTCATCTTCTACGTCTATTTTCCAACGTAAACTAGTACAATTACATTCATCTGCTGTAAAAAAGGCAACCGCCATCTTCAGCTGTGCCAGTGATTTTATGCTCGACCACTGTAATGTGGTCATGTAAGTACGCACTTTTCCAAATAGTACGAAAGAGAGATAATTAAGTAAAAATATATAATGTTGAAGGGCATGTTTGAGAGTGATTTTGACATTGTTAAAGTCACTTTTCATGTCCAAAATCACTCTCGAATCTGCAATAAATCATTCAAAACTATTTGAATGTTCGATTCTACACTTTTAAACACGATTTACATATATGATTAAATGCATGTTTGAGAGTAATTTTGAACATGACAAAAATTATTTTAATAATTTCAAAATCACTCTCAAACATACCTTAAAACTTGTCACCTTATAAGGAGCGTACCTGAAATTTCACATTATTTACGTCTAGAAATGTCAAGAGTCTGATGGGGGTTTCTGGAATATATATGGTACTTGAGGCAATATAATCATTGTGATAGCCAATGCAAGTTGCTTTCGTGTCTCTCAAAATCCTTATTTTATCATCAGAAAACAAATCCCATGTTCTTTCCCTTGGGAAGGGATTAACCGTCTCTAAGTAGACTCTCTTCAGGTTCTCCGCAATTGTCAAGAGATTAGGTACTTCTGTTGTTCCATTAATCAAATGTTATGATTATGATTATGATATATTCAAATAGCATGAGAATTTAAGGCTGTTCATGATCAGTAATCATATTTTTTTTTCCTCAAAACTAAATTTGGAAAATAAGAGCCATACACCATACCGTCGGTTTCATTGTACATATCTGAAGTCACTAGCTTGCTACGTCTACGTCTCAAAGTTTGTGATAACATGCTAATCCAGTGCTTTGCAGTTAAATGAAAGGTTGAAGTCAATTTTGAGCACATATTTTCGGGGATATCAATCTCCCGAACCTCTGCATTTTCTACCCATATAACCTGTAAAACAAAAAACAAAAATCAGAAAACAAAAAATCAAGCAGAATAACTAAGGTTATGGATAAACCTTTCGTTTTTTGTTTTTTGTTTTTTAAATTTAAGTTTATAAACACTATTTTAACTTATGAATTGATTTGTTTATTTTTATTTACTTAGTTCTTACAAATGTTTTTAAAATCAAACTCAAAGTTTTGAGAACTAAAAAAAACTAAAAAAAATAGTTTTTGTTTTTAGAATTTGGTGAAGAGTTCAAATGTTCCCTAAAGAAATATGAAAACCTTGTTAATTTGTAAAGGCGGTGTGATAAAATAAGCACAATTTTAAAAAACTAAATGATTATCAAATGAGCCTAAATTTGGAGTTTTCCGGGTTAAAATGGTTAAAATAGTATGGCTCATTACATCCGTTTTGGAAAAAGTGTGATATATTTCCATGTAGATGCATGCATATATGTCTAAACAACCATAAAAGTTATGCGATAATAATACTCCAAAGCAATTACTCATAGATGATGGTTTTCTGTAAACAAACCTCAGACATAAGACCGGACTGTCGAATTATCACTCCCGACGGCCTCCGCTTGTATTCAATTCTCTTCGTAGGATCAGAGGTTGTATCCTCGAAATAGTCAGTTGACACATCGAAAATTGCGCAGACACTTGGCAGGATCGTTTTCTTAAATCTCAAAAAGCGAGTGCTCCATCTTGGCAGGAATTCAGCTGGCATTCTAAACTGGGTATTGAGCTATCATCATATGATAAATGTTAATATTGTTTTTTTTCTGGAGTTCAAAAAGAGAAAAAAGTGATTGAGGAGGTTGGTTACCAATATAACTTCCATAGAATCATCCTCTGACCAGAATTTTTGCAAAGGAGTGAGAACATCTTCACCTGATCCATAACAAATGATGGTGGAAAACATCGAAGTCCATCGCTCCTATAAATAGTGTGGACACAAGAGTTTAACATGTTAAGAATATATATACAAGATTAAATCTACTATAATCTTATCAACTTAAATTTAAGTCTAAACATGATATAAGAGCGTTTAACGACATGTCGGAGCTCAACTGGCACAAAACATGTACCAAAGAAGTCCGAGGTTCGAATTCTCCGGAGGGATTTGAATCCCAAACTTCTTGATCGAGGGTGTATCCCTTCACCAACTCTACTCTGGGGTTGACTCTTAACTTTGAGGATTTCTTATCATTTTCTCCCCATTTCATATAATAGTTCACATTTGTTCATGTGCTAATTTCCAAGCCCACAAGAGGGTGGAGGGATAAAAGTATTATAAACGATTAAATATATCACAACCACTCACTTCTGAATTAAACAAAAGAAACAAATGGATCATATATGGTATGAAAGAAAGTAGGGCAGCTGAGAATATAGAAATTTTCAATGCCAGATTATAAGGATATCTCACCGCATCCATCATTATCGAGATCAGCAAACGTGAAGAAATAGGAAGAACTGCACTTTCGACGGAACATTCAACTTTAAATCCATGAGGTGGTGGAGCGTGGAACATCTCTTGTAAATCCTCTATTGAACCTACGGCGGGAGAATTGAGAACCCAATCGTTTGCTTTGATAGCCAATGTCATGAATTCCTTGTAAGCGGCTTTCATGATATTATTTACCTTTTGCACCTCTAGGTAGTTAAGTTCATCATTGTAAAGAATGTCTGTCGAACACTGCAATGTCAATCCAGTTAATTGATTCTACCACACACTAAGGATCAAACATTAAAATGAACTATTTCAAAATCACTCCCAACAAGCAAAAGTCTAAAATAGCAAATAACAATTGCTTGTTAGTAGAAGTAGAACCTACATTAGAGCTATTAGGTGAAACCTCAGAGTCCATATCAGCAGGTTCTTCCTGATTAGGTTTCGGTTCCATAGATGGTTTGTGAATTTGCTCAGTCTTGGGTAACTCAGTTTCTTTCTCAAGTGAGCTCTGATTTTCGAAAAGATCCTCCAGCCTAAGGGTTGTCTGAATTGAAAAGAAAAATATTATAGCATCAACTAAAGTGACATAGTTTCTTCACATAATTTGGATCAAAACCAAGTGATAAAACTCGTAAGTAATTGGACAACATATTTCCTAATGGTTCATTAAATAGAAATTCAGTGAAGGCTCCAGCAAAGAATTATTGGAATCTTGAGTCATTCTCAAATTTCCTAATAGTTCTTCGATTTCTTCATTGCATTCACTACCTTTCCAATTCCCATCTCAGAAATTACAGAGTTTATTGCATACACTGGATGCTCCTTTCTCAAATCAGCACCAACAATGGACAGTTAAAAGTATTTCCTGGGGAGGAACTGAGGGCAGAAGAAAGGAAGTCAAAGTAGAACTGCAAAAGTATATCTCTTAAAATCTAGAAAATAACTCGAACAATGAAATCAGAGGCTTGAATTAAGAGTCCAATCTAATTTTTTCATCATTTCTCTGTACTAAATCTCATCTTCAAAAGTGCCAATAATTTCTTTTGCTTATGAATTTTAATTAGTTTAGGGATTCTAAAACAGGACTAGAGTGCTCTTCTTTTCATTTTACTGAGATAAGGTTTGATCACTAACCACTCTCACGATTCAAAACTAACACAGACAGAAATATTTCCAGAGATTAAAATAGCATTCCAGTAGAACTCTTGAAGAAGAGAGAGCAATGATCATTATATATGCATACATCTTTCTCACCATTTCTCATAATAGGTAAATTGATCAAGAAAAACAAAATCGTGCAGAACAAATGGAAATGGAAGTCGAAATCTCTATAAAGAATTATTTTAATACTTAAACATTGTTGATTAACGTCATAATCTAACCATAAACCCGAAAAAAATCACCAAAACGTCCATGATCTTTCTAATTTGCTTCTTCCTTTTCTTTTCTTAGAACAAGAATTTGTGCAGTCATCAACAGAATAATCGATCAATGTACTAAAAAATAATCCGAAAATTCAACTGATCAAGAGAGAGTATACTAAAATGGAAATTTCTAACGACGAAACATGGAAATCGGAATTCCAGTGGACGCTTTGAAGAAATCAAGAACAAAATTTACGGCGAATAAAATAATTATGACAGAAGAACGTATGATTACAATGTAAAAGATTCGAGGATTTAGTTTGAGCACCTTCTGATAGAACGCTTCGAGCTTTCTGAGAGCTTTAATGGCGGAAGAGGAAATAGAGAGACTGAGAAATGAAGGGGAAGAGGGGGAAATGTTAAATGTGGTCCGTTTATAAAGCTTTGGGGTCTGTTAAGGTCACGTGACTTGCACGCACCGGATACCGGATTCTCTTTTCTGATTTTTATTATTATTTTTTTTTTAAGGTTAAATTAGAAATTCAACCATTTTCATGCCAAATACATTCTTTCATTTTGTAGTAAAATAAAATTGTCAAATCAACAAAATAACTCAATTGGTATAAGGTTATATTCTGACTAAAAAGTTTAAATCCCGCATTAATTAAAATACTTAAAAAAAAAAAAAAAAATCTTGATATTTGCTCATAAACATTAAAATGTGTCTAAAAATATTAAATATACATCAATCTATTAGACCCGAAATTATAAACATTTTTTAAGTTTAGCAGACACAAAATAAAAAAAATGAGGTGATTATTAAGAATAAACATGAAAATTCATACTTTTTTAAAAAAAATCTCTTGTATCGAAACTATTTTTAAATTGATTCGGTTTGAACTATAAAAAATAGATTTGTAAATTATTTCTTATTTGTTTTTAGATTTGATTAAAATTTTAAGAATATTTTTGTATCTGAAAGATTCATTTTAATTCTAAAGCATAAATATTATTTTAATTTTAACAATATTAAATAGAATATATAAGTGTAAACTAGGATATATTTAAGATTTTTAAATCATCTCGATTTTAATTGATCTTTAAATCTTTGTGGGTGGCGGTACTAGTCGGAATAGTCTCCATCCAAATTTTAAGTGAACCTCTAATCTTTGTGGATGATGGATGACTTTCTCGTACTTTAAATTTGTAATTTGGAATTGAGATTACCTAATTTAGAGTGTAGTATATTAGATCATGACCTAAGATTTTGCATTTTTTTTTTCTCCCATCTAGATTTGAGAGGAGAAAACCGGATTGAACCCGAAGTTATTTGGGTTAGTTGCATGCTCCTTAAAGTGAATGAGCCACCTCGGCCAAGTCGAGGTCAAGGTGAGAAATTGAGCATTGGACTAATTCTTTTCATGGTGACCTTGACCTCACCTCATACCGAGATCGGAGTGAGAAGTTTTGACTTTTAGGATTTATGGTTCAATTATTTCTTTCCTCTTCGAGGCCTATTCGAGTCTTTCTTCTCGTTTTGAAGTCTGATTATCGTTGTGCCTATTATGATTTAGGTCATCCATCCTAAATTTCATTTTCTTTATTCCTTAGTTTAAAATTACTCATAATAGTTTGTGTTTGTATTAATTTAAAAATGGACAATTGTGGTCCTATTTGTAAAATTCTAAGTTTAACATGCAATGAAACCTTTTATTCAAAGTTGCTCCTGTAATAAAAAAAAAAAAAAAAACAAAATCATCACACGTTTTAAAAGTATAAAAACTAACTTCTCAAAAATATATATAAACTAAAATAATCATTTACAAAATATATATATATATTTAAAAATTACAATATTACATTTCAAATTTTGAAAACTATCTTGTCGATGATGAGGCCCCTTACTTGAATTAAGTCTTAAAAAACAACTGCAATGAAGCTGCTTGCCTTTAAATCTTAAAAGGGTCAAATTATTTGGGTTAGATGAATCCTTAAATTTGTACTAAAAAAGGTAAAAAAATTATCAAACTTTCATTTTTTTTTCTTCTCTTTAATAGGTCTTACCTAGGGATGACAATAGGGCGGGGCGAGGCCGGGGATGCACTCCCCATCTCCGTCCCCGCGGGGATTTTTCATCATCGTCCCCGCCCCGTTACTCGTTTTGGAAAGTCGGGGTCGGAGTCGAGAATCTCGGGATCGGGTCCCCATGGGTAAAAATCTCCGTTTTTTATTTATTTTTATTTTTTTTAAAAATAATTAAATATTGATAAATATATTGAAATTGTTTATAAGGTTAAAATCAGTATTATTATTGTGTTATTTATTTAAAAAAATATTTAACATTTTAATATAAATTTAGTAAGAAAATATTATGAAGTTAATTAAAAAAATATATATAAATTGACGGGCGGGTTGCACAAATAGCCATCAGACCCAATCTAATTGTAAATATGGCAAAAAAAATTTGTTTCCGATAGATTTTATCATATCACTATAGACTTCTATCAGCCATCAAATATCAGCGATAGAAATTGCTACATCCCCAAATTTTTTAAAAACATGTTATATTTCTAATTATCTTATTCTAAATTGACTTTTACACTTTTCTAACTTATTTTTTTTAAAAAATAATATATAAAATATTACTATTTTATATAAATATAATATATATTATATATTTTAAAAAAATTAATAAGAACTATTCAGGACGGGTTCGGGATCTCCATTCCCGCTCCGTCCCCGACCGAAGACTCCAATAAAATTCTCGATTTGGCTCTCGTATCCGGTCAAACCGAGAAGTCCCGACCCCGCAGAAAATTTTGCCATCCCTAATACTACCATATTCAACCCTCCTAAAAACTAACTAAATCAATTAGACCTAAAACTAAATTTTCTATCTCATAAATATGATATTAAACTTTGAAGTTGAAGAAGCGTTTGATTTTTATAAATGTAAATAAATGAACAAAAGAATACCTAATAAATATGTTCGTATCATCTCTCAGCTAACAGTAATAGCAGAGAGCAGTAGCAGATGTGTTGAACTGTACGAATAATTCAAAATTATTAATCCTTTTGCACAAAAAGTCACAACAGAAAGAAGAGCGACTGAAACCCACAGCAAAACCAAAAACCAAAAACCAAAAATTCCTTTAAAAACCTCAAAAAGAATGAAATCTCCATTTCCTCAACCAAAATTCCCAAATCCCCAAATGGAATTTCCCCTCCTTTTCCTCTTAATTTCGCGCCTGTTTTTCTTCACCATAGCCGCATCAGACACCACATCCTTGATCTTCAAAGGCTGTTCTCAGCAAAAATTCCCAGACGACCCATCTGGAATTTACCCCCAAAATCTCAAATCCCTCTTCTCCACAATGATTTCCCAATCTTCCCAGAAATCCTTCTCCTCCACAACCTCCGGCGACGGCGGAAACGCGATTCAGGGCCTTTTCCAATGCAGAGGCGACCTCACAATCCCTCAGTGCAACGACTGTGTAACCAAGATTCCGGCCATGGCGGAGAAGCTCTGCGGCCGAGCCGTCGCCGCCAGAGTCCAACTCGCTGGTTGCTATTTGCGCTACGAGGTTGCCGGATTCCGGCAGGTTTCCGGGACGGAGTTGCTGTTTAAGGTATGTGGGTCGATTCAGGTCGCCGGAAGTGGGTTTGATGAAAGGAGGAATACGGCTTTTGAAATGGTGGAGAATGGAGTAAAAAATGGCGGTGCTCTGTTTTACACTGGGAGTTATCGGTCGATTTATGTGTTGGGGCAGTGCCAAGGCGACTTGGGCGGCGGCGATTGCGGCGACTGTGTGAAGACGGCGGCGGAGAAGGTTAATAGTGAGTGCGGTTATTCAATTTCCGGGCAGATTTATCTCAACAAATGCTATCTCAGTTACAGTTACTACCCAAATGGAATTCCGAGTATATCTTCATCCTCAGGTAGTAATAATTAAAATTCAGAAATAGAGTGATAATTTATTGATAGAACCCTTGAATTCTTTGGTGTGAATTTTAATATTTATTCATTTTGGGTAGTTCAAATTTCGCTTTCAGATGTTAAACATGAGAGAGAGGAGGGAGATTTGGATGATTTTCAACCCTGACAAAAATTATTCTATGAGAGAATTAAAAACCTCCTTAAAAATATATATTATGGAATGATTATTAAGAGTAAGTTACATTCTAGCTGACTTTGATTAATTTTTTTCGTGTTTGGATTTGGAATTTTTTTTTTATTATTTAAAGTTCAACAACGAGTGAAGGTGAAGATTAGATCTTATAACATTGTGGTCGAGAATATTCGTCTTTAACTAGTTATGGAATGATTATTAGGAGTAGGTACTTTATAGTGTCTTTGATGAACATTTTTTGTTTATTCAAATTTATAACCTTTTGGTTTAGGATATATGCATTAATTGAGCATAGCTATATTCTTATTGGAAGCCAAAGCGAGCATAGCTCAGCTGACATATGTATGACTTGATGACCAAGAGGTATGTGGTTCGAATCCCCCCACCCCCAATGTACTCAAAAAAAAAAAAAAAATATTCTTATTGAAAAACTAGTTATGGAATGATTATTAGGAATAGGTACTTTTATAGTGTCTTTGATGAACATTTTTTGTTTATTCAAATTTATAACCTTTTGGTCTAGGATATATGCATTAATTGAGCATAGCTATATTCTTATTGGTGAATTTATAGGTTGGTTGAAGATGATATTTCGTAAATTTTTGGGTACTTTAGGTATATTTTTTAATCAGATTTCAATCATTAACCATTGAAATTCAAACAATAGTTTCTCTCTTTTTGTAAAGGATGATTTGGAGGTGGAGCGTTGGAAGTTTTTGATTGAAAAATAATATGAAGTGGTGTGTATGTGGGTCATGTGATCCATTTGGGAGCTTAATTAATTGTCATTATATCTAAAGGTAAACACCTCAAATATATATATTTTTATCTATTTTTTAGTTTAACAATGGCGGGTGGAAATGAAACTAATATAGGAAAAATTTTAGTACGATAAGAGTATCATACTCTCTAATTTGTTCACCTATGATTTGTCTTTATAAATATTTTTTTTAAGGTTAGTGTATCTCACGAGATTTTTAAAAAGATGATGGCGCGACATGCAAGTTCGACCTTTGAAAAAGTAACTGGTGTCTTATTTGAGTTAAGCTCGTGTTGAGAGCCTTTTTCTTTTTACTAATATTTTATCCCTTGAGGCCCACTTTACTTTTCTTAAAAATGGAAACAAATAGACTGATTGAGAGAGGGCTTTTTGGGTCATTTTAAATTCATGCAAGTATAGAATATACATTTCTTTTTTTAGAGGTATTTAATTAATGCAGGGATCGAACCCATTAGTTAAGGGTACAACTTTATGTCAATTGAGTTATGCTCGATTTGGCGAATATACATTTGTTGGTGATGAATATAATGGCTCATTGATTGGGTTTTAATGGTGTAGGGTCTAGCCATAATAATACACAGAGAACAGCAGCTATTGCAGTGGGAGGATTTGCAGCTTTGGCATTTCTTATTGTTTGTTTGCTCTTTGTTAGATCAGTGGTGAAGAAGAAAAGTAAACATGGAGGCTGATTTCTCTCTCTCTATCTCATGGTAATTTAATTACTAATTTTCATGATATATAATCTTTAGGATCTTGTGAATGAAATGAAGATAGCTAGGGCAACACTTTCTTTGTAGCTAGTTACAAGATAAGATACATATATATATATATAATATATAGTGGAAACTATATTATTTTTATGCAGATTATATAGGAATTTAATATGGGGTTTTTTTTAGATCCAATGTTGATTTTCATTTTGTAAGTTGATGGAAAAAGAGAGTAAAGTTGGGGGAAGATTACATGGAAAATAGTGCAACAAAGAGGAAAGAAATTTGTCTTCTTCTCTCTTTCCACAATCTTTACTTTAAAATCTCCTTTGTTCTTCTTTATTTTTCTTTAGATTGCAGCCATAGCTTAAAGAGCAAGAATGATTTATTGCTTCTTGGGAGACTGTACAGACTTGTTTTGAATAATTACCATTTTAATCTGTTATATACATAGAAAAAAAAAGACATTTAAATCCTATTTTGTTTTATAGACGTCTCATTTTAGTCTCTAAACTTTCAAAATGTCTATTTTAATCTCCAAACTTTAAACAAAATTATATTGTTTTTTTCACCCGAAATTTGATTACTCAATACTCGATTGTAACCTAAATACATGTTTATATTAACATGCTATAACATTACTTGAAGTTGTGTTATATCAAAATAAAGGTGAAAATAGTTACTTTTTAAAAAGTTCATGGATTGTTGTCAAAAAAAAAAAAAAAAAAAAAAATCATGGATTAAAATTGACATTTTAATAGTCTATTTAACTTAAAGTTTAAGGAACTAAAATGAATATTTTGAAAGTTTAGGAACCAAAATGAAAAATTTATACAAATTTAGGGATCAAAATAAGATTAAAAAAAACGTGTGGGTGTGTATATACGTCGCCTTAATTGTTTAGCAAAATTCTAAAAATGTATACATTATGCTATGTTTTTTTTTTGGCTACTTCCCCTATAGTCTCTTCCCCATATGGTATAAAATACCTTGATGTTTCAAACTCTAAACAAGGAAAAAAGAGAGCGACCACAATCAAAGAAACAATGATGTAACACAAGAAAAAAAACATGTTCCATGATGAATAAGAAAAATGAGAGATTGTTGTTGCATTTTTTTTTTATTATTATTATTATTATTTTATATATATATATATATATATATATATATATTGTAATTTTCAAACCCCGCGGAAGAAAACTCAATTAAAAAAAAACTTTTTTTTTTCATTGTTCGTTCCATACTAGCGATTAATTGATTTAAGACTTTTCACCTATAGTTCGAATCTTTCTCATTTCTATTCGTGCAATTGTCAATAGAAAAATTGAATTTCTTCTCTTGTTCTCTTTATATCTACATTAAGCCTTTAAATAAAGTAAAGTTTTGGTTGAAATAAAATTAAGAAAATGTCATTGTTAATTTCAAGGGAACATACACTATAAAGAATGATTTGTCACATAATTGAAAATAGACCAGACTTAGAATTAGAACAACATGTGAAGATGGAGATTCAAATTTGAGAATTATGAGAGTTTAATGTAAATAAATAAATAAAATGTATATTATATTTTACCGCATATCTATTTAACCATTGGATAACTTGTTCATTACTATTATGATCAAGATTTACTTCTTTACAAAATAAGTTAAGAGCCTAAAAGTCGTGAATCCTATAATATAAAGCATAAGGGATTATTTGAAAACAACATAGATTTCAACAATTATTTTCAAAATAAATTTCAAAAATTGTAATCGAATAACTTGTAAATATGCGTATCACTATCATACTTTATATATTTTTTATATTTTTTTTAGTTTTTCTAGATCAAACATGTTTGATTTGTTTTATTATTTTATTTGTATTTCAATCGGACTTAGATGGTAATAATGAAATTTGTTTTCAAATTTTGGAAGGCATTAAAAGCATAGCTAGAACTTTTATGTTTGAATTCTGGATGGACTTGTGATAATCCAAGATTCTCATGGGATGAACATCTGAATTACCACATTTGTTTTGTGGGAATGTAAGATGTCTTGACATTTCGAGATACCCCAGACATCTAACCAATTTTGGATGCCCTTTTAAATCATGAATTTTTAAGATTCTCATGTGGATGGCATCCTCATATGACATTTTTATTCTTAATTTTATATATATGAAATTAATTTGTTCTAAAAAAAAAACACATAACGTCAGTATATAAATATAACATTAAATTAATAAAGACCAAAATACAATAATAACACATAATTTCAAGACATTCTCATACACAAATCCTAAAAAAAAATAAAAATAATAAAAATAATAATAATAATAAATAATATCTAAATATTTCCAGATACTCTTATAAATTATTCTTTTAAAACAATTATGATTATCTAAAATGCCATACATCTTATCTTTTCAAGTATATATATGATTACAGACTTCTGAAGATTTCGGCCGTCTAAATTCTCAAAAAAAAAAAAAAAAAAAATCCTAAATTGAGGTTTAGGCTCTCTCAAATGAGTCTATCTTTCCTTTTAATTTCCTTCCCTTCCTTTTATTCCTATTTCGAAAAGGGGTTCGTAACAACATGGTTCTAAGAAAAAAAAAGATTTTCTTAAATTAAAATAATAATAATAATAATAATCAGAAATGTAGCCAAGTTTTGGTTTTCAAATATTCTGCTAGCTTCATTGTTGTACTACGTAACTTATGTTCAAGGGTCCAAGACTTTTCTTTGGAATTTGCAAATTGTAGATTTGTACAACAAAAAAAAAACGAAAGAATGACTTTACTACTTTACATTCATCATTTATGGCTGTGGCTGTCTCTGTCTTGGATGGACAAACTTTTGCTTTTTATAAATAGACAAGACAAGACAGCATATGTTAGTGATTGAAAAACTTTCCCAATTATCTTCAACAGCAGAAATTTCATCTGAAATCGCTATGAACCAATAAAGAATCATATTAATGCATACAAAAAAAGTATAAACATAGAGATCAGAGAGTATGAAAGTGTCATTCTTTCTAATAAAAAGTAGAGGATGCATCAGCAATCCAATTACATGACTTTTATTACTTCATACCTAAGGAAAGATCAAGCTCAACATGAAGCACTTCTTATAATTTTATTACCTAATGCCTCACAGAACCACCAAAATCTCACACATCTTTCCCAAAAGAAGGGGGAAATCAGAAACACACCATAAAGGCATATGATAAACTTTTATGAGCATTACACTTCAGTTCATAACCTTTAAAATATACTTACTCTCGAAGCAATCAACTCCTCCGAACCTTCTTCCCAAAATTGCTTCACTTGTACCATTGAGAGAAAGAGAGAGTTGCATTTAACATTAATTCCACGAGTTCACCGACTTTAAAATTCATCACGTCATATCAGATTTCATGCATTGAAAGGCTACTAAAAGGTCAAGTTGATATTACCAAGCCTAGAGAAAAGTTTCATCCAGGCAAACTATTATGGGTTGACTTAGTGATCAATCAGAACCTTGAAAATAATAAAGAATTTAGAGGAAATGGGTTGAAATCATGGTTGGTCACCTACCTAAGATTTAATATCCTAGGCGTTTCCTAGACGAACAAATGTAGTAGGGTCAGGCGGGACTTGTGAGATTAGTCGGGTTGCGTACAAGTTGACTCGGACACTCTCAAAAGAAGAAGAGGAAGAAGAAACAAAGAAAAAAACACTTGTTCAATCTTGAATATAATTGTGCAGTTCATTCTTAAACTCACCATGCATGAAACTGAATTTACGAAGAATCTAGCTTGGTTTACCAAGAAACCCAACCGTAGACCATCTGTCTCCTACAAAGAATGGAAATGATGGTATGGTATAGTACAGTATATTGAGATCATATTCTCTATACACAATTTGTTTCCTTGTGCTGGAAAGAGCAAACATTAAAGAAAGCCATTGAAAAACTGGGGAACAGAACACTTAAAGAACAAAGTCACAAACTAATGTGTTAGAAATCCACTTGTGTCATCCAAATGAAGGATTTTCGATAAAACAGCACATAGGAACATGGAGAACAAATTATGGGAGCTGTAAACAGTACATAAAAAGATGAATGCTTCCTCTCACTCCATACTTTTTTGAAAAAGTACCGAACTTTCGTTGAGAATAAATGAAAGAATAAGAGGGCATACAAAAAAAACAAGCCCAGAGAAAGGATCCCCTAAACAAGGAAGGGGCTTCAAGCAAACAAAATAATGTTCAAAGAATAATTACAACACAAGGATATGTCACAGCCCCCGAAAAGTCCTATTCTTCCTTTCCCCCATAACCGACACAAGACAACATTCACCCCTGCTTGCCAAAGAAACTTCCCCTTCTCTCGAAAGGACGGATGAAAAAGGAACTTCTCGATCATATTCCTAAGATCTCTTGGTCGGGCCAACTGAAGACCAAACTCCACAAAAAAAACAAACAACCTGAGCAAAATTGCAGCTCCATAACAAATGATCCAGATCTTCCTCTGCCCTCCGACAAAGAATGCAACAAAAAGGACCCATCAAAGAAGACGACATCCTCACAAGTCGATCCAAGGTATTAATCCTACCATGAATAACCTGCCAAATAAAAAACTGAATCTTCTTTGGAACTTTCACCTTCCACAGGGCCGAAAAAATCAACTCACCCCCGGGGACGGACCTAGCAGGCTAAGAAAGAACGAGCAACAGGAAAACTCCACCAAAGGGTTAGGGGTCCACAAGCAAGAATCCCTCCTCCACGGCAACAAGACACAACCCTCCAACAAAGATAAAAGAGCCAAAAACATCCGTAGTTTTCCTATCGGACAACACACAGTGAAAGCCAAAGGAAAAAGAGGGAGAGCTCCCCGAAAAAACCACGATATTAGCCACAAATGATTCTTCATAGCAGAGAGGTGAAATAACCGAGGAATCACGGAACAAAGGGGACGCTCACTGTTAAGTCTCTGAAAGTGACTTATTTAGGACCCATTTAGCTTAAGAAGATGTACACATTTAGGTGTTTTTGTGAGCATTTAGCCAAAACCTATGCTTTAATATGAGAATTAGAAGAAGGTAGCTAATATAGGACTTATGCACAAGAGGTAGGAAAAGGGGTGAAAACCGAAGAAAAGAATGAAAAAATAACCCTTGCGAATGCATTGCGGAATAATTGCGGTGGCCGCAATTATTCAAGTTAAAACCGTAAGTTGGCTGACATTTTTCTGTTTAGATCCGACTTTTCAGGGATTCATTCTTTCTCCTCCATCCATTCTGATATACGACGTTGAAGATTGATGGTTCTCCTTGGCCCAATCGCACCTGCAAACTACTATAAAAGGGGGCCAAAGTCGGAGGTTCAATCATCATTCAACGTGCAGAAGTCTTCTCACAGTCCACCATTTCTCTCGATCTTCCCTTGCCGTCTGTTGGAGTGAGGTTCTCAGCTTTTGGAGTCGATAATCTGACAGGAAGGAGAGAAGATTCTTCTTCTCTCTCGATTGGATTCATCCAAGCACGGCTGAATTCTCATCACCATCATTCGAGGCGACTGCCACGAAGATTTCCAGCAACCTTTACTGTTTTCTGCTCTTTTCTTCTCATTTCCATTACTGATCATTGTTGTCTTAGTTTAGTCAGTTCAATTATTGTATTTCGTTGTTGTCTGCCTTGAATTCATTCTGTTTAAGCTTTCCTTTGCCATTCAAACACTTGAAGTAATCAAAGTACGTTTTTGCATTTCACAGTTCTTCCTTGTTCTGCTACGAGTTTCACTTACTGTTTCAAGCACTTTTTCCTTCTAAGCATGTCTACTTTATCTTATATTTCTGTTCTACATATATCCATGAGTAACTAAATTCATTTAGGGGCATGCTAATGACAGAACTATAGGCTAAAAAACGTAAGTCAAGTAGGTAGATCAACACTCGAACATTGATTATATGTAAGCTTCATCCCACGGGCAATTTCGATTGGCCATCCATTTTGTCCAAAGAACTCCTAACCTCTGGAAGGAGTAAGAGTTCAGAGTCGTATAATCATGCTAGCCTTTCATGGTAATCAGGAAACGGCCTAGGAATAGGCGTTTCCCTAGTATAAACTGAACACTCCTGTTTTAACAAGATGCTTAAGACCTTACTTTGAAGTCGAGTAAACTTGAGTCTCTCATGCATGGAATCGGACGATACTTGAGATAGAGTGAGTTTAATGTGTAGAGAGTTGATCCAAAGCTTGATAATCGTAATAAAATGCCTATAGGACAGTCATTAGTAGCCCTTAATTCACCCATTTAACCAGTTTTTCGCTGCCAATTAATTGCGGATTAATTGCGGTTCTCGCAATTCTGCCAAATTGTCTTCTGTCTAGCTGTTTTCTTCTTCGTTTAGTGATTCCATCTCTTGTTCTTTAAGCCTGATTTTTACTTTAATTTGTTTATGGCATGTTCCTTTATACATTCAGCAAAAAGTAGTTAATTAAAAACCAAATTTACCCCATCAAATCCATCCCATCTTTCTTAACAAACACACTTCGCGAATAGCTAAAATTAAGTCTCTGTGGAAAAAACGAATTAAATATACTTACTACTTGCTGTGAGACCATGTATGCTTGCATGTTCTAAGTGCTCTCTCCATCCTTTTGCTTATTTATCTTTACACACTGAGCACGCAACAAGTTTTTGGCGCCGCTGCCGGGGACTTATTTTTAAGTGAAAACGAAGTTGTTAAGTTTAAGAAAACCAAGTTTATCATTGAGTGAAACTAATCTGTTTCATTTCTTTTGCAGGTGCTATTAAGGTAGTTTATGAGTGAGCGTTCACATAGTAATTTAGAGTTCGATCCTGAACCTGAAAGATCACTCCGAGCTAGAAATAAAGCAAAGAAACGCCTCTTTAAACAACCTCCTATACCTCAAATCTTACCTGAAAACAAAGAAATGGGCGATTTAGTTCCAAATCCGGCACCTGCCGTTCGCAACCCCATAGAAATAGCGAATGACAAGAATAGTGCCATTCTTTCATATCTAGTACCTATGCCTGGGGAGCTGAACCCCAGCATAATCCGTCCTGAAATCACTGCTCACTCCTTTGAGTTAAAGCCAGTGATGTTCCAAATGTTGTCCACTGTGGGACAATTCTTTGGAATAGAAAACGAGGACCCCCACAACCATCTTAGGAACTTCTTAGGAGTTAGTGACACCTTCCTAATCCCTGGAGTTTCCCAAGAGGCCCTTAGGCTATATCTTTTCCCTTATTCTTTGAGGGACAAAGCCAAAACATGGTTGAACTCGTTACCCTCAGGATCTGTCCGCAATTGGACAGATCTAGCAGAAAAATTCCTAGTCAAATATTTCCCACCTGATAGGAATTCTACTTTCCGTGATGACATAGTCAAATTCAAACAAGCTCCAAGTGAGTCTCTTCACGAAGCTTGGACTAGATTCAAAGATCTTCTCGTTAAATGTCCACACCATGGCATTCCATGGTGTATTCAAATAGAAGTTTTCTTTAAAGGATGCAACCCCAGCACCAGACAAGTCTTAAATTCATCTGCTGGAGGTTCCATGTTGTCCAAGAGTTACAACGAAGCTTATGAGATCTTGGAGAAGATCTCAGCATCTCACTGTAGATGGTCAGACGATCCTGTAGAGCCAACTAGAGCTCAAGACGAGGATGCTCTAAGCGCCATGAGCACCCAAATAAATGCCCTGACCAACTTAGTTAAGCAAATGGCTCAGGCCAATCTCCAAACCAGTGCCAATACCGCCACAGCCATGTCAATGGGCACTCAACAAAGTCAAGGCGAGGCACCAATCTGTGGATTCTGTGGGGAAGGGCACCCTTATGAATATTGCCCTGGGAATCCATCCTCGGTCTGCTATGTAGGTAGTCAGCAGCAGCCTAGGAATAACCCCTACTCACAAACCTATAACCCTGGTTGGAGAAACCACCCTAACCTGTCATGGGGTGGCCAACAAAACACTAACCAAAATCCTAACCAACCAAGGCCGAGTGGAACACCTGGTTTCACTCCCCAACATAACCAGTCAATGTACCAAAAACCTTATAATCAACCTGTAGGATCTTCTGTAGAAAACCTACTCAAGGAGTATATAGCTAAAAATGATGCTACTCTTCAGAGCCAGCAAGCTACCCTTAGGAGCCTGGAAAACCAAATAGGCCAGTTAGCCAACGAACTTAAAAGTAGGCCCCAGGGTAGACTCCCTGCTGATACCGAGGTACCAAGGAGAGATGGCAAGGAACAAGTTCAAGCAATTGAACTTAGGAGTGGAAGACCATTGGTGAGCAATACAAAAGACACACCAAAGCGAGTAGAGAACACTGAGTCTAGTGCTCCACTGGAGTCTCTGCCAAGCCAAGGTCCACCACCAACTAGCACATCAGGAGCCAGGTTGGAACCAATTGTAGAGGACGTAGAAGAAATTCCAAGGCCTCCACCGATCCTAAAGCGTCCTGACGTGCCTGCTTATGTGCCACCACCTCCTTATCCTCGAAGGCTTAAGAAGAAGCAGGAACAGGAAGTTCATTTTAATAAATTCTTAGAAATACTTAAGCAAGTGCATGTGAACATTCCTTTTGTAGAGGTTTTACAGTCTATGCCTTCATATGTAAAGTTTTTGAAGGATATCATTACTAACAAAAAGATAATTGGTGAGTTTGAAACAGTAAACCTCACCGAGGAGTGCAGTGCCATCCTCCAGAACAAGCTGCCCAAGAAGGAGAAGGATCCTGGTTCCTTCACCTTACCTGTAGAACTTGGAGGCAAGCATGTGGGCAGAGCGCTTTGTGACCTGGGCGCCAGCATAAATCTCATGCCCCTGTCCCTATTCCGCCAGTTGGGAATAGGAGAAGCACGTCCAACTACTGTCACTTTACAGCTAGCAGACAGATCCATCGCATATCCAGAAGGTAAGATTGAGGATATTCTAGTTAAAGTTGACAAATTCATTTTCCTTGCAGATTTCATTGTCCTGGACTATGAGGCAGACAAGGAGGTACCCATCCTGCTAGGTAGGCCATTTCTAGCCACAGGTAGGGCACTAATAGATGTGCAAAAAGGTGAGTTAACTATGAGAGTTCATGATGAAGAGGTAAAATTTAGTGTTTACAAAGCTTTAAAATACCCCTCTGATTCTGAGTCTTGTGCTAGCATTGATGTTATTGACTCACTTATGGAAGAACAATTAGAGCATGTATTATTAACCAAGCATGCTAGTGAATATGTACAAATAGATGTAGATGATCTAAATGTAGCTGACATAATGAACATGCCTGTAAATGACCCTCAGCATGTATGTATGACTATAGATTTAACTGATAGAATTATTAACCCTCTGAAGCCCTCCATTGAGCATCCACCTGTTCTAGAACTAAAACCACTACCTACTCACCTCAAATATGCATATCTAGGAGATAATGACACACTGCCTGTAATTATTTCTTCTAAGCTAAGTGAACAGCATGAGGTTGATTTAATTTTACTGCTTAAGCAACATAGGAAGGCTATAGCATGGTCTATTGCTGATATTCGAGGCATTAGCCCTTCTTATTGCATGCACAAAATTATATTAGAGGAAGAGCACACACCTAGGGTAGATCACCAGCGTAGGTTAAACCCCTCTATGAAAGAGGTAGTGAAGAAAGAAATAATAAAGTGGTTAGATGCAGGAGTAATTTTCCCCATAGCTAGTAGCCAGTGGGTGAGTCCCATCCAGTGTGTACCTAAAAAGGGGGGAATAACTGTGGTAGTCAATGAGAATAACGAACTAATTCCAACAAGGACTGTCACAGGGTGGAGGGTATGTATGGATTACAGAAAACTAAATAAAGAAACTAAAAAAGACCACTTCCCCATACCGTTTATTGACCAGATGCTAGACAGAATAGCTGGTAGAGCCTACTACTGTTTCCTAGATGGCTATTCAGGCTACAATCAAATAACTATAGACCCTAAGGATCAAGAGAAGACCACCTTCACTTGCCCTTTCGGAACGTTTGCCTTCCGCAGAATGCCTTTTGGCTTATGCAATGCACCGGCAACTTTCCAGAGGTGCATGATGGCAATCTTCTCTGAGTTGGATGAGTCCATGATAGAAATATTCATGGATGACTTCTCAGTCTTTGGGGATTCATTTAAAACCTGTCTAGAAAACCTAGGACAAGTCCTGACTAGGTGTGAGGAGACTAACCTAGTCCTGAATTGGGAAAAATGCCATTTTATGGTAGATGAAGGGATTGTCTTAGGACATCGAGTGTCAAGGGCGGGTGTAGAAGTGGATAGGGCGAAAATAGAGGTCATAGAGAAGTTGGTAGAGCCCCAAAATGTCAAGGCTATTAGGAGTTTCTTAGGGCATGCTGGCTTCTATAGAAGGTTCATCAAGGACTTTTCTAAGATAGCCAAGCCTCTATGTGAGCTTCTAGAGCTAGGTAGGCCATTTATCTTCTCTAAGGAGTGTGTAGTAGCTTGGAAAACCCTTAAGGAAGCACTGGTCACAGCACCAATCATAGTAGGACCAAATTGGGATCTCCCATTTGAGATGCTATGTGATGCCAGTGACTATGCTGTAGGAGTCATGTTAGGACAGAAGATTGACAAGCTCACACATCCTGTATATTATGCGAGTAAGACCTTGAATGAGGCCCAATGTAACTATACAACTACAGAGAAAGAGATGCTTGCTGTAGTATTTGCTTGTGAAAAATTTAGGAACTATATTGTAGGAACTAGGACCATTGTATATACTGACCATTCTGCTTTAAAATATCTAATGAGAAAGGCTGATGCTAAGCCTAGACTAATTAGATGGGTGTTATTGCTGCAGGAATTCGATTTGGACATTCGGGACAAGAAGGGATGTGAAAACGTGGTTGCAGATCACCTGTCTCGATTGCAGCACAATTGCGAAAAAATTGCGGACCCCGCAATTACTGATGCTTTTATAGATGAACATATCTTTGCTTTGACTCATCGTGATAACGATGAGGAACCTTGGTTCGCTGACATTGCTAACTTCCGTGCATCACAGGTATTACCAGTGTTCAAGGGAGGACAAGAGAAGAAGAGGTTCCTCCATGAGGCAAGGAAATTCATCTGGGATGACCCCATACTTTACAGGACCTGTGCTGATGGGTTGTTGAGGAAATGTGTTTCAGCGGCTGAAGCGAAGTCTGTGCTGCAGCACTGTCATTCATCTCCTTACGGTGGGCACTTTGGTGGTCAAAGAACAGCTGCCAAGGTATTTCAGAGTGGTTACTACTGGCCAACAATCTTTAAGGACGCCCACAACTATGCCCACAACTGTGACGAGTGCCAAAGGACAGGTAACCTCAGTCGTAAGGATGAGATGCCCCTCACCTACATCTTGGAGTTAGAACTCTTTGATGTATGGGGCATTGATTTCATGGGACCCTTCCCTCCATCATCAGGTAACTTGTACATTCTAGTAGCAGTAGACTACGTGTCAAAGTGGGTAGAAGCTAAGGCATGTCCTAATAATGATGCTAAGACAGTCACTAATTTCTTGCATAGGCACATTTTCACTAGATTTGGGACTCCTCGTGCTATCATTAGTGATGAGGGGTCACATTTCATTAATAAGGCTATGGAGAAGTTATTGGCTAAGTATAACATCAGACATAGGGTAGCTACTCCCTACCACCCACACTCAAATGGCCAAGCTGAGATTTCCAATAGGGAGATTAAGAACATCCTAGAAAAGGTAGTCAAACCAAATAGACAAGACTGGTCTTTCAAGCTTGAGGATGCACTTTGGGCTTATAGAACAGCATATAAGACACCTCTAGGAATGTCTCCCTATAGGTTGGTATATGGCAAGGCTTGCCACTTGCCACTTGAGTTGGAGAATAAGGCATTTTGGGCCATGAAAGAATTAAATTTTTGTGTGAAGGATGCAGGGACACTAAGATCTTTACAGCTACATGAACTTGATGAGCTTAGGCACATGGCCTATGAGAATGCCAAGATGTACAAAGAAAAGACAAAAATATGGCATGACAGTAGACTTAGGATCAAAGACTTTAAGAAGGGCCAACTTGTATTGCTATTTAATTCACGATTAAAGCTATTTCCAGGCAAATTAAAGTCTAGATGGTCAGGTCCCTTTATTATTACTAATGTCTTTGTTCATGGTGCCATAGAGATTAAAAACTTGCAGCAAGGACAGCCATTTATGGTCAATGGTGCTAGGTTGAAGCACTACTATGAGGAAGGGGATGTAAAGACTCTCTCGGCCTTCCTCTTGACTGAAGCATGACAAAGAGAACGAGAGAGAACGAGTGGTTACTGTGCTCGTTTAGTCAAGGCCCATGCCTTAGTTTATTTTTTCTGTTTTTATCGATGATCGTTTGTATGTTTTGTAGCGTGATTTTAATTGTGTATTTAATGTTTTTTTTGTTTGTTTTTGTAGGGAATCGAAAGAGGGGATCAAGGGGAGTAAATCGCACTTTAAATATCAAGAATCGGTTGGGCCAATTGAAAGATACGGGCGATCAAAGTTTGGATTTTGTATGAAATCTTGTCCCTAGAATTGCGAAAATATTGCTGACTCCGCAAAAAGAGCCGTTGGGATTTCATCCGTTGCTTTTATAGCCGTTAGAGGGCGCCCGTTTGATACGATCTTCCCATTCTTTGCTCTCCAAGATTTCTGCGATTTTCTCAACCTTTGATCTCTCTCTCCAAACCTCCAAGATTCGACCATGGTTTCCACTAGGGCTGAGAGATCCGCCGCCAAGAAGAAGGCCGACGACGCAGCTGAAGCGGCTGCGAGGGAAGCGCTTCTCACCCTTGCTGATCAGGGTGCTGTACGCACTGGCCGTCTTGGCAAGCTTCCTATTCGTAGGAAGAAGTGGAGGGTGGTAACTGAAATCCCTGCTGGCCCATCTGAGCCGGTGGGTACGCCCACGAAGCGCCGGTGGACTGTCAAGACTGCCGCCGGACCAAGCAAATCCAAGACTCCCTCTGTGGCGAGTCAAGAATCTGATCGTGCATCCCACGAGTCAGATAAAGAAGGTGCGACGCCGTCTGCATCACCTGTGCGCAGCCCTCTGCCGTCTGCATCACCTGTGCGCAGCCCCCTGCCATCTGAACCAGTGCTAAGCACCGAATCAGCACCGCCTGCGCAGAGCGCCGAGTCATCTCCAGCACCTCAGAGTGCTGATCTACCACCTGCGGCTGTGCAGAGTCCTGAGTTGCCGTCTTCGCCGTGGAGTTCTGCGAATACCCCATCAGCAGAGCACAAGTCTCCACGGCCTGATCCGGAATTCCCTTATGGGGATTACCAAGAATCCACGCAAGGCAGTGGAGAGGCAGAAGAAGAAGAAGTCTTCTCTCCCATGAGAGAAGACAGCCCTGATGAGCCTGCACAGCAAACGCCTGCTGATGATTCTATGGAGGAGACGCTGGGGGCCTGTTTCCCACAACTCCAGGCGAGGCAGAAGGCCAAGAAGAAGGCCAACAAGGAAGCCAAGAAAGCCAAGAAACTGAAGAAGAAGAAGGCCAAGCGAGTGCCTTCAGCAGAAGAAGACAGTGCTGAGCCTTCGCTCAAACGCCTCAAGGTGGAGGCTGCTGAATCTTCCAAGCCTACTGATAAGGGGAAGGCTAAACTCTACCCCGAAGATGAACCTCCATCAGTGAGATATGTCTCGTCTGATGCTGAATCAAGGGGCGTGGAGCTGAGGAAAAGGGACCTGTTGCACGAGAAGGGGTTCCTTGATCGCCTAGCTGACCTGCCGCAGTTCTTGCGCGCAGGGGTGATCAACCATGGCTGGGAGGAATTCTGCCGACCTCCCAACCCAGCATACACGAGCATGGTCTATGACTTTTATGCTAACGTGCTCAGCCCTGAGGATGGCCTGTCTGTGGTCAGAGGGGTAGAAGTGGACTTCTCTGCTAAGGCCATCAATGAAGCATTCGGTCTAAGGGGCCAGCCCCACACAGATTACGCCCGGATAGTTGATGAGCCGACCGAGGCTGTGTTGGAAGAAGCCATCCGCACCATTGGCCAGCCTGAGGCCTCCTGGACAGTCTCACGCAATGGGCGGCACACGCTCATGAGTGCCAACCTCACGGCAAAGGCAGCTGTGTGGTTTTCATTCGTGAGAAGAAGACTCTCCCCGGTGACGCATGAGACCACCATTAACCAGAGCCGTTCGCTGCTGGTTTATGCTATCATGAGAGGTCTCACGATCAACGTGGGAGAAGTCATCAATGCTGCCATCGCCGAGTGTGCTAAAAAGGGTAAGGGGCCATTATTTTTCCCCAACATTATAACGAAGTTATGCTTGCTTGCAGGAGTTCCCACCGAACGCTTGGAGCAGCAGCTGCCCTACACAGGCCATCTGGAGTTGCCTGCACACCTACGGCTGAGAAGGAAGGGCAATATGGAGTTTGAGTTGGATAGGTTGGCTGCTGAGCAGTCCCTATCCATGGCCTGTTTGATGGACCTGCAGAGAAGAATGGCTCAATGGGCCAACTATGCGCAGGCGAGGGACAGAGAAGTTGCAGACCAATTGGGGTGCACCTTCCCGGACTTCCCCACCAACCTCCTAACTCCATGGGTGGCCCCACGACCAAGGCAACCAGATGAAGATGATTGAGTGCTGGTTTGAAGAGCACTAGAGGGAGTATTACTGATCCCTCAAGAAACAAAGACAATTTTCCTGTTTTTTTTTGATAGATTCATGTATATTATGCTGTTTTGTGGTTAAGTTTTGATCTGTTTTGGATGTTTAGTTTTATGTTTTCCTTTTTGATTAGGATAGTCTGATGTTAGTTGATTAGGTAGGATAGTTTAGTTTTATTTTTAGGATGCATAAGTCACGGGAAAAAGCATGCTAGGGGCCTGAGTTAATGTTAAATCTGCCCAGATTGTATTGCGAAATAATTGCGGTTCCCGCAATTTTTGTGACTGATTGCATGTTTTTGACTGCCCGTTTAGTTAGGCTGTGATCTGTTAAATTCTATCTTTTGCTGCTAGCATGACTACCTTATATAGCTGATCTTGAAGCATGCTGGATGAGTGTCATAGGACACCTTTTGATAGTTTAAATTTGCCTCTGAATAGTGCTCAGCATGCATAAACCATAAGTCCTTAAACCTATCTGTTATGTTCAAATTTTCTGCTGCTGGGATAGTTGCTTCTAGAATGTTTTGCCTATGCCTAGGATGTTTAGATTCTCTTTGTTTTACTTTAGACTAGATGCTTCTAGGACAAGTTTGGGGGTGTGCCACCTCAAACACTCATTGGGGACAATGAGTAGTTGAAGTTTGGGGGAGGCCACCCTAGGCCTAGGAACAGTCCTCTCTTCCTTAAGACATAAGCATTCTTCTTCTCCTAAAAAATTTTTTGTGATAAATAGAAAAAGTGAAAAATAGAATAAAGAGGGGAGTCTCTCTCAAGTTGTTGAGTAATCAGTGCCAAGTGTGTAAACCACAAGTGGCATTGCATCAAAAGGCAAACCAAGGAGAGACTCCACCTAAGTAAAAAAGAAAAAAAAGGAGAAAGAAAAAAGAGAAATAGGGGAAGAAGAATGTGTGCTTGGGAGTTATAATCTTGTGGCTTAGATGTCCTATGAAACAAGAACTCTGATCCTTAAATGAGCTAAGCACAAGGTTGTAGCTTTTAGGTTTGTCTAGGGAGATGAATGTATATCCAATGTAGTGATGCCAGGGTTTAGGTTGTTCTCTATAAAGTACCACTGTCACTGTTAATACTAAGACTGGCATGACTCTAAGGAATCCTAGACACATTAAAAATAAGCTAGAAGCATGTACTGAGTCTGGAGTAAAACTTGGTAGAATTTGAAACCTTAGGGATATTAGCATGATATCATAGAAGTAGTTAGATCAGTAGTAGGGGGGTTAACAAAAGCAGTGGGTATAGTAGGCAGGTGAAGTCAGAAGAGGCTAGACAAGAGGCTAGTTCTAAACTTGGAAGTGTGTCACAGGACAGCATTGCTATAGACAAGAATATAAGGGAGTTAGTGAGTAGTTAAAGAAGAAGAAACAGCAGCCTAAGTAAGTCCTTAGTATGCTTGAGGACAAGCAAAGCCTTAAGTTTGGGGGTGTGTTAAGTCTCTGAAAGTGACTTATTTAGGACCCATTTAGCTTAAGAAGATGTACACATTTAGGTGTTTTTGTGAGCATTTAGCCAAAACCTATGCTTTAATATGAGAATTAGAAGAAGGTAGCTAATATAGGACTTATGCACAAGAGGTAGGAAAAGGGGTGAAAACCGAAGAAAAGAATGAAAAAATAACCCTTGCGAATGCATTGCGGAATAATTGCGGTGGCCGCAATTATTCAAGTTAAAACCGTAAGTTGGCTGACATTTTTCTGTTTAGATCCGACTTTTCAGGGATTCATTCTTTCTCCTCCATCCATTCTGATATACGACGTTGAAGATTGATGGTTCTCCTTGGCCCAATCGCACCTGCAAACTACTATAAAAGGGGGCCAAAGTCGGAGGTTCAATCATCATTCAACGTGCAGAAGTCTTCTCACAGTCCACCATTTCTCTCGATCTTCCCTTGCCGTCTGTTGGAGTGAGGTTCTCAGCTTTTGGAGTCGATAATCTGACAGGAAGGAGAGAAGATTCTTCTTCTCTCTCGATTGGATTCATCCAAGCACGGCTGAATTCTCATCACCATCATTCGAGGCGACTGCCACGAAGATTTCCAGCAACCTTTACTGTTTTCTGCTCTTTTCTTCTCATTTCCATTACTGATCATTGTTGTCTTAGTTTAGTCAGTTCAATTATTGTATTTCGTTGTTGTCTGCCTTGAATTCATTCTGTTTAAGCTTTCCTTTGCCATTCAAACACTTGAAGTAATCAAAGTACGTTTTTGCATTTCACAGTTCTTCCTTGTTCTGCTACGAGTTTCACTTACTGTTTCAAGCACTTTTTCCTTCTAAGCATGTCTACTTTATCTTATATTTCTGTTCTACATATATCCATGAGTAACTAAATTCATTTAGGGGCATGCTAATGACAGAACTATAGGCTAAAAAACGTAAGTCAAGTAGGTAGATCAACACTCGAACATTGATTATATGTAAGCTTCATCCCACGGGCAATTTCGATTGGCCATCCATTTTGTCCAAAGAACTCCTAACCTCTGGAAGGAGTAAGAGTTCAGAGTCGTATAATCATGCTAGCCTTTCATGGTAATCAGGAAACGGCCTAGGAATAGGCGTTTCCCTAGTATAAACTGAACACTCCTGTTTTAACAAGATGCTTAAGACCTTACTTTGAAGTCGAGTAAACTTGAGTCTCTCATGCATGGAATCGGACGATACTTGAGATAGAGTGAGTTTAATGTGTAGAGAGTTGATCCAAAGCTTGATAATCGTAATAAAATGCCTATAGGACAGTCATTAGTAGCCCTTAATTCACCCATTTAACCAGTTTTTCGCTGCCAATTAATTGCGGATTAATTGCGGTTCTCGCAATTCTGCCAAATTGTCTTCTGTCTAGCTGTTTTCTTCTTCGTTTAGTGATTCCATCTCTTGTTCTTTAAGCCTGATTTTTACTTTAATTTGTTTATGGCATGTTCCTTTATACATTCAGCAAAAAGTAGTTAATTAAAAACCAAATTTACCCCATCAAATCCATCCCATCTTTCTTAACAAACACACTTCGCGAATAGCTAAAATTAAGTCTCTGTGGAAAAAACGAATTAAATATACTTACTACTTGCTGTGAGACCATGTATGCTTGCATGTTCTAAGTGCTCTCTCCATCCTTTTGCTTATTTATCTTTACACACTGAGCACGCAACACTCACCCACCCAAGTATCCTCCCAGGTATCTGCCCCATTCCCCATTGAAAACCGAATCAAGCTAGAAAAAGAAGGGAGCTCAAGAGAAATATCCTTACAGGGATTCCTAAAAGTGTCTTTAACCCTTTTCGAAACTCACTCAAAAGGATGAGGATCATGCTTACTCGCAATGATCTTATGACACAGGGTGTTAGGTTCAATGGGGAAGCGCCAGAGCCACTTGGCCAAGATTCCTCTCTCCATACTGATTAGAAAAGAAAAAAAAAGTGCATTCGTTAAAACTAGAGGTGCAAAATACCGGGATCCAATCTCACTATTTCGCACCTACGAAGGAAAAAATCAAGTAATTAGGCAGAGGTGCAAATTCCAATTTGATGCAACAAACAGGAACTCGGCACGATCTTGAGATAGAATACCTCCAAATCCTTCATTAATTACAACATTATGAACACCTCGCAGGCTGTTAGAAAGGCAAATTTCTGCAACCTGAAGTTGGTCAATCTAGCACTTTCCAGGGACATCCTATCGGTATTATCAAATTCCCTTGGCGAGGCAACTCTATCAAGGGCTTATCCGCACACATCAATCAAGTAAGTCTTCACACTATTTTCATTCAAAAATCTCATGCCAAGCAAGGTATAACATGCTTAGAGAGTCAGATAACATGTATGGAGAAAACAAAATTTCCCAACAACAGCAAGGTGGCTAGAATTGTTTTTCAAAAAACAAATAGAACCTTACAAGTTTATCCCTTTCTAACCACCTGCGGGAACCTATGAAATCAAATAAGCTAATTACTCTTCTTGTGTCCTTTTGCGTAGTTCCGCAATTAACAGAGCCACTTCACCGTAATGTAACCATGGAGTTAATTTTCAGTTCAATGCGTTATATGCCTCAAGCTCCTAGACAATTAAAAGTATAGCTTAAGCCCCTTTCTAAGGCCAGAGCAACTAATTGATGTGATGGACTCAACAGAAATGTCTTGATTAGGGGAAAAATTACAGAAAATAGTCTTACACCGAATACATGACAGTTGATCCTTGCAAGTTCATGCAATAAAAAATTATAAGAATCAAGTGCCTCAACTTATGAAACCAAGAGTATATAAAATGGGGAAATCGAACGACATGGAGTTGAATATCTGGGACGGATATTTATTTAAATGAAACCCTAAACTAAAACCCTTTTAAGGGATGAACTAGGTATTCATTTATTTCTGGGGCAGGGGTTGAAATAACGCTCCTAATTATATATTTATGCAGATGGATGCTGCACAATTTTTCTCAGACACTAAAGTTAGCTGGAGGAACTCCTGTGATACTGCTGTTACCACATAAACATAAAAAAATCGTCCTAGTCGTGAATTCCCACTCACTACCCATCCAAAACTCTTACAAAAAAGAATTTGAAGCAGAGAAAGTTACTAATAAGATTTAGCTTCCAAAAGAATATTCATCTCAAACTTTTTAATATAATAATGCTTATTCCAGAAGGAAATGACTGCAGTATGCTTAAAAAGAATTTGAAGCAGAGAAAGTTACTAATAAGATTTAGCTTCCAAAAGAATATTCATCTCAAACTTTTTAATATAATAATGCTTATTCCAGAAGGAAATGACTGCAGTATGCTTATTGTTTTCCCTTTACCTCTTCCAGAGAGGTTCCGGTTCCAACAAACTAATAAAAACCAGATAAAAGAATACATGAGCGACCCATTATAGCTTAAAACTCCTTCCTCGTAAGGTTGAACATAATTCTTCATTTCTCGGACATGAAATCAAAGCCGTAAAAAACCATCATAGATTGGCCTAGTGGTCAATAAGGGTCATGAGAATAATAAAAGGCTTAAATTCAAGTAGCAATAGATTATCAAATTATATCGAAAACCAAACCTTGGGTTGACCTACCTAAGATTTAATATCCTATGAGTTCCCTTGGCAACCAAATGTTGTGGGATCACGAGGTGCCCACAAACTAGCCCAGACATGAGACACTCACGGATATTAAAAAAAATAAAAATCTGAGCCGGGGATAATGTCATTAATTCTCTCACTTGAATTCAAGTAGCAATAGATCATCGAATTATATAGAAAAGTCCGATGCCCATCACTTCGAAACTTAATCATAGTTACACAGAATGATGTTCGTTTTTATACCACCGTGCATCGTTATCAATGTAGATAAATGTATCGGATAGGTCCTAAATTATATTTAAAATACAACATCAATTTCATCAAGCCAAAGTATTCTGAGTCAGAACTTAGAATGGAGTAGTGGACTCAAAATCTAGCATGAAATTCTTATTCTAAACCAATTCAGAGTGCCTTAGAAACTACAACTCAGAAAATCTCTTCTCGTTTCTCCCAAGAATACAGCATCAGAAAGTAAGAAACAACCAGTTTCGTTTCCAACTCAATAATCAACAATCTCGGGACAACCGCTTAGTAACTACTGTTCCGCAAGCTTAAAAAACCTAATTAAATGAGCAATGAGCTACTACAAGTGAGAGAATAATACCGATGAGCCTCCATCAAGCACCGACGCAACGAACAACTCACTTAAGCGGCGGGCCAACAGAAGGGGCTCCAAGAAGACTAGCTTGCTGGAGCTCGAGCTCGTTCAGCTGCTGCTCGCGATCCATCTCGATGATGAGAGGGACGACGAGGATGATGAAAGTGGTGCCGGCGATCCAAGCAGCTTTTCCAGTGCTTCGGAGGAGCTTCTTAGAGACAAAGGCCACGTTAGAAGCGGCTTCCCTTCCTCGAGACACCATTGAAGACTGGGAGAACCTGGAGATTATGCCGCCTTTGTTGCCTCCGGCTTTGGATCCTCGCCGTTCCGGTAGAGAGACTCCGCCTTTTCGGGACGCCATGGCAGCGGAGCTTGGAGAATTGTTGGAAGGATTTTGGCGGTGAGGGATTCTCTTTTTTTCCCCTTTCTACGTTTCTAATTACTGATTTTCCCTCTTTTTTTTTTTTCTTTTCTTCTAAATAAAATAGGATTTAACAAACCCTGTTTTACTGATAAATGTGTGGGGGAAATTTTGATCCCACACTTACATGTTGCATCAAATTACTCTAAATTTTTAATATTATCACATCCAACCCTAAATCTAAATGTTGTAATTACCAACAACTTAAAACACATGATCAACATATTCTAAGTTCTAACCCACGCAAAGTACATTCGATCCACGATAGTTAACACCTTCATAGAATCAAGAACGAACAATCTCATTTCATATTCTCTACAATTGCAACTTCCCCTCTCGAGGTGCTATAAACTCAACGATAATATAGCTCTGACGGACTGTAATGTAGGTCTAGGTGCAATAGTCTGAAATTCTGACGGAGGCAATGACTTTGTTCGAAGGCACTCCAAGACCACTGAAGTTGGCTTTCAACATCTTTGAACGGAAAAAGATTCGTTGATACTCTAGAATCTCTTGATAGAGAAGTAGCGATTTATGAATGAAATCTAGCCTTTTTTGTTGATGGTTTCTTATCCCATCAAAGAAACTGATGGAGCGACATGCGCAGCGGAAAGCGATTTCGGACCGATGATACTCTAATTTCATCAATTTAACAAATAGAAAACATGCTCAAACGACGAAAATAAGAAATTAGAAATACATACCCTTGTAGTTCCAATTTCTTCAAGCTTCGCCGCACGTTCCTCATCACGAACTCTTCCGACCTCTTCTCACGAACGCCTCGAGGACCACCCCAGGTAGTCCCGCTATCCTCGGCGCCGCGCAACGGAGTTGTGGGACTCCGATTACAAGAGAAAATAAAAGGAAAGAAGTAAGAAGGAAACTGAATGGATGAAGAAGAAGGAAACTAAATGGATGAAGAAGAAGAAAGGTACAGAGGCTTAAGGTAGGGAGCTGAAGAAACTTTTGTTAAAAAACTTCTGAAGATTTTTAAGTTTTTTCAAAATCAAAACAACCCCGCAGCCTCCTTCCAAAATGAAAAATAAAATTCATTTTGTGTGTACCCCTCTTCTATATAACCCTTGCCAATCCATATATATATATATGTTAATATATATATGTGTCTTGCTGCATGCAAGACACATATATATATAATTATTATTATTATTAAAAATAATAATAATAATTTTATTTATTAAACTTTTTAATAAATAAAATATATATATAATTATTAATTAAACTTTTTAATTAATAATTATTATTTAATTCAATATCAAATATTAATTAAACAATATGATTAAACTCGATTTTCCGAAAACCGACTTTTTTATACATGAATCCTATTCATGTATTTGGCCAATCCCATATTTAAATCATATTTAAATATGTCCATCCTTCTTCCATAAAACGAATTTGAACAATTCAAATTCTTTTTCTTTTAATTTTCTTTTATACTGTTGCACGACGTTATCCGAGCTAGCCAGGAGAACCTAAAGGACCTACAGATCATGAGCTCCAACGATACGAGATTATTCGGTCAAAACTCTTTTAACCCGAATCAATCAACATTCGTTAAACCCCCGGAGACTCCACTATAGTCCGAGGGCTGCACTCTCCTCACTGTAGATATATTGTGTCCTCTTGATATAACCGTCATCGGTAAGTCAATCCTTCACAGGTTGTTCGTAATCACAGCTGGGTCATTTAAACCGTTTAACCCCTGCATTACATCTTGTTCCTTAAGTACCACTGACACCTCTAATGAACAATAGATCTGTGGTCCAACCATCAGATCAATATAACTCTCTCATCACATGAGAGTGTGAGCTCACATTGTTCAAGCCCCGGAGTCAGCTATTAAGGGAACAACCTATCTACTAACCCTTAAAAGCGGGTTAGGAGTGAATTCCAATCTTGCTATACTATGTCCCCAGCTACTTATTCGGCTTTATCCCCAAGTTGGTAGGCTTATTGAGCGGGCGTTCCGCCACTCTCACCCGTACAAGTCAAAGGATACTTCCGAATAAGCAGGAGTTCATAGCGAGCTCAGGATTGAGATCGAGTTACCTAGGCCATCAAAATGTATAAGTCGGTCTCATCAGTAAACGGAGTTATAAAGAGAGAGCGACTTAATACGCGGTTCGGTCTTATGCAAACTCTTTGCACAGGACGCCCTCACTCGCACATCTCCATGTGAAACGATTCGGATCACATCGTTTTGTACAATACAAAGTGAGCCGCATCCAATAGTGTTACCAGGATAAGGTACCCAACCTTATCCGTATACTATAGATCGTTTTGACTGACTACTTGAGCCTGATCCACAATCATGTCATACATGAGGCTCAAGTACTCATATTCAGCCAAGGGTGTTGGTCATTGGTATAGGTTAACGTAAACACGTTTCACTTTATTCCAGTAAACTCTTTTACTGAATAAAACTAATAACTTTTTATTCTAAATAGAATATTTACAAACATAACAGTTTACAAACCACGAGTTTTAGGACATAAAACCCAACAGAAACAACCATATTCAGTGCTTCTTACTCATTAATCGAAGTTGCAACTCCACTATTCATAATTTAGCCCGGCACGCGCAGATCTCAAAACACTTTGAAATATGGATCGAAGACCACCCAACATTGGTGTTGATACTTGTCCTTCAAGATATCCACTTTTCATTTGTTTAATTGATTTTTTTATCATTTGTTTAATTTTTCACAAAATTCAGTACCTCTCATCAAGTCGGAGGTTCAATCTCAATCCCCTTATATATTATCCTAAAAAAATAATAAATTTTATCATTGGAATGAATCTCCCAAAAACTAACTTGACTCCGACAAAAAATCAAATGTAGTGTTAAATTCTCAAATGTTGTAGATGTAAATAATTTTTTTTTTTTTTTTTGTCAAATCGAGCATAGCTCAATTGACATGAGGTTGTGTTTTTTACTAAGAAGGTTGTGGTTCAATCCCCGCATTAATTAAAATATCTTTACAATTTTTTTTTTTTTGTTTACCAATTGAATTGTGCTATTTTAGCCCATATACAATCTACATAACGAAGTGGTTGTAGTATTTATCGTTCTTATCTTTAAATTACAAATATCACCATTAAACTCTAGTCGTTGTTATAATTAAGGATAAAAATATCGATATCCATGTTGATATCGGCATTTCAATTTTACGGATATATCCATGGATATATCGATAAAATATCGATATCCATGAATATTTCTGTAAATCAATTTTTTTTAAAATATATATTTAAATTAATATTTAAGTTATTTTACTTTCAATCTAAGCTATAGATCTAGTTAGTAGTATCTAGACTCATATTAAATTTAATATATGATATTTTTGAAGTTTTATGAGTATTTATAAAAGATATTGGATATATCCATTACCCTTTAATATCTATATTGAAACCTCTGATTTACGGATATATCTACGGATATATCGACATATTCACGGATATTTTCATCCTTGGTTATAATCATGTCTTTAAATTTTCAATTTCATCAACCAGTGTCCTACGAAATTGTTGCAATTAAAATGTTAAAGATTGCAAAATGCAAAATCCACTTATATTTCAGCTAGATCCTCTATCTATAATCCTTATATCAATATGAAAATTCAACATTCATTTCAGAATGAATCTTTTTATGGTTAATACTACACTTAATTATTATTATTTTTTTTTTTTTATAGTTTCAAGAAACTAGGTTAATTCGTGACGATACTTTGAGGGTTTGATCGTAATAATTCTGGTAGGTTGTGCATCTTGCAATATTTATAGGCTTAATTGCAATTTTTTTTGTAAGTTTGACGGGGTGTTTGATCGAAATAAAAATTTAAGAGCGACATTATAATAAGAGTAACTCGTACCTTTTTTAAAATATATATTTTAACAAAGGAGGGATTAACTCGTATAAGGAAGAGTTAGTGGTTTTTGCAACCCTACCACCCCACCCATTATTTAAAAAAATATCAAATTTATTCTGATACTGAACATATTTAAAAAATATCAAATTTATTTTGATAATGAACAATATTTTTGATGAATTTAATTTTTTTTTTTTTGATGTCCGAAGGATGGAGTTCGATGGATTACTGCGAATGGATTTGAAAGTACGCGGACGATGAAAAAATGGCGGATACTCTAATGCTAATGTGGAAGATCTGGGAGTATAGAAATCAGGTGCTGCACAGCGGGACCAAACCCCAAATTCAGACCCTCTTAATTTTGGCACTCTTAATTTTGGCAGACAGTTGCATCAATGAAATCAAAATAAATCAGAAGCCTTTCCTTCCAATATCGGCCCCGCAGATCGTCACTACGACCCCTAGGTGGAATCGCCCTCCTCACGGGGGCTGGAAGCTCAATTGCGACGCGTCTTGGAGTGCTTCTCTCAACAGAGGAGCAATAGCGTGGATCGTTCGTGACTCTGACGGCAATCTGGTTAAAGCGGGTTGGCGATCGTCGAGAGAAAATTGGCCCATACCGGTTCTTGAAGCTCAAGCATTGTGTGCGGGTCTGGAAGATCTTCCGTCTTCCGATCACCATCCGATTATGGTCGAATCTGAGTGTTTGCATCTTATTAAGCTCATAAACGAAGATACGGAGGACCTCACCGAGGTGGGTTTATTCGTTGAGGAAATCCGGCGACTGGCATCTCAGTTCAGCGTTATCTCTTTTGCGAACATTCAGCGTTGTCAAAATGGTGTTGCTCATGAAATGGCTCACCGGTCTTGCACTTTGAGTCTTTCGAATGAATGGGGAGGGAGTCCATTAGAGTGGCTCTCCGAAATTTTGAAGAAAGACTCTTTAGCTGCATCTACTATCTGTCCTGTTTAGTTTTGTTTCGATTCTTAGTTTCAAAAAAAAAAAAAAAATTAATAAAAAAAAAAAAATTGATGAATTTGGTTTTCGCACCAACAGGTTGTGTTTATGTTTTTTATGAAATTAATCCTATGAATTTATCAAAAGTATAGTTCAATTATTTGTCCATTGATTTCTTTTTGAATAAGAAGAAAAAAACAAACATGTCAACCTGATCATAGTTGGACTAGTTAAGTTCGATTAAGAGAAAGAGATTCGAATCTTCCACCTCACATGTTGTTTAACCCCTAAATTAATTTTGGGGTTACAATTACTCGTGAATACAATTGAAATACAAAGTAAAAAATAACATACTATGATTATCAAACAACAAACTATATCGTTCCATGTTATTTCAAGGTCGATAGTTTGACCACTAACCTTCACAATGGTCGAACTAAAACAAACAAAATCAGATAAATTAGTAGCAACAAGTAAAATTTATTGTCAAAGGAAGGTGTAAACAATAAAAACAAACTATTATTCGAACTATTTAATTATAGTCGGAGGTGGAACAATAATATATATAGAGGGCTAATTGCACAACAATCATGCCTAAAATAATTACAAATTTAGCAAAATTCAAAACATTTTGTAAATATGTCAAAAAATCAGTGGTTATCACTGATAGACTCTATCGTTGATATATGATTATCATGGATAGACTTCTATCATTCATAGACTACTATTACTAACAAAATTCTATAAAAAAATTGAAGTGATAGACTACTATTAGCGATAAACTTCTAGCAGCGATATAAATTACCATATCTGCAAAAAAAATTTAAAAATGTGTTATATTTTTAATTATTTTACTCTAAATTTACGTCTCTTACCATTTATATATATATATATATATATATATATAAAAAAAAAAAATAAATCATTAAATTTAAGATTTAAAAATACCTTTCATTCTCATTTGTTTTTCCTCCAATTTCTTATTGATAAGAGTCAACCGGGTCAAGGAGGCAATAATCGAATGAAGTCGAGTCTCCAACTAATCGATCGACGGAGCAAAAATCCGATCCGATGTCTAGTGGGGCCCACCGAGGACGGTTCGTGTTTTAGGAAAGTGGGTCCCACGCGGTTCAACTTCCGACGTGTCTAGCAGTGTGATGGGATGCGGGCTCCACCTTGTCGGGCTCTCTTTCAGAAACATATGAGTGCGGGCCCCGCTCTTTTCGTTCGAGTGCTTTCTTTGCATTGTTATCGTATCGTATGTTTTCTCGGAAACAATATCTCGTCAGTTTATCATTTCTTTGGGCTTCATGGGCTGACTATTTGGGCCATAATTTTATTGCAATATTTTTTTTAAATGAAAATTATGGTAAATATATTGTTTGCTACAAAAATATAAGTACAAATTATACAATTTTGTCATGGTTGAATCCTTGTATTAATTAAATACCGTTGCAAAAAAAAAAATAATGCAATTATCGTTGAGTTAATAAATACCTTTACAAAAAAAATGATGCAATTATCGTTGAGTTATGTCTATGTTAACATATACTCTATTAGATTTCTTTAGGATGAAATATTTATTCAAGGACATGCTTGTTATTTTAATAGAATTTGACTAATGTGTTTGATTATATTAAAGTTATATTGGCTTCAATTATACAGGCATACATTTTTTTCTTCTTAAATGAAAGAAAAATATTATAATTCATTATTGTGACGTCCGAGTAGAGTAGGGGTACATGAATGAATCGAGACCAGGTACGTTTAACAAGTAAGTTATATTGGCTCAAAAAATTGATAGTTACTACCTATACCAACATAATATATCTTCATTTTTAATAGTTCAATTAGAAACTTAAATTTGTTTGATTTGGAGTAATTCTATATTGGATGACGTTCTAGATAAGGTGACGTGATCTCGCATGTATTAGAGAAGTTTAAATTTCAAAAACTAGCAATAAAATTAAGATATCTTATGTTTTAATTTTTACTATTTGTTTGGAGACAAAAGAAAAAGAGAAAAAAAGTTAAATGGGCTCGCATGAAGCCCATTTTAGGAATGACTCTATAAAATATCCAAATAAGACGTAGCAGAGAAATAAAAAATATGAATAAAAGAGAAGAGAAAATGAAAGAATTAGAAAAAGAAAAAAAAGAAAAGAAGCAGGCGAGAGCGAGAGCAAGAGCAAGGCAAGAAGGAACAGTAAGGAAGAAGACAATGATGGAGATGGAGGCGCATAAACCAGACAGGTGGGTCCATTTCCTCATCAATTCAATCAATGCCGTTGCTTCCTTCAATCTCAAATCTCCATCTTCTTCCTCACGCCACCACCATTAAACCTACTCTCTCTTCTCTTTCTTCTCTTTCCCATTCTCCGCCAAACAATCCTCCCTTCACCATCCACACGACATTGCTTTTTCTTTCCTCGTTATTGTTAGTTGTTGTTCTTGACGTTGATTTTGTCGTTGATTTCTTCTTTTCCAATCAAGAATCAACCACCCCCTTCCTCCTTAAATCCCCCCTTTGATCTTCTTCCTTGGAGGAATTTGATGCTCTCTGAAGAAGAAGAATCCATGTCGACTATTTCCAGAGATGAAAACGTGGTGTTCTCGTCTGAGGATTCTTCCTGCCCAGATGAATCCGAGATCGAATTGGGTCTAGGGCTTAGCCTCGGTGTTCGTGATTCCGCTCGCAAGATTCAGAAAGTTGCCATGGTTCAATTTGGGAAAATTCTAACGGCTGAGGATTTTCCTTCCTCGATCTCTTCTCGCTCGTCTTTGTCTTCCTCGACTTCATCGGTGTGTTCCTCCTCATCGCTTCGTGGAGTCAATGTCAGTAATGGGTCGAAGAGAAATTCTGATTCTGCAGCTACTACTAATGGCGGAAGGTATATATTTAGTGCATAATTGACTCGATTTTGTGAAGCATGCGAGTTTGATCTCTTTGATTGATCACTACCAATATTGGATTTCTAACACAGTTAACACAGTTAGAGGCTGAGAAACTGAGTGAGTTATCCTAGTCGGCGGTTATAACAGTTTGTGACTATTGAAATCATCGAAATTATAGTTATTTTATTGACGGTGCGTCATAATAGTCGGGCGTCAAATATAGACTGAGTTAAAAACCATCAAGTGTTGCCCTAGTGGTCATGAAGCACCTTGGGACTTCAATGCACTCCTAGGGTGAATGGGTTCAATCCTTGGTGGCCAACTACCTAGGAATTAATTTCCTACGTTTTCTTTGGCAGCCAAATGTTGTAGGGTCAGGCTGTCTGGCGCGTGAGAATAGTCGAGGTGCGCGTAAGCTGACCCGGACACTCATGGATATAAAAAAAAAATATAGACTGACTTATAATAATTCAGTCCACCAACTACAAGTTGTTACCGCAAACTAATGTGCCTTGGGATGTTTATCTATTATCTGACTTGTGTCAAGCAAGTTATAGGAGCTTTCTTTGACTTTTAACAATTTACTATTGCTCCCTGTGAAATTGCATGTGTTTCTCTGGTTTTGCTTTTTAGTACAGTATTGATTCGAATCTCTGGATATTTATTTTGATGAATCTGATACTGACAGATATGTTTGCTGTTACTTCCTTTTATGGTTCCTCTGGTTCCCTCTTCCTCATCCCAAAAGGAAACAGTAAGCTGAATATAGATAGGGAATCATTTTGAATTTTTTGCACTGCCATACTCCATCTTATTAAATATGATACGCCTCTGAAGAAATTGAAAACTGGCCTTTGCTAGGCTTCAAAGGACTAGATGCCCGGATATGATTTGACAATTTTTATAATAAAACTTCAAGTTCACATTCGAAAAGAAGAGGAGCATATTTGCTACCCCACAACTTAAGAATTTGAACTCCATGGACTTGACAAGAAAGTTCGAAACCTCCCAATTATGTTCTTTTACCCGACATCGGTAAGGTAGGATTGGGTTGAGCTAATAAAAAGATGTATTGAGAAGAAAGTGGGACCAAATTTCCGTGCTTTGATGCTTCTATGAACTATGCAGCATTAACACCTAGAGAAACAAGAAAGATGTATAAAGAAAAGAACGATCAACTCCCAACCTAGTTTATGGGCCTCAAAGACTTTTCAGTCCATGGAGTCTAATTGGGAGGTTCCAAGCTTTCTTTTAGAGTCCATGAAGTCTAATTCTCAAGGTAGGTTGTAGCAAATATGTTTATGATCCAGTGTTCTCTTGTAGATTAACTTCTAATTTTATCGACTAAACAGTTTTATGAAGTCTTTTGCACCTCCATAATTACTGCACATGTTCAAGCCAACTTACAACCAGTTTCCAAGACATTTAATATTCTATGTAGCTGAGTATCAACATTTGAACCTATGCGGCGTCATAGTTTACACCTTATTTGTTTGACTTGGGCAAAGGGGTTACAGTTTTGTAATGCTTGTCTCATGACTTGTTGGAAAAGAAAAATTCAAAATTATTCACTTGTATATAAAATTTGAGGATTTAAAAATGTGTAGAATTGCATATTCATATTACATCAATCTTTTAGATAAAAAAATCTTTCATTAATTAACATATACATCTATCTTTTTCTCTCGTGTAACTTAAAGTTTGAGTTGAATTATTTTTTGATATTTTGATTTACTTTCAGAAGTAGGCAGGTCGTGGGCTGGCCCCCTATCAGAGCTTCTAGGATCAGCACCTTGGTTAACCATGCAAAACCTCATTCTGTAGAAGAATTCAAGTCAGATGCTGGCAAGAGTAAAAACAAGCGTACGGAGGCAGGGACGCTTAATGGTGTTTGTGATAAAAACAGAGCGAATGAAGAGGGTAGAAATTCCAGAAGTTCTTTGTATGTGAAGGTGAATATGGATGGAGTTCTCATTGGAAGGAAGATTAACCTCAGTGCTCATAGTAGCTATGAAACCTTGGCCCAAACAATAGAGAAAATGTTCCTTGATCCCACTGCACTAGTTGACTCAACTGGTAATTCCTTTCTGACCTCTGTAATCTCATTGTAATCTCATGTATAGAAATATAACTCTGTAATCTCATGTATAGAAATAGAAGTGATTTTTGTGGTTTCAAATCTTTGAAATTGAATACTTGCAACTCTATAAGAAGTGAGTGTCCCCTAGAGTTCAATATAATATTGTGTTGATGTTATCTTTTGCCCCGAATGGAATTAAGTTTTGCGATAGACAAATCTTTTACTTAAAAGATATTTAGGGTTACTTTAAAGCTGTCTAAAGAAGGTTAATGTTAAGATGGAAGTTCTAATATTGAGAATCTATGGAAGAAAGGCTCTCTTCCTGAAGCAAATGCTTGTATGTTGAGAAGCTTCTTATTATCAGTAGTGAAGCAACAATTTTAACTCTTTTATGAAGGACCACCTCATTAATTCATTGATATTTTATAATGAAATTTGTGTTGGTTCTAGAATCCAGTAATGAAGGTAGATATTTTCTGTCTGGTAACCGATAATGACGCTTTATCGTTTGATATAGGATCAAGCATAAAGGAACGTGACATAGTGAGACCCTCGAGACTACTAAATGGACAATCTGAGTACATGCTTACTTATGAAGACAGGGAAGGAGATTGGATGCTAGTTGGCGATGTTCCTTGGGGGTACATCCTTTAACTCTAGTTATTTTGATTGAAAGTTTTCTAACAAAGAAATCAAATAGAAAATATCTAAAATTTGCCTCGTGTTTACTGTTTGAGGTCTAAGGCCTTAAAATTGGAGCTCGTACAATTTTAACCTAATACGTCAAATACCCGTAGTCTAACTCAATCTTCTAAGGTAGAAAGACCTGTTTGATAACAATTTGGTTTTTTAGAATTTAGCTTATAAACATTACTCCATCTATGAATTTCTTTGTTTGGTTATCTACTCTCTAAAAATGTTTTCAAAATCACTGCTAAATTTTGAAATCTAAAAATGTTTTCAAAATCACTGCTAAATTTTGAAATCTAAAAAAACGTAGTTTTTGAAAACTTTTTTTGTTTTTAGAATTTGATTAAGAATTCAAATGTTTCTTTAAGGTAAAAATCATAGTAAAGAAATTGTGAGGAAACAAACATAAATTTCAAAATAAAAAAATAAAAAACGAAATTGTTATCAAACGAGATCAAATAATTCAAGTTTCTTGCATTGTTTTAAGAGGGGGTTTCTTCCATTTGTTTTGATTTTCTTTTTCTTTCTTTCTTGCTCTATTTGGTGCTTTTTATTTATACCACCCGAACAACCGCTCAAGTCTTAAATAATGAAAAATCTTAAGCCAGCATCTTAGATAGTCATTTTTTTTACTGACATCCATCTCTAAAACAAAAACTAGATCAAGTATTTTTAACTTTTTTGTCAAGTGGACTCGATCATCACGAACATATTTTTTTTTTATTTCGTCTTTTTATTCTTACTGGTAGAGTAATTTCGATTCTTTTGATCATACGTCCAGAATGTTTACCAATTCCGTGAAGAGGCTCAGGATAATGAGAGCAGCTGAAGCTAATCAAATTGGCAGGTGATCTGATCTGCCACAGCAGGATACAAACTCACCAATTGAAGATGTTTTTTTTTTTTTTGTTGTTGCTCGACACCTATTCTCTGTGGGGAATTTGCAGCTCTGTAGCAGCAAGAGAAGAAGGGATTGAGGCAAACCGATATAAGCTTGAAAACTGTGCAAAGGGAGAGGTAATAGGCGAAGCATTTTGAAAAGAAAAAAAAGATTGGCTTCTTTTTTCTTTTTCTTTTTTGGGTTTTCTGATCTTGTTCCCTCCAGCTCTGGGAATTGTCAACTTGTGTAATTTTGGAAGTCACAGCCATAAAGCCATGCACATATACAGATGTGGGAATGTTGTTTATGTTGTGAATATGAGAGCATTATATAATGCTCTGCTTAAGCCTTTTATGCCTTCGGAAGGTTTTTTTTTTTTTTTTTAATGCTGTAATATTCCCTGTTTTAGTTTTCTTCTCACTCAATGGAGATTGGAGAAGATGATATATGGTTATGTGTGTGCTTGTAAACAGGGAAAATTTTGGAATTTCAATAAAAGAATGAATTACAATAACGCTTGTATTACAAAATATATATATATATATATATAGGGCTGGTTGCACAAATAGCAATCAGGCCCAAACTAATTGCAAAATTAGCAAACTTTAAAATGTTTTGCAAATATGGCAAAAAAATCCGTTTCTATCACTGATAGACTTTATTATATCAGACTAAATCTATAAAAAGCTGAGGTGATCAGCGATAGACTTCTATCAGTCATAAGATATCAGCGATAGAAATTGCTATATCCGCAAAATTTTTAAAAACATGCTATATTTGCAAACAATAAGTCTTAAATTGTCATTTACTACAATTTTCCTATATATATATATAGCTTGAAACTTCAAATTAGATAATTTGAATTACAAGAATTACAAGTTTAGCCTTGTTGTTGAACTTTTAAAAGTGTTTAATAGGACATGAACTTCAATTTAATTTAATTTTTTTTTTCTTCTTTTCTGTGAGTGTCCGGGGCTAGCTTATGCGCACCTTGACTATTCTCAGGAGATACCGCCTGATCCTACAACATTTGGCTCTCGAGAAACTCGTAGAAAATTAATTTTTAAGTAGGTGACCACCAAAGATTGAACCCATTCTCTCTAAGAGGGCATTGGAGTCCCAGGCTCTTCATGACCACTAGGTCAATCCTTGATGGTTGATCTCTAAATTTTAAATGGCTATTTTTTAATTTTCAATTTTATGTTCATTAGGTTCTTGAACTTTAACAATTGTGTAATAGATACTTAAACTTTTGAATTTTATGTCCATTAGGTTCTTGAATTTTAACAATTGTGTAATAGATACTTAAACTTTTGAATTTTATGTCCATTAGGTTCTTGAACTTTAACAATTGTGTAATAGATACTTAAACTTTTGAATTTTATGTCCAATAGATTCTTAGAATTTTAAATTTTGTATCTAATAGGCTTTGACCTCTACAACATTTTTTTTTAAAATTCATGGATTTACTAAACATAAAATTAAAATTTTAGAGATTCATTTGACATCAAATTCATTCGTATATCTAATAGAATCAATTCATTTTTAAAAAATTTGAATGTGTCATGAATCTATTAGATACAAAATTAAAAAATTAGTGATCTACTAGGTACAAAATTGAAAGTTTAGAGACCTATTGTATGCAAAATTTAATTTAGAGACTTATTGTACGCAAAATTGAAAGTTCAAAGAACATATTAGTTACTATATACTTTTGGAAGTATTTGAAAATTTAGAAATCCAATAGACACAAACTTGAAAGTTGAGTGAATAAACTTGTAATTTAACCCAACCTCAAATATTATTTGTTATACAAGCCTTTCCATTTTCAGTTCATATTTGCACCCCCAAGATTTCTGGTTTTGTCCATAAAAAGAAAAGAAAAAAAGAAAAAATAATTAACCTTCTTATGGCAGATATGCTTATACTATACATGATCTGCTCTTGTACACACCCAACAAATGAGCCAATCATTACAATTAATTAAGGAAGAGAATTAAAAAAAAAAAAAACCAATCCTACTTACAAAGATGAATGTAAAAGGATCAAAACGTGGGGTGGAGAATTTTGAAGGCCAAATTCAGTTGAAAACTCCATTGTTGTTCTTCCTACAGAAGGCCATTTACTGGTGAAGTGTTGAAAACTGGCTTTTCTTTGTTAGTTCCAAATCCTTCATTGCCACTGTTGCTTTTTCTCCTTGGTTTTGCTTCTCCAAGCATTGTTATTATATCTCTCATGGAAGGCCTGTCTTTTGGATGCTTTGCAGTGCAGAGAAGCGCTATTCGAAGGACGAAAAGCATTTCTTCTTGAACATGCTTGAAATTTCCCAGATTGGGATCTAATGCTTCTTCTAAAGATCTGTTGTCTCTAACCTTCCTTCTAATCCATTCAACAATGTCCACAGATTCTCCGAACTCGGGATCTAATGGCTTCTTCCCTGTCAGCAGCTCTAAAAGAACGACGCCGTAGCTGTAAATGTCGATCTTTTCATCCACCTTTAAAGTGTATCCATATTCTGCAAAATGGGTAGGCAAAACAAAACAACATAAGTCACAAAAATAGCTTATCGAATTGATTGTTGTATAGTCATAGAGCTCAATATCTTTTACCAGGCTGCATTTGTTAATAAGAATTGTTACTAACTAAACTCACCGGGGGCAATGTAGCCGTAGGATCCAGCTACCATTGAAACCGTCTCGTTCTTTCGAGCCATCATCCGTGCCAACCCGAAATCAGCTAATCGTGCTTCGAGATTTGAATCGAGAAGTATATTATTTGGCTTAACGTCGCGATGAATGATGGGTGGGTTGCAATCATGGTGGAGATAAGATATGCCTTGTGCTACTCCAATTGCTATGTTGTATCTTGAAACCCAGTCCACAAGCAGCCTCCCTGCTTGTTTGCCATGTAAGGTTTCTCCAAGGCTCCCATTTTGCATAAACTCGTAGACGATCATTACATCGACGTCGTTATGCATAAACCCGAGTAAACGAACTATGTTCCTGTGCCTTAACTTTCCCAGTAAATTCACTTCTCCTACTAGACTTTCACTGCTTCCATTTTCAAGATCTGGTTCTGATCTCCACAGCTTTTTGACTGCCACAACTGACTTTTGTTGTGGCATTTCAGCTTTATACACAATCCCAGTTGCTCCCATTCCAATTACATTTGATTCCTTGATGCAAGCCAAAATGTCAGTGCTTGTGAATCCAAGCCTTTGGAATGCCATCAATCTCCATGGCCAATTTCCACCACCCATTTCGTATCTCCCTTCAAAGCAACTTCCACTCGAGTACCACCTCTTGTACAATGATCGAACACCGACAAGAGCAATGCATATTCCTACAACTGCAGATATTCCGATGACCCAACTGGCGATAATGTGTGTCGTGTTCGAGTTCCCTTGTCCTGATGTAAATGCTGAATTTGATGAACATGGGAGTAGGACAGCTCCACATAGTCCAGCATTGCCCTGAAGATCACTTGGATTGATTGTTCTTAACACACCATTGAATGGCACTGGACCCTCAAGCTTATTGAATGATACATTAAGCGATTCCAGTGCGGGAGAGATACCGAAATTATCAGGTATTCTACCGGTAAGAGAGTTGTTGGATAGATCGAGGACAGACAATGAAGGCATATTTGCAATCTGTTTTGGGATTTCTCCAGTTAACTGGTTGTTTCTGAGATTCAGATTTACCAATCTCTCACATGAAGCAATGCTATCTGGAATGCTTCCTGTGAAATGGTTCGAAGAGAGATCGAGAACCGAAAGTGCAGGACAATCCTGAAACTGGTCTGGAATTTCACCTTCCATGTTATTGTCAGAGACTATAAAAGTTTGAAGATTTGGAATGGAAAGAATTGAGGAAGGAAGAGAAGAATGAAGGTTGTTTTCAGAGAAATCAATAAAAGAAAGGGATTTAGAAGATGAAATATCACTTGGGATACTACCAATGAGACTATTGTTTGCTAATTCTAGCCTTAGAAGCTTCCCAAGCTTTCCAAAACCAACTGGGATTGTACCAGATAGCAGATTGTTCTGCATTCGAACACGAACTAGCGAGTTACACGACGATAATCCAATCGGAATCGGACCCGAAAAGGCATTGTTGAAAAGGATGAGCTTGGTTAGATTGCCCCAATTGCATACAGAAGCAGGAATTGGACCCGAGAAAGAATTGGATGAGACATCCAACCAAACCAACTCCGAGTTCTTGCCGAGATCCCCGGGCAATTGGCCAGAAAAAGAGTTGTTCCAGAGCTCTAGAACCTGCAATTTTTTCAACCCTCCAATCCCTGGAGGTACTTCACCATACAGCTTGTTACACATTAGATTCAGCAGCTGCAAATTCTTCAATTCAGCAACCTCAGCTGGAATTTCCCCCGTCAACTTGTTGTCGGAAAGATCAAGAAACACCAATGAAGTAGCATTGCCAATCGATGCCGGAATTCGATCTTCGAATTCATTCTTATAAAGGAACAATGTCTCAAGTTGCTTAAGCCTCCCAAGCTCAGCAGGAATCCCACCACCAAGATTCCCCACAGCCAAATCAAGATACTTCAGATTGGTGAGATTTCCAAATTCTGATGGAATCCCTCCTTCAAACTCATTGTATCCAATAATAACCGTCTCTAACGCCGACATCTGACCGATATCGGTCGGGATTCGACCGGTCAGATTGTTCCCCGAAAGTCCAAGAAACTTCAACTTCTGCAAGTTCTTGAAAGATACAGGAATCGACCCTTCAAGAAAACTCCCCCGGAGATCCAAAATCTCCAGCAGAGTTGCATTTCCAAGATCTTCAGGGATTAAACCAGAGAAATTGTTGCTCGAGGCATTGAAATTTATCAATCCCACCATCTTCCCAAACCCAATCGGAATTTCACCAACAAAAAAGTTTTGACTCACATCAAAACTCTTCAAGGAAGTGAGATTTCCAATAGATTTTGGCAAAGAAGACGAAAATTCATTGCAACTCAAATCAATAGAACTCAGCTTTGTCAATGTCTGCAAACTGTTCGACAAAATGCCACTGAGATTCATACGAGAAAGGCTCAATTTCTCAACAGCTCCATCCGAGTTGCAAAAAACTCCAGTCCAATTACAATGCCCAACAAATTTACCATTTCCATCGCCCAACTTCCAATCTCTAAGCAACTTCAACGGATCAACAAGCCCCGATTTAATCGAAACCAAAGCCAATCCTTCTTCACTAAACCCAGAAGCAGAAGAACACTCCGTGCAAAAACCAATCCAACAGTAAAAAAAAACACAAAACAAAATCTGGGTTTTCAACTTCATCTTCTTCTTCACCAAACCCACTTCTCAATTTCTCTCAGATTTCCACCATTTTCAGAAACATCACGAAAATTGAGAACATGGGTTTTTGTCTGTGCTTGTGATTCAGTGATAAAAAGAGAAAGAGAGTGAAAACAAACTTTTTGGTAGTGGAAAGAAGTTGGTTTAAGAATTGCTCTGTGCTTTAAATATATAAATGGCGGAATCCGCCATGGAAATGAAAAATTTAAGAGGAAATGCAACAGCTGTTTTTCCTGCAAATAATGACGAACGAAGGTTTGGATTTATTTGAAAGTTTCTCCGACATTAAACATGGAAGAGAATTATGTGCTCTATCTGTTACTAAACTTACTCTACTACTTTCTGAATTATTGCTTCTTCTCTTTTCTACGAAGAAGATAGTCAACTTGATGTGTGTGTGACTCATCCTAATGTGATTCTTGTTAAATTTGCACCCTTTTTAGCTATATTTTAATATCCCATCTCCCTGTTTTCAGGCATTACAAATCAGAATATTCATTCATTCATGCATAATATGATTACGGTTAATTTTTTTTTTTATTTCTGTTGAAATATTATTTTAATCCTTGTTTTATTTTGTTTTTTTTAATATATTTAATTAATGCAAGTAAAAATGGAATATTTGACTTACTAGTTAAAGACACAATGTCAATTGAGTTAGACTTAGTTTGACATTTATTTTGATTCTTATATTTTTTAACGTCTAAATTTAATCATTGTCATTGTTAATTTGATCACTTTATTAGAATAATTACAATATTTTTTATTAAAAAACAGACACAATACAATGAATTTATAGAGCAAATAAAAATAGAGATCATAAACTAACCGTAATTAGTTTAAGATTTTTTTTTTAAGCAAGAATGACATAAATTAAAGTTGTAAGAAAGACATCAGACCAGCAGAATAATCTGCATTCCAAGTTTCATCAAGTCCCAAAGAAGACGCACGTCGTGCAAGTTTGTCAGCTTTCATATTAGAGACCATAAACTAACCGTAATTAATTTAAGATTTTTTTTTTAAGCAAGAATGACATAAATTAAAGTTGTAAGAAAGACATCAGACCAGCAGAATAATCTGCATTCCAAGTTTCATCAAGTCCCAAAGAAGACGCACGTCGTGCAAGTTTGTCAGCTTTCATATTGACACTTCTTCGAATATGAGAGAAAGAGATGGACTCCCATGACGATGCCAAAATCTGCACTTGGAGGATAGAACTTCTATGAGATTTACCACCTTTTGGTTAATAAGCTGGATGAAATTTAGAGACTCCGACTCGACATTTATGTGGGATGCATTTAAGATTTATTTAGACCACTTAGAATAAATTTGGACATCTCAGAGTAAGGATACTAAAACAGAACATATATCAAAGTCAACTTTGACATATAACTCAAAAGTAATTGATATTTACTCATTTTCTTTTTTTAAGTTAGAGGTTTAAATACTCATACTCCACTTATTTCAAAGTACATAGACTAAACGTACCGTTTAATCTATGATTTATTTAATATTAAACTTTTGTAGGGATTGAGGTCGTATTATTATTCTATGATGGAAGATTTCAAGAGTTGGATCTTAAAATGTCGGGATTATATAGTTCATATTTGGATTACCATATTTTTTTTTTTTTATTATTTTTTTTAAGTTCAATAACATATAGGTGAGATTAACATTTTATTAGATGTGAGATAGATGCATTTAACGAGTTGATTTATGCTCTAAATTATCCATAAATTTAAGTTTTTGCAGAGCATATGTTTGATGGAGTGAATTTAGAAATCGTAAAATTAAATATAGAGCGAGTTTGAGGACGTATGAATTTATATAAGAAAAAAAAAACTATATTGTAAGAACAAAATTAAATAATTGACTTAACTTCAATCTCACATTATTCGAGATAACATTATTATTATTGATAATGTGTAAGAGCTTTACTAAAGGAAAAGATAAAGAAAAAGAAATAAAAATAAAAGTTGTGAATAAATTTATAGTTAAAGCCACTTTGAATTGCCTTACATGCTATATATTGCATAGGTGTGAAATCCAAGACTACATGCTCAAATGATTTAGGCTTTTACTAAATCTCCTTGAAATTCTCAACTTTTGCAATTAAAATTGAAAGGGTAACTTCTAAGTATGACAAAGATTCATGAAATTGAAGCATAGGTTAGACCAAATTTATATTAAAAAAAAGTGTTATTTTTTACCTTATAATTTGATTTATTTGAAATGATATGATATATGAACTATAAATAAACGGTCTCAAAATTTAAGCTTCATTTGGTAAAATTAAACTTGCCTACAGTTTTTTTTTTTACCTTATATATAATATTTTCAATCATTATCGAACTAGTCTAAAGTTATTTTTTCTAATATTTTAGTTAGTTCAACTTAAATTTCTCTAACAATACAAATCAAATATAGTTATAATTTTCATGAACATTTTGTTTTTGTTTGAGTTCATCAATTGAAAGGGTGGGGATGGAACTATCAACTGATCAACTTTTAAACCACTAAATTATGCTCACTAAATTATGCTCAAATTGATATTTTTTTTTTATGACGAATTATACACCAATTGAAAAAAAACTAGAATGTTAAAAAAAAAAAATGAAAGGCTACTTTTTGGTTTCTCCCCTCATTTTTATGCTCAAAACATTATTTTTTTTTAAAAGGTAGAAGCCCAATAAACTATATATAATAGACCAAAAAAAAAAAAAAAATCAGTTTTAAAAATTACAATGGAAAACATATCCATTTTAATAAATGCTAAAATCCACAAATTCTTTGAAAGATATTGTTATGAACATGATAATCCACTAAGCAATGGATTGAATGGTTAGCCATAAAAACCACTAAACAAAGCACTGTTGGATGAACAGTTTGATTGAAACGAAGGAATCTTCCCATGTTATAACAAGAACACAACACAAAAATAAGGACAAAAAGCCCTTAATAATCTTCACTATCCCAATTGATATCAGCCACACCAAATCTTTATTGTAGGGCACCCCCACCCCTAAATCCTAATCCCCATCTCTCACCTCTTAAAAGTTGAGTGTAAAGAAAAAGAAGAAAAAAAATCTTTTTTTTTTAATCTCATAGTTAGCTCATTAAATAAATTTTGGCATTACAAGCTTCTGTTTTATTGAATCCATCCTAATTGGTAAAATTTATTTGTTTAAAGAAAGAAGAAAAAAATTAATCCACAAAACATCCAAACCCAACTGCAAAATCAAGCCCTCCCAAAAAAGAAAAAGAAAAACAAAAAAACTTTGAACTTTGTTTATTTAGTCATTATTCTAAAAATTGTCAAATAAATTATTGAATTTAATTTTACATTTAATAAACTTGTGATATATTTGTTGTTCTTTTAAAAGAAAAATATAACCGATTTATAAAATATAAAACTGAATTTCGACTAATGGAATCCTAAACTTACACTTTATCTAGTAAATTCGTGAATTTTTAATAAGATTGAATAAACGTAAAATTGATGGGACACAAAATTGAAAGTTTAAAGATTTATTAGACATTTTTTAAATTTAGTGATAAAATAGACACAAACTTAGACAATTCAATAATTTATCATACATTTTTAAAGTTCGGAGATCAAATAGATACAAAGTTAAAGTTTTAGATACTAAACTTATAATTTAAATTCAATTCTCCCTCATTTGGCCAAGTTATAAGATATGAATTTCATTTTGATGGATCTAAAATTTTAAAAAGAAAATTGGGTAAGGGCAATAATAATAATAAAAATAAAATGTACTGTCTAAAACATTTAACATAAAAGAGTTGTGAATTAAAGGAAAGGGTGCTCAAATCAATAGCATTATGAAAAAAATAATAGAAGTGGGGAACAAAACTGGGAAAAATAATATCAAATTAATGCACTATTCCAATCATGGTCTGAGCCCACCAACTGCTATTTTCTATTAGACAATCTCTCTCTCTCACACACATTTAGGTTTTTTTTTTTTTTTTTTTTTTTTTTTTTTTTTTTTTTTTTTTTGGTTAATCTGCCAAATTTCACATGGCCACATGTGAAGCTTCCCCAAATTCCTACATTAAAAACAGATAGAGAAAGAAGTGAATTAATACATTCATATCCACTTTTTTTATGGCCCAAAAGTAATGCAAAAACACTAGTTCTGTTTAATTAGAACATACCCATGTGAAATAGCAGCTTCTTAGCTAAGTGCTTGTTTTCCTATTAGGGAAGAGAGATAGAATCCGATTTTTTTCGATGTTTAATAAGTCCCTAAATTTTATAATGTGTCTAATAAATCACTAAACTTTCAATTTTACGTCTAATAGGCTCATAAATTTACAAAAACGAGGATAATTTCGCGATAATTCACATGTACTTCCTTACTTAAAGTCGGAGGTTTAAATCCACACTCACATTTGTGGGGGGTTTTGTACAGATGACTCTCCCCTTGGGAGGCGTAGAGTTGTTTTTTTTTTTTTTTTTTTACTTTTTCTTGAAATTTTATATTTTTTTTTACCTTTTCTTGTGATAAACAAGTGTTTTCTCCTCGTGAAAGTCATTTTCCTTCACAACCTCCGAGAGCACCATAGTTGTCTCTTCGTGATCGTGCTCAGTAAATGATACTACAGACTTTGTGCACTTGCTTATCACGAGAGAATGTAAAAGAACATAAATTTTTAAAAATCGAGTAAAAAAACCTCACGACCTCCGAGGGATGGGTCATCCGTACCAACCCCACATTTGTTGTACTAAAAAAAATGTTGATAAACTTTAAAAGTTTTCAATAGATTCCTGAACTTTTAGTGGATAATGCATTTATTACGTTTCAAATATCAATGATTAAATCTCTCATCTCGCAATTGTTGAACTCATTAAAAAAAATCTTTGATATATTCAACATTTTTTAAAATGAATAATCTAATTTCACGTATAATAAAGTCATAAATTTTTAATTTTGTATAAATAAATTAAAAATTCATGATTTTAGACACAAAATAAAAAAAATAAAAATTTAAGAACCCATAAAATAGGTGAAGTTAATAATTTAACCGAATATAAAGTACCATCGTTTTGATATCAATGACAATGGAGAGAGGGAGGAAGTGCTTCCACATGCCTTTATGCTCACCTCAGGCTCAGACAACCTAACCAAGAGAGATAATATAGAGTGTAGTGGTTGCACATGTGGCACGTGCATCAGATGTGGAGGCCCATTTGCATGGGACCCACATTTGCTATAATTTATTTTTCTATTTATAAACATATGATCAATGGAGGCTTTGTAAAGTCATTTCATAAATTGATTTGACAATTTAAATAATTCTGATTTCTATGTAATGATGAGATATATGATCCAAAAAGATCATATCTCTACTAATGATGATGTCAAAAATGTTGATTTTTTTAATTTTTAATTATAAATTTATCTTCTTTTTTTTTTTTTTAATCATGAAATGTTTCCTATTCCACTATCAGATTGATTATACGTTTGGTCCATTTTTATAAGTGTTGTAAATTTATATCATTTATCAAAATAAAATATTGTTATAATCACTTTTTTTGTAATTTTTAAAAAATGTAAAAGGAAAGTAAAACAAAAAGAGCCCAATTTATTCCATTGGCTCGCCTCTCTTATCATTGATTGGGCCTAAACTTGGGAATTTGGGCCAAAATCATTGGTTTGACAATGAATAGCCTTAACCTTTGTTGTTTGAGATAATCTCTTCAACGCTTTCTTAAACTTTTTTTTATAAATGTCTACCATAATTTTATTTATTATTGGTAGTATTTTATGTGTTTATTAATTTTTGTTCGGGAGAATTTTTAGTACATCGGTAGTATGAAATTTTTTCATACCATTGCCTTTAAAAAAATGATACGTGCCAAAATGGTTTTAAAAAATAATATATTTAATAGTGTGGGTCCCCGTTAAACAACTATTTTGCCACGTGTCACAATTTTTAAAGACAGTGGTATGAAAAAACTCTACTAGAAATTCTCCCATTTTTGTTCTTACCAAAATATTGTTCCATCTATTAAATTAAATTTCATTTGTTAATTTTTTTTAATTTTTTTTTTAAACCTCTCTAAAAAATCCTAAATAAACTTTAAAATCTCCCTCTCACCTAAAAATTTAGGGTTTTATTTGAGCCTTTTTGAGTTCTGTTGTAGATTTCTTGACGTAGTCTACTCGTTCTACTCATCGAATATACTCAAGAGTCCGTTTAAATCACCATCGCCACCGTCGGATATCTTTCCCTGTGCATCTGTCGTCGTGAACCTGCTTGAGTCTTGTCATGGTTTGCTCGTCGTCGCACCTAAAAGTGTTTGTCGTGGTGATTTGGACGCTTGTTCATTGTTGGTCTGAACATCATGGGTTGTTCGACGAGCACGTGTTGAGCGGCGAAGATGCAGTGGTGACGCCGACCATGTCGCTAAGAGATACAAACCGAAGTGAAGACTTGCAAGGATGAAGGAGAAAAAGACGAAGGAGGAGAAGTAGTCGAAGAAGAGGGATCTGCTCGGAATTTGCTCATCTGTTGGGTTGGGTCACCGTCGAAGTCTGAATGAAGTCATGGGGGCTGGATTTTGGTGGCTGAGTTTAGGATGAAGGTTAGAGTTTTTTGTTTTATTTTTTCATTCGAGTGGTATGTTTTGTGGTATATATTTAATAATATATGGTATATATATTCTTGTTTAATTTAGTATTTATGGTTTATAAATGTGAAGTATATTTAATAATATGCAGTATATAATTCAAATTGAATAAAATTCTCAGTATAGACTCGGTATATATGTTGAATTATAATATATAAACATAGAAGGAAAATTCAATGATATATAAATGAGGTGTACAAGTTGAATTACAATATATAAATGTAGTGTATATGAAGGAAAAACGTTAAAACGTGATGGCAAGGGAAGAAACAAAAATTGAGGGAGTTTCCGGCCATAAATGAAAAATAAGGAAACAAAAAAAATAAGAAAATAATTAAATACCATATTTTTTTTTTTAAATGACGTCCAAAAATGATATTTTAGACCGTTTTGACAAATTATGTCATCATCACATGGGACTCACTCATGATTGTAAATTAAAGCTTGTATATCATACATTTTTTTTTTTAAAATTGTAGCTCTTGTTGATCCATTTATCATTTATGTGTTACCCCTGGAGTTACGGGTCACCTCAGCACGAAGTGGCGCCTGACGTCACGACAGCCTCGAGCCCCGAGCTCATCATTAGAGCGCCAAGGAGGTGGGTGGCCGACCCTTTGGATACCCACAATCTCGGGCCACTCCTATACCGATTGTTGGCATGCCGTCAGCACCTCACGTTGGGCAGATGAGTGAACCGATGGGACACTCTTGCCTTGTCCAACAAGACAGTGGTACAATAGTCCCCCCCCCCCCCCAATCCGCATAAGATCAGGGGGATCGAAGATTCTCATCATAAGGACAGGTACGGACGAATACTGAGTCACGTCTCACTGCCGGAAGTCCTGGATCCTCATGATGAGGGAAAGACGGGTCGGCCCGACCGACCCACGATCTCTCGCCTATAAGACATGCCATGAGGGTATGTCCAAGGTACGCAATGCTACCCAACCCTACACAATCTAATGTAAAAAGAGTTCTCACTCTAATGCTCCTACTTAAATATCAGAGTCTCGTGGGCTCAACCCCACACCGGTGCAAGTTCTTCTTCTTCCTTTGTGCAGGTTCATTACAGCTCCGACGACGATCATTCACGATAAAGTGCGTGAGAAAAAAGGATGTCTAAAATCTTGCGCCAACACCTGGTTTTCTTTCTTCTTGTATTTTTTTTTTTTTTTTTTTTTTTTTTTTTTTTTTTTTTTTTTTTTTTTTTTGTAACAATGTGAGGTGAAATTTGGAATGAGATATAATTCCTATGAGTTTTATGCAATTTCCAAGGTTTACATTAAAGAATATTAATGGCTCAGATCAAACGAATGAATAACTTGTGCCAACAATATCATAGCTTAACGACATGATGTATCGCCTAGTGACCATGAGATCCTAGGTTCAATCCCTCACTCCTACATGTTATAACAAAAAATGAAAAAAAAGTTACAATATGTCTTGAACTATGCTCATGTTGACAATAAATAATTTAAGTACAACGAAGGTAGAATATGAAGATTTGAACCTCCAACATCATAAGAAGGAATACATGTCAATTACCTTTAAATTATGTTTACTTTAACAAAGATAAATAACTGCCTCCAAGTTAAACTTATTCACCTTAAATTGTTGGAATCAAGATTGATATATAATGGTTGTAACCAACGCATATTTTTTTTTTTTTTTTGAATTAACATATGTGAGAGTGAAGATTCAACCTTTTGGTCAAGTCCTATATGATATGTTATATTTTGATATTTATAGATAAAATAAATGATGAATATATAATTTAATTTCCACCCTGCAAGAGATATATAAAATACCACATCTTTAAAATGAAATCCTTGTTGACTATGGAAGACAAGTACATCAGTCCAATGCTGCCTCTGTTAGATGACAAAAGACAGATTTTCTAGACTAAAAATTTCAAGGGAAGAAATCTATAGTAGAAATTTGTGAAGATGATTATTAAACTAACCTGATAGTGACTCAATGTCAATATCTTTGTGAATCATAAAAACATACTCCCAAATATTAATTCGGATCATATGGTGGTGATTTTAGTTCTTCCAAGTCACTACAATTGGGCTTCTAACTCTGTATTTGCCATTCTCAGAATGAACCCATGTCAAATGCCCTTCTGTAGAGCTCACATTTCTTCCTTCTCTTCCCTTCTCAGACACAAGCCACACCTTATAATTCAAACTTTGGTTCACATGTTTGAACACCAAGCGCTGAGGCTTAACTCGAACTCTCACTCCTTCAGGCGCCGCTACTTCCACCGAGTAGATGGAATTCGGGCTCCCGACATTCGTCAACCGTCTCGAAACCACCTTACTCGTCGTCCCGCGCTTAAAAATGACAGACATCGAGGGATAGTTCAGGCTAAAGCCTTTGTTCATCTGCAAAACTTCATGGCAACTCACATTCATGTGGGTGATGATGAAGATTTCTGAGTGAGTGTATCCAAGAGCACAAAGGTGAACGACATATTCATATGGTTTGATGTCATAAACCAAACCAGGATCCATTGCTTTTGTTGGGTTTACATGACCAGCTCCCATTCCAAAAACACCAGCTGGTTTGTTTCCATCAAGAATTGGTTTCCCAAAATGATCAGTGACATCAGCAGTTGTCATAATGGCTGATTTAATAGCGGCAGGAGTCCATTTTGGATTGGCTGAATGGATTAGAGCTGCAATTCCACTTACATGGGGACAAGCCATGGAAGTTCCTGACATGACAGTGAAGTTTGACCTTCTAGAATCTTCTGGAAGGCCAGTTGGACCAAGATTTTGAGGCCAAGCTGCTATAATGTTCACCCCAGGAGCAATTACATCAGGCTTGAGAGTTGAAGGATTGGAGAGGCTTGGTCCTCTTGATGAAAACTGAGCTACAGATGGAGCTCTTGATCTTCCTATCACAGTTCCTCCAAATTGGATTTTGGCTTTTGGATTAGTTGTTGAGTTAATGTAAGCTTTTAAGCGATTCGCCTCGGCAAATCCAATCAAAGTGGCTGGCAAAACATGAACATCAACCAAATCTTCCTCCAGATTTATCTCTGAATTTGCTAGGATCATAGCAGCACCTCCAGATTCCTTCACAATTTGCCCCTTTTCGGATCTGCCATTGACGCCACGATCGCAGATCACCATTTTTCCTTCTACTTGTTCTCGTGGAAGAGACCCTTTTAAGCAAAGTTCACCTCCCATTTCCCCTCCAGTCAAATAAACCACTTCAAGCTCTTTGGTTGCTTGCTTGAACTTGTTTCCAGGGTACATTGATTCGCCGTAAATGGCTTCTCCATTGCTTAGTCGAACGATAGCTGGGAATCTTCGGTCGAGCGTGCTCGCACCGATGGTGGTTATCCAAGGAGCTACATTGGCAACAGAGCTTTGAATTGGGCCATTGTTTCCTGCTGCACAAATGACTGATATGCCATGCTGCATTGCTCGAAAACTGCCAATAGCAATGCTATCGTCGAAAAACGGAAGTGGGAAGCCACCAAGCGAGAGCGAGAGAATGTCAACACCATCTCTTATTGCAGAGTCCATGGCTGCTACAATATCAGAGCTATAGCAGCCACTAAACCAACAAACCTTGTACACCGCAATGTGGGCTCCCGGGGCCATCCCTTGCGCCACGCCAGCTCCATTCCCAAACACGCTCGCTTCCGCAACCGAAGTTCCCGCAGCCGTGGAAGACGTGTGAGTCCCATGGCCATGGGAGTCTCTAGGAGAGACATATTCCTGGACGATATCGGAAGGCGGCGGCGAGGACGACGAAGCCACATGATGTCCCTTGATAAAGAACTTGGCACCAATAAGTTTCCTGTTACAAATTGAGGAATTGAAATCTTGTCCTTCTTGGCAAGCCCCTCTCCATTTTTGTGGAATTGGGGGCATTTTGGAATCGCTAAAGCTTGGACTCTCAGGCCAAACTCCAGTGTCAAGAACTCCAACAATTGCCCCTTGGCCCATTGTGGACTTTAACCAAACACCTTGTGTGCTTTCACTAAGCCCCAAGAATTTAGCAGAGTAAGTAGTTTGAATTTCATGCTTTCTATCAGTTCTTACAGCTACAACATCAGGCAACTTCCTCAAATACTCGAGCTCAGTTTCAGATAACTGAGCTGCAAATCCTTCCATGGCATTAGAATAGGAGTAAAGCAAGCGAGAAGAAGAGTCTTCTTCAGCAGACAGAGTTTGTTCAAGAAAAGAAAGATGCCATTGAAGCTTAGAATCAAAAAGAGAGCTGGTTAATCCCAATGGGTGGAGTTGAATTATGTAAGTTTGAAGAGTGGAAGAATTTGCTTGAACTTGAAGTGAAAGAAAACAGAGGAAAAGGGTTGAAAGAAAAACCATTTTGGTGTTGAAATCCATAATTTTCTTTCAAAAACAAGACACTGATTCTTGGAGTTGGATTCATGATTTTGGATCAAAATTTGATGGGTATTTGAAGGAGGCCAGGAGAATTCAAATCTGGAAATTCTGAGTGTAAAATATGAAACTCGTGAAATATAAGAGCTCTTCATCACGAGGATCTCTTGTTTTTAGAGAGAGAGATTCACAAATTTGGTCGATTGAGGAGCTGAAAAAAAGATTGGTAATTGCTTAAAGGCTTCACGAGAAGTAATGGAGAACTTTTATAAAGGATTTGAATTCAAAAAGTTTTGTGTGAATTTTTGTTTCTCAAATGAAGGTATGCGTAGAGAATTTGGATAAAGGTACTAAGAAAGGAATATAAATTTGTGTCATTTAATGCAACACGCTCTTCGTTTTTTCTCTTTGCCTCCTTCCATTCCCTCGTGCACCTTCTTTTGGATCCTTCTGCCTACCTTTTTAAAGTAGCCAACTGAATTTCTATATATATAATTATTTTTTTGAATCAAATTGAATTTCTATTATAATTATCGTAATTGAAATCTTATCGTGTAATAGGTCATTATTTAAATGCCAATGTTGAGGGAAATATCAAAGTCATTATTTAAATGTCAATGTCGAACGAAATATCAAGGTCTCAACTTTATAAAAATATCGATGAATATTTCTGAAAGATTTTTAAAAATATTTTTTTAAAAAATATATTTAAATTAATAAATAAACATTTTACATTTTTAAATGAGTTAAAATATATTTAATATAATAGTATATTCACGTTAGGTTACCTTTCGTTTTTTTTTTTATTATTTATTTTTATATTTTATCGATTTTATACGGTATGATGGAAATGTTGATTCACTCCTCATGTCGATATCGAACCTAAGTATATGTGAAAATATCGATGGAAATGTCGACATGTCGATGAAAATTTAATATCATCTAATTATTATCTCAACAGTAAAACCAAATGCACCAGTGGTCTAGTGGTAGAATAGTACCCTGCCCCGGGTTCAATTTCCAGCTGGTGCACTTTAAACGTATAAAACGACCAAGAGGTCTGCGTGTGTTTCCTGGAGTTCTGCCTCCACCTTCCATCTATAATTTTAAATGTGAATTTGAAAGATTTTAATCCATTAATTTAAAAGGATTCAAATAAGCTAATGTTTTTATTTATCTAATAATACTACCTTTTGAATTTGGTTTAAGTATCAATTTTGATTAAACAACCTAATTTATATTTAAAATAATAAAAATAGGTTGAATTACATTTTTAGTTCTTTTACCTATTTTGTTTAAATTACGTTTTTTTTTTCAATAATTAAAAATATTGTGGGAAAGAGGGGAGGGAGGAGGAGAGAATGTTTTTATTTATCTCCATCGTAAAATACTACATTTTAAATTTCGTTTAAGTACCAATTTTGATTAAACAACATAATTTATATTTAAAATAATAAAAATAGGTTGAATTACATTTTTAGTCCTTTTACACATTTTGTTTAAATTACGTTTTTTTTAATAATTAAAAATATTGTGGGAAGGAGGGGAGGGATGAAGAGAGCGAAATGTACCGCCTTGAAAAATGAGACAAATTTGAATAGTAATTACTGTACAAGTCTGGGAAGTTCAATAGTAATTACTTACTGTTGAAGTCTGAAGAGTTGATATTTTTTTATCCGAGTTCAACAAGTTCGTAGGTCAAACGGGGAGTTAACTTCTCCTCCCAACTCCTTCTCGAACAACCCTTAGGCCAAACACCTCCTATAATTCTTAACTAAACTAAAAAAAAAACTATTTCCTTTTAATTTTTAAAACTTGACTCAAATTTTAAAAATACATGTAAAGGTAATAAAAGTTATTAATGCTTTTTTACAAGATTATAAATAGTCAAATAGATGGTCGTGCTTCTAGTGACGCCATAATTTTTAAAACTTGACTCGAATTTTGAAAATATATGTAAAGGTAATAAAAGTTATTAATGTTTTTTTACAGGATTATGAATAGTCAAATAGATCGTCGTGCTTCTAGTGACGCCATATCGCGATCACAAGGGAGGGAGGGAGAGCATATTGTTGACACCAGCAAAATGTTATGCTTCATTATTTTAAAAATTTGAAGAAGACGATCATTTCCATCGCCGAATTTGGGTCATAAAAAAAAAGAAAGAAAAAAAACACAATAGTTTCCCCTAGTCTATGAATCCATTAAAATGATCAATATTAATGCATAATATAACATAACAAAATTATGTTAAAAAAATATACTAAAACAAAACATAATAAAAGTTATTAATGTTTTTTTAAAGGATTATAAATAGTCGAATAGAACTAACATTACCACAACTCAATCCACATAAATCATTTGAATCCTCCACCCATACCAAAAAAAAAAAAAAAAAAAAAAAAACATCCAAATAGGTGTGAGCACTCGGAAACTATTTTTCATATATTTATTATTTATTATTAAAAAAAAAAAGAATGGAGGAAGAACTATTTGGGCCGGACCTAGATAATATGACATGAAATCAACTTCGTGTGTGAAATGTAATTGGGCTTCTCTGAGCCCATTCACTTTCAATGTTATGAACCAGTCGTCGACCCGTCTATATAATGGCCCGCGGGAACTTGAAACCGCAACAAAAATTACGCGCGAATACTTTTAGTTTTTGAGATTGCTCGCTCCGACGAAAAATGCGATGAGATTATCGGTGGCTAACAAATCACCATATCGTAAGCAATCAGGTATGTCTGATCTGATCTTGTACCGTTTCGATGAATGAGTCGGTGATTTACCTTTCAGAAAACCAAACGATTTCTTCTTTAATCGGTAATCGTGATTGCTAGCTTTCATAGTTCCTAATCACTGTACGATTTTGATTTGTTTCTTATCGTGAATGTTAGGTCTTATAATTTCTTTACCGATTTGGATTATTCAAAATCAAACAGTTCGCTAAATAATGTTAGTGATTGCTAGGTCTGATCATTTCTTTGCTCTGCGATTTTGACTAGATGAAACCAAATATTTCATTGCATAAACGATCGTGATTGATGCGTAAGTGATCGATAGGTTTCATAGTTCCTAATCATACGATTTTGATTAGTAGGAAATCAAATAGTTTCTTGATTAATTATTGTGAATGCTAGGTCTTATAATTTATTTACTGTACGATTTTGATTAGTCGAAATCAAACAGTTCACTGAAATAATGATAGTGATTACTAGATCTGATAATTTCTTTGCTCTACGATTTTGAGTAGTCGAGACGAAACCAAATAGTTTATTGAATAATCGTGATTGCCACCTTTCATACTTCCTTATCAATGTATGACTTTGATTAGTAGGAAATCAAATAGTTTATGCGATTAATTATCGTGAATCAAACAGTTTACTGTACGATTTTGATTAGTCCACGAGGAAATCAAATAGTTCATTATTTGTCTTATAATTGTTTTACTGTATGATTTTGATTAGGCGAGGAAAATCAAATAATTCACTAAAATAATGATAGTGATTGGTAAGTCTCATAATTTCTTTGCTCTGTGATTTTGATTAGTCGAGTTTATTGAATAGACGAGGGTGATTAATATGTCTCATAGTTCCTAATTACTGCAGGATTTTGATAAGTCGAGGAAATCAGATTATTTCTTAATTTAATGGTCGTGATTTCTCGGTATCAAATAGTTTCTCAACAGTTTTTCATTGTGAGCTCCGAGGTCTTCCTTTTCCTTGTTTTTAAAATTTCGAAAACGACTTTGTATTAGCGTTGGTTTCTGTTGGTACATGAATTGAATAGTTAGGAACAACATTTATCGGTATATATTTGGTGTATCTGTAATCCATTTTAATTACTTGCGTTACCTTTTATCGAGTTTGACATGTGAATCAATATTTTAAATAACTATATAACGAACTTCTTTTTCTTTTCTGAATCTCATACATCGTAGTTTCTCTCAACATTTTCGGATTTATAAAATATTATGTCTTGTTAAAGGTATTATTATAAATGGTTTATACAATCAAGAATCGTTTTGCTTCCGCTGAACAACATTGTGAATCTGTGATCTGAACTTGGAGTTTGTTTGTTTCATGCAAATAGGAGCACTCCAATCGTAATATTCTCTAAAAAAAAAATTCCTCAATCAAATGTTGTAATATTTCATAATAATTTGTCAACTTTTGAACAATTTTTATTTCCAATATTTCGATATCTTACTGTATTACAGAAAGAAAATCTGAGATTAGACACTGAGGATAAGAATTCATTTTCAGCCTTCCTGAAATCCTAAGTATGCATCATTTCTTCCCATCTATCAACAGCAGAACAAATTAGATTTATTTCCTTGAAACAACTTTTTTTAAGCTATTTGGTTTGATGACAGGTGCAAGTGCAGTTTGCATCAGTTTTTTGGCTCATGAAGATTAAATGAAATTTACCGATAAAGCTGAGGAGGTGAGTACCTCGGTACTATTTCTCCAAATTTCTTATTTCGATCTGCTCAAAATAATAAAAATTAATAAGTACGTGGAAGCTCTAGGAAGTTTTGAGCACTTAGAATTTGACTTATTTAAGTCCTTTTATAACCATCTAGTTTTTCGAACTTTTATTTTTGAAAATTAAGCTTATAAACATCACTTCTACCTATGAGTTTCTTTATTTTATTATCTACTTTTTACATATGTTTTCAAATAAGTTTTGAAAATAATAAAGTTTTTAATGACTTGAACAAGAAAACAATTACAATTTTAAAAAACTAAATGGTTATCAAATGGGGTCTTAGCACAATTAGTATTTATCTATATGATGGCTTCTCTGTAACGACGCTGTCCTAAATTCGAGTATCGACTTTAGTCTCTCCTCCCATTTCCTAACTGTTTCACTCAAGAAAACTAAGCAGACATTCTTTAATTGTAATTGGAGAATTTGGAAGGAAAAAAAAAGAGAAAAAACTGTTGAATAAGTTGGGTATCTATCTAGACTATCGTCGGCTTTGTAAGTGATACTTTTGATTGTCTCACCAAAGTTCATCTCATCCAAGAGTCTCTAAGAAGGCTTTCAGTTGTATGTTTTCCTGTGCTTTTCTTTCATGCCTTTAGCATTACTGCAGAAGCAGAAGAGTTTTCATAATTTACCTGCCTTATTTTGCATTCTTAGCTTTGGGAAGGCCATTGTCGGATGTCAAGCCTTTCCATCCAACTATATGTTTTCACCCTTTTCTTGTGATCTGGCAGATCCAAAGTCATATATGGAACAATAATCTTTCATTGCCTGCCTTGTTGAAGATTTCATCCTTTTTGTGGACTTCAATCTTATAACTTCCCATAGTCTCTCATTCTGCTTTTCAAACATATTCCAATCCTAATGAAGTCTTTGCATACTCTACTTACCATCTGATATCAGGACCTCCAATTCCCATCGACACAAATCATAGCAATACTTTTCTAGGGTTCAAATCATTGTGGCCACCTACCTAAGATTTAATATTCTCTGAGTTTCTTTGACAACCAAATATAGTAGGTTCAGTCGGTTGTCTCGTGAAATTAGGCAAGATGCGTGCAAACTAGCCTAACACTCATCAACACTTTTCTACCAAACCTTAGAATAAAGTGAGATGAACTTATTCAAATCATTAGTTTTGAAAGGTTTTTCCCTTGTCTTAGCATGCACATTTGAAGTATTCCCATGCTTTTTGCACTCTGCAGTTCTATGCGGGGTGGAACTAGATTTTTTAAAGACAAAACTGTACTATTAGAGGAAAATTTTAAAATGGAGCCTCTCCTTATCTTCTTACCACTTTTCATTGTTGTTTATCCCATATTATAGAGAAGTTATATCTACCCGTAAAATCTTCTCTTAGAATAAATCCCTTAAACTCGAGTCTTTCTCTGATCTTCCAAACCTATAGACTCGTTGAATTTTAAATTCTCCCCCTTTTGTTGTCATCCTCGCCTTCCTAGGCTAAGAATGGAACCTTCAACACTCTCAATATTTTTCTGAAAAGGAACGAATTTTGTTTCCTTAGTTGGTAGGTCAAACATGAACCCATAAGTTGGTTATAATAGTCGGTGGATAACTTAGTCCACCAAACTCTAAGTTGATACCCCCAATCACCCCTCAATTTCCTCTTAATCAAACTTGATACAACCATGAACCATCCATCAATTCATAAAGTTTTGATGCCCATTCCACAACAGTATTATATTGGATAAGTGATGAATTCGTCTAGAATTTCATTTGACTCAACTTTCATACATATCTAATGGGTCATAAACTTTTACTATTGTTAGGTCTGACATATTAAAAAAAAAAATCTATTGATATAGAATTGAGATTTATGTTTAATGGAACCAATAATTTTTGTTGTTGTGTCTAGTAGATTTGTGAATGTTAAAAATATGTTCAATAGGTCAAAGACATATGAGAGACACAATTGAAAATTCAAATTAATTTTTATTTTATTTTGAAGGACTTATTGGACATAAAATTGAAGTTAAAGAACCTATTAGACATTTTAAAAAAAAAAGTTCAATGACATTAAATATATTTTAAAGTCCATTTATCAAATAGACACAATCTTGAAAGTTTAGGCCCCGTTTAATAACGTTTTTGAAATTTATGCTTGTTTTCTCTATATTAATTTTCAATTTTCTTAGAGAAACTCTTAGTCAAATTCCATAAATAAAAATAACTTTTTAAAACGGGTTGATTTTCGAAAACATAGGTAGAAAGTAGATAACAAAATAAATAAATTTATAGGTGGAACTTGAAATAGTGTTTACCGATTTAATTTTCAAAAACAAAAAAACTAATGGTGATAGAGCTTAAACTTGTAATTTAACGTTTTTGTTTTAAAAAAAATAAATTAGAATTGAAATTTGAAGGCCATAGATGCGGCTTTATATTATTTTAGAAACAAATAAACATAACCATACTAAATTTATAATGTAATTATAAAATGTTTATTGACACTCTAAAACTGCCATCAACAACACAAAAAATTCTTTGGGAAAATCAAAGCTCGGGCTAAGGAATCCAAGTATAGTATAATACTAGGGTGATTTAGGAGGGGGGTTGATTTTAAAATAAATTGTAAAAGGGTTTTTTTTTTAGAGTGCTCAGATTTTGAGAATGCGCACTCTTACCGATCACAAATTGAGTAAACGATGACTACGTGGCCCAATCGTGTGATGCTACATGTTTTTGTATTAATGTCCAATTATTTGATGAAATTGAAATTTTGTGTAAAAAATATTTTTTCTAAAATAAAAAGAATTTATTGTGTCTAATATATTAGACAATCTTTAGTTGACGTTTATCATCTAAAGTCAAGAAAATAAAATATGTTAATTGTGTAGGGTGGCAAGGTAGATAGTTATATTGGTGTAACAATCACAATAATATTAAAATATAATACACTAGAAAAATTTATTTCAATAAAATTATAATATATCATATTAATAATATTTTTATACTAAAAAACTATTAATAATATCTTTCTTTTTTATAAGAATATATTAATAAGGTTAATGATAATTTTCATTACAAAAAATATTAATGACAATTTGATTTCCATTTCAAAAAATAAATAGATAAATAAATAAACATTTGAAGATAATTCAATAATTATATCTAATTTGTTTGCAATTTAAATAAAATTGGAATAAAAAAACCTTAAATTTTTTTTTAATTTGTTAATGAATTTAAAAGTGTTTTAAAAAACTTAAAAAATAAAAAACTCAATTGGTTACTAAAGAGGTCTTTTTTAAAAAAATAAAGAACTAAAAATAGGAATTGAATACGGACGAGGGACAATGAATGAACACACTGAAATATACTGGTTGTGGTTTAACCTGTAAATTTCTAGAGATAATTAAATAGAGAAATATTTCATAATTGGATTGATTTAGGTCAATAGCGATAATTAAATAGAGAAATATTTCATAATTGGATTGATTTAGGTCAATATTTGGGTTGAGTCCATGAAAACCCTTAGTGGGCGTTCAGGGCGCAGAGTGAATTATAATAGTCGGTTATTGGAGTGTAGGATTGACAACTGCATTCTACCAAAAACAAAATATTTTGGAGTTTTAATTGTCAATTTCAGACAACAATCAGAATTGCACAAAAATAAATTAAGATTCATTACAAACTTCCGAAAAATAAATTTTAGGACAATAATTAGAATTGCACAAAAATTAATTAAGACTCATTACAAACTTCCAAAAGATAAATTATAGTGTGGCGTAATAAAAAAGAGATGGCGTGTTTGTTTAAGAGGAACGTGTAATATTTCAGTTTTAGTTTTTAGTTAACATCATCTAGAAAAATGGTGTTCAAAACATTTTCTCTATGCATTCACTAGAACTTCAAGTCATGGGGGCTAAAATAAAATTAACCACAAAAAAAGAAGTGTTGGGATTCAAACCTGGCTGGCGAGGGGTCTAGACATTCATTGACCACTAAACCAATTATAGACAAATTATATACAAATTAAGTAGGTTGTCATATTTGAGGGGGCTCGAGCCCCTCCTAGGCCTAAGATAAATTCGCCCCTGCACTCATACTTTTTGTGGGCTCGAGCCCCTCTTGGGCCTAAGATAAATTTGCCCTTGCACAATTACTTTTTGTGAGTTTCAATTGTCAGCACAAGGACTTTAGTAATAATATAAACATCATTGTGCATTGTTAAGCTTCTGCGTGTTAATACATAGTAGGTAAGTTTCCAACAATTGTGAGTTTGCTATTTCGACCATCTGAAAATTGTAACATATGTATAACCTTGCTATTTCGAAGATGAAGGAACTTTATATCTGGAATTAGATGTTACCTCGAAGCCGATCTTTTCGTACAATGCTTGGCCGGGTGCGTTGTTTCTATGTACATGCACGTATACCTGTTCAATACCTGCCACAAAAATCTTATTAGAAACTATATTTGCAAGCATTATCCATTTTCATAAAGTTTGATTGCACAAACATCAAAGGGAAGTTTCATCTTTCTTTGTATTATACCACTGGATCTCGCTGTTTCAACTGCAAAATTCAACATATTGCTAGCAATACCCTGTCGACGTGCTGATTTCGCTACACATAGGTTTCCAATGTATGCATACTTATGTGGTATCTCTTTGTTGATGCTGCATAAATGACTCTTCTCTCTTTCCTACATATAAAGATGGTTCCTTAATATGGTTAGTCAAAGAGAAAGGAGAGGAGGTGATAGCAAGTAGATATAGACACTAATAACATAAATTTGGGTTCGGTTCGACCCCTGGAAAAGTCTCGCCGTGCATCAAATGCCGCAAGCTCAGATCAAGATTTCCTACTACACTTTTAATTGCCGTACGTTTTATATGCTTCTGCTCCTTCCTTACCTGAGAAAGTTCAGAACAGAACAGAAAACTTTAAAGCCAATTCCACTAGCAGCCAAATTCACGGTTACAACTTTACATAGACTAAAGTTTCTCACCGTGACAATGCATGTGCAATTCTGTGCATGTTGCCCACTGCATCTTCTTTTGATGGCATTGAATTCCTGCAACATTCAGTGAATATATATAGAAAGTAAAGGTATGAACCAATTCATCTTCAACCATTCTAGCACAGATTAACAAATTTAACCAATCCTACCTGGTCTACAAATTTCCTTTTGAAGCTATCAACATATCTGTGTTAAAGCAGAGCTACAATTAGTTGTATGATCCAACTCTTTCACTTTCTTGAATAAACCATTCCTAGAATTCCCACTGTTCTAAAGCTAACATTTGATAAATGATAGATAGCCTAAAAATTCATGGAATATTGAGTATTATAAACCTACCATTTTCAGCTTTTGGTTTCTTCTGTATTATAATCAGAAAAAAGAGTGGCTTGTGTTTTTTAGAAGATAAGGTGGAAGTTTGTTTACCGTTCATCTGTTCGATTCTCCCAATGACTTTCAGCTCGAAGCCATGCTGCTGTCTACCACAAAATCAAACAAACAGACACCACCACTGATTTATGGTCCAAGTTTTTTCAAAAACAAATTCAACAAGATTCAAGAACTCTTCCAATTTCACAAGATCAAATCACTTACCCACAATTCTTCATCAAGCACAGCCTCCCTCACTACGAATTGACTGAACTCTAATCTTCTTTTGTGAACTAAATCTTGATCCTCCGGCGTCGGACAGTTGAACTGTAACTCATTAGACAACGCTGATGGTTTTGAATGTGTTAGCAACAGTGGCTTTGAAATCTGAATAGAAACGTCTTCCATCTTCATCATTTGAGGCAATTTAGAATCCATCGTTCTAAATTTAGTGTTGTATTTTATCTTCACATTCATGTCCCTAGCATATGAATAAAAAATAAAATATCTAGCTATTTTAGTCCATTCTTTTTACTCGTACATGTTAGATGATATTCTTATTGCTTGAGGGTTACTACATACGCTAATCAAATCTAGTATATAGAGTACATACAAAAACTCAATTAATAATTAATCTAAATAGTCAACATTACGTCAATTATCTTAAAATGTAATCTATTTTGTATTTTCTTTCGTGTCATGAAAGTTTCCTTTGTTTCCTTACGGTAAAAAAAACACTAAATTTTTTCCTCCGGATTGGCTCAAGGTAAGTAAGGAAAGAATGAAAAAAAGTCAAATTCTTATAGCTTTCGCAGGTATCAACACGTGTGTTTTTTTTTTTTTTTTTATTGGAATCAGAAATCTATGAAATGTGTTACAACAAGAAGACCTATCAAAAAACAATCACAAAAAGCACCTCCACTGATTTATGAGAGTGGTGAGATCATAATTACAATAAAGAGGGGTATAGTTTGCTCCAAGATAAAAAAGATATTAAATCAAACAAAAGAATAAATCTTAGCCTTCATTTATCATTTGTTGGTCCATTGCCATTTATCCCAGAATTGAATTAGCTATTTGACTCGGATTTAGGAGATGACTTTTGGAAGGATGGAAAAAAAAAGTTAGCCAATTTAAACAACTCTTTTCCTGAAATTTTTTATGGAAAATAAACAAAAGAAAGACGAAAAAAGTTCAGGATATCACAACAGTTTTGAAGACTTCCCTAAAACTTTTATTCTTCACACATCACACTGAGGGGGCGTTTGGCCCCTGTTTTGGAATCAGAACCCTGGGAATCAGAACTCTGGGGGGTTTGTCAGGGCGGGTTCTGAACCCTGGGAATCAAAAGACTGTGTTTGGGGTGCAGGGTTGGGAAGCCTCGGAATCAGAAACCAGTGTTTGGGGTGCAGTGTTCTGAACCCCGGGTTGAACAGTTTCCTTTTCTTTTTTTTTTTTCCTTTTTTTTACCTGTCTTGTGAATTATAAAATCCGGCCTCATGTAACATGAGCAAACTTCTTTTGAGACTTAAAAAATGAAGCATTTAATTGATGTTATAGTCTAAGAATAAGAAAATAAATTGAACAATTTCCATATTTTGTACTCATTAAAAAAAAAAAAAAATTATGAAATAGAATGAAAAAATATACCTTTTAAAAATTAAGAAAAACAAAAAAATAAAATAAAGGAAGAATTTTTTTTTCTTTTTACAACATAAAAATAAAAGTTACATTACTATTGATAAAAAAAAGTTTTTATAGAATAAGATGGTAAAAGATATATTTTAACAAAAACATAAAAAAAAAACCTTTAACAAAACCAACAAAAACAAAAAACAAGAAATAAAAGAACAAAAAAAAAAAATACATCATTGATGGAATTTTTGTACATTTCAATTAAAAAAAAAATTATTATAATAGAAAAAAAAAATTACAAACACAACATTAGCTTATAGAATACGGTTGAAAAAATACATAAAATAAACAAATAGTAGAGAGAAAAAACAATTACAAAAAACCTTAGTTCGGATATAACTTACATTCCAATAATTCAGTGCTATTAATGAAAATTTTGTAATAATATTAAAATATATTCATATTTGAAAGTAGTAAAAAAAACTTAACAAAGAATACTATTTTTCATAATAGAATTGATAAAGAGATAAAATAGAAAATTGTTGGTGTCAAATTGATGGAGAGAAAGATAGAATTGTTGATATCAAATTGAAAATTGATGAAGAGAGAGAAACAAAATTGGAGAAGTAAAAAGGGATAAAAACCCAAAACCATGGGTTTGGGTTCTAAATCCATGGTTTTCAAACTCATCCCTCCAAACATGGGTTTGGCTTCAAAAGTCAAACCCACCCAAACCCAAGACAGGGGGCCAAACGCCCCCTGAGTTTTTTGCATAATTTTTCTCTTAAATATTTGGAAGATTTTTCTCTTCTTTCTGGGATATATCCATGGCTGTAAGTTGATTTCTTATCAGCCTTTCGTATTTTGTTTCATCTAATGAAAGTCACCGAGTTTTTTGCATAAATTTTCTCTTAAATATTTGGAAGTTTTTTTTATCTTTCTTTCTGGGTTATCTGGCCTGAAGTTGATTTCTTATCAGCCTTTCGTATTTTGTTTCATCTAATGAAAGTTTCTTACAGAAAAAGCTAACCAAGTAAGTCTACCAGCACAAACTATTCATAAAAGGCTTACAGTAAAGAAAGACGGGGAGTATAAAAGAGTAATAATCCAAAGAAGGCTGACTGATAACTATTTGTTATTTACTCAGATGGTATCTTCAACAAAATCTAATTTTCCAAAAATATCACACTATATAAACTAAACAGGGTGCATTCAAATTGAGTAACAATTAATAATAGTTCTACGAATGATGGAAAAACATTACAGAAAAACTTAGGCCTACAAGAAACTAGACTACTAAGAAACAATAAGATGTTGAACTAATGAAAATAACGCTTCTCACAAATTTGATAAACTTAATAAGAAAAACGGCATGCATATAAGAAAATTATTTTGAATAAGAAATTTTAGAGAACATTACAAGCAGAGCACCGCTAATTGCAATAACAATCTGTAAATAAACAAAATCCAAATTCTGATCATAATGCTGTTAGGCGGAAGCAATTCAATTCTTGAATGTACAAGACTTTATGATAAGTAGTATGTAGACATTCATTAACTCCAAAGTATCACGATTCATTATAATGCATAAAAATGAAAGAATTTAGTAAGCACGACATTCAGATAAGAATATGTACGCTAGATAGTTATTTAAAAAATTAATTCACGAGCTGAACTTAATAAAAGGAGATATAAACATAACTAAGTAAAAATCGTCAAAATACTTACCGATTAGTATTCTTCAGATAGCAATTAAATTCAAGCATCAACATAAAGCACCGCTGCCACGAGATCATTTTCAAAGCTCACCGTGGAAGGAGATTTGATCTTGTAAATAACAAGTTCTGCAGCAATTCATACAAGATCTGAAATTAAAAGAATTGTTAGAGATTATCTCAATCGTTCGATCCTGCATAAAATAAGAGATAAATCGATATATGAATCAAATCGACCGACTAAAAACACCTAATCTGATATGATCGACGAACAAAATAACTTTTGATTATTAGGATTGTGAGACTGAGCGATCACGATTGCGCAGTCTCATAAATCCTAATTACTTTACGGTTTTGATTAGTCGCAAGTTCTGCAGCAATTCATACAAGATCTGAAATAAATAAATAAATAAATCCATAGAGATTATATCAAGTCGTCCGATCGTGCATAAACTAAGAGATAAATCGACATATGAATCAAATCGACCGACTAAAACACCTAATCTGATTTGATCGACGAACAAAAAAACTTTTGATTATTAGGATAATGAGACTGAGTGATTGCGATCATTAGTTCATAATAAACGATTTGCTTTCCTCTTCGACTAATCAAAACTGTAAAGTAATTAGGATTTATGATACTGAGCGATCGCGGATCCGCGATCATTAGTTTAATACAAAATTTGTTTCCATTTCGACTAATCAAAATCTTAAAGTAATTACGATTTCTGCGAATGAGCAATCACGATCATTAGTTTAAAAAACGATTTGGTTTCCTCTTCAACTAATCAAAATCCTAAACTAATTACAATTACGAGACCTAACAATCACAATGTGGAAATCTAATCACTGAAACATACCTCTGTTTGCTTACAGCATCGTGAGCCACCAGTAATTCCGAACCCTAATTTCATCAAATTTCTCGTCAGATCAACTTCGAGAACGCTAAAATTTCGCGCGCAAAATTCATCGCGTTCGGCTTTTTTCAAATCTTCCCCGATCATTTCTCCGCGTTTATATAGAGAAGCAGAAGCCCAATTGCCTTTTACACAAATACCCCCAATTTCACGAATATTTTCGAAAGGGGATTAGTGGGCTGGCTTTTGCTACTAGCAAATGAAGTTGGGGGCCCAAAGTTGAAAAAGGGTAGGCCCAAGCCCAATTCTTTTAGGGATATCAACAAAAGTAGATTATTTACCATGTATATTGGGAATTTTGAATGGAAAATATACTGAAATTATTTTGATTAAATTTCCAATCTACCGTTTAATTTTAATTTGGTTTTTAAGATTTTTTTTATTTTTTTTAGTCCCTATATTTAGGTTTTATTTTAATTTGGCTTTTATAATTTTGTGAAATATCACATATTACATCCTACGTTACAGGTTATGACATATTTAATATGTGGCATTTTTTAGTACATGCGTCTACCGTCATTGTAATAAATCGATACTTATGTCAACTTGAACATAACTTAACTCGATAAGATATATATTCTCTATCAAAATGTCAAGAGCTTGAATCCTCACCCCGCATGTTGTTGATCTAAAAACAACAAATTGTTTGCTACTTAAATAACGATGTTAGTTGGCTTTCTTAAAGATGAAAATTTGTGTCGTATCAATATTCAACCATCATTTTAAAGGAAATGTTCAAAACGTGTTTTAAAAGTTAAAAGAAAACCGTCAAACTGAACATAACTACGATAAGTAGCATGTACTCCATTCCTTTTTAAGTGTCATTATTATAACTCACGTGCGTTTTTTTTTAGTACATTGGAGGTGGGGGATTCGAACCACAGACCTCGTGGTCATCAACTGATACATATGTCAGCTGAGCTGTGCTCGCTTTGACACTATTATAATTCACGCTAAATCGAATATAGTTCAATTCGATAAAGTTATGCTTGGGATTTATGGATCCATTCAATCCTTACATTAATTAAAATATCCTTGCAAAAAAAAAAATTATTATATCTCCCGGCAGATTTTCCTATTTACTCTTGGCTCTTCATCGCGCGGTAGTGAAACCTTTAAAAAAAAAAAAAAATGTTGAGGAAATTCAAAAGACAATCAATCACAAGCACAGACGAAAGGGAGGAAGAAGGTACGAAATATACTCAGTTAATTCCTGTTGTTTCGCTTGTATTACGAACAAATATTCGTGATTCTTTTAGATTCTCGTAGAATTAGCTGATAGATTCGAAGTTTCTTCCATGATTTTGGATCAACCATCAACCAATTTAGACGGATTTCGAAGAACAAGAACATCGGCACCCTAAATTCACAGTAGAATCATCGGTACCTATTGTTGATTGCTTGAAGAAATTTCAGTTCAGGACTCGAAATTGTACAAGATTCCTCCGTTTGATCAATGAGATTAAGGGGATTCGAGCAATTCTCATAACACATGAATAATGTTTACAAACTCCATTGTTGCATAATCAAAGCTAGCAAGCAGAATGATCCTCTCTCTCTCCGTAGCCTTCTTCTTTCCTGTGCTGCTGCAGCTCCCGAAAGCTTATCTTATTCTCGCGCTGTATTCTCTCGAATTCCTTCTCCAGATACCTTCGCTTATAACACCATCATTCGAGCACATGCTCATTTCTTTCCTTCTCATTCTTTGTCCTACTTTTCTTCTATGCGTTTCAATGGCGTCCCTTGTGATAATTTCACATTCCCATTTGTTCTAAAGGCATGTGCTCGATTGCAAATGGACCTTCATTTGCATTCCCTTATTGTTAAGTATGGTTTGGATTCTGACATTTTTGTGCAGAATGCATTGATTAGTGTTTATGGTTGCTGTGGGTCAGTAGAGTTTGCACTGAAGGTGTTTGATGAAATGTCTGAGAGAGACTCTGTTTCTTGGTCTACCATTATTGGTGCTTTTGTTAATAATGGCTTTGCATCTGAGGCTTTGGCCTTGTTCAAAGAAATGCAGGTGGAAGATAAAGTAGTGATTGATGAGGTAATTATGCTCAGTGTGGTGTCTGCTATCTCACACTTGGGAGCATTAGAATTGGGTCGTTGGGTTCGAATGTATATCTATAGACTCGGCCTGGAAATTTCTGTTGCTTTGGGCACTGCTCTTATTGACATGTTCTCCAGATGTGGATCCATTGATGAATCAGTTGGAGTGTTTGAGGAGATGGCTGTGAGGAATGTGTTGACGTGGACCGCGCTGATAAACGGGCTTGCGGTCCATGGGCGTAGTAGGGAGGCTTTAGCAATCTTCCACAGCATGAGGAATTCAGGGGTACAGCCAGATTATATTACATTCTCCAGTGTGTTAGTAGCTTGTAGCCATGGCGGTCTTGTAAAAGAAGGTTGGCGTATTTTCAAAAGCATTCAGAAGGATTATCGGATGGATCCTCTTCTAGAGCATTATGGCTGCATGGTTGATCTCCTTGGCCGTGCAGGCCTGTTGAATGAAGCTTATGAATTTGTGGGAAGAATGCCAATGAAGCCAAATGCAATCATTTGGAGGACACTTCTTGGAGCATGTGCAAATCATAACAATCTTTATTTAGCTGAAAGGGTGAAGGTGAAGATCTCCGAGCTAAACTCGCCGCACGATGGCGATTTTGTGCTTCTATCCAATGTATATGGAGCAGCTGGTCGATGGGTTGAAAAGGCATCGGTGAGGAGTAGGATGAGAGGCAAAAGAATAGGCAAGGAACCTGGCTGTAGTTTGATTGACGTAGACCGAGTAATCCACGAGTTTGTTTCTGGGGACAATTCTCATCCACAATCCGAGGAGATAACGAAGTTCTTGAGCTCCATTATAGGAGAGCTTAGAAACAGCGGTTACGCACCTCACACGGAAAATGTACTACACGATATCGACGAGGAGGAAAGAGAGCATTCTTTAAGTTATCACAGTGAGAAATTGGCTGTGGCTTTTGCTCTTCTTGGTTTGAAAGATAAAAGGACAATAAGGATCATGAAGAACCTTAGAATTTGTCACGACTGTCATTCATTTATGAAACATATTTCAGACAAGTATGAGAGGAAAATAATCATTCGGGATCGAAATCGATTTCATCATTTTGATAAAGGATCATGTTCATGTCATGATTATTGGTGAAAGTTTCTCCCTTCAAGTAGTTAACTCTTCTCATTTATATGTACTTCATCTGTGCCAATTATGTAATGGTTCCTACAATTTTATGAATTTCAATTCTAGATCAGAACTAGGAACCAAAAGATGTTAAGATATCCATTAACGATTAAATATATCATAATCTATGTTGTCAAATTTTTGGATCCATAGCTACATTTTTTCTCAAGAAATGTATTGGAGATGCAAACTTGGAGAATAAAATGAAAGAGTTCGAAAATAGCAGAATATTTTTACTTCAGTTTTGCAGTTCCTCTATTCGAGACTGAAGTGAAATCTAGACGGAGTTAGAAAAGATTTTTTTTTCACGGCAGACTATGCATATGGATTGGTCTTCAATACTATTTTTGATTCTTGTACTTTTAATTTTGGTTCATTGCGCACTCAAAACGTTCATTTTTGTAATTTTGGTTCATTGTGCTCTCAAAACGTTCATTTTTCAAAAAGTTCATTTTGGTTTTTATATTTTAAAAAAATAACCAATTTGGTCGGTTCATTTTCATTTTTATCTCATTTCTTTCGGTTGTAATTTTAGCGTGACACTTTAGAAATAGATACTGAAATGAATGTTTTGAAAGTATAATGACCAAAGCAAAACATGTCGAGATCAAAATAGACATTTAAATAATTTAGGAAACACTTTATTGCCAGAACTGAACTCAAGAATAAATCAAGAAAAGCAGAACAGTGACATTTAATTAATACACTCCGACAGTGCAACACAGGCCACTTCGCCAATGGAGGCAATACTCTGAAGGGAAAGAAAAAAATCAAATAATTATGGTTCAGTTCTGGTATGATTATACTGAGATGAGATTTAATAATGCTCACTTCAAAAAGTGAAGCATTCATGACACTAAAATCTAAATCATTTGATTTGTGCATTGTTTGGAGAAGAAAATTCTAGCCAATAAAATGAGAACTCTCGGTACAAAGAATTACTGAGAAAAGCATGTAAAACACTATGATTTCTGTATAAGAAAACTATAAGCAAAAAAACACATCTATGTTTTTAAAGAACAGCCCTTTAGCTGGATGATGATTAAGCTTTCAATCTGTAAAACTTCCCTGGTTTGCTGCTGGAAGCTCTTCTTTTAGGCTTCTATTGAGCTTATCTGTGTATTTCATTAGGAATCTCCAATAGTATGCTTACCGATGCATCATCGAATTTCAGCCAACGAATTTCATGATTTGTCTCTCTGCTCATTTTTCCATGATTTTTTTGCAACTTCTGCAGATTGATCACTAGAATCCCCATCCTTTGGTTTGGAGAAGAAAGGATCCCATTCATGAGGTCCAACTTCGCGCTGCCCGTCTTCCAGTAAAGCGTATTTCCAACTATTTTCTTCAATAAAATTATCGTCGGTGTGTCCTTCAATAATATCTTTCCTCAACTTTGTAACCTTGTCGATAATAGCTTGCACCGAGACATCAAAAGCATCTTTCAAAGTCTCCAACTTAGAGCGTGGATCAGCATATACCAATTTTGGAATCATACTGATTACCTCCTCCTGCATTAGCTTCAGCTGGTCAGGAGAAATCTGAGCAAGGCTTTCTTCAATTGTAACATTCCTCTTGCGGATATCGTCCTCTGGGATGAATACCGAATATCTTGTAAAATTCTTTGGGAGATGCCAAGTATATTGGGTGTATGCTGACCCTGGATGGAAGAAGACGGGTATGCAACCGGCTAACATCGCATCAAAAGCAGATCTTCTGGTATACGAGTCGCCCTGAGGTTGCAGGCAGAAAATGGAGCTATGAAACATTTGCATTATACTACTCGGAGAATGACACTTGCTCTCCCCAAAATCACACTCCAACAGCTTGCATACCTTAGAATTCCTACATTGATCAATAATTTGCCCTCTTATTGACTTGGGATTGTCGGGGCGTGGAGCACCAGCGAATGAGAACAGCCACTTCCGTTCTAGTTTTCTCATCCGATCCTGCCAATTAAACACATCAGCATCCTTTGCAGGATGGAAATATGTTGGGTATGGAATCCCAAAATCATTGGCATTCCATGGGCTGGATTCAACAACAAGCATAGACATGTTCTTAGCAGCAGGTAAAAACAGAAGCTTATTTCCCCAATCTTTTTCTTCCTCAGAAAGCCTCCTGAAATCCCATGTGATCCTACCTGCAACGAGGAAGTGATCTCGACCGCCCATAATGCCCCATTCGGGCCTTTTTTCGAGCCAGTTAACCAAATCAAGTGAAGCTCTATCTCTAGTAGAGATATTATATCCCCAAAGGTATCTTGCAATATCAAACCCAGCATAAAATGGAACAAAAAAGGCAGCAGCAATGGAAGAATCCTTAGTCAAACAATCATATTGCTTCATTCGATTACTGAAAATCACATCGACCGCAAACTGATTCGTCGCGTACCACCCTGTATCTGAGAACACTCCTTCCACATTCTCAAGTGGTGGACCAAGCCCAGCATTAGTTGTGAACTTGCACATATTTGTCCAAAGGCTTAGACTCTTACACTCCGTCAACATATCCTCATTGAAACTAGAAGGAAGATCATGAACAAATATATACCTCCCGCCGCACGGATCGCTCTTGTTATCAACAGTTTTCAATGCTTTAACAAATGGAAAATTCTGAATCTCAGGTTCAGCGGTGGACTTTGGTTGCCGGTCCACCGGCTTAGGCTCGGGGATTGATTTCACATCGACTTTCGGTGCGTCGACAACGCGAGAAGGGGCCAATTTCCGGACTACAGGCAAGTTTACAGGTACATCTTCGGAGCTTAATTTGATTGATTCATCAACAGAATGACCTCCAAGCACCACAAAATGAAAGTACAACAATAGAATCCAGAAGAACGCCGACAATAACGCTAGAAAACAAAGCCGAGAGTTCTGATTCTTTCCGGCTCCTCTCTCCATATGCTCCGACGGGGAAATCACTACCGGCCGGCGTCTCATCGGATGGAATCACCAAATCCAGCTAATCGCCAGGTCTCCATTTCGCAAGAATCACTCACAAATCAATCTCCAAATCCCAAAATCCATAAGAAAAACAGACCAATACCTCCCTCGACTACGATTTCCGATTCGAAAAAAAAAACAATCGAAACGACTGTAGAACGCAATAGAAAAAAAAAAGTATTAGAAACAGTAACCAGACGATTCAAACTTCGTGACGTAAACGTCGGACAATGCGACCGAATCTAGAGAAATAGAAAGAAGACGCAACCCAATGAAAGAAATCTCGAAACACGAGGAATTATTGGATGCTTTGGTCGGTTACAATAACATTCAGAAGCAAAATACAGAAACAAGAACCAAATTGAAAAGAGAATGGATCTTCAGAAACGTACAGAAATGACGGAAGAAGAAGAAGAAGAGAGATTCAGAGACTTACAGAGTAGACTCAGACTGGAATTGGATGATGCTTCCGAGAATTCGGAGTGAAAATTCTCTCGGGTTTTCGAGCGAGAGAAAAAGGGAACGAATTAGCAAAGTGATATTAGAGAAATGGTGACGCCGTGAACTTTGTGTTATAAGGGATCCCTCCCGCCGGTGGAATAGGACTGTTGTCGGTAGTCGCTACGATTGCGCCACGTGTTACTTATCCACGTGTCTGATTGTGGAGAGTTTGATGACATACCGGGAATTACGGTGCATGGCCAAAAAGGGTAAAAAGGGAAAATGGAAATGAATCGAAGCTCGTGCCAGATGCCAAGGTAAAATGGGTACACGTGGAGGGTGGAGATTGGATAGAATAAACTTGGATCTAATGGCCATTCACCCTCACTCGGTTTGTGGGGTCAGATCTGGTTGTTTGATATTTGCCGTCTATTAGCAGGTTTTTTTTTCTTATTACTCCTTGAATTATTTCGTTGGCATAAATATTGAGGGAGAATAATAATATAGACCCTAAACTTATTAAATTGTAGTAATTTTAACTCTCAACTTTCAATTTCATCTAATTTTGAATTTTAAATTTGTATAAGTATTGCAATGTAGACCATATATTAACTTTTCGTTTGAATCTATTAAACACACGCTTACGTTTATACCAATCGAGCCTCTTCATTTTTCAACAAAAATTATCATAAAAATTTTGTACAAGTTTGAGGTACAAAATCATCATAAAAAAATCATAATTATTGTATAATTGGTCTACCTTACCATATTTACACAAGTTTGAAGTTAAATTTGATGCAATTGAAAGTTTATGTTAAAATTGCTCCAACAGGCTAAGTTTAGGTCTATCTTTGTTCTTTTTCCCAAATATTAAACAGGAACAAATGAAAAAATTAAGTTAAAATATATTCTTAATAGAAAATTTGTAATTTTATAATTAGGAATAAATAAATTCATTTATTTGATTTTTTTTTTTTTAATCTCTAAGATAAGCATCTACAGCGTTGATGATTTAAGCTATTTAAATCTAAAGAGTAACCTTGTTCAAAAGTGAGTTTTTATTTTTGTTGAAAGGAAAGATATTTAGGTGTTGTGGGAAATGTGTTAAAAATATTCCTTCTATTAACAAACAAAATTGTCGTTTTTATTTCAAATAATTTATTTGTCTCTAGTGAAATTTGCAAAAATTAGTCTAATTTTTTTCGAAGAAATTATCTTTCAATTAATTGGAAAGGGCTCTTCACTATGCTCAAGAGTGATAAAAAGAAATTATTTTATTTTCTTACCGCATCTATTTTATAAAATATATTGTGGTGAAGAATTAAACTTCTAACTTCATGATCATCCTATATTATGTTGGTTGAGCTATGTTGATATTGACAAAAATAATAATAATAATAATAATAATCTTCTTTTATCATCCAACTAAAACTCCTAATTAATATATTGAAATTTGCAAACAACTAATTTCATGATCGCCATATATTACGTCAATTGAACTATATTAAAAAAAAAAAAAAAAATCTTTTATCATCCAACTAAAACTCCCAATTAACATATTGTAAAGTTGAGCTACAACATATTGGAAAGTTTTTAAAAAGATTAAACTAATACAAGTTATAATTGATCACATGAATACATGATGATGAAATTCAATTATCATTAGTTTAAACCACTTGTGATTTTAGTGGTAAAATAAAAACAAGCGCACTAGATGACCATCACATCGCTTTTATACTATAGAAAAGGTTTATTTATTACATAACATTAATAATGTGTTTCCTATTATCAAATTATAATTTAATGTTTGAGGATCTCCAGTATCATTCAATTGAAAAAGTATTATTGGCAAATTATTAATGAAATAATAGTTTCTTCTTGAGGAGATTACAGCTGAGGTTGGCCCTAGCGCCACATGTAAGCTAATGATGGCTGGAGAACGCTCCTCTTCTATTATACTCCCTCTCTAAATTAAAGAGTAATTTACGAAATACAAGGAAAATAGCATTTTTTTTTCCCAAAAATTATAACAATAAACAAAGTAGTCTATCCTATTACAAAGATGTCATTTGTCATGTTTTTTATAAATAATAATATAACACATGAATCTTCTTCAAAATATCAAACATTTTATTCATTAAACTTTATATAGTCGTATGAAGCCACTTCATTTTTTTTTTCATTTGAGTATGCATTGAACACGCTATTGTATTTATTGGTACTTTTTCTTCCAAATAATATTAGAATATCATTTTTAGTCGATTTCACTTCATTTTTTTTTTCATTTGAGTTTGCATTCAACAAACTACTATATTTATTGGGTTTATTGGGTTTTTTTTCCTCCAAAAAAATATTAAAATATAATTTTAGTCACAATACTTCAAGTCTCATCACATTTTAATTCTTGTCTTTCAAATGTCTAGATTCAGTACTTTTAATAAAACTTAAAATTAATTCTTATTATTAATCTAAAGTTTGCATTGAACAAGCTACTATATTTATTGATTTTTTTTCCTCCAAAAAAATATTAAAATATCATTTTAGTCACGTCTCATCTCATTTTAATCCTTGTATTTCAAATGTCATTTTAATAAATCTTAAAATTAGTTCTTATTATTAGTCTAAAGTTAATTTTTATCAAATTTTTTTTTTTTTTTTTTTGAGTACATCAATTTTTATCAATTGATAAAATAATTATAATAACTTTCATTAAAAAAAAAAAAACACAAGGTAAATATATTTTTAAAATTTATAAAGAAATGATCACTACTATTTTTTAAAAAAAAGTTAACAATAAAATAATAATATTATTGAAAGTATGAAAGGAAGTTAAAATAGATTAAGAATTATAGAAACTAAAATTATATTTTAACACAAAAAAGTCAACCTTCCAATTAAGACCTTGACTTTTCTTTTTTAAAAATCTTTATTAATTTTTTAAAACACTAATCATGATTATAAGTAAATGGGTTTGGAAATAAATTAACACCTCTCTCTCTTTCTCTAATTGGGATTTTTTTTTTATTTTAACAATTTTAGTAATATAGTAATTACTTTTAGCTTCTAGAGGGAAAGGGAGAAACTTCAAGGGAAAAGGAATGTTTAGGTCAACTTGCCTTATAATGGTAGGTAAATCAAAAGTTTTGTTATCTTTATTTTTATATGCGTCCAGACAGCTTACGCATATCTCAATTAATTTTACAGGAGACCGTCTAATTCTATAATATTTGGCTACCAAAAAATTAGTAAAAAATTAATTCTTAGATAGGTGACCACTGAATTCATTCTCTCTAAAAGGACATTAATAGACTCAAAATCTTTAATGACCCTAGACCAACTCTCAATTGTTATAAAAGTATTATTAAACTAATTACAAATCAAAAATGCCTATTTTGTTTTTGACTTATTGTCAAAAACAATGAAAAATTATAAAATAAAATAATAAAAAAATGAATTAGTCGCAGATGACCACAGAATTGGTATTTATCCATAACACCACCCCACCTAGCAAAGACTATTTCCAGAACTAGAAAAATAACCCCATAAAGAAAGAATGAGGTAACCAAATTTTTTAAAAAAAAAAGTTCCATCAAAATGGTAAAATGTTACTTGTTAGTGGTCCTTAAACTCATTTATGATTGATTTTGTGCATTAAGTTACAGCACTGCATGTTGGGAAGGCCATGTCTGCAGGTATGGGAATCATACTATTTTATTAAATTTGGTTGAGTGGGCTGCCACTAAAGTTCACAATACTAATTATGTGTACACATTGTGGGGTGACTCTCTTGAGACCTCATACAAAATTTAATCAATGACTTGATGCTTTCATACATCATGATGAGTTCACATTGGGTTTATCAATTTTATCTTATCATAAAAATAAAAAAATTAATATCTCTCCAAATCAATTTGTACACACTAGACTAATTTCAATCAAATCATACTACATTTAATTGCATTTAGTTATTAAGGTAATTCATATGATATGAAATCTTATATATAAGTAGTCACTATGATTTAAATTTATTACCTCTAAGTTTCTTGACATTTATTGACCCAAAAAATGGGGTTCAATTGTGATTTGTTTTTTTTAGAGGTTATTGTATTTTTAGGGGGGAAAGCCTATAAAATGAAGGGTCGGGATTCAGTCATCCACTATCTTTCATGAATTTTTAGATGTTACTGTAACAACAGTCTTGAATCAAGAATTTAATGCCATGGTCCCTCCAGTGTCTTACCTTCAATACCTGACATGTACTAAGGGTGCAATTGTGGGCTTTTTTGGGGCAACCCATGAGATGGTTGATTGATCTTTTCATGCGTATATGAGTCGTGATGTGTGTGCTTCAATTTCCTCACTATTTTTACTCCTTCCTTTGTACCTAGCTTTCCTCACTATTCAAACAAGAAAATTCATAATATATTAAATTTTAGATAAGTGACCACTGTGACTTGAATACATTTTCTCTAAAACCTTTATTATTTACATGGTGATCTTTATTGACCAGTAAGTCAATCGATGGTAGTTGTTGAGTTTAAATGACTATAATTTAATTTCAAGTGTTTTGGTGTTGAATTTAGTATGGTTTATTGTGTTGGAATGCCTTGAATCTGTTATCTAGATCTTAGCACGGAGGTCTCACTACCAGTGGGAGCAACGCTCACGAAACTTATTGTATATGTTCTATTTTGTATTATGTTTCAAGTCTTGTTTTAACCTATTATGTTTAGGTCATTAGAAGAGTGTTATATATAAACCTTCTAATGACTTTTGTCCATTCTCTTCTGTCCGTGGACGTAGCTAACACATTAAAGAGGCTTGAGCTTCTACTAATTGAATTAAATTAGGGACTCTAAAAAGTTCACAACTAATTGGACTACAAACTAGTTAAAAAATACTTCATTGATCTCCCAACTAATGCATGTCGACAATTTGCTAATCGAATCAATAGTTTGGGACATGAAGAATCAAGTACTTATCAATATCATGCATATTTCCTTGAAAAATGATAAAGATATATTAGAGATTATGATGTAAACGAAGCTTGAAATTAAGATAAATGACCTACGTTTCAATTTGCAAGCAAATTGGAAGCCGCATCTTGCAGTAATTTCCAAGCAGCATCAATATGCTTTTCCTCTGTCAATGGCGCCCCTACTGCAAATCGAAGGATGTATTTTCCTGATAAAACCTGCAATTTTGTTGAAATTAAGATAACGAAAAAAAAACGCATGCAATTAATAGTAGAATTCTTTCATCTTTACATAGCCAAAAAAAAGAACTACACAAGACAATTTTTTTTCCCTTTTTAACATCCGTGAGTGAACCATTATGAGTTGGCCTAGTGGTCAGTAAGGACTTTGAAAATAATAATGAGTTTAGAGGAAATGAGTTCAAACCATAGTGGTCACATACCTAGGAATTAATATCCTACGAGTTTTTTTGGCAACCAAATGTAGGAGGATCAGGCATTTGTCCCGTGAGATTAGTCGAGGTGCGCACAAGCTGATCCGGACACTCACAAATATATATTAAAAAAAAAACATCTACGAGTGTCAGGATATTAAGTCATAAGCCCCTAGGTAGGTGATCATCATGATTTGGACTCATTCCCTCTAACCCTTTTATTATTTACATTCTGTGCTCGAAACTATTATAATATTTTATTTAGTATTTTGAGATGCCCTAATGCCTTCCCTCTCGAGTGGATAATTGGTTACTTCAATCCCTTGATGCCTGGTTTCTGAAAGGCAAATCCAAGGTCCTTTCGAGTGTTGCAGTTCGGGCTACGTTGTGGGGTATTTGGTTAGAGAGGAACAAAAGAGTTTTTGAAGATAAGTCTACTGGTTTCCCTATTTTTTGGAGTATTGTACAGCTTACTGCTTCTTGGTGGTGTCAACTAAAGCAATTTATTTTGTGATTACCCCATTTCTTTGATCATTCTCAATTGGAAGGCTTTCTTGTAATTAGCTTTCTTTGGGAAGGGGAGATCTCTTCCCCCGGCCCCTAGGTTGTCCTTCCTCTTGTTTGGTGATTTATATATGTTCCTTGTTCCTTATAAAAAAAAACCATTTTATTATTTACATGGCCTTTATTTACTAATAGGTCAAGTCAACTCAAGGTGGTTAAACCTCATGCAACTAATAGTAGAATCCTCCCGTATTTACATTGCCAAAAAAATACCATACAGTGACAACTGACAAGACACAATTACCAGCAGGGGATTTCTACAATACAACAAACTGAAACAACTTACCGTGTGAGAAATGAAAATATCTCCACTGGCATTTACAGCATCTAGTAGGCTTTGGTTTAGTTTGTTGCCACCATCTTCATTTTTTCGAGGCAGAAGGCGAAAACATACTAGAGAGAATATCCTTGGTGTAACAATCTGCACAAAAAAACTTAAGAATGACGATTTGAACGTACCATACATGAATTTTGATCTTATTATTCATACAGCCTTTCCCTGCACATCAAATTTCTAATCCTTTTTTTCTAGAATGGCATTAGATTATGTCGTGACTATATATTTTATGTTGCTAATGGTATAAAGAAAGCAATACTACAGATCAAGAGAGTATGATAAGAATTTACAACCTCAAACCTTGGATCTTCAGATATCAGTGCTTCGAAACGTTCAGCCAACTTGATATGGTTTCTTATGTATTTTTGAAGGTTTTCTACACCATACAGTCGTAATACCATCCAGACCTTCAATGATCTAAGACACGAAAAGCATAGTATTACGCTAACTACTGTATAACATTTCTCAGAAACACGGATTAAAATAGAAAATGCTCATACAAAATATCCACGCAGGTTTCTTTTTTATCTTTATCCTAGTTTATTCCCGGTGTATTGCGGTGTATTTTTCTTATTTAGAACTCAAGAACACAATTGTTAATTGTACTACCTATAGAACAGAGATCCTGTTCAAGTAAGGTTGTGCATTACATTATTATTCTCCATCCCAAAGGTTTAAACTTGATATACTGATTTTTTAGAAGATTTCGGGACAAACAATACCTGTTCAAAGTTGAACTGTAGTATCATCTAGACATGGATACCTAGTACATTCTAGTCACATTATGCATATTAATAACCTTTGTAGATTGAAAATGTAAAAATGTTGTTAGAAATATATTGTTTGAAGGCACACCTAAAACGGCGCCCAAGTGGAATTTGCCAATCTTTGTAATCCACAACCATTTCTGATTGAGAGGCCTGCAATATCAATAGCATTTGAGATCCAGCAACAAAAATAGTTATACAAACACTACAATAAATAATTTTGATTTCTGCTTGCATTCACACCGTTCACATATTTTGTTGCAAGCATTCTCAACAAAGTAGGCAGATTGTAGATCAGACTTACTTTGTTCTTCAAGAACTCGGGATTAGTAGAAAGGGATTGGATCAAGGCATGTCTGTCCTGTGGTCATAACACATGCGAATTACGATTGACGACCAAAAGAATATGCAAAAGAACAGAAAGATAGCAGATCCACCCAACAATTTACTAATGCCTCCCTGAAATAGTGTGTAGATGAAGGAATAAACGAGAACTCAACTACATTTGGTTTCAATTGTTTTTGCAATCCTTTTTTTGCTCTTTCTGGAGGGAGGCAGTGCCAGGACCAGGAGTCTATCAGGCTTAGAGAATTCATATATGCTACCATGAACAAAATACATAAGCATGCTAACACACATTTTACCAAATAAAGCATGGAATCCTATCAGTGGACAGCAGATATTGTAAAACATATACCTTGACCCACAGTGCTGAACAATCAAAGTTCGTCAAGAACCATTTGTGAAGATTCATATTGAACGAGTCAGCTTCTTCAACACCGTCAATGTACTGGCGATATTCAGGACATATGCATGCACTTCCAGCATAAGCAGCATCCACGTGAAACCACATTTCATGCCTCTGTCAATAGCAAGAATTCTGCTCATGATAAAAATGTTTTCGCTAAAATTCAATCAGAGCAAATCTATGAATTGTAAATATAAATACATATAGTTTTTTTTTATAAATGTGTACATTGCACATGAATGAAGACTATATTAACCTTTTTGGCAGGTAGGCAGGCACTTTGGATATCATGCCAGCAGAACAAATGGCAATTCAATTTAGCTCTAGCCTCCCCAATTACATAATCCCCATGTTTCACTCATATTACATCCAAGCACAATATCTATTTAAATCTAAGTTCTGCTTAATGATCAAATTCACCATCTTTAAGCCTTAACTTGAGTATGCCTGAGGTAAGTTTTTTATTCTGTGAAAGATGAGAAATAAGGATTTGAATTCATCCGATTGGTTGTCTTTCAAGGTCCACAACATACTAAAATGTAAGGGCATGTGTTTCCACCTCTGTTCTTTCTGATACTGCATTATGTTGAACAAAATCTTATGATTAGAACTTTCCTTTTTCCAACATCAGTTAATATAGTGAGGCTTGTCAAAGTATTTTAATATTCCCTTTTGCTTTTCCACAAAATTTTATTAGCATAATTAAAAGAATCTCTTTTTGATCCTTGAACTTTTAAAATGTCTATTTTAGCTTTCAACTTCGAACAAATAACCATTTTAGTCCTTGATATATTATTTTTGTATCTAATATTCACATGCTCAATGCTTAAGACCAAAATGGTTATTTTCTAAAACTCCAAGAACTAAAATAGACATTTTGAAAGTTTAGGGACCAAAATGAAATAAACTTAAATGTTTAAGACCAAAATGTACATCTTGAAAGTTCAGGTACCAAAATGGAACAAACTTGAAAGTTCAAGGACCCAAATGGGATTTAAACCTTAAAAGTAATAGAGATAATGAGTAAATGATATTGTTTGACTGCCTACTAACACAATTTGTCATTTTAAGTTAATTTGTATAGAGCTTGTAGAAACTATGCCATTCAATTCAGAAAAAAAGGTGTTAACCTTAGCAATATTTCCTAGTGCAGGGAGAGGGTCTATGGCTGTTGATGATGTAGTTCCGACCTGCATGCAAAAGCAGCAAATCTGCATTACTCAAACAAAGGGTTGAAGCAAAGGAGGGAAGAGAGGGCAATTGCCCCTATAAATGTCTTAGATACAAAAGAATCATTTAACCCCCACCACCACCCCAATTTTCAAATCTGAAAGATTATAAATATAAGAAGTTAGAATGTAAAATTTTGCTCCATGTGAAAATTTCTAGCTCCACTTTTGTGAAACACATTTCTACAGTCAATACCATAATATTATTATTAATACATGAGGCTCATTATAGTCTGGTAAAAGACAATAAAAAAACCTAGTTTAAAGACAAAACATAGGTTTGGCATAGAGAGAATCTGGTACATAGGTTCCTTTTCGCAATTATCTTTAACGCTTCTTTGCTTTACTTTCTTCCCGAAAAAAAAAATAAGACTGAAGTTGGCAAATCAGATTGGCCAGCATAAACCAACAAAATTGAGCAGTTCTATAAATAGATGTAATTCACAGATGACCTTCTAAAGGCCATTGGTAATTTATACTTGGTCAAATAGTAGACTGAAAGAGTCTATGAAACCAGATAAAGTGGGGAAATGGGGGAGGGGGGAACCATAGGTACTGCAGCTTAACAACTTGTATTCAATGAAATTATAGAGCTGATGAGTAAGCTTATTCTCCATTCTTACTGTAGCACATAAGAAAAATGGAATTAATCCACTGGCTGTATCCTGTGATAGTTCTTCAGAAAGAACATCGGGAGAAAGGGCATAATTAGTAGAAAAATCTGCTTTCAACAATCTGCAATTCTCAGGATGAATGCCTCCAATCTACCAAAAAACCGCAAAACAAAGATATACAATTAAATAGGCTAGGATTTTTTTCGTTGTAGTCAGATTTATTTAGGCATTTGGTTCTTAAAAAAAATATATTTAGCCAACATTTTTACCTAATTGCTTTCATTCAGTCATCACCATTTTACAAATATGGCTTAAGGGAATAATTTGATAGATGATATTAGGACTTGTGACAAAGAAATCAATAGAAGTATTTACATTATCTTTTAAGTGCTTTCACTGACAGCAGACAACTTTGAGGAAGCCCTCAAAGAAGAAGACGAAAATCTTCACAATGGAAGAAGAGAAGCAACAGTAAAAACTAAAATTCTAAATTAAGCATCCCTGTAGTCTACGCTTTGAACTCAATAGCATCTGAAAACTTATATGGTGTAGAATCTTGTACAAAAAACAAAAAATCGTACCACGTGAATTATAGGATATTATTAATATAATTGTTCAAAGGATTGTGTTTGGGATAGATTATTGCATCATTTATAATATAACTATGCCAATGATATGGTAAATTACCTCATTGAAGGACATTTTTCAAGAACAAATATAGAACGTTGATTCAAGCTTGAATATTACACCTTCAAAATACCTGGCATGCTTTTTGTAAAGCAGAATGCGTTTGATCAGATGCATAAACCACTAGTCTTTTAAGGGAATCTTTTCCAAATCTTCTCAGAGCTCGATCACGAGCTGCCAGTAGCACAACTAAAACAGCTTCACTGGCAGTTCCCTGTATTACTCCCCCGCCTTTTCCTGCATCAAGATTTCCTGTTTTATTAGATATACTTCAGAGAATATCTTAATGCAAACCAAAGTTGATCATGCTACCACGTCAAACCAAAGCTTAAAACAAAACTCAATAGTCCCTCTATGTCCTCATCTTTCCATATTAGGCCACAACAGCATTTCAGATTACATTCGGAAATTAACCACAAGTTTCTTTCAGCATGGAAGTATGTCCAGCGATTGTTATGTAATTACTTTATATTTTTTTTTCATTCAAAGAGAAACTGCTAACTCTCGTAAAAGACAAGAGACTCTTCCTCTCGGTGAAGGCTGGAGAGAAGTAACCACCCGACCAATTTAACCTTCCAGCATCACAATGTATATTAGTATGGCAAACGAGTAATTCTATACAGTATAAACGCAGTTTTATTAGTGAAAGGGACATGAAATTAATTAAATCATTTAATAGAGATAAATATCATATACTTCAAATATAAGTCAGAATCACTCAGTAATATAATATTTAATTAGTTGCTTGAGCTTCATAGTTTCCCTTGTTTGAATGGACTAACATTAGCTGAGATGAGATCTTCACTTAATAAGGAGAACTTTATAAATATGAAATGAACGACTTAAATTGAGTCGAAAGGTAAAAAGAATGAGGGAGAAAGCTTCATTGTTCACCAGAAAACAATCAAAAGCAACATCATAATCGGGAGTCCGGGACTACCTGATGAGAGAAAGTCATCGGGCAGCTCAAGTAATTTGGCAAGCCAATCAAGAACTATCATCTCAAGTTCTGTAGCAGCTGGAGAAGTAATCCAACTAAAACCGACAACATTAAAAGCTGCACTGAGCATTTCCCCAAGAAATCCGGCAATGCTACTGTTAGAAGGATAATAAGCAAAGTAGCTCGGGCTCTGCCAATGTGTTACACCCGGAAAAATCTTTTTCTGAACATCTAAATAACGAAACAAAATTGTTAACTTAAGCATAGCTCAACTAGATAAAGCATAACATATTCGACCAACGCGAAAAGAAATTATTGACAATATGATTACAAGGCTCATTGAACTATCTAAGACTCAAACATTAATAGAAAAGTCTAGGAAGATTCCTCCAATATGGTCAGGCGGTCTGTCCCGTGAGAATAGTCGAGGTGCGCGTAAGGTGGCCCGGACACTCACGGATATCAAAAAAAAAAAAAAAGAGTCTAGGAAGATTCCTATTTACATTCTATCGACTTTAGTTGTTATTTTTTTATTTTATTTTTAATATCCGTGAGTGTTTGGGTCAGCTTGCGCACACCTTGATCAGACTAATCTCACGGACAACTGTTTGACTCTACTACGTTTGGTTGACAAGGAAACTCGTAGGATATTAAATCCTAGATAGGTGGCCACCATGGTTTGAACTCATTCCTCTAAGCAATTTATTATTCGCAAGACACTTATTGACCTAGAGCAATCATATCCATAATGATTAAATAATATTACACTTAAATACCGTTAAATGCCTTGAACTCAAAGTACTTTTGAGCCTGTCCGGCTGTCCCTTAAGAGTCCAAACGTTTTTGGGTATTACTTATAATTTTATCCACCTACAACAAGATTAAGAATTTACCATCAAGAACACTTTGCAAAGATTCCGGAGTATGAGGTGCGGATTCTGGTAGAAGATTTCGAAGATAACCGGGCTGCATGAAAAGACCAAAAGGAATAAAAATAAAATTCAACAGTAACTCCTTTTGTGGGGTGGGGTGGGGTGGAAGTAAGCTCTTGATGGTCAACTTTTTTGTTTTTCCTTCTTTGTTATTTTAAAATAAAAATGAAATCGCCATCGATGGAAATTGAAAGTAAAAGGTTTAAGAATAACTATAATTTAATGACATTTTAAAAAACTAAAAAATAAGAAATTAAATTTATTTTTTTTAGTACAAAGATAATTAAATTATGATCCAAGTTGTTGAGGATCTCACACAATTGGTTTTAAGATGGAACCCCATGATATTTGATACAAGTTAATGATACTTTTATTTTTAATACGCTTCATTACTATTTAAAATAACTTCGAAATTTTTTTTAACATGCGAAGTTGAGATTCAAACCTCTGACCTCTTGCATACATCATGAGCTATACATATGTTGTCAAATAACATCCACCTTTGTATTCATTTTGAGAGCAGTTTTTAAATATACCAAACTTCATCTTGTAAATCTAATAAATAAAATATGATGTTAAATTAGTCAAATATATATAGAGAGAGATCGGTTAAAGAATTATAATACAAAACCCAAAAAAGTAGGAAATTTTCGAATAACACTGAACAACGATGAAACTAGGTCATGAATAAATTCCAAATAAATTTGAACGATAGTGAAACTAGGTAATAGATAAATTGCCTTTGCCGCTTTGAGAAACATCTATTAAGGAGAAGGAACCCTCCCCACCCAAAAGTCCTCATACTATTGTACATAATTGTCTTCCTTATATATCCATGATGTTTACTTTTTTTAGTCAATGTGAAATATTGTTTATATACTAGCAATCCTCTCCTCAAACAAAGTACCACATTACATTAAGTCTACTTTGTTCCTAACAACATCTAATTCACACTCACGTACTTGCAGGCATCATACATAATTTTCATTCAGAAATTAACAAGTAAAACTAAAAGCAACCGATACGTAGAACAGCAGAAGGAAGAACGAAAAGGAAATGCAACCTCAACTTGGCTGAGCACGGGGAAATCCTCGATGGTTTTGTAGTAATCAGCGATGAAATCCACCATTTTATGAGCATGCTCTCTGAGTTGCTCAGCGTCCATCGGCTTCAGTTCATTATCCCTGTCGATTCAAAATTCAATCACAGAAGAACAAAAACAACAATCAATGGCCGAAATCCATATACTCTGAATGGCCGAAATCAGTCAAAGAGAAAATCGAAGAATCGAAAGCCAGTGATGGAGTTCATGACCTACATTTCTCTGCTCGGAATTCACGAAAGTGAGACCGGAAAGTGAAATGGATTCGGATAATCCGATGGAGTAACCAACAGCTTCTAGGAATTATTCTGCGTTTGTCTGAGCGCGACGATGGTGGGAGTGGATAAATGACGAGGACGACGATTGTATTGGTTGGGAATTATTCAGGCTAAATAATATTAATTAAAAGGTTTGTCCGTTTGCAAAAGGAACCTTTTTATTGACTTATAATATTGTTGCGCGCCTTGGAGCCTTGTGGTGAATTGAATTGTATTGTTGCGCGCCTTGTGATTTTAAAGTTGTTAAAATTAGTTTTTCAATAATTGAAGGCATTGAAAATTAATTTTCAGGGTAGAAAATCAGGCTTCAAATTGTAGAATCAAAAATTATTTTTAATGAATAAATATGTGCTGGTGAGTTGTGATTGATTTTGAATGTGACAGCTGTAGTTTTAATCATTTTAAAATCATTCTCGATCATTTTGGTTATTCGGTTTGTAGTGTCTTGTGAAATTGTATAAATACATTAAAGAGTCAAAATGAAGCAACTTCTCATCATTACATTTTATAGACTAATTGATTGTCATTTGAATGAAAATGTGAAAAGGGGAGCTTCGAATTCACATATTGTTTAGAATGAGAACCATGAGAACCAATCGAGTCAAACCAAGTGGTTCATTTCACCTCAAAATATGTGGAAATTGATGAGCATCGATGCTTCGTGGAAGGTTGATTATGGAACGAAGGAGTTTATTTCTATTAGGAAAGGGCTGAGAATTTTATCAACCCATCTCCATGTGTTGTCATCAATTCTCATTATGAGTATGATGTCCGCAAAGTTATAATTTTGTCGAACAAGATGAATACCTCACAAAGATCACGAACATCGCTAACGATATTGAAACGTCGGCACACAACTGGGGAGAGATTTCTATGTTCGCATTGTCTTCGATTGTGCAATTATGTCGTGCAACACCTTGCTCGTGTAGTTGATAGCAATATAATATGGCAACAACAAAGACAGTGACGAGGGAGGATGAGACAATGATGCTAATTAAGTCCGCTATAAAGTTTAGGAGAACCTATTGACCCGAACATAGTTTAGTGTATAAGACACAAATTATCATCTCAAGTCGATGATTTGATCCTCACCCTATAATTATTGAACTAAAAAAAATGATCTAACCTCTACAAAATGAATTTCTACCAAATTGAACTATATACTCTATAAATTTTTAGAATTTGACGTTCTTGCAATTTTTAAATCTTGCGACCATCTATCAAATTCCACCTGAAAAGGCGAGCATACTCCTATGTAATTGACATGTATCATTTTCATTTTTTTTTTTTAAAGGTCGGAGCTTCAATGGTACTGAAAAAAAAAAAATAAAAAAAAAAATCAAATTCTACCTATTAATTTGGGGCTCGTTTTCCCTCCGGTTACTGTACTATATACTGGCCCAAAGGGCCTAGCCCGAGGCGAGAGGCCCAAATTAAACCAGCCGACTCCATTGCCGGTCCTCTTCACCATCTTCATCGAGGCCAGAGCAGAGCAATTTTCAGCATTCGTTAATGGCGACGGTCGATAGATACACGATTTCGCTTTCGAACTGATATCGTCATTAGGGCGAACAAAAAAGAAGAAGTTTCTTCGGAAGAACATGGAGGACGAGGCGGAGATTTACGATGGAATCAGAGCTCAATTCCCTTTCTCATTCGGGAAGCAATCGAAAGCACAGACGCCTCTCGAAGCTATCCATAACACTACTCGTCGTAACCCTTCAGCGAGTATTCCAGAAAATTCTTCTTCCTCACAGAACAACAATGGCCTTCCTTCCATCTCTTCATCCTCCAAAGCCTGGCTCACCTCACTTCGTACTTCCAAAACCCCTAACGCACCTGATTCTGGGCCTAGTGGGATCACGCGTGACATTTACGCCGATGATGGTCTGAAGATGGGTCCGCCACGCCCGCCCATGGAGTCGGAATTGAATGATGAAGATGATGATGATGCAATGGTTGGGCCTCCGCCACCGCCGCCGCGTGGCGAGGGTTCAGATGAGGATGATGACGACGACGGTGAAATGATTGGGCCACCACGTCCACCGCCGAACTCGAATTTGGAGGATTCGGATGTGGAGGAGGAAGAGTACGAGGAGAATCGGTATCGAATTCCGCAGAGCAACGAGATTGTGCTCAAGGGACATACGAAGGTTTGAGTTGCCCTAATTTTCACCATATTCAGCTTCTTGTTAATTTGTTCAATGGCCAAAAACCAGGAATGAAGGAACTTATTGTGCATTTTTAGTTGGTGCCTCTAGTTTTGGCGTCTCAAAGTGGATAGACTTGGCTTGTTTTCAAGCAGTGGATATCAAAGTCGCTTGAATTAGCCAAGCTGCTGAAATAATTTTGACCTCTAACTATCGTTCACATTCACTAGCCCTGCTCGACTTTTGGATTTATTTAATGAGCCAGTTTGCACTGTTTATGGTGAAAGTATGAGTGTAAATCAAATATGGTATTCTTTTACCACCCCATGTTAGCCCGACTTATAATATTCATTAGGTTGACCTGAGCATAGTTCGACATATGCCCTCGACCAAGAAGTCTGAGGTTGGAATCTTCCACCCCACTGGTTGTTGAACTAAAAAAAATATTTTTAGGTTATCCTCTCTTGAAAATGGATATGAGATGTATGAAGCATACAGAACAGTGAATAGATATTGTTGGCCATATAACTCATATGGTTTATATACTTTTAGCAAGGGGTTTCATCGTTATTGCTCTCCTCTCCCAGGAGAGTGAAGTTTCAAGAATAATTCCTCAAGGACTTGCATTATTTTCAGAAGCTTAGGAGTTTTAGGATGTTCTTTTTAGCATCTCTTGTTGTTTTGCTATTTTGTGGGGAGTGTGGCTCGAAAGGAATTGCAGGATTTTTAGAGGGGTGAGAAGTCCTCGAAGGAGGTGTGGGAGGGTGTGAGATATAATGGTCTTTATAGGCTTCCGTTTGTTGGAATTTTTGTAATATACGCTCCTGTTGTTTTGATTTTTGAATAGGGCGATAGTGCCAAAGATTCTGGAAGACGAAGAACTAAGTGGCGGTAGTATACTTCATCTAGAAGGGTAGACAGATAGTTAATTATTTATTTTGAAAAGATTAGAACATCCAATCCAAAAAAAGATTGTTTTCTAATATTGATGTTCCAGCAAATTATTTTCAGACCAACTACTTAGCAATAGTTGACATTTAGAGTTTCTAGTTACTAGATTTTCGTACATATTTACTTTTTAACACGAGGTTTGGCTTTATGGTAGTGACTGAGAAGTCATAAACTTGTATATTAATTCTGAATGATTTTTGACAGGTAGTTTCTGCTCTTGCTGTTGACCACACTGGGTCTAGAGTTCTTTCTGGTAGTTATGACTATACAGTTCGAATGTATGACTTTCAAGGGATGAATTCTCGTTTGCAATCCTTCAGACAGCTGGAACCATTTGAAGGTCATCAAATTCGTACTCTTAGCTGGAGTCCAACGGCTGACCGCTTTTTGTGTGTGACGGGCTCAGCTCAAGCCAAGGTGGAGAATAAAGATTTTCAATTGTTGTATTGTATGAGCCTGTAGCTTATGGAAGTATCTAGTATTTAACTAATGTTCATTTTGTTGGCATTTCAGATTTATGACCGTGATGGACTTACCCTAGGGGAATTTATGAAGGGAGATATGTATATACGCGACCTGAAGAACACTAAAGGGCACATAACTGGACTGACTTGTGGAGAGTGGCACCCTAGAACTAAAGAGACAATTTTGACATCATCCGAAGATGGATCTCTGCGAATATGGGATGTAAATGACTTCAAGAGTCAAAAGCAGGTTTTTATTTTTCTATAACTTTGTTGCAGTTAAATAACATGATATTTTTTCAATGTGTACCAGTAATCCTGCAGTGTCTTCATATAATTGTTCAACCACAAGTTTTTTTTCCAGTTCCATTATTCGTTATTTTGTTACACAGACTGATAGACTTGTAGGAGGTGCTGGAAAGGAAATGTTTGCATCTGTTAAATGTGTAATATAAAACACTAAATTTTATGGGGAACTGCGAACTGGAAAGTATTAGATATTTTTCCTTTTAGAACTTCCTTATTTTTCTGTTGAATGCTATTATCTAGTTGTTCCTCGTTTTTACCACCACGGCACCATTTGCGATTTCAAATCATAATGTATGCTGCTGAAGGCGCATGATGGATCAAGGGCTTCCATTAATGCCTGCTGGTAATTCAACGTGTAGGTCATCAAACCAAAGTTGGCTAGGCCTGGAAGAATTTCAGTGACAACATGTGCTTGGGATCGTGAAGGAAAAAGCATTGTAGGAGGCATAGGTGATGGTTCTATTCAGGTATCGTTGATTGTTATCCTGACTCGTTTTTCTTAGCGTTTAACTTCAATCCAAACTACTTTTTAATTCTTGCATCCCCCAGATGGAGCTTCTCTGCATTCTCATTAGATTAGTTCAGTTCTTCAACTTAAATTCGCTTTATCATCCTTGCTCCATGTTTTTGCAGATATGGAACCTTAAACCTGGATGGGGAAGCAGGCCTGACATACACATTGAAAATAGTCATTCAGACGATATCACCGCGCTTAAGTTTTCAAGTGATGGGAAAATTTTACTGTCAAGAAGCTTTGATTGTTCACTGAAGGTACATGTTGTCAATGTGTTTAGAGAAATTCACTTTACTTGTTTCTTGTTGTTTATTCATCTCCTTTCTTCCTACTTAAATTTATATTCCGTTTCTCAGGTTTGGGATCTGCGCCAGACGAAAAAACCTCTCAAGGTGTTTGACGATCTCCCAAATAACTATGCCCAAACAAATATCACATTTAGTCCTGATGAGCAACTCTTTATGACTGGAACATCTATCGAGAAAGAGAGCCAAACGGGAGGTCTGCTCTGCTTCTTTGACAGAACAAAGCTGGAACTGGTTTCTAGGGTAGGAATATCCCCTACTTGTAGTGTTGTACAGTGTGCTTGGCACCCAAAGCTAAATCAGGTACAGTTATTAATTTCTCCCCATATTTTACATGATGCAAAACACATGAAATATTCATATTCATATTATTCAACATGTGGGGGCGAGCGCCAATGTGAGTATAGCTTAACTAGTTAAGACATTGTACCCTTCACCAAAAGGTTAGAAAGTGGGTGGGGATTCAAACCTTTGACTTTTGGTCAAGAATAATGTCTTAACCAGTTAAGCTATGCTCGGATTGACCATGAAATATTCATATTAAGAACCTTGTTATGAAGCATGGAAGAGCTTACTATATATGATCTGGAAGATATGGACATGTCATCTTTTGTGACTTTTGAGCACACTATATATGATGTCATTGAAGCTTACTCATGATATCTATATCGTGAAATTGCATTCATTCATATTCAAGATGATGCATTTAACCCCAACATGTGCTGAGCGTCGAGACTCGTCTCAGTGTGCGAGGGCATTTTTCATGGTGAACTGCCATGTTACTGTCCCCAATATAGCCCAAAACATTTTTTTGAGTTCAACCATTTCGGAAATGGGGATCGAACCATCGACCTTTAGGATGATACTTGGTGTCTTTATCCACTTGAGCTAGCCCAAAACATTTTCTTGTGCATGAATGGGTGCATTATTAGAAAATGTTTACTCACACACATATAAACAGTCTAAATCTTGCACTTGGTATTTTATTTTGATATTCCCATGCTAGGTTGATTTCAAATTTTCCATAGGATGTCATATTATTTATTATAAAATCTTTCCTACTCTGCAATTGTAATGATGGTAGTAACTTACAAAGTTCTACATTTTTTTCCATCCTGAAGATATTTGTAACTTCTGGAGATAAGAGCCAGGGAGGAACTCACGTATTGTATGATCCAACACTAAGTGAGAGAGGAGCTCTAGTTTGTGTTGCACGTGCACCGAGGAAAAAATCTGTTGACGATTTTGTGGCCAAACCTGTTATTCACAATCCACATGCCCTACCATTATTTAGAGATGCACCAAGCCGAAAGCGCCAACGTGAGAAGATACTCAAGGACCCACTCAAGTCTCATAAACCCGAACTCCCGATGACCGGACCGGGCTTCGGTGGAAGGGTTGGTGTAAGTCAAGGAAGCTTATTAACCCAGTATCTTATGAAGGTAACAACTGTCGTTCGTTTTTCTCTCAACTGGAAAAACAACTTTTTATGCTCTGTTTGGTGTTGGAACTGGGATTGAATTTGATTGTTTTGCATCATTACAGCAAGGAGGTATGATTAAGGAGACATGGATGGAAGAAGATCCAAGAGAAGCTATTCTGAAGTTTGCTGATGTTGCAGAAAAGGAACCGAAGTACATTGCACCGGCGTATTCGCATACTCAGCCAGAACCCGTTTTTGCAAAGTCTGATTCCGAGGAGGAAGATAAATGATCATATACTATCGTTCTTCTGTTTTGTCAGTCTCGGGTTCGATTTGATATAGCAGCCTACTGATGACAACTAGTAGGAATTTAGGTTTGAAAAAGATATAGCTGTAGCCTGTATTCACTTTGTATCATTTTTTTTTTGTAAGAAATGATCTGCAGAAAGAATATTCCCTTTTGTACATTATTTGTGCAATAATAACATTGTCGTAGGTAACTTGGAATTAGAGTTTTATTTATTCTTCTGAGAGCTGACAGTAACAACACAAGTTTGAGATATTGTTTTTAGCTAATGAAGAGTATTTTCGAAAATTTTCTGAGCGTTTGGTCAAATTATCAAAAGTGAATATGAAAATTCTAAAAATATTTTAAAAACACTAATTAGTGTTGAAAAGAACAGTGTTCCACTTAAGTTAACACCACTAATTATTATAAGAGATCTTTATGTTTTGTTTTGGTATTAGTTACCTTTTTTCAGGATAGGTTCAAAAAAAAATCTCAAAGAAAAAAAAAGAAGATGAGAATTTTCCCTCGACTTTTGAGTAAAAAAATGTGCGTTTTTGTTCTACTTTAGTGTTCGACTTAATATTTAAAAGTAAAAAATTGTAAATCAAATTAAACTTGTTAATGAGGAAAATTTAGGGTCAAATCATCTCACTTTGGTTTTTATATTTTCTGTTTTTTATAAACAAAAATCATGATTTCATTTTCTGTTTTTAAAAAATAAAAAATCACTATTTGTTTGATATTTTTTTATTAAATGAATTGTTTGTTGAACACGGTTGACTTGCCAAATATTTAATGCGAAGATTGAACCAATGACATTTCAGTTACGGCCTTATACTAATTGAGCTATGCTCGGTTTGAAATATATATATATATATATATATATAAATATTTTAAGCAATTAATTCGGAGTTCAAAAGTTAAAATAAACTTTTGTAAAGCCTATGGGTATAATTGAAATCTTACTTGAACTAAGTTCAAGGAATTTTATATAATTTAACCTATTTTAAAAGCGTTTTTCTTAATCATATTTTAAAAAGTAGGTAAAAAAATAAAAAATTTCATTTGTTTTTTAGTTTTTCTAAAGAATTTTTAAAATTAAAAACTGAATTAGTTATATCCGTTTTTTAAAAATAAAAAACCAAAAACTAATTGTTTATACCATCAGAAATTTGAACTTTTCGACAATGTCAATTACTACTTACATTGGCTGAGATTAGAGACTTCAATTTTTTTTTATTCTTCTTTTTCTAGGGTTTAATTCTATTAACAAGTATTCTTGATTTTTTTAGTTAAATTATAAGTTTTGTACATAAACTTTCAAAATTATGTTTAATATATTTTCAAATTTTCAATGTATCTAATATTTACTAATTTTCTAGAAAGATAGTTACTTAAGAATTAAAATATTCGACGATGAGTTAATATATTCTTAGTCGATATATGGATAAATTGGAGGTTGAAATTCGACATTGTTATTAAAAAAGATATATTATCAATTGTCATTAATATTAATATACATATTAACAATAAATTAGAGGATAAATTGGAATGGAGGATTCAAATTTTAATTCTAACTTTTAATATTATTGATATATTTGTAGAAATTAGAATTCACACCTCGATGTATTTTAATCCTTGGTCCCGCCGTTAATTCTAACACCCTGCTGCCCATCGAAGCGCCAAGCTGAAGCTGAGTTGAGCTTCTTCTTCTTCCCTTTGTCTGAACGAATCATGGCGCTATGGATGGAGAATGGTTCGGATCCCTTAACAGAAGCCGAGAAAGCTGACCTTGATGCCATAGCTTCCCTTAAACAGTCTTCTGCCCTCGAGTTCAAGGTCTCTCTCCATCCTATTTACGTTTTTGGTGTGTTCTAAATGAAAATTCTACTTTTCGGTGACTTCAAATTTACATGGTTTGCTTGATTGCTCTAAATCCATACGAGTTCGGCTGAATAATTTTTGTTACTAGAAGTTGCACATAAGTAAAAGTGATTGAATTAAGCTTGTAGTTCTTGGCAAGGATACTCGTTTTCCTTATTGTTTTCTTGTCTCTTTCTGTTTGTTTTGAAGTTGGGTTATGCCAATGTTGGAGGGTACTTTAGGAGGTGATCACTTGAAAATCATTGATGTGGTTATTGATTCTTCTTCCGTTGTTTTTGTCTTGTCTTTGTTCAGTTGTCTTGTGCTGTTTTATTTTTCAGTATGAGTATTGTAAGCGTAGAATCGCCAACACGAGCATAGCTCAGTTCAATTAGCATAAGATATGTACTTTCAACCAAGAGGTTGAAGGTTGGAATCCGTCACCCACGTATAGGTGTAGTGTAAGGGTAGAATCTGGTTGTGGTGGCTTTACATATGTATGTTGTTGAAAAACTGGTAAAGGCTTCTCTATGTGATTGAAAAATTAAGGGTAGAATCTGGTTGTGGTAGCTTTACATATGTATGTTGTTGAAAAACTGGTAAAAGCTTCTCTCTGCTATTGGAAAATTAAGACCCCGTTTGATAACCATTTTGTTTTTTGTTTCTGATTTTTGAAAATGAAAAATATAAACACTACTTCCATCAATACGCTTATTTGTTTTTTGCTGATGAAAAATTGCGATTGAGAACCACAGGACACCACAAAATAAGTCCTCTTTTTAAATCTCATCGCTGAATGGTGTAGGCCTAAAACCAAGACGTTGATAAAACATGTAGGATGCTCTCTCCTCTCTCCTCTCTCCTCCCCCCACCCGCCCACCCTCCACCGTCCTAACCTCTCCGACCACCATGGCTTCTGCACCCCTAACTCAATTGCCCTGGAACAGACCTATACGGTCTGTTGCAATTGATCGTAAAACTTTTGTCATAGCTTTTGACGAATACTACCAAGGAAGCCGAGCAAAGATCACTGAGAAGAATAGGTACTCATCCTGTTCTATCTCGCTCACATGGAGGTGTCTAACCTGGCTGGTCTCCTCTATCAACGTACTAATCACAGCGCCCTGTACGCATAAATTCACAAAGAAGCTTCGTTGTGACGATTATGATTTATGGGTGGAGAAGCTAAGTAATAAGAATGGTTACTTCGTAGAGATCAACCAACTACTAGATTCCGGAAAACGGAATAGACTGAACATTCCATCGGAACAAAACAAGCAAGGATGGATCACCTTCTCCACCCTGATATCGGATTACCCAAAAAAGGCTATTCCCAAGGCTCCACCCAAACATCCATCCTACAAATCAGCACTCCAACATTCCCATTTACAGGCGCCTACTCAGATCCTCAAGGCCCCCATCAGTGATAGGCCAAAAATTCAACACCAAAAGGAAATATTAAACCAGCAGCCATGGGATCCAATAATTATCCTCCAACGGAAGAACTTGCACGATGATTGGCCCAGCATTCGGAATTCTTTGCTCGCTAACACTACCACCCGATGCACCATTAATCCTTTCAAGGACAACAAAGCTATGCTGCTTTTATATGACAAGGAATTGGCTTCCTCCCTTTGCGCAAACAGAGATTGGGTTACCATCGGTAAATTTCGTGTCCGTTTTCTCCCTTACCACTTGTCTTCTTTTCAACAGGAAATCATGACGGCTTCTTATGGTGGTTGGATCGCTGTCCGCAATCTTCCCCCCATGCTTTGGAATGAACAAATTTTTCGCTTCATAGGCGATGTTTGCGGCGGCTTCATAGAAACATCAAATATTTCATCCCGGATGATCAATATCAATGAAGCTCGAATCCGAATCCGACCCAACTCCATCGGCTTCATCCCTGAAATTATCATAATTCCGGCATCCATCGCTGGCGAGGAGCTCAGGGTCACAACGTCGGGAATCTCCGGCCGACCATACAAAAAAGGAAAGTTTTTGCAATCAGCGAATTTCGTGGGAGAAGAAGAATTGACATTAAAGCCGAATAATTGCGGCACTTACGCTGGGGAAGAAGTTTCGGCAACCAAGATCCTCGCATTAAAGCCTATTAATTGCGGAATAAACGTTGGTGAAGGATCCACGGTCGGATGTTATGGAATTGACCAAGAGGAAATCTCTCCTCCATCATTTTCGGCAGAAGATACTCAAAGTGCGGCGCCTCCACCCTTTTCTTCGGATCCTTATCCTCCCCTTCCATCAATCTCACTAAATGCCAGAGTTATAAATCACCTGCATGGGCCCACCCCATCTCCTTTACCTAATTTATCCCTCCCCATCTTTATCCCACCCGATTCTTTCCCATCCTTACCACCAAGGCCCAACCTCATAATGGGCCTACCAAAATCCACTTCCAACAATAAACCTGACACCCTTGACTCAGATACAGAAGCATATCTCTCTAGCCCACATTCATTGGCATCTCACCATTCCAATAATACCGAGCCCACTTCCCCCCCTTGCCTCCAACTCTCCATTTTTGACGAACCCACAGAACCCAACTCCGAATTACTTCCCTTAGCAAGTCTCCCTCCATTAGCTCCAGATATCGTCAGCCCCTCTACCAAAAAACAAATTGATCAGCCACATATTAATTATAGGATGAATAATAGCCCCCCCATATCCCCGACCACTGCCCGACCATCCTTAGTTTCCACCCTTAGCCAACTTGCCCCCATCCTTCTTGAGCATGGTCTTTGCCTGATGGCAATTCCCCCGACCCGTCAACCTCCGAAGAAAAGGGAAAAGGCTAAATCGGTTTCCAAGCCAAGGATCAACCGAGAGCTCCAAAACTTGAAATCTACTATCAATTACGACAAATCAGCCCAGCTGGCTATTAGGGAGGAAGAATCCGTCGATCAATGAAGTTCATCTCTTGGAACGTCCGCGGTCTTGGTTCATGGACAAAACGAACTCTCATTCAAAACACAATTCTGCACCACAACCCGAGTTTTGTACTCCTTCAGGAGACTAAAATGAAAGAGATGGATAATGTGACAGTTCAGTCCCTATGGAGCTCAAATCACATCGGTTGGGCTGCTCTTGACTCAAAGGGCACAAAAGGGGGTATTCTTATTATGTGGAACGAACTTGCGTTCTCCATAACAGAAACTATTCAAGGCTTTTTTACTGTCTCTATTCAGGTTCGCCTTGCAGATGGGTTTTCTTTTCTTCTCTCGTCTGTCTATGGCCCTTCCAAAAGGAAGCATCGAGAAAAATACTGGCAAGAAATGCACGAACTAGCAGGCCTAGGAGGCAATCGGTGGATTATCGGTGGTGATTTCAACGTAACTCGTTGGTCATGGGAAAAATCATGTAACAGATCTGTTACTCGAAGTATGGCTACCTTCAACGATTGGATTAGCGATCACCATCTTCTAGACATCCCCCTTCAAAACGGGAGTTACACTTGGTCCACTTCGAACGGTAATTATCTATCTTTGATCGACCGTTTTCTAGTATCAGATGGTTGTCTTTCTAAATTTGGTGCAGCCATTGTTCGTCGACTTGCTCGTGTAACATCAGATCACTACCCAATTGTTTTGAACTTCGGGGATATACTATGGGGCCCTTGTCCATTTCGGTTTGAGAACTCTTGGTTACAGAATGAATCCTTTCGCCCTCGTCTCGAGGATTGGTGGAACAGAAATCCAGCTCATGGCCGACCGGGCCATGGTCTTATGCAGAAACTAAAAGAATTGAAATTTGAGCTGCGCCGATGGAATCTTAACCGAAGTCACTCATCGATACAGCTTCCTGCACTCATTTCACAGTTACAAGAATTAGATAATTTTGAGGATATGGGGCCATTATCCGACGATCAGCGGTTATCTCGCTGCCTCCTTCGTGGTCAGATCAATGACATCACCGCTAGTGAGCACACTCAGTGGCGACAACGGTGTAAATTAAACTGGTTGAAAGAAGGTGATGAAAACACCAAGTTTTTTCACCGGATTATGGCAGCTCGTAAAAGGAAAAACTCTATCCTCGAAGTCCTTTCGCGGGATGGGATTAGTCTTCTTACTGCACCAGAAATTGAGAATGAGTTTATTGATTTTTACCGATCCTTGTTCACAAAGGATAATCAGGCTCGCTTCCTACCCAACAATATTGATTGGTCCCCCATCAATAACGATCAAGCGCGGAACCTGGAAAGAGAGTTTTCAGAGGAGGAGGTTTTCAATGCCATTTCCTCTATGGGCTCCTGCAAGTCCCCTGGACCCGACGGGTTTACAGCTGAATTTTTTAAGTCTTTTTGGCCCTTCGTCAAGTTTGATATTCTGGATATGGTTCATGACTTCTTCACCACAGGTATCATTAACGCTTCTGTCAATGAAACATATATTTGTCTGATACCGAAGAGGACCGACTCTAAATCTGTGTCTGATTATCGCCCTATTAGTCTCATCTCTTGTGCCTACAAAATTATTGCACGTATTCTTTCTAGCAGATTAAAGGAGGTTCTACCTAATACTATTGCTGAGAATCAAATGGCTTTTGTAGCCAATAGACAGATCATTGATGCATCTCTTGTGGCCAATGAAGTCATCGACGATTGGAAATCCAAGGGCAAGAAAGGGGTTATTATAAAGCTCGATCTAGAAAAGGCCTTCGACAAAGTGGATTGGGATTTCCTTGATGCTATCCTTCAGGCAAAAGGTTTCGGTCCTCTTTGGAGAAAATGGATCCGAGGATGCATCTCATCTGCCAACTATTCGATCATTATAAATGGGCGTCCTAGAGGCAAAATCATCCCGAGCCGCGGTATTCGCCAAGGTGATCCCCTTTCTCCTTTCTTGTTTATATTGGTGGCTGACAGCCTTAGCAGATTACTCCTCCATGGGGCTAGCTGTGGGAAAATTGCATCACATCCTGTTGGATCTTCGACTGTTAGCCTGAATCATTTGCAGTTTGCCGACGACACATTATTATTCTCAGTTTTTGACCATGCAGCTATAAAGAATTTGTTTGATATTATTCAAGTTTTTGAGCTAGCCTCTGGCCTAAACGTCAATATAGCAAAGAGCGAACTGTTGGGAGTTCATTTAGAACCTGCGGAAATGGATTTTTTGTTGAACACGTTTGGTTGCAAACAGGGTTATTGGCCATCTTTATATCTGGGGCTCCCTCTTGGGGGTAAATCGAAAGCTTCTTCTTTCTGGCTACCGATCATCGAAAGGGTTAAGCAAAAACTTCACAACTGGAAATACGCTTTTATTTCGAAAGGAGGCAGACTTACTCTTATACAATCTGTTCTTTCGAGTATGCCCACCTACTATCTATCGATCTTTCGAATGCCGTTAAAAGTCGCCAGCTCTCTTGACAAGATCATCCGGAATTTTTTCTGGGAAGGGTCCAGAGGGGAAGGGGGTATTCATAATGTAAACTGGCAACAAACACAACTTCCAAAGCTAATGGGAGGCCTCGGTATTGGAAACTTTCAGCAGCGGAATTTAGCTTTATTAGCTAAATGGATCTGGAGGTTCTTACAGGAGCCGAATGCCCTTTGGCGCAAAGTTATTGTAGGCAAATTTTACGCTTTGGACACGCACGTTTGGCCTCGCGTTGTGCATCATGCTTCATCTCACTCCCCTTGGCGTTTTATTTGTTCTACAATAGACCTTATTGCTTCCAGGATTCAGCGTCGATTGGGTAATGGCATTCATACTTCTTTCTGGTTGGATTCGTGGCTTGAATGTGGTGTTCTAGCCACTGCTTACCCTCGCCTTTTTCGCCTCACCTCCCGCCCAAGCATATCAGTAAAAGAGGCCTGGGTGGCAAACACTCTGGCATGGAATTTGTCCCTCCGTCGTAATCTTAATGACTTGGAAACCGAGGAATGGTCTTCCCTTTCGCATATGTTAACTTCGGTGAATCTCCGCCATTGTGATGATTCTTGGATTTGGCCTTTAGACTCTACCAACTCCTTTACAGTCAAGTCTCTTCTTGAGAATATGATGGTAGTTTCTGACAATATGAGTGCTGGAATTTATAAAGCAATTTGGTCTGATTTTTACCCTAAGAAGATCAAGGTCTTCCTTTGGGAACTGAGCCTGGGTGCAATTAATACCGCTGACAGATTACAACGGCGTATGCCTTATATGCAACTTTCCCCTTCTTGGTGTGTTATGTGTTCTGCGCATTCAGAATATCCTGCACACCTCTTCCTCCATTGTTCCTTCGCATCTAAGTATTGGGTCAGGATCCTTAACACTTTCGGGTGGTCGTTGGTTTTGCCGAATAATATGATTGATTTGTTGGCATCTATTTTTCTTCATCACCCTTTTCGTGGTGACGGGAAGACCATCTGGTTGGCAATCAATAGAGTGTTCCTTTGGTTCTTGTGGGGCGAACGGAATGCTCGTATTTTCCAGGATGTTTTCTCATCTTTTGATAGGTTTATGGACAGTATCGTGTTCAATGCGTTATATTGGTGTAAATGTAAACCGCCATTTTCCAGTTTCAGTCTATCTTATTTGATAGCTAATTGGACTTCTTTCTTGTAATTCACCTATTGGTGCTCGAGCTTATGCTCCTTTCATTCATCAATGAATTTGTTTCTTCTCAAAAAAAAAAAAAAAAAAAGTAATTTTTAAAAACTTTTTTGTTTTTTTGAATTTGATTAAGAATTCAAACCTTACTTTTTTAATAAAGTGAAAACCATCGTAAAGAAATTGTGAGTAAACGAGCATAAATTTCAAAAATAGAAAACTAAAAACAAAATTGTTATCAAACAGGGCTTTAAGTTTTTGAATCCCATAATCTATTGGGGTTTCTTATTTGAACTTGAAATTGGTGTGCAATTGACCATAGTCATTAATGCTCAGTCTCTCAGTATCATTTGATAAACAAGTTATGAGTTTCAAGTTTAAATGAACTTAGACCTATCAATCTCACTCTCCGTGTGGGTGGATCTGGTTTTATCTTTAAGTTTCCTATTATTTTCTCTTTGCAGGAAAAGGGGAATGAGTTCGTTAAGTTGGGTAGAAAGCACTATGCTGATGCTATTGATTGTTACACCAAGGCAATAAATCAAAAAGCCCTAAGCAGCTCTGAGGACTCTGTTCTTTTTGCAAATCGAGCTCATGTGAATATACTACTTGGAAACTATAGAAGAGCCCTTAATGATGCCGATGAGGCAATCAATTTGTGTCCCACAAGCATCAAGGTATTTTTCCCCCTTCCAAATAGATGCGTTTTCTTGTACTTTTTTTTTTCCCTAACAAGAAACGAAACTTTTCAATGATTTAATGAAAAGAGACTAATGCTCAAGGGATACAAACTCCACGTAGGAGTGAAAGAGTGTTTACTTGTATTCGTGAAGCTATATAATCGTTATTTATCTATTTAAGTTAAGAAGGAAAAATACCCCAACATTGTGGTAATCATAATCTCTCACTTCTTTTAACAAGTTACAAGTTTCTTTAATATAATGTTTTCCCTCTTGCTTGACCTATGTTTTGGATTAAAATTATATAGCTTAATGAAATGATGTGATTGCAATGTAGGCAATTTATCGAGCTGCTAAAGCATCTCTTTCCCTGAATTTATTAGATGAAGCAAAGTCCTACTGTGTAAGGGGGATCAAGTGCGATCCAGACAATGTAGAAATAAAAAAAATTGAGAGACAGATTGATTCATTGAAATTCGAGCAGGAACAGCGTGAGGCTCAAGTCAAGAAGGCTATTGCAGATGCAAAGGTTTCGTAATGTACATTATATGATCAGATTTTTGCTTTATCATGTAGCTTCTCAATTCTTGTTTTATTCTAAACTATGCAGAAACTTGTTTCTGCAATCGTACATAGAGGTTTGAAGATTGGGAAGGCTACTTATCGAGAACTAACTGGATTAAGAAAGCCTGTATTAGATAAAAATACTATTCTCCATTGGCCAGTTCTTCTACTGTACGCAGAGGTTATGTCCAGTGACTTCATTGAAGATTTCTGTGAGACTGATATGTTTTCAGCTCATCTGGATATGATATCCTTTTTCTTTAGTTGAGAACTTGAATAATGATATTCGTTTTAGTTGACAAATTTGTGAAATTGGAAAAGCTCTCTCAAGTATCAAGTATGTCTTTATGCTACTGGAAATTGGAATCCTTAACTTTCAAACATGTTTTCAGAAGGCTGTCCACCTTTGCCATGGGATGCAGAAAACAAATATACCCGTGACGCGGTTGAACTATACTATGAGGTATTAATTATATGTAGTTATGCTACATTGAAATATTTTCTCTTTTTGATAACTAATTAAATGGAAACTACCTTGAGAGTTTCGCAGTTGTTTTTATTGAACTACATGTTTGCAAGTTTCTGTATGAATATAAATTATGTCTGTTTTCTTCTGAACTGCAAACTATTGTGAATGGAGTGAGTTCTTATTACTGACATTGGCTTATTTATTTTGGTAAAAACCGTGCTTCCATTGAGAAAAATGAAAGAATGTAAAAAGCATACAAAAAAACAAACCACAATAAAAGGAGTCCGACTACTGAAAAGCCTATTCACCTCCTAAACTTCCTCACCCAATCTCTTTGACCTCTCTAAAAATTCTATTGTTTCTCTCAAGTCGAATACCCCACAAAACTGCAAAGAAGATAGTTTATGTACTTGTGATAGGGGGCAGGTTTTGCATCTTGATCATTGGTTTAAGACTTGAGATCATTTCAATGAATTAGTTTTGTCCAAAATATTGATCTTTAAATGCTGATTGTATCAGGTTGGTTCAGGAATTTGTTTATCAAAAGAAAAAATTTTACAGAATTTTCTAGAGGGAACTGCTGCTTCTAATGTAGAGAGCATTGAATTTGACGAGAAAGACGCAGTTGAAGATACAATTCATGACACTTCTGCAAGTAAGCCTTTTCATTTCTGTATTGGCTGAAAATATTATCTGTTCTTATCAATGATTCCCCTATTAGTCATTTGGACCTATGGCTGAAAATATTAAGTAGGGAGACAGATTGTGTGTTCTTCCAGTGTTATCATTCTTTGCAATAAAACCAATGCCCAGGATTAGGCAATGTTTTAACCTAGAAAGTCAAATGATGAATCAAACACCCACCTGGTGGAGTGGCTGGGTGCACGCTTAGTAACTCATGGTGCGGAGTTCCATCCTGCAATTATGCAATTGTTGTTATTTAAAAAGAAAGTCAAATGATGTGGGTTTTAGAAGGACTATAAAATCTATTACTTGCTGCTGAGCGGATCTCGACTGTAATAGGCCAAAAACAAAGGTTTTTAGGCTGTGAGTGTGTTTAAGTGCTTTAGTTGATTTTTTTTCCATCTCTGCTATGCAAGTACACTCCACAAGTTCTTCAGTTTCTTGTAGCCATACCGAGGAATTTTTGGAGGGATAAGATAGTCAAGCTAATAATTTGTTAAGACAGTCGTTAAGGTGTTTGTTACCATTTGTGCAGTAAAAGAAACAAGTCAGCTGGCTGAGTAGTAGGGGGAGGAGAGTGGTTAGGCCAATTTTTCAAGACTAGTTTTTCTGGAACGAAAGGCGTTCATGAACTCGCTATCATCCTCGAATTGGCAGTTCATCATTTTCCTCTCAATGTCCTATTATCTACCTTGTTTATAAGCCTACCTAGAGAATACTATCACATACGCCATACCTTAAGTTATGTGTGTGCATTGGGCTGAGATATAAAGAGTATAGACCATGAAAAATTTCTCAATCTTCTTGCATTTTTTTATCTTAAGCACTTGAACCTATGCAGCTGCCTTATAAACATTAGTACAATTACAAGGATAGAATAACAGAGAGGGAAGATATTGGTGTATAAATTCACATAAAGAAAGAGACATTGTTAGGATCGATACTCATGTTTCTGCAATCGTTTTGTTTTGTTTTATTTCATTTGGAAATTGGAATCCAAGTTTCCAACAGTGGCATTTAGGACGTGGTGGTTAATTATTTCATTTGCTTACATAAACATTATAGTTCACACTCCAACAAGGTCAATACTCGAGTCGAGTTCGCTGATTACACTCTTTAAGATTGTCATCTGATTTCCCTCCACTACTTTTCTAGATAAAGGCTCTTCTAAATGGATCAAAGTTCACGAAAAGAGAACGCTTCACGACGTTCTAACCGAGCCTAACTGCATTATACCAGGAATACCAGGTGCGCTGTTACTTTAATCATTTGTGAACATCGTAACTATTTTGCAGCAAGCATAATGAAATTGACTTTATGTGATCTTTATCTCCTTTACCTTTTCATTCCCTCCCTCATTATCTCTATTTATTTCTTTTGGATGCAGTTTTTTATGTTGTTTCAAGGAACTCAAAATTTTACAAAGATTTCAAAGCTGGGAGATGGGCTCCTCCTTCATGAGTTTATTGAATCAAGTAGTATAGACCATATAGACTCGATAGCCACTTTTTGCTCAGGTCGATGCAGGTTCTGTCAATTAGAGTTTTGTGATTTTTCAAATTTTGTTTTCATGTCTTGTTTTTTTTTTAAAACTATTTTGTTTTCATGATCGACTTAAAATATGTTACTATTGTTATTATTATTTATTTATTTTCTCAAAGTTTTCTCGTTGATGTTAATTGTCAATTAAATTCGGTATATGTTCTACTCATGATTGAAATATTTGGGAAGAAAATCAACTTAACTTAACTGGTTAAGACATATGTCATCGTCCGAATCAGATGTTTGAATCTTCTCACTCCCACTTTTTGTTGAATTAAGAAAAAAAAAAATTGGTTAAGACATATGTCATCGTCCGAATCAGATGTTTGAATCTTCTCACTCCCACTTTTTGTTGAATTAAGAAAAAAAAAATTATTATAACCTGGCCAAAAATTTATTAGGAAAATTTTGTTATTTTTATTGAATTAGTAGGAACTAGGAATTATTTATTTAATATAGTATAAATATATCAATAGAAAATGACCACATAAGAGGTCAAATGCCGGCATAGCATTAAGACATTGTAACCTTTTTTTGGTCAAGAGGTTTGAATTTTCACCCCATCTTTTCTACTCGAAAAATATTTTTTTCAGTGTAAAATACTAGCTATTCTTTGTGGGATAATTGTAGGCCCCCTATTTTTTATTGTTGTTCAAATTAAACCGAATTTGAAAAATAAGTTAAATTGATCGCGATCATCATTTTTTTTAATATTATTTTCTAGCTCTAAGGCTGATCTCGCTCTCGCTTCATTCTAGATCTGAAAATTTCAAGATTTGAATTTTTTTTCGAGACCAGCCCGCCTGCAGCTAGTAGGGGTGTTCAAAAAACTCGCAACCCACGAAACCCAATCCAACTTTTTGGGTTGGGTTGAGTTTTATTTTAATATGGGTTGGGTTGGGTTGTTATTTTGAAAAACCGAATTTTCGGGTTGGTTCGCAGGTTGAACCAAATTTGGCTCGGTTCAACCCGAACCAACCCGAATTCAATATATTAAATATATATATATATATATATAATAAATTCAATATATTTTTTTAAAAAAAAAATTATTCGGTGATTTTGAAAGAAAAATCAAAGATTAATGATAATTTTGAAAGGAAAATCAAAGATTAGGGAATTTCATTAATGATAATTTTGAAAGGAAAATAAGGATTAAGGAATTTCATTAAGGGTGATTTTGAAGTTAATTAAAAAAATCAATATTTATTAATTAAAAAAAATAATTAAAAAAAAGGTCAACCCGCCAACCCAACCCGAAAATTGAAGGGTTGGGTTGAGAATTCACTAACCCGAAATTTTCGGGTTGGGTTGAAAAACCCTCCAATCCAACCCAACCCAATCCATGTACACCCATAGCAGCTAGAGCTGAAAAATAATATTAAAAAAAAGGATGATGTCAGTAGAAGGTTAATTTGACTTATTTTTCAAATTCGAGTTAATTTGACAAACGAGCTAAAATAGCGGATCAAACGTACAGTTTTCTTATTCTTTATTCGCCATATGAAATAAATGAGGTAGAGTAAGATGGTAACTCATAATTGCATTACCTCTCTTATTAAAATTTGAATTTTTTATTTTTTTACCCCAAATGGAAATGGGAGAATCTCAACAATTATGACGCCCTCTATCAGGCAATCTCGAATCCTGGTGAATCTCAACTATTTTACGTTTTTTTATCAGCATAATAATAACAAGAATCTATTTCTACGTGTTGAATGGAAAAATAAAATAAAATAAATAATAATAATAATTCACAAAATTAAAATCACGAGATGAATATTAATATTTTACCTCTCTCTACAAAATTTCGTTTTCAAGGAATAATTATATGCATAGATATACTGCCTCCTTTTTTATAGAATACAAGTTTGAATTCTTTATCTGGAATGTTTAATTAAAAAAATTAAAAAATAAAATAAAAATTATAATGTAATATTTAAAAAAGAAAAGATAACCGTCTCCATCATCTTTTTAGATTTTTCTAGGTTCCTTCAACAATGTAGCCATGATTAAACCATAATTTCTTGTCTAACATCTTATATCTTATATGAGCTAACATGGCTAACATTAATTAACCTCTTTTCTTTTTTTCTTTTTTTGACGACGGATGGAGATCTAACCCGTGACTTCTTGATCAGTCTATAACGGTTGAGTTATATTCATCCGGACCTAATTGACCTATTTTTCATTGGAGTTTCAATTAAAATCTTGGTCCCCCATATTTGTCTGGTTGAAAAGAAAAAAACAAAGGTTCAGTCTTTTAATGAAAAAAAATTAACAATATTATTTAGAAAATTTACATAACATTTTGAGAAAGTTTCCTGTCCAAGTTCCAGTGAGTTGACAGCTTCAAAGATTGGAGTCTAGAGTTGTTTATTCTGCTGCAACACTCCTATTATTGAGGATCTACTAGAAAAAACTCTTCCCTTCCCACATTTGGCACCTCTCTTCCATCTTTATAAACAAACCTCCCATTTCCACCCCTTCCCAATTATTCCCCCACCATGGCAGAAATCACCTGCTCCCCCGACGACCTCCGCCTCCTCCTCGGCAGCTCCGCCAACGCCACCGGGGCCGCCGAATACATCTGCGGCCGGTTCGACGCGGTCTCGAGCAGATTTGTGGAGACAGCATATGCTGTTGACAACACTTACCTTCTATTTTCAGCCTACCTTGTTTTTGCAATGCAATTGGGATTTGCAATGCTTTGTGCTGGTTCTGTTAGAGCAAAGAACACAATGAATATTATGCTTACAAATGTTCTTGATGCAGCCACTGGTGGAATATTTTATTATGTTTTTGGCTTTGCTTTGGCCTTTGGAACTCCTTCTAATGGCTTCATTGGCCACCATTATTTTGGCCTCTCTCAGTTTCCTTCTACCACATTTGATTATGGATTCTTTTTGTTTCAATGGGCTTTTGCCATTGCTGCTGCTGGAATTACCAGTGGTTCCATTGCCGAACGGACTCGCTTTGTTGCGTATTTGATCTATTCCTCTGTCTTGACTGGTCAGTCTAATTTGTATTTGATCATCAATATTTTCTTTCAATTCAATGTTTTTTTCTTTTTGCTCTCAAATTTGTTGTTTCTGAGCATCATTTGCATGATTTGATTTTTTTTTTTTTTATGTATGAAATTTGTGGAGGTCAAATTTCTCATCTTGATTCTGTTTTATGTTTTTTTGGATTGACCCCATTTAGCTATTATTAATTTTATTTGGTTTTTGAAAAATATTTTGAAAATATTTTTAGATTATGTGATTTAAGAAAGGGGAAATTCTGAAAAAATATCCCAATTTTTGGATATTGTGTTTGATACCAGATTCAAACCACCCTAAACTTTTAATTTTGTATGCTATACATTATAAAATATATACACACAAAATTTAATTTTATGAAAGGCCTAGTTTTTGTTGAATTAACGAGTTTTTAGAGATTTTTATGTTACTTTGTGTTAAAATTAGTGGATGAACACAAGTTGAACGGAGTGAAAATTACAATATTGTTTAGAATTCAATTGGAGGAGATTAAATGTTCAAAATTCAATTGGAGGAGATTAAATGTTCAATAATTGGAAATCCAACCGTGACTTTTGAGATTTGATATGTAATTAATGTCTTATCGAGAGACTATTATCTCTACCTTCCGTAGCTTACGAGTTTACAAACAAATTTATGGTGTATTGAAAATTCAACAAAACAAAGTAAAAATTAATTTATTTTGTTTTATTTTTACAACATGGGAGATTTGAACCTCTTGAACTTGTTCGTCTTAGTACATTCTATGCTCAGGGTCTTGGTACATTCTATCCTGCAAAATTTGATTTTATGGTGTATTGCAATTTGTAATTTTAGATTGAATAATGAATTTTTTTTGTGCCAAAAGTCTAATTAATATGCATTTCTTCCTTTGAAATTGGAGGTTTGATCTCCATCACCGCAATTTTGTAGTAAAAAAAATTGTATTTTTTTAATGGCCTTGTTGATCTTGATATGAAGAGAAAGTGATGGTGAGATTTTTGGTTTTTTGTTTTGTTTTCAGGTTTGATCTATCCAATTGTCTCTCATTGGTTTTGGTCAACCGACGGGTGGGGTAGCGCAGCTCGGACGGACAATCTCCTATTTGGCTCAGGAGTGATCGACTTCGCCGGCTCCGGCGTGGTCCACATGGTCGGCGGCATCGCCGGTTTATGGGGCGCCGTCATAGAAGGCCCTCGAATCGGCCGGTTCGACCACGCCGGCCGGTCCGTCGCCCTCCGCGGCCACAGCGGCACATTAGTCGTTCTCGGCACTTTCCTCCTCTGGTTCGGCTGGTACGGCTTCAACCCCGGTTCATTCCTCAACATCCTCAAAGCCTACGGCACCACCACCGCCACCGCCCCCTTTTACGGCCAATGGAGCGCAATCGGCCGCACCGCCGTCACCACCACTCTCGCCGGCTGCACGGCGGCGCTAACAACCCTATTCGGCAAACGCCTCCTCGTCGGCCACTGGAACGTCACCGACGTCTGCAACGGTCTATTGGGCGGATTCGCCGCCATCACTTCCGGCTGCGCGGTGGTGGATCCGTGGGCGGCGATAGTTTGCGGGTTTTTCTCCGCCTGGGTTTTGATCGGATTCAATAAATTGGCGGAGAAATTGAAGTACGACGATCCGTTAGAGGCGGCGCAATTGCACGGCGGATGTGGGGCATGGGGGGTTTTGTTCACAGGCTTGTTTGCAAAACAGGATTATGTTAACGAAATTTATCCAGGGTTGCCGGAGAGGCCGTACGGACTGCTGATGGGCGGCGGCGGGAGGCTGCTGGCGGCGCATTTGGTGCAAATTTTGTCGATTGTTGCTTGGGTAAGTGCGACGATGGGGTTGGTTTTTTGGCTGTTGCATAAATTTCATTTGCTGAGGATCACGGCGGAGGAGGAGATGGCCGGAATGGACATGACGAGCCACGGCGGATTGGCTTATGTGTATAATGATGAAGAGAAAGGATTTGCTTGAGGCTATAAAATGAAGAATCAGAGATTGTGTTGTAGATGTTTGTTTTCTTTGTTTTCAATATTTGTAATGTTTGTTTGTTGATTTGTTAAGCTTTGTACATAGGTTTTGTTTTTCTTTCTTTGTAATGGGGTTGTAATCATAGCGTTTAGTTTTATTAGACTAGTATTACACATAAAATCCTATGAATATGTCAATGAGACTTCTTAGACAAAAAAAAAAAAAAATTGAAATTTGTCTAATTACACATAAAATCTTTTGAATATGGCAATAAGACTTTTTAGACATTTAAAATCTTTTGAATATGGCAATGAGACTTTTTAGACATTTTTTAGGTCATGGACACAAAATTGAAAGTTTATATTTATTAAACACTTTTTAAAGTTGAGACTTTGACACAAACAAAAAAATTGAACGACATAGCACAACAGATTAAGACATATACTCTACTACTAAAAGAGAAGACACCTTATGGCATAAAACAAAATCACTATTTCTAGGATCAATATATAGCTCACTTGCATTATAGACATAATATTTGGATAGTATTAAGAGTCTTAAAACAATAATTATATTTATTTATATTCTTCATTCTTTTAATAAAGAATTAGATATATAATAAATATAGTATTTTCACATGGTATTGTAATTATTTAATGGTTAAAATATCATTTCGAAATATTTGAGAGCTTGTTCTATTTTAGTCCTTTCAAATTAAAAAAAAATAGTCTTATACTTGCAATAAATCTTAAAATAAGTCATAATTTGTTATACTTGCAATAAATCTTAAAATAAGTCATAATTTGTTAGTTTCAACTTTAAAATTAGTTTTTATCAAACTTAGTAAAATAATAATAATAATAATTTATATTTAAGAAAAAACGCAATGTGAATTTTCAAAATTTATGGAGGAAAAACTTAAAATAAAAATTATTTGAAAAGGTTAAAAATAAACTTACAGAACTTTTACGTTTAAATAAAGATTAATTTTAAGATTTATTAAAAATTATGAAAAACTAAATTTGAACAAAGTAGACCACTCAAATAGAAAACAAGTCCCAAAATAGATGGACCAAAATAGTATTTTAATCAATTATAATTCTAGTCCTCATACTTTGTCAATTTAACCATTTGGGGTCATTGCAATTTCAATATATTTATTGTAGTTCTCCTGCTTCTATTTCGTAGCTATTCACTTTATTTTAGTCCCCATTGATTCCATAATGCCATAAACAAATGAAATATTCCATCAGCAAGAAATCGACACCAGACTATTATTGGAAGATCAAAACTTCAAATTTTGATTAATTTTAAAGAAAAATAAAGAACAACATCAAACTACGAAATGTCATTATCAAGCTAAAGATTCTTTAAATTGATATCTGTTTTGGTGGTACCTCTTACAAAAAATACAGGAGCCTTTCATTCCTGCAGAGAATTCTTTTGCTTTTGCCTCTCCAACGGTCGACTTCAAAGGCTAAAGAAAGCTTATAAAGACGAAGAAATGGCAGATCTCCATCACTAGTCAAACAAATTCTATAATGGTCTAACTGCCTCAAAAATGGATTAACAGTTAGTAACAGAGAACACGAGATGAATTTTACAAGAAGCTTAAATACCAAAATTTTGAAGGATGACAGCAGAAATATACAGATATGAAGGCATCATAAGTGGTAATACAATCCAAGAAAGAAAATAAGCTATGGAAATTTTTAACTGCGTGAATGTAGATTTTTACCAAGTTGTTTCATGAATCTTTTCCAGCCTTGACATTCTTAGATGATGCGGGTCCCCATATACGTATTGTCTGATCGTCACTCGCCGATGCCAACATTTTAGGCCTTTTCGGGTTCCAGCTGACGCAGTTGACCGTGGTTGAATGTCCAGACAAAACCTCAATTGGCTTACTATTTTGCCTGCTCCAGATGTAGACCTGCATAATAAGAACTCATGAGGTTAATTGGATGAGTAATCCTGCTGGGTTTATTCACATGGAAGTTCAGAAGTGAAATTTTCTTTTTTTTTTTCTTTTTTACCAGGGAAGAAGTGAGATTTTCTTAACACAAGGAAAGATGACATATAAACACAGATTCTCACCTCTGAATTTTCACTACCACTGGCGATAAATGCGCTATTTACCCCACCAAAGCAAGACCGAATTACATACTTATTCTGTTGGTGCCCGGTGTACTTCAGCGGCTGCTGCCATTCCCCTGCAACATCCCACATGTGTATCTCCTGGTTGTTGAGGTTGACAATGAAAAACATACCATCTCCTGAGATTGATAGTGATGAGATGGAATGCTCCTCAGATATGACTCTTTCAGCATTTGTCTCCAGATTAAGAATGCGGATTTCTTTATCCAAAAAAATACTTATAAGATTTTCTCCATCGGGGGTCACTGCAAGATCCAATATCTTAGGCATCCTTGTACCTCTCCAGGCCTTTATCTCGTTTCCATCACAGTCCCACAAGTGGATACCCTTCTCAGGGTCGGCACTGCCACAAACAAGTCTCTTTGAGTCTGGAAACCATGCGCACGAGCTGACAGTAAAGCCATGATCTTCAAATGTGTGCTTGCAGGTACCTGTTTCAACGTCCCATAGCTTGAGGACCTCGGCGTGTCCACATGTGAGCAACTTCGTATCATCGGGGCTCCATGCTACAAAGGAGACTTGACTTTGGTGGCTTCTAAGTATGTGTCTCGATGTCAGTTTACCATCTTCCAATACCTAACACAGGATATTAAAAAAGAAAAAAGGGAAAAAGAAAACTAAAAACTTACAGAACTCTCAACTATATTCCAATCCCAGGTAGACGTATTAAAAAATAATAACGCCGAAAGAAAAGAGAATAAATACGACAATAAGGTCCACAATTTCGAGGTATTCATCAAGACCATCCCACAGCTAGTACTCTTAGGAGGAGGCCATTGAGAGGTACCACCAACCCCTGCAACTCCCAAATGAGATCTCATTGTAGCTTGAGATTACTAGACCGGATTTATTGACAGCTTTCATTAATTAAAATAGGGAATTACAGCTACTGATTATCAAATGAAGTTACTAATTCCTCAACCAAGAGGCCTTGTCCTGGACACACTCTTCACTAACGCGAGCTTCCTCCTCTAAATCGCAGTGACTTTTCTCTGGGCAGCTAACATTGCCGTAGGAATACTCAGAGAGAAGGGGCTTTCCATCGAGTAACTGAGTCAGATTTGTAGGAAGAATGGCTGCTCTCTGAAAAACATAGACTTGATTTTGATGACTGAAGGAGACTCCTTTTTTCTTTTGTCCACCTCCGTTTTTGGTCCTCGTGACTTCCACAGGACCACTTTTCCTTTCCATTTGGCCCATTCCACAGGACCACTTTTCCTTTCCATTTGGCCCATTTTGGCAGGCCCTGCCTTGGAAGATGACGTATATGACACAGGCGGGGAAAGTATTATTTAAAATCTCAGTTTTGTTGTTTTTGGGATTTGTAGTTCTCTTTCTCTCTAACTTGTGTCCTTCAGATCATTCAGATCAGAGTTTGTACGAATAACCAGGCAAGACAAAGGTTCCTTCTCTCTGTTTTGTATGCATCGGACAAACATCATTAACATGCCCAAAGAACAGAACCAAAGCTTCTCAAGAAAAACTTCCCTGGACCTCCACCTTTTTCATCATCAGCAACCTAGCATTGTCAAAAGAGACCACTTACACGAGAAATTTTTCAAGGTTTTCAACTTCAATGTCAATTTCGACATCCATAATAATTCTACAATTTCTACTTCACTTTTATTGTTGCTTCCTTACAGAGGGTAAGAGAGAGAGTTATCTGGAAGCATTCTATAAGTATAAACCCACCAGTCCACCCCACTCATCTCCAAAACGACCAATTTCAGCACCTCAAACTTGAGGTCCGAATTTTAGCCCACCTCCCAGTTTGAAATCATCGTTTGTTCTTTCTTGATGCCTTCTATACTTGCATCTCACTTTCAAATCTCACCGAAATTTCCTACAATACGCCAACTTCCAAGAGTTTAGGGAATTGCAGCAAGGCTTTGTCTGGTTGGGAGGAGTTAACGATGCCTTTAGAGCCCACTCTCTCATTTATTTCATTAATGATCTTTGCCCAATCAATATAAAAGCATCTCCTATAAATAATAATTGTTCCCTCCCAATTTATCCCGCTAACCTCTTTACACATGGCAAGGCCTCTAGCAGAACTATCACCATCAGCCTCCTTCTTAAAAGCTCTAAAAAAGCCCATCTTAAGAGGCTTTGTAACTAATGACTAACCAGAAGTTTAAATCTGTAACTCAACCAAAATGGCCGACATTTGTCACTAGTTCCAAAACAACTCAACCTTAATTTTTTTTTTTAAATTACTATATTCCTAAAGTTAACCTGAAGGACTTCCACCCCTTTGAATTAAATATCAATTCCTGCCGGCACCACTAAGTTCTGCCTTCTACATTCCTACAGACATTTGAAATTTCTAGGAACCCCCCTCCTCCCCCTCCACACACACACTTTCTAAAGCGTGAGCACTCCATCATTTGATGTGATTTTCCTGAAGAATTTACGGTTAGAAGGGTCATCAGGTCATCCAAAACACTATCCAACCACACCCCAAAATACCTCTCCAACTTGAGTTCATAGAAGTTTTCTTTAACTCCTTCAACAATCTTAACTTCATAGCCATCTTTCTTGCCTTCGCAGTTGATTATTAAAAGTTTCTTTTGTAGAAACACTTCCAAGTAACAGATTACATTTTTTTTATTTTTTTTATTTTGAAAAGGTACCAAACTTTCATTGAGAAAAAATGAAAGAATACAAGGGCATACAAAAAAACAAGCCCCAAAAGGGATCCCCTAATAAAAGGGGCTTCAATCAAGCAAAATCAAGTTTAACGAATAATTACAGAATAAACGCGTCACCGACGCCCATAAGGAAACATGGAACCTAGCGAGAGACCAAACCCTAAAAGGATCCGTCTCAATCCCTCTAAAGGTCCTACTGTTTCTTTCCCCCCCACAAACCCCACACCACAACACACACACCCCAGCTTGCCACAAGAACTTTCATTTCTCTCAAAAAGGCGGATGGAGAAGGAACTCCTCGATCATCTCCCTAAGATCCCTGGGTCTCGCCAACAGGAGGCCAAACGCCTCAAAAAAATAATCTCAAACAACCTTAGCAAAAGCACAATTCCACAAGAGATGATCCAAGTCTTCATTCGCCCTCCGGCAAAGAATGCAACAAAAAGGGCCTACTAACCAGTCTGACCTCCTTACCAGCCTATCCAAGGTATTAACTCTGTTGTGCACAACCTGCCAGATAAAAAACTGAACCTTCTTTGGAACATTCACCTTCCAGAGGGCTGAAAACACCGACTCACCACCCGGGGGGTCCAACAAAAAGAGGAAAAAGGAGCAGCAAGAGAAAACCGTTCCCAGACTAGGAATCCACACCCGACGATCCCTCCTTTCTGACGCAAAGCTCAAACTCTCCACCAACGAAAAAATGGTCAACGCCTCCGTCATTTCCCTATCGGACAAAGCGCGACGGAGCCCAAGGGAAAAAGAAAGGGAGTTCCCCAAAAAATTAACAACATCAGCCACAAAATGATTTTTCATATCAAAGAGAACATATTAGATTTTCAGATTTTCTAGGACTTCCAATAGAACTGAACGCCTGACAGCAAACCCCATCCATGGCCAAAAGAGAGTAAGCTAACAAGAGAAGAAGAACATAAAGAAAGACAGAGGATGGCTGGAAAGGAGAGAAGATGAAGTAACTAAAAGGGTGAGGAAGGAGTCTTAATAAGCTAACGTTTGGAAAGTTTGGATTTATTTAGCTCAAGTTTAAATTGACTAGAATAATGGATTATATTAATTTTTGTTTGTAAAACATGTATTTAGTTTGTGGGATTGTGATTTGTCAAACTAGTAAATATATAGCCTTAAGTGTGCTTTAGAGGTGGAACCAAAAACAATGTATAGAGATGGGCAAAATTTTACATTCTAACTTCTTTCATATATAATATTTCCTTCTTTGCTCCACCCCAACCGCTAGAAGATACATGAACTCAACTGGTAAGCCAAACATTCTCTAAAAGAAAGCAACAAATGTACTGCCCAGTTTAATGTTTTGAGTAAGAATTTTTTTTCTGTTTATTATTGTTATGATGAGAAATTTTTTTGGTTGGAAAAAAACGTCATGGCCATTAAGACAATGAAACAATAATGAGGTCTCTGACGATATCAATTCTTAAACCCAGATCTACAAAAACCAAAATGAAACTAGGGTAAAAATAGTTTCCGCAGTGGCTCCAGGCCTTATCTCAGATTGCATTGAATCATGAACCAAAAAAGGAAAAACTTCAACAACATATGTCTTCTGACTAGTCTAAGAAAATTAGTTTTTGCATGTTGCTGTCCTAAGCCTGACTACAAAGTCACCCAACAATGTAAATAATATCAAATCCTGTAAGAGTTATGACATGAAGAACACAATCCATACATGTATAATTGTTATTTGTTAATGCGTAAAACTATGCACGTGTCCACATAGAAGACTATGACTCTAAATTGACTTCATACTTCCTAAATATACAAATCTAACCTTTGAGTCTAATGCCTCATTTGAAATTAGACAATGTGGGGGTCAAATATAAAAATCGTAAAAATTAAATTAACAGGTAACCCATGAGAGAGTTTCCTGTGGGCATGCATGTCCAACCACTTCCTTATTTGATGAGTGATGACACAAGGTAGGCATAGACTCCATAATGAATAGCAGAAAAAATATTTGACTTTCTTAACAGGAAATCCATTAAGCATACTAATTCCTCACGACATGGTAATAGAAGGTAGATCAATACTTCAAAGACCCAATGTTCGCAATCCAATCTTTAAGGTTAAAATGAAAATGGACAATATTTGAGGGCTGAATAGGCAAATCTGATCTAGTATCTGTTTTTTATTCAAATTCTATATGCAAGGTTTATAAGATAGGCAACATAAAGATGACTTTAATTAAATCTTGATTGGGGAGGTTTTATTTATGTCCATAACTGGGAAGATGACTCATCTCCCTTCCTTCAGTTTGTGCCTTTTGACCTCCTTTTGATTATGATTACTAATGAATATTTGTCTCTGTTTCGTAAATAGTGATAATAATGATAACTAATACAATTAAATTAAAGATGCGAACTTAAGGGTACCTTCCAAATAATAGCCGAGCAATCACTGGATGAAGAGGCCAAGTATTCTCCATTATTAGAAAATTGAACAAACCAAACTTCATTCTTATGTTCAGTCAAAATCTGCAAAGCGAGAAAATTTGTTTTACAAAAAATTAAAGCATCCAACAAGATATTGAGCAATCCAATGTGTGTACTGAGTATCAATGCTCTTTCTACTTTTCTTTTTTCTTTTTCCCCCACAAACTGAGAATGGAGTATAAAAGGCTGAGATCAAGGATCATTCAATCATATTCATGCAACGAACACTAAGCTAGTAAAAAATTACAGAAAGGCAAAATCCCAAAGAGACAAATGCATTTACCAAAAAAAAAATACAATAATAATAATATTTTTTGGTTTTTTTTATAAAATAAAATCCAACTAGCACAAATATCACCCACTCAAAAAATATATGACAAAAAAAACATCATGTAGCTTCTTTTAATCCAGAAAACCAAATGTTCAACCAAAACTAGGATACTGGATTTATCGTACGATATTTCGTCATTCAGAAACAATTAGATACTTAGTAGTCCAAGTACGTAATCCTATGCCTCTATGAAGCCATAACTACTTAGTTTATTCCATGATGGACTTGATTGTAAAAATAATATTAATATCTTACATGAATTTGAGAGAACTCAATCCAAATGTAAAAATATTTATATTCCATCATGATATTTTACACAGAAATCCTTTTTCCCGAAGTCGTCTAAAATGATGCATGAAGATCAAGAATATAAACAAGAAATATGGGCATAATAAAATGCACCTGAATTGTCTCTGTTGGTATTTGATCCCTGCCACAGCAGTGATCATCACAGATTGAAACTGCACCAGAAAAATTATGATACATACATGAATCAATCTGCGCCATTACAGTGGTTTCAACCAGTTGCTCCAACCTTCTATCTGGCAAACAACATGGCGGAGGAAGAGTTTTTTCCAAATCTCGCAACAACTTTTTCCGTAATTCATGAATGACATTGTCATCTGAATAATCCAAATTCATGTTCTTAGAAGTAAATATGCTGTAAGCAAGCTTGTGGATTTTGTCTCTACTAAAATGGAATATTGGAGCCTCTTTACGCAACATAGCTAGTGCTGATGCATCGTCCCCACAGTTAGAATACTCGAGCAAACAATGTTTTAGTACAAGAAACAGGGCGGAAACTCTTACATCATCAGATAAATCCTTGATGCCATTTATTGTGTCTCTGCAACCATACCAATTACCACTAAAAATTTGTGACTCCAGCAACTTGAAATCACTAGATTTGTATGAAATTCCAGACTCGATCTCCAAACATAGTGCAGACTTTTGGTAACCAAACGAATATAAGCATTGAATTATGACTCTAACATACTCATGTTTCCTTATTAAGCCCTTGGATCCAAGCACCACAGATGAACTCTCCATGGATGTACAACTTTTGAGAAAATCTTATGACATTTTAATGTACTTTTCCCTTCAATGATCCGAACAGACCAATATTTCAACCGGCCATGGCACTGTTATTTGCAGATAGACCGAAGCTATTTTCTTGGAAGTACAAAATCCTGGAATTCAACAAAGATGTACTCATAAGAAGAATGAACCCAAAACTCGAGAATTCAAAGTGAGTGCCAAAAGAATTACATACAAGAGAGAGAGAGAATAGGGTTTCAACGGGGTCCCAATGCTCTGAAGAGCGAGGAATTACTATTAAAATCTTTGGATAAAAACTGTCCAGACTCTTTTTTCTTTTCTTTTTATTTTGAGAAGATAAACAATTCATTGATTTGATGATGGAGTAAAAACTTCAATCATAATACAACATTAGTACGAACATATTCTATAAAAACGATCAAAAGTAGAAGAAACGTCCCTAAGAATTCGATCATTCCGTTCTCCCAAAGACACCAGAAGAAAGTTCGATTGAGAGCAAGCCACAGGATATTCTTTGTACCATAGAAACTAATATTTAAAAACTTTAAACTACTCCTAGGATTGACTATCATAGCCCATATACATCAAAACCTCGAACACTGATAAATTCACTTCTCATGACGGCCATATGCTCAAAATTTCCATCCCGTCAAAACCATAGTAAGCAAAGGAAACTAATAGATTGATCAGATACTAAAATAAAATCTATAACCATTAACCGAAATACACCTAGCCTATAATATTCACTCACAGATTCACACAACACAAATTATTAATTTCCAGAAACTCAACAAGCTTATAATTACCCAAAACCACAAAACAGTTCTTGAATCGCAGACGACAGTAAACCCGATTGACACCAACCGAGATGCTTAGGGTAAAAGTAAACAAAAATTGGAATCCGAGAACAATTACGAGCTGAATATGACAAAGAACGAAACTATTACATAACAAAAACGAATCAAAATGCCAAGTCTACGGATAACAAGAAACGAAGAAGACTACAAATTAAAGAATGATTGCTAACCAGTAGAGAATGTATTGCAGAGATTGAAGAACTGCTCAATGCGATTGCCCGGGAAGAAATAAAAATGACTTGGAGTCGGGATGGAAGGAAGGAACCGCAGGTAGTTTGAAGGAGGAGGCAGGGTTATTACCCAAAATAACCTTTCTTAGACAATTTATGAACGTCAACAATTTATCAACATTAATTTGTTTTTTTGGCACTATCAATTTTAACATTTATCCGTTTAACCGAGTTTTTTTTTTAATATATAATTGTCATTCTACCACTTTGTTTTGGTCTCTAATTTTAAATAAACTTTTGTATTGATCATTGCATTTTTATAGTGTTATATATATATATATATATGTGACATAATTTAATGAACCACTCTACCAAGAAAAATAAAAATAAACAAGTATGTATAAAAAGAGTAAAGGTTAAATACTACCAAAAATATTTTAATATGTGAAATCATTCAACTTTTTAATATGTGAAATCATTCAACTAAGAATATATATGCATAATGATTATTAGTGAAATCATTCAACTAAGAATATATATGCATAATGATTATTAGTGTATTGAACTAAAATTCATTTCACACTCTCAAAAAAAATAAAGTTATATTTTAAAACAATAATCAAAAGTGTCGTTCGAATTCTAAAACAAGGTAATGAAATAAATAAATAATTAATCAAATTCAACATACTAATTATGCATTAATTCATTACTCGTAATTTAACTACTAAAGGATAATAATTATCTAATATTTCATCCCTACATAATTTTTTAGTTCAATAATATGTGGAGTGGAGAATTTGAAGACTTCTTGGTTTAAAAACGTATATTTTAGGTTAGTTGAGTTATATTCATGTTAGCAACTTAACTTAGATGATTAATTCATATATCATCGATCAAAATATCAAATGTTTGAATTAAAACTAAAAAAAAGTAATAATAATTTCATGTATCATGTATGCACATGACAAAATCAGCAGAGTAAAAAACTGTCTATATACCAAAACTACAAGAAAAAAAACTTTGACAACTAATATTTAAAAGTTGGATTGGAATATAAAAGGCTATCCAAGACTCGAAGTAACAAAAAACTTTGACAACTAATATTTAAAAGTTGGATTGGAGTATAAAAGGCTATCAAAGACTCAAAGTATTAGGTTTTGTTCTCTGGTCATCCTAATTTTCATAGTAATATTAGAAAAATAGAAATAGTTTTAACTTGTACCCTTGATGTGACATAACTTAGGGCATGTTTGCGAGTGATTTTGGAAGGACCAAAATTACTTTTCCATGCCCATAATCACTTATATTTCAAAATTGTTATGTTTGGCAAAAATTAATTAGTGATTTTTTAATAATCCAAAATCACTTTGAGTGATTCCCGGTCAATCACATAGGAGGTGATTTTTGGTGAGTGATTGTGAGAAATTTATTTTAGAAATGGTTATTAATTTAAATTAAAAATACGAAATTAGTTATATATATATACTTATGTTCATTTTGTATAAATTGTATTGTTTGTTTTGTTGGTAAATGAGTCAGTTTGCATCAACTCAAGCCCAGGTTCGATTCTGGATTTTTTTTTTTTTTTTTTTTTTTTTTTTTTTTTTTTTTTTTTGCAAATCTTTAGGAATTTATTTTTTTATTCAATTTTTTAAAATATATATATACTTTTAAATCTTTGTAAATTATATTTAAAAAAATAATTTAATAAATATTTTAAAATTTTATTCTTCTGATTATATATTTTGGTAGTTTTTTTAAACATTTTTTTTTTAGGTAGTTAATAAAATTTTATAAATTAATATAAATCTTATATATATATCAATACATTTCAAATTATAATTTTAGGAATTTAGTAATTTTAAAATTACTTTGAAGCAAACCAAACAATAATAATTTAAAATCACTTCTAATCATATAAAAATCAATTCAATCCAGACATTAAAATGATTATATGAAAATCAATTTTATAAAATCAAGTGTAGTTAAATCTCTTCTCCTGAAATCAATAACTCAACCATCACTCCCAAACATGCCCTTAAATGATAATGATCTAAAAATTATTGATTAAAGGTTTGAATCTCTTACCCCACATATATTAAAAAAAGAAAAACGATGTCACATCAACAGAACAAATTTTTATAATATCAATTCATAACGGCTGATCCATATTAAAATACAAATATATTCGAGATCATTTATTTGTTTGTAGTTTTGGTATGTAGACAAATTTTTACTTTGCTGATTTTATGCATACATGATACATGAAATTGTTATTTTATTTTAATAGGTTACGTTCAAACATTTAGTATTTTGATCGATGATATATGTATTAATCATCTGAGTTAAGTTGCTAACATGAACATAACTCAATTGACTTAAAATATACGTGTTCGAGTGTATTCGACATTAATATTCTTCTTATTATTTTTTTTTTTTACAATGGTTACGCTCATGAGCTATAGGTTTTTTTTCAGAACTAAATATGAGTGTGTTTGAATTGACTACTAACAAATGTTTTTTTAAATAATGGTTTTTTTTTTAATATTTTTTTCTAGAAATGTTTGTAATTAAAATAGTAATGTGTTTGGTTACATTTTCTCAAAATGTTTTTATCTACAAATGTGTTTGTTTTGTTCTACGTGTTTTTCTTAATGACAAATTACTATAAAGGACAGTTATTAATAAACAATATGAATTAATAAATTTATATTTTATATTTGTCAGTTATCAAATCAAGCATAACTTAATTAGCATAACGCTGGCCAAAGCGAGCATGGCTCAGCGGGCATATGTATGTCTTAACGACCACGAAGTCTGTGGTTCGAATCCCCCCACCCCCAATGTACTCAAAAAAAAAAAAAAAAAAAATTAGCATAACGCTGTGTATTTGATTAAAGGGCAAGGGTTCAATCCCTCCATCTCGCAATTTTTTATGGTCGATGACGGAATAAGAGTGGTACAAGTTCGCCGGAGATGGCATGACCGACAACAATCGGGTGTAGTGTGAGGGTATTTTAGTAATTTTAATACAATATGAAAATTTAGGTAGATTTTTCAATTAAACACCCAAAAAAACATTGTTTTTAGGTTTTTCAATTAAACACCCAAAAAAACATTGTTTTTAGGTTTTTCAATTAAACACCCAAAAACACATTTTTTTTAAAAGAATATAAAGTGTTTCACCCATAATCAATTATTTCAAAAACTCATTCTAAAAAAATGATTTTGGGTGGTTGTCAAACACCTCAATTTATTATAAAATAATGTTTTTGTTTTCAAAAATTAACCACTTAATAATCTAAAGTGAGGGTATTTTAATAATTTTAATACAATATGAAAATTTAGGTAGGTTTTTCAATTAAACACCGAAAAACATTTTTTTAAAAAACTTAATATAAAGTGTTTCACCCATAATAAATTATTTCAAAAACTAATTCTAAAAAAAAAACAGCCAAACACCTCAATTTATTATAAAATAAATTTTGTTTTTCAAAAATTAACCACTTAAGAATATAAAGTGAGGGTATTTTAGTAATTTTAATAAATATGAAAATTTAGGTAGGTTTTTCAATTAAACACCCAAAAACATTTTTTTTGAAACTTAATATAAAGTGTTTCACCCTTAATAAATTATTTCAAAAATTCATTCTAAAAAAAATGATTGTGGTTGACAAACAACTCAATTTATTATAAAATAAATTTTTTTTTTCAAAAATTAACAACCTAACAATCTAAAGTGAAGGTTTTTTTAGTAATTTTAACACAATATGAAAATTTAGGTAGGTTTTTTAATTAAACACCCAAAAATATTTTTTAAAAAATTTAATATAAAGTGTTTCACACATAATAAATTATTTCAAAAATTCATTCTAAAAAACAATATTTTTTTGTGGTTGTCAAACACCTCAATTTATTATAAAATAATATTTTTTTCAAAAATTAAGCACTTAAGAATCTAAATCAACCACACCCTATATCATGTTTGTTTCACGAAATGGATGGATATGTCGGATGTGTAAAAACCTTTTTAGAAAGTTATCAACGGAAAGTGATATGGTTGTTAATTTATTGTTTTAATATTGTTGTTTATTTTTTTATTTTTTTTAAATAGGTTCACTCATTTTTTGTTTTCTTATTTTTTCTTCTTAAAATTACCGATTTCTAATGATTAGAAAACATATATACATTAGGAAATTTTAGTATTTGATAACAAAAATCCAACGAAGAATATGATGATTGGTAATTAGAACTTTAATTTATTTTCTTCAAGTTTATATTATAAATTGAAAGCATATATTTTTTTTAATCATTCTAAAGTGAGGTAATTAGATAGAAAATGTTTATTTTTAATTTAGTTTTGATTTGTTTATTTGTATAATTGTTATTTTAAATCTTCCATTCGTAATTGATTAGTTAAAAATAAATGATATTTAAGAATAAAAAAATATAATTATAATATAAAATATTTTATAAACAAATAAAAAATTTATTTATGGATAGATTAAATTATTTTTAAAATATAAACAAATATATTTTAGATGTAAAAACAATATAAAAAAAAAATAGAAAAGAGAGAAAAGAAGGAAAAATACCCGGATAGAGTGGGGCAACCAAAAACCGGAGAGTGCAGAAAGAAACAGAAAAAACAAAAAAAAAAAATTAAAAAGTCAATTTTTGAAGTAACGTGTGCGTACTATTAGGCCACATTATCGGGCTGTTCCAGCTACCACGAGCTACAGCCATCAGACTGTTCTAGTGGGAGAATTTTTAGTACACAGGTGGTATGAAGTTTTTTCAGACCACTGCTTTTAGATAAATGACACGTGCCAAAATAGTTGTTTGACTGAGATTCATTCTATTAATTATATTATTTTTTTAAATTGACACATGTCATTCATTTAAAGATAGTAGTATGAAAAAACTCCATATCACCCATGTACTAGAAATTCTCTCTTGTTCTAGCTACCAACAGCTACCCCGAGCTAAGCAGCCATCTTCCAGCTACCAACAGCTACCACGAGCTAGCAGCCAAGATATTCTCTTTAATTTGGTTGTATCTTTTAAGTTTTAGAACCGGCATTCTCTTCCCTCTTAATTGTATACAAAAAGAAAACTTTAAAAATTCACTTCTATAATTCTATACGAGTAGTTAAAACTATTTTTTTTTTCTTTTTGGAGTCGGCATGTCAGAATTTGATTGATCAAGTTTTATGTTATTTTTTTAATTAAAAAATCATATTAAATGTCTCATGCCACTTCAACATTTTTTTTTTCTTTCATTTTTTCTACTTCAACATAACTTTCAATTTCCGATTTTGCCCTTTCTCTCCTCAATTCTCTACCAAATTTTAGTAAACATTTTTTAATCTCTCCATATGTCTAATAGCATAGGTAACATTGATAGAATTTTAGAAAAGTAATAATTATTTATTCTATGATAAATGAAGTGAAATTGAGTTGAAAACTTGAAATGAAAAAAAAAAAAAAAAAAAAAAAAAAATTATTGTAGAATTTTAGAATGGTAATAGTTAATTATTTATTTTATGATAAATGAAGTGAAATTGAGTTGAAAACTTGAAATGAACAAAGAAATTATATAGAAGAAGAAAGAGGAACTTTATTAAAAAATGTCATAGAATGTTCGACAATAATGAGGTTTTAGATATTATTATTATTATTAAAAATTGTCCTAGGATTATTTTTTATCGATGATTTGCAACTACCAAATTTTAGTAAACATTTTCAAATGTGAGGATTTAGATCTTATTATTATTATTAAAAATTGTTATGGGATCTCTTTTTGTTATCGATGATTTGCTATTGCCAAATCTTAGTAAAAAAATTCAAATCATCAAAAAGAGATATTGGAGAGAATTGAATAGGGAAGGACAAAATCGAAAATTAAAAGTCATGAAGAAGAGGAAAAAAACGCTAAGGAAAAAAGGTTGAAGTGACTTAGGCATTTAGTATGATTTTTTAATTAAAAAAAATAATATAATACTTGGCAATCAAAATCTGCCACGTGACTAGGCTGCAAAAAAAATAGTACTTTTACTCGTTCTATATTTAATTTTTGAGTAAAACTTGCTTCTAGACGGGGCTACAAGCATCTTTTGCAGCCCAACCATTTGGGTTGTGAGTGGATGGATGTTCCTATTATGCCTCACATTCAAACAACGTATGGTGTGTGAAAGAATAAAGATTTACAGACTCAAATCAAATCGTCAAATCGGTGGTAACTGATCACCTAAAAAATGCATTCGTCCCCAAATCGGTCGTCACCAAGAAGAGAAAGATCATCGTCGACCTCAAAAAGGGCCATTTGTCTCATTGCCCCAAATATTTATATCATTTATTTTTTAAGTAATGAAGGAGAATAGAGAAAATCTTGGTGGAGGGTTATCAGATTTGAGAAGGGTAATTAAGTAATGAAAAAAGATAGGAGAGATAAACTAAGGGACATGTATCTCACTTTTGAAAAAAAGAACATCTATCGATTTTGAAACTTAAAAAGGGTCATTTGTCTCATTGCCCCAAATATTTATATCATTTATTTTTTAGTAAAACTTAGTTGTTGGCTGGGCTACAACTATCTTTTGCAGTGTCAAATTTTGATTGACCGAGTATTATGTTATTATTTTTAATTAAAAAATCATATTTAATGCGTTACCTGACTTCAACTTTTTTTTTCCTGCTTTTTTCTTCTTCTCCATGACTTTTAATTTCCGATTTTGCCCTCCTTATTCCATCCTCTCTAATATCTCTTTTTTATCAATGATTTGAATTTTTTTACTAAGATTTGAAAATAGCAAATCATCCATAAAAAATAATTTTGCAACAATTTTTAATAATAATAATAATATCTAAAACCTCACCATTGTCCAACATCTATGACATTTTTTAATAAAAATCTCTTTTCCTCTTCTACCTAATTTCTTTGTTCATTTCAAGTTTTCAACTCAATTTCACTTCATTTATCATAAAATAAATAATTAACTATTACCTTTCTAAAATTCTGCAATAAAATTCATCTTTCATCTTCTATCTAATTTCTTTGTTCATTTCAAGTTTTCAACTCAATTTCACTTCATTTATCGTAGAATAAATAATTAACTATTACATTTCTAAAATTCTGTCAATTTTCGCTATGCTATTAGGCATATGGAGAGATTAAGAAATGTTTACTAAGATTTGACAGTAGCAAATCATCCATAAAAAGAGATAGTGTAGAGAATTGAGGAAAGAAGGGCAAAATTAGAAATTGAAAGATATGGGGAAGTGGAAAAAATGAAAGAAAAAAAAACGTTGAAGTGACATGAGACATTAAATATAATTTTTTAATTAAAAAAAATAACATAAAATCTGACCAATCAAATTCTGGCATGTTGCTGGGCTGCAAAAGATAGTTGTAGTCGAGCCTGCAACTAAGTTTTACTCTTTATTTTTTAAAAATTCTTCCTAATTTTCTAACGTGGTTATTTTACTTTGATTTTTTTTTGTTCCACTTTCTCTCCCCCTCTCACCTCCTCCTTCCTCTTTTGAAGGCTCCTCCCCTACCGTCCTTCAACTCATCCTCATCGATTTTCATCTTTCTTCTCCTTCATTCCTCCATCTTTCCTCTCCTTCACTCCTCCCACGGATCTATGTACAACACTAAAATTAAATTTAAAAAATAAAAAAGTATAATATGTTTTTTACTCTCTAAAAAAAGCTTCAAATTGAAATTTGTATCAACCCACATTGTGTTCTTCTCCATAAATCAAAAACTTTACAACCTTCATTACAATTCACAAACATCACAAATCTCGCGGTCGGGATCCCAACCGAACAAAACCTCTCATTTTCTCTTTCTTCCAATTTCAAACTGTCGGAGGAGAGGAAGACAATGTGAGTTGATACAAATTTCAATTTGAGATTTTTTTTATAAAGTAAAAAAACATATTTTTATTTTTTATTTTCTAAAGAATAAAGGGTTGAAGGAGGAAGGAAAATGTGAGAGGAGAGAGAAAAAATGGAAAAAAAAAAATCGAGATAACGAGACCAAATTTTCCTCTTAATTTTCTTTTTTTTTTTTTTTTTTTTTTTTTTTTGTACAAATTCGAAACAATGCCTCTTCTGTATGCGTTGCCTGACGTACAGGGAATTCTTATTTTGTTGCGTTCGGAATACTTTATAAATGGGACTTGGGAGGAGTACGCCAAGAGAGTCAGAGACGACCAGTGAAAACGGTTACAGTATCAGAATCTCGCCAGCGATGGAGTTTTGGACCTGCATCCTCTCTCTCTGCGTCGCTTTCTTCTTCATTTTGCGGCTAAAGTCCAAGGCGAGAACTAAGCCAACAAAGCTACCTCCGGGACCAAAGCCTCTGCCGGTCATCGGAAATATCCTGGATCTCGGCGAGAAGCCTCATAGGTCGCTCGCCGCCTTGGCCAAAATCCACGGTCCTCTTATGAGTCTGAAACTCGGACGAGTAACCGCGGTGGTGGTTTCTTCTTCCGCCATGGCTAAAGAGATCCTCCAAACGAACGATCAATTTTTGTGCAACAGAGCAATTCCAGATGCGCTGAAAGCTCACAACCACGACGAGGTCGCATTTCCATGGATTCCTGTTTCTCCTCTCTGGAGGAACTTACGCATAATTTGCAAAAACACTCTGTTCGCCGGAAAAATTCTCGACGCGAACGAGAATCTCCGCCGGAAGAAAGTGGAAGATCTCGTTGAGATCATCCGGAAAAGCGCGTCGAAGGGCGAGGCAGTGTATTTAGGGAGGTTAGTGTTCACGACGACGGTGAATCTGCTCTCGAACACAGTTTTCTCGGTGGATTTAGCAGATCCGAATTCCGAATTGGCGAGAGAGTTCAAGAAATACGTAGGGGGAATTATGGAAGAAGCCGGAAAACCTAATCTGAGCGATTATTTCCCTGTGTTGGGGAAGCTTGACATTCAAGGGATGAGGAGGAGGATGAAGAATCACATGGGAAATATCTTGAATCTTCTGGATTCGATGATCAAACAGAGGATGAAGCAGAAGGAATTGAATCCCAATTCTGTTCCAAACAACGATATGTTGCATCATCTTCTCGAGAACGAAGATAGTGATGCCAAAATGGATAAAAAACAAATGGAACATTTGCTACTCGTAAGAATCTCCTCCTAAAAACTCGTTCGATTATTGAATAAGATTAAATTATAATTTATTCCTTCAAATTCGTATGGTGTGGTACTGAATAAGATTAACTTCAAAATGGTTTTTTTTTTTAAATAATTTTAATTTATTAGAAAGTAAAATTTGTCATATTTTGAAGTCAAAATTATTTTTTTTTTGGTCATATTTATCCAAATTCAATTAACGTCCAATTATTTAACGAAATTGAATTGTTAGGGTAAAAAATGTCTTTCTCTAAAATAAAAATAAAATCTACTGTGTCGTAGTTAAATATTTTAAACAATCATAATTAACGCATCTCTAAAATCAAAAAAATAAAATATGTTGATTGTGCAAACTAGATAGTTATATTAATATTTAAATAAAATTATATTAATAATATTTTTTTAAAAGTATATACTAGTAATATTAATCACAACTTAGGTTGCAAAAAATATTAGTTAAAATTTTATTACCATTTTAATAAATAAATAAATATTTGAACATAATTTCAATATAACATTGACGGGAATTTTGAAATAAAAAAAAAATTGTTTTTGAAAACCTTTATTTTTCGTTTTTAAAATTTGTTATGGAATGTAAAACTTTTAAAAAACTTAAAATCCACCGTTCAATTGGTTATCAAAAAGATTTGTATTATAAAAATAAAAATAGAAATGCGTTGTGTTATCAAACCTTCTATTTCTTTTTTTTTTGTTTTTGAAAATTGTTCTGTCTCAATTTTCTCTAATGGTTTCATCTTTGTTAAGAAAAAATAGAATTAAATTTTTTAAAATTTATATCTAATAAGTCATTGAGTGCATTTTTTAAAATTTAAGGCGAACATAAAATGGAAATTTTAGCATTTCATCAGATAAAAAATTTAATTTTAGGATTTTGAAAATTTAATTTTATATCTAAGGACGTAAATTATCAATTATTTTTTTTTTAATTTTGAATATATTAATCATCTAGATACATAATTAAAAAAAATATATATAGGAACCAAATCACACAGATCTGAAAGTTCCGATTGAACTTGGACTTTAACAAAAAGTAAGTCTGATGCGACGTTTTTTTTAATTTGTGCAAAACAAAAAACCGTAGGTACTGTTCGTAGCCGGCACGGATACAACTTCAGCGACATTGCAATGGGCGATGGCGGAGCTATTGAATAATCCATCAAAATTAGCGAAAGCTCAAGCGGAAATCAGGCAAGTTTTAGGGAAGAACAAAGCAGTGGAAGAAGCGGACATTCCGAAACTGCCATATCTGCAAGCGGTGGTGAAGGAAGCTTGCCGATTGCATCCGGTGATTCCATTGTTGCTACCTCGTAAAGCGCAACAAGATGTTGAAATTGCAGGTTTCACGATCCCTAAAGATGCACAAATTCTGGTAAATGTATGGGCGATCGGAAGAGATCCGAGGAGCTGGGAGGATCCGGAATCGTTCGAACCGGAGAGGTTTTTGGGATCGGAAATTGACGTCAGAGGGCGGAGCTTCGAGCTGATTCCGTTCGGCGGAGGGAGGAGGATTTGCCCGGGATTGCCATTGGCGATGCGAATGTTGCATTTGATTTTGGGTTCGTTGATTAGTTTCTTTGATTGGAAGGTTGTTGATGGATTTGAGGTGAACATGGAAGATAAATTTGGCGTCAGCGTGGAGATGGCTCATCCGCTGAGAGCCATCCCTTCACTAGTAATTTAGACTAATTCCATATGAGTAATACTGGCTGTTAGCTGGCTGGAGCCAGCAGCCCGATGAGTGACTCAAAATAAAAATGTTTTTTTTATTTTTTATTAAATATGTTCTTTCATAAATGTAGGATTTATGATTTAATATTTAGAGTTGACATTTTAAAAAAATTCAATAAGACTTATGGTTTAATATTTAGAGTCTAGTACTATGGTTTATTGACCTTTAAAAAAAAATAGATAAAATTTATGGTTTAATATTTAGAGTTTAGTATTTATGGTTTATTGACATTTAAAAAAGATAGATAAAATTTATGGGTTAATATTAAAGTTTAGCATTTATGGTTTATTGACATTTAAGAAAAACTTTAAACCAAAGGCGGACCGGTAATGTTTGGGGGCCAAAAATAATGTTATATAAATATATATATATATAAAAAAAAAGTTATAAGTGATAAGAATACGCGAGTGTACGACTTCCTAACTAAGTTAAGAGAAACTTAGCACCATCATATAAATTATGAGTTTAGTCCATGAACTTAAAAGCTTCGAGTCTATTAGATCCCTAAACTTTAAAAAAAAAAAAAAATTGGTCCATATAAACTTTCAATCTATTATTTTATAAGTTTTACACGTGTCCAATAAGTCCCTAAACATTCAATTTTGTTTTTAATGAATTCTTAAATTTTAAAAAACGTTGAATAGAATAAGATCTAGACTTATACATTTTAAAGTTCGTGGATAATAAACACAAAATTAAAAGTTCATAGGCTTATTAAACACTTTGAAAATATTAAAAAATAAACCAATAGTAGGGATTCATTTTAAGATGGGTTGAAAGTATGAAGACAAAATTTGAACATTTGAAATTACAATGATTAAAATAAAGCAATTCTCAAATATGTGATTAAAATTATATTTCGTCATTTTTTTAATGTAAATATATAAAAGATAAAACTTGAAATGATAATTAAAAAATAAATATGAAATATGGTTTATCATTTATATTTCTAAAAAAAATATAAGTATAAATTATTTAAATTTGGACATTTAAAATTATAATGATTAAAATAAAACAAGTAATTCTCAAAGTAGAGACTAAAAAATCATATTTTATCAATTTTTTTAAATATATAAAAAATAAAATAATAATCAAAAAATAAATATGAAATGTGGTTTATCATTTATATTTATAAAACAATATAGATCTAGATTTAAAAAAAAAAAACTATACATATTTTTAAAGGACTGGTTGTACAAATAGCAATCAGGCCCAAACTAATTGCAAATTTAGCAAACTTTAAAATGTTTTGTAAATATGGCAAAAAAATCCGTTTCTATCGCTGATAGACTTTATTATATCACTAATAGACTATTATCTCTGATAGACTATTATCACTGACAAAAATCTATAAAAAGCTGAGGTGATCAGCGATAAACTTCTATCAGTCATAAGATATCAGCGATAGAAATTACTATATCTGCAAAATTTTTAAAAACATGCTATATTTGCAAACAATAAGTCTTAAAGTGTCATTTACTACAATTTCCCTATTTTTAAATCAATAAAAACAGTTATGAATATATATATAGAAAAAATAAAATAAAATGAGGAAATAGATTATTTAAGAATAAACTTCTCAATATTTTTAAAGAAATAAAAACAATAACGGTTTAAGAATAAAATTAAAGCAAAAAGAAAACCGATACTAAATAACAAAAAGATATGTTTTTTTTTTTTTTTTTTTTTTTTTTTTTTTTTTTTTTGTGTGTGTGTGTGTGTTTAATGGAGAAACCTTCATCATTAACATAATGTATTGAAATTATCAAAATATCCTCACATTACTACTTTCAATTTTCTCCGGCGACCTTTTTCGGCCACCATCTTCGATCTCCGATCACCCCCTCTGACCTTCGGCGACCACCTCAGGTCACCATCATTGATCTTCGACGACGCTCTTCGATCACCGCCTCCAATCTCTGGCGACTTCCTCCGGCCACCGTCGCTGATCTCCGATGAACACCTCAATCCACCGTCGTCGATCTACTACGACAACCACCCCGACGAAACTTTTGCCGGTCTCCGGCAACCTGCGACAATAGTAAACGTCGGTCATAATTTTTAAAATACAAATTTAAACTTATTAATTCGTATTGTTTATTAATAATTGTCCTTTATAGTAATTTGACATTAGGAGAAACACTTTTAATGTAGACCAAACCAACACACACTTATTTTTAATGTAGACCAAACCAACACACACTTATTGATAAAAACACTTTTGAGAAATGTAACCAAAGAGTGCTTTAATTATAAATCTTTCTAGAAAAAAATGTTTTAAAAAAATGCATTATTTAAAAAATATTTTTTTAGTAGTCGATCCAAACACATCATACAAATCCAAATATATATTTTTTTTTTAAGAAAAATGTAACCATAGCAAAGAAATTAGGAAAAAACAAGCTTAAATTTAAAAAACAAAAAATTAAAAATAAAATAGTTTATCAAATTGAAAATAAATTATAATTTAATCTATGATATAGAGATGCGTTGTCCACATTTTCCCTTCCTTTTAGAGAATCTACCTGTATTTCAACTATTGGTAGGATATGTAGTTTCTAGCATTTAAAATTCTGACATTTGATGAGCTTATCTTCTTTCTTATCTCTATGTTTGATTGTTTGGTTGCACAAAATAATGTACTCCACAACAACACACAACACATACAAAAATTAGAATTCCAATGGTAGGTGGGGCAAAGCTAATTACAATAGAGAATCACCAAGTAAACTCATGAATTGCTCTCCTCCACAATCCATAAGGTGGACCTAAGAAAACTTGGAGAATACTATAAAAGGAATAATTCGTGTGGACCCAACTTGATTTCTAGAAAGTGGTAAATTGTAGATATTTTGAGTATTTTTCAAAGATAAAAACAAACCATACAAACCCATCAAAATGATCCATTAATATAAAATTAGATGCTCTAATACTAAACAAGTGACTCTGGTTAAAGAGTATAATCGTATCAAGCCAACAAGAGCATAGAATGACATGATGTATCAGTGACTATGAGATTTTAGGTTAAATCTCTCATTCCAACATGTTGTAAAAAAATATATATATATATATATGGTCATACCAATTATGTTCTAATTTGAATTGATTGTCACGTTGTGCAAATACTAATTATATATAGAGGAGGCAAAAATCATCAACCAGCAATCCAACATCCTTCCGCTCTTGATGACAATATTGTACTAAAAATAAATAAAAAAATCTGAGAACAAATTTTTAATCAAATGTTGGTTATGATCATTTTTTTTTTTGCTTGGTTCTCTACTCAGAGTTTAGTCTGAAATTGTTGTAGTTTTTAAAATAATTGTGTCTTTTAGAAAAATGGCAACTAAATTAGAGTTTGGTAAAATTTCAAACTTAAATGTAAAAAAATAGGGATAATTTTTTTTTTTTTTTTAGGAATTAACATCAGATTCTTTGAGAAGTCAATCTCAAAAACTACTAGTGTACTAAATTTTACAAGCCATCAAAAAAAAAAAAAAAAATAGGGATGTTCTACCATTTACAAACCAAAAAAAAACAGTCTCAACATTTGTAAGTTTGTCCTAAACTTTAAAAAAATGTCTACTAGATCCATGAACTTTCAATTTTGTATCTAATAGGTCATTGACATATTCGTTTTTTTTTTTTAAAAATTGACTGATCTATTAGATATAAAATTAAATTTGATGTCCAATGAGATGTTAATCCTCGTCTTTTTTTTTAAGTACATTAGGGTGGGGGATTCGAACTACATATATATGTCATCTCTTGGTCGTCAAGACATACATATGTTAGCTGAGTCATGCTCGCTTTGGTTCAAAGTTCCAAAAGGTTAAAGTTTTTGCTTCCAAGTTCCAAATCAACAATTAGTCCAAATAAATTTGTACCTGTATAGTTTTCATTTAATCTGCTTCGATTTCACCTTCTGTTACATGCTAATTTTTATCTATTTTTCGAAAATATGTTTGGTATAGTATCTATATTTAGAGATATCGTTTTTTCACGAAAAATGTTGTCATGGGCTAAATAGTTTACCTTTTTCACATTTATTGATTTTCAGTTGTCTTTGTTATGAAAGATTAATAAAATTGTATTTGATCACTATTGTTTTATCATTATTATTATTGGAAAATGAAACAGAATAGAGTTCGGTAGCTTTCATGTTCACTTAAATTTGTATTTAAAAAAATATTAAAATATTTTATGAAATTATTTTTTATAGATAAAATATACAATCTTTTGTGTTATAATTATAATTGTTTTTTTTAACTGTTTATTATGAAGTTTGTAACGATAAAATAATATTTTTATTTATGTCTGGAAAAAACTCTAATTAGAAAATAAAATAAGAATTTTGATATACATACGTATTGTTTGTTTGTTTTCAATGTTTCTTAAAATTGAGAAATATGACTAAAATGCTTGTGTTTTCATTAACTCCAAGTAATAAACATAAAATAATAATATTATCAAATGATTCCTAAATTGCTAACTTACGTGTAAATAATATAATAGCAACCATATGTAGAATGATTATTATTATTATTATTATTTTTAAATTAAATCATGTGCAGAAGTTGATTATATTCATAATGATATATAGACTAATTAACAAAAGTCATAACTTAAATAGATGAAAATGAATTATATACCATTTGTTTGTAAGCTAATTTCAACTTAACTTGGAAACTTCAAGTGTGAACCACAAGTAATATCCGACATGATCATATATCAAATATTATTCACCTATTTTTCTTAAAGTAAAGTTAAATATCATTTAAGTATATCAAGAATTGATTAAATATTGATGTTCTTTCAATAGGTTAGTCGAATCATCTATAAAGACGTCAACATGACGGACAATCGGGACAAATTGGAGTTGGGATACCTTTTAAATTCATATTCATGTGAGATATTTGAATCTTCACCGAGATATTAGTGAATTATGATACCTCCAACAAAAAATCATTGTTTTCTTTTTAAATTATTAATTAAATGTTAACGAGTCAAATGCATATTTAAAATTTTAAATCTAGAAAATAACTTACATGAGGCATGTCACTTAAGGTAAACCCAACACACACCCAAAAAGAAAAGATAACGTACGCCCTAGTGACCTAAGTGTTGAGTCGATGAGTGTGACCGACGACTAGAAAAAAGAAGTGACCTACCGAGCCATGACACAAAATATTTCCCTCCAAGTTTTCGACCGACCAAGTTTACAACCTGAGCCGATATAAGAGATGATTCTTATAAACAAAGGGATCCATCTTCATTAAAGGTAATCTATAATATTGTAGTTCTCCTCAACGTCACTTTGGGCTAAGCACTTACTAAGGGGGTGTTTAGCCCAATAAGTTGTTGGAGAAGGAGTTTGAAGGAGAAGTTGACTCCCCATTTCACCCACAAACTTGTTGAACTCGGATAAAAAATATAAACTCTTAAGACTTCAATAGTAATTATTATTCAACTCCTCATACTTCTACCATAATTATTATTCAACTCCCCATACTTCTACCATAATTATTATTCAACTCCCCATACTTTTACAATAATTACTATTAAGGCAGTACATTTCTCTCTCTTCCTTTCTCTCCCTCCCTTCCACAATATTTTTAATTATTAAAATAAAACGTAATTTAAACAAAATGTGTAAAATGACTAAAAATGCAATTCAACATATTTTTATTATTTTAAATACAATTTAAGTTGTTAAATCAAAACTGATACTTAAACCAAATTTAAAAGGTAGTATTCATAGAATGAAGATAAATAAAAACATCATCATATGTGAATCCGTTTAAATTAATGGATTAAAATCTTTCAAATTCACATGTAATATTTAACACATTATTGTTGTACTTCTTTTATTTCAAAATTATCTAAATAGAATGAATAATTAATGTGAGGGATATTGAAGAAAAAAATTGTGAAGTATTGTGGTCAAAAATATTTTTGTTATCTTCAAAGAAAATTGTGAAGGATACATCAAATAAAAAGCAAAAATCGCATATTTAAAATTTATTATAAGAAGTCCTTAACAATGAAAATATGAAAAATCATAGAAAAAATGTACAAAAAAATATCTAAAATAAATCGTCATTGGTGAGATGCTGGGTTTTCGGATGCAGTGAATTCATATGTAATAACGAATTTAAGAGGGTGGAGGCGGAGAAATATATGTTTGACACATAGGTCAAGGTGAGATTAGATTTTTTTTTTTTTTTTTTTTTTTTTTTTTTTTTTTTTTTTTTTTTTTTTTTTGAGTTTGTAAAATATACCTACATTAATAGAAACAAAAAAAAACTCAATCTTATAATTGATACAATTAAATATGAATCCTAACTTTGCTCTAAAAAAAAAGGTATTGTGCTCAAAAATATTTTTGATATTTATTGGAATTGGAAGTCGTTAATAATTAAATTTTGAAAGTTTGTTGAAAAACATTGTACATAGGTAAAATAAACTCAAACTACAGGTTGAACAATTCTCTGCCCAAAAACACCTACTTCAGAACTCCCAACTAAACAACTTCAACTCCTCCCAATTCATTGGGCCAAACGCCTCCTGAATATTAGAGAGTAGGGTTGGCAACGGGGCGGGGATGCACTCCCCATCCCCGTCTCCGTCCGTTCCCCGTTTCGGGAAGTCGGGTCAGGGTCGGAGAATCCCCGCAAAGAAAAACTCTTCGTTTCCATTTTATTTAATTTTATTTTTTTTAAAAAAATAATTAAATATTGATAAATATATTTAAATGATATATAATTTCTGGTTAAAATTAGTATTAGTATTATTTTATTTATTTAAAAGTAGTTAAAAAAATATATTTAACATTCTTATTATAAAATTAATAAAAAAATATATTATATTATGAAACTAATTAAAAAAATAAAAAATAAAAGTATTTATATAAGACAAAATTGACAGTAACTTAATTATTTTTTTTTTAAAATCAATAAAAACTATTTGCGGAAGGTGCAGGTGCGGGAACAAGGCGAGAGGATTCCCATCTCCGATCGGGGACCCGAATTAAATTCCCGATTTGACCCCGTACCCGGTCAAATCGGGAATTTTCCGACCCCTCGGAAAATTTTGCCATCCCTATTAGAGAGTGTTGGGCACAAAACCACATCAATACAATATTTTATCTTGCAAGACAGAAACATTGAGCCGATCTGACATAGACCTACATGACCAAATTTACACATGAACATTATTGAAATGAAATGTTTCTAAAAAATAATTAAAGAAAAAAAATATTCTCATTGCTTATAGTCGAGAAATGATACCTAATCCTCTATCTTAGATTTATAAATTAATATATAAGCGTGAAAAAATTTGATTGTATTTTATTTTGAAAATTATCCTAATGGTCCTTCAGGAGCGGATTAACCACGGGCCCAGGAGCTCGAGCCCTTCTCAACTTTAAAACAATAGAACTTTAATATATAATTTGGGAAATATTTTGTAAAACTAGCTCTTTCTTTTCATTTTTTTTTTCTAAGATTCTCATATTATTTTTTAAAGATTTTATAAGTATCTAAAAATATAAAATAATATTAAAATATATTTGATATCATTTTTAAATAATAAAAAAATAAAAATATACAATACAATACTATAATTTTAATTTTAATTTATCATTTAAAAGTGTCTAAAATGTTTCTAAAAGTCCTAAAAAATTGTGAAATTTTTAAAAGATAATTTAATTATTATATAAAATTTGAATTTAATATATAATGGAACCTTAAATTTTTAATTTTGTGTCCTGTGAATTTTAAAAAATTCGAAAGTCAGAGACTAAATTTGTAATTTTGAAAGTCCAAATATCAAATAAACATAAATAATAAACACAAACCTCAAAATTTAGAGACTAAATTTATAGTTTGATCTAAAAATTTATATATATATATATATATATATATATATATATATATTCGAAATTATTTTAATACGAATTTGTGCCACGTTAAGTTTTGAATCTCCCTTGTATGGTTAAAAAAAAATTCTACTATATATCATGTGTTCAAAATTATCTTCATATATACAAATTTAAGCTTCCTCACTTCGAGTTTTGGCTCCACCATTGGTTCAAGAGGTTTGAGTTTAGTAGCACTTGAGTCTTTCAAATCCAACAATTATACCTTGGGTTTTGAATTTTATTTTATTTTATTTTATTATTATTATTTTTTTTCCCTCGTCAATTTTTTTTTTGTTAAGTTCTCATAAAAGGCTGACGTGACCACTTATTTTTAATTAAAAAAAATATATATTTTTTAATTTTTTTTCCCCTTTTTCTTCCCTCCTTACTTCTTCCTCAATCTTCCTTCTTCCTCCCTCCTTCTCCTTCTCCATCATCTATCTTTCACTTATTCCTCTCATGGTCGGCGGCGACGATATACCGACGATTTTTTTTACCTTCCTTTTTCTCTCCCTCCCTCTTTCTACTCCTCCTCCATTTTTCATCTTCCCTCCATATTCTCCATCCCATGGTCGTCGCCGACGACATTTTTTTTTTCTTTTCGTTTTCCTCTTCCCATTTCTTCCCATCTTTTCCTCCCATCGTTTAAAAAAAAATTACAGTTTTTTTAATACAAATCTGTAATTTTTGTTTTTTTTTTTTTTGAAAACGTGGGGAGGGAAAGAAGGAGAGAAAAGGAGAGAGGGAGAGAGAGAAGTAAAGGGAAGAAAAAATCGGAAAAAAAAAAACAGTGGACGACGGCCATGTAAGGAAGGAGGAGGGAAGATGGAGGAGGAAGGAGGAAGGAGAAGGAGGAAGGAGAAAGAAAAAAAAAAGTATACATATATTTTTTAAAATAGTTTTAATAATTAAAAAAAATATTTTTAATTAAAAATAAGTGCCAAATGTACGAAAAATTTGTGGAAGAAAAGAAAAAAAAAAAAAAAAATCCAAACCTCAGAATATAATTGTTGAATTTAAAAGCTCGACCCAAATGCTTAACAGAAAATTTGACTAAGGTAAAAAAAAAAAAGAAAAAACAAAGCAAATCCAAACTTCGAAATATAATTGTTGAATTTAAAAGCTTGACTCAAATGCTCCCAAACTCAAACCCGTGAAACTATTAAAGTAATTTTACCTATTTTATTGTCTCCTCGTAGTCCTAGGTACAATTGCTAAAAAATCCAAAAAGAAAAATATATGACGTAGTCAAACGAGTCTCTAAATTGTCGTTTCATTCACAACACGGAATGTCCGCAGCGCGTGAACCAGAACACATCCGTTAATCACCTTTTTGCAAAAGAAATAAAAAAGAAAAAAAAGGAAAAAAGAAAAGAAAAGAAGTGGCTTAGTAGCAGTATAACAGTAGAGTGTTGTTGTTTCCATGTAATAAAGTTCCTCACCTAGCTCATCTTCTTTCTCTCTCTCCTCTGGTTCGAACTCTCCATTTCTCTCTCTACACTTTCTCAAGATCTCGCTCTCCATTTTTGCATCCCTGAAAGCTCACCCTCTTTTTTCTCCTTGTAAAGTGAAGATTTTATATTCTCTCTCCTAGATCCTCGATCGTATTTCATGGATCTGCAAGCCTATATACCTGCATTGTTTCTTCCTGCTTTTGTTGTTTCGTTTTCTCTCTCCTAGGGTTTTTCGTTATCCGATTTTTGCTTGTATCTTTGAGGTGAAGTGAGCTAATCAGTGGGTTTTTTTTTGAGCCATGTGGTGGGGGATTTGGAGCTCGCATTGCGGCGGGGAAGATTGTTGCCGGCGAGTTCTTCACTGTAATGAATGTTTTGTTTGGCAGTTTTTTGTTGAGGTGGTTGAGCTTGTAGGTGGCGATGGCTACTGATGATGATTCTTTCCTCTGAAATTTGCTTCGTGGATGCAAAATGCCTTTCTCGATTTTGCACCTTCTTCTGGTTCTTCATGCAGTCGATTTGCTTTTCTCTTGCTCAGGTACTTTGCATTTCCATTTTCGACTTGATTTTGTCGAACAAAGTGCGTAAAACTCTAATTTTAGTTTCTGTATGCGGTTATGTCTCTGTGTGAAAGAGGCATTCATATGATTATTAGTCCTGAGCAAACAATTAGAGCATCGATGAAGTGTTTTTGTTAATTCTCAGTGAGAAACAGTGTTTGTTTTTAGCTGTGTCTCTATTCCAACAGTAAACGTGACAATTAATTTGCTTCTGATTTTTGATACATTTTGCTGAATACAACACTTAAATCTCTTGTATTAAAATGTGGAATGTCTGAAGGTTTCCTATTGTCTCTTGTTTCAGGACAATCTTCACCACACATATACTTATCTCCTTCCTTACAGCCAAACCTGCAAACAACAATGACAGAAATGTCAACAGAGCATGGTATAGTGATTTCCACTTGGTATCAACGTGTCTTGTTTGATCAATATGTGAATATCCCAAGTTTAGTATAATGCACAACCTGTAGTCTGTGTTTGAACTAACCATACCCATCAGTCGTCCAAACTCCTAACCTAAATTCTTCTGTCTTCAGCTTCAGTTTAACTAACTTAATCAATACAGTTGGTATCGTAAACATTGCCTTGAGTTCGGAATGTAATTGGATACTGGATTGAGTACAAGACAATTATAAATTATGAACTAGGAATGTGGAATTCTAGTAAGGCAGAATAATGAGTTTAGAGGGGATGAGTTCAAACCATGGTTGTCACCTACTTAGGATTAAATATCCTACGAGTTTTCTTGACAACAAAATATAGCGATTGTCTTATGAGATTAGTAGAGGTGCGGGCAAGCTGTCCTAGACACTCACGGATATAAAAAAAAAAACCCCAGTAAGACAGTGGGTGTGGTTTATCTGATCATTTGGTGTTTTTTCTTGAGTGTTTAATTTACCTTGGTGGGGATTGTTCTCAAATTCAAGCTAATCATTATTATTTTCCCACAGTTTGTAGAAAAAGATGTAAAGTGTAATAGTGAAATTTCTTTGATGGTCATTCCTTTTCCATCTCCTTCTAATTGTTCAACTATTCATGTTCATTCCTTTTTCTATGGCATGCATGTGTCTCCTTCATTACAGCAAGGTTGGAGTCAACGAGTTTTTCATTCGTGCCTTCAAAGTTACATGGCAACTGGATATTTAAGTCTTCTTCGGGACCATCCAATGCTCCTGCACCTTCTCCAGGTTATGAAGGCAATGTAATAAATTCCCCACTGTCATTTCTCTTGCTATTACTTACTGACACTACCACTACCCTTTTGTAGGTCCTAGGAGTGCACCCTTACCAATCCGACATCATCGACGGCGTCGTGTACGACCTCACGTGGTTGCTCCTACCCCATCAAAAGACCAAGGTAAAGTCGTGCATTGAATTATTCAGCGGTCAATTATTCATCAAAACAGGAAACCTGTATAACCTCACAGTACATGATTGCCAAGTGGCGGTTCTTTGATTCTAGGCACCTGCTCCACATTTTTTGTTATTGCTTCTAGGCTGCTGAACTGCTTGCTCCTTTTGCTTGATAAATGGCTCTATCCATCCCATTTCCTGCTTAAAAAACAGGTTTATAGAGTCATTCCCGTCTGTTAAGCATTTGCTTGAATATGAGATGCTTCAGAGCTGGATTTCAGTCGTTGTGAAACCATTTTTTTTTAATTCAATCTCATGATACCTTTGAATAACTTTGTAATCTTTGACGTTATGATTGGTGCCTTTTATTTTGTTAAGTGATGGCGATCCATAAAAGCATTGTGCCCACCTTATTGTAGGAGCTTTGCAATTTTTTCATCTTTCATTGTCTAGACCAATGATTAGCCTTCAAGTTGTAAATCTTCTTTTATGAAATTCTTTGTACTAAATATTTTTCACCATGAACTTGGAAGGCTGTGATCAAATATGCATGGAGCCCCTTACTGCGGCTCCCTTTGGTTCACCTTGTGGCTGTGTGTTTCCCATGAAAGTCAGACTTCTTCTGGATATAGCTCCGTATGCTGTTTTTCCTGTGATGAATGAGCTTGAAATCGAGATTGCAGAGGGGACTTACTTGGAGCAGAGCCAAGTGAAAATCATGGGTGCAAGTGCGGATAGTCAAAATCAAGGAAGAACTATGGTGGATATAAATTTAGTACCTCTAGGAGAGAAGTTTGATAATACCACTGCAGTACTGACTTACAGAAGGTTTTGGGACAAAAAAGTGCATCTAAATATGACGCTTTTTGGTGATTATGAAGTTGTCTACATCAGCTATCCAGGTAATAACTTCAACATTTTTTTTCTCCGCTTTTGTTAACCTCCCCCCTCGGTAAATATTGAGAATAAATGAGCCATGATCAGGGATTTCTTCTTCACCGTCATATGGAGGGTACATGGGAAGTGGTCCTAGTGGAAGTACTGGAGATCTTCCCATTACTGCAAATTTTGTTAATAAGAGCCAGAAGATGAATGTCAAAACAATTGCCATCATAGCACTTTCAGCATTTGTCGTGTTATTAGTGTTCATTGGAGCTCTTTCCATCTTTTTGAAATGGAGAAAGGTTGGCAGACCATCTAGTGCTGTTGGCCCTGTCTTCACGTCATCAATTAACAAAAGATCTGGTGAGTTTGTAGATCCTGTTCTGTTAGTTTTAGTTATCACAAGGATCTTTCCACAAGTACTGTTTGAGTACGAACTGTCCATTCCATGAGCTATCTGGAAAGTCCTGTTGAATTTACTTGTAATACTGCTTGAGATGTTTGCATTTTGAACTAATGCAGGTCTAGGATCAGGCTTATCAAGTAGCATTGCAAGCTCCACCTCCATTTCCCTAATTTCCACAATGCCAACCAGTCTTCAATCTGTTAAAACATTTTCACTTTCAGAACTTGAGAAAGCAACAGACAAGTTTAGTTCAAAAAGGATTTTAGGTGAAGGGGGATTTGGCCGAGTTTACTTTGGTATTTTGGAAGATGGAAATGAAGTTGCAGTTAAGTTGCTTACAACACGGGATAATCAGAATCGAGACCGTGAATTTATTGCAGAAGTTGAGATGTTGAGTAGACTGCATCATCGGAATCTTGTGAAACTGATTGGGATATGCATTGAAGGGCGAACTCGCTGCTTAGTTTATGAGCTGGTCCATAATGGCAGCGTCGAGTCCCACTTGCATGGTATATTTTCCATATCACCTATGATTAATCGTTTTAGGTGTTTGTTAACCTTACTTATATGTACTGTTGTTAGATGTCTTCATTTTCTGTACATGATTTGTTTGATGAACTTTGGTAAATTTTTTCTCATTCTTTCAATCTTAGAACAAAAATGTCTCATTCACCTTTTTCCTTATTCTTTCAATGAGGTGAAATTTGATCTCGTAGATAACATCAAACTAAAGAATCCTTATCTGCTTTTCGGGCCCAGGGACTTCTCTATGTATCTTCTGTTAGATATATATTGGTACATTTTAATTTGTTATATTTAAAAAAGTTAGTCCACCCTTTTCTTATTTGGTAATTCTGTATAAAAAATATTCAGAGATGAAGGATTTCTCAAGGCCAGTAGGGGGTTAAAAGGGGATGGTTTCTTCATAGGAAACGGTAGAAATTTCTGTAACCAACCAACACCAAAATAACTAGGCGTCTCCATGCCAGGAGCGAGAGATCAAACAAAAGTCCTCCAATCTAGGTTGATAGCAAAAGTAAGAGATTTGTGTAAGATACTCCAATTTGAGGCCGTAAACGGTACAACTACAAGCCCACAAAATTAATAAAAACGTATCTTTGATACTCCATCCTTTCTTTCCTCGCAAAGGAAGCCACAACAATGCTCTCGTAGGGCACGGGGGCAAATAATTCTAGCTTTCTTTGATTATTTTGTAGTGTATACTTCTATTGATGGAAGTTCAACTATCCATAGTTTGTGTCAATCTAATTACACTTGGTTTTGTTTAAAAAAGACTCATCTGATTGTGTAGGCATTGACAAGAGAAAAAGACCCCTTGACTGGGACGCACGGTTAAAGATTGCTCTTGGAGCAGCAAGAGGTTTGGCATATCTTCATGAAGATTCTAATCCCCGTGTAATTCACCGTGATTTCAAAGCAAGTAATGTTCTGTTGGAAGTTGATTTCACCCCCAAGGTTTCGGATTTCGGATTGGCTAGGGAAGCAACTGAAGGAAGTGAACATATCTCAACACGGGTCATGGGAACTTTCGGGTAATTCTGGTGTTGTGCTTATCTATGTTTCTTATTGCATCGATCTGTAATTGTCTATTTCAACTGCTTGTATTTAGTCAATGGATCATAAGATTCAAGAAACTGGTTTTGGAGCCGAATATGCCTTTGACCACCTCAGTTAATTCAATAATCATTTGTAGGATAAACATTTTTTCTGGAACATTGCTGATTAACTAAGTACAGAAAATAAGGAATATGAATCTCAAGTCTATCTCTGTTTTCACACTGACTATTGGTGCCATATATCAGTTATCATCTTTTGTTCTTGACCGAGTCGATAAATTTGCAGGTACGTAGCCCCTGAATATGCAATGACAGGGCATCTGCTCGTCAAGAGTGATGTTTACAGTTATGGAGTCGTGCTACTTGAGCTTCTTTCGGGGAAAAAACCGGTGGACATGTCCCAACCACATGGCGAGGAGAACCTCGTAACATGGGCTCGGCCTCTACTGACTAGTAGGGAAGGTTTGGAGCAACTAGTAGATCCTTCTCTAGCTGGTAGTTACGACTTTGACGACATGGCCAAGGTGGCTGCCATTGCTTCTATGTGCGTTCATCCAGAGGTGACCCAGAGGCCATTTATGGGAGAAGTTGTGCAGGCTCTAAAGCTGATGTACAACGACACAGACGAGACGTGCGCAGACTACTGCAGTCAAAAGGAGTCCTCTGCTCGGGACTCGGACTTTAAAGGCGATCTTGTGCCATCAGATAGCAGTTGGTGGAATGCTGGTGGCCTTACACCTCGACTGACATTCGGGCAAGCCTCTTCCTTCATCACCATGGAATACAGCTCTGGCCCTCTTGAAGATATGGAAAACCGTCCGTTTTCAACTTCAAGTTTGGTAGGCGACGAGATATCTTTGCCTATTCGGCATGGAAACAGGTCAGGTCCCTTACGAACCGCTCGAAGCAAGCCTGCCTTCTATAGATTTTCGGGAAGTAGGAGTGAGCACGGAGGACTTCTTTCAAGGCCTTCTTGGAACAGTGGGTTTTGGGTTTGAGTTTCAATTAAATCTTCAAAAAAGTCTATCAGCCGCCATTGATGCCCCCTTGACAAGCTCCATTCTTGATCATTTTGAGCTGTGTGGAGCTCTCAAGGGGACATTGGTGCGCTGATCCTTGTGGATTCCTTTCTGCGACTCTTTAAAATGTACAGTTTTAAACTCTCTGGTTCATAAGGTGCTTTCAGGCTTGGAAGTTAAAAGTTGTCTTTTATGTGTGAGAGAGAAGGAAAAAAAAAGAGAGCGCAAAGTATTGGGTTCTAATTTTGGAATATTGATTCATTACCATACGAATTGGAGTTAGAAATGTAATTTGAAACCTCTTGTATCATATTTTCTTTCTGACAATTTTTGCATTATTGAGGCTTTGCACTTGCATCAAATGACAAATCTCAACGTGCCCGCCAATTAAGCAAATTGTTTTAAAATTTAAAATTTTCTGACTAAATTAGACATTTTTTTAAGAGATTAAATTCTACATTGAATATTTATTGCAAAATTGTTGTGTCTAATTTATTTAAAATGTGAGTATGGGAGTGCAAATGTGTCATTGCCATATTTGGAAAAAGATTTTTTTTTTACTTTATGTTTTAGGAAAAAAAAACGTATTGAGAGAGCTTTTTCTTGTTGAATGGTAATTTCTTTTCAAAGTTTGAGAAGTAAAACAATATCGAACATTTTTTGAGTTGCGTCGAGAAATGTCCTCCAACTCGAGAAATGTCCTCCTCACTCACGTGTGAGTCACACTATGTGAAGCTCAATTAAACGATAATTTAACAACTAATATAAGAGAAATTTTAACATTTCGGAATAGATTGATCAAATTAAAGGCCCAGTGAGTATGATTGTACCAAACCCTAGTTTATAGGTAATTTGTGTAATTTTTCCAATAAAATAACCAAATAGAAAGGTGATAAAGGGGTCAATCAATTTCAAAATTCTAAACATGAATAAAGAACGAAGAATAAAGAATAGATTAAAAGCCTAAATACTATTACACACGCTGCCAACAAGAACATAGCTCAAGAGTCTAGAGAACACAAGGTCTAAGTTGAAATCTCCTAGCCTAACATGTTTTCAAAAAAATAAAAATAAAAATAAATACTATTACACACGCAAAAAAAAAAAAAATAATAAAAAAAAAGCGCGCGGAAGCCATCCCGCCAAACGTTGAATCTATCTCTGGCGTCTGCCTCTCTATAAGTATAAATATTCAAAAAACTTTCTGTGCTCTAACTGTATTCATTTCAAATGCAATAAACTTCTGCTCTCCCTGTTGATGCTCTCAATTCTGCTCAAAATTAACGAGGTTTGTTCGCTCTCTCGATCTCTCTGCATTTACAACTTCATTTTTTCAATCAAAATGATACTAATCGTGTTGATATTTTAGCAATTTCATTCCATTTCAGCTCAAGAATGTCCTCGTCCTGAAAACTGCATCGTCTAGGGTTCGTCCATGGTTGAGTTTGACAGTTTTTTGAAGATGATCGAGTGCAGCGAAGGATAAGAATTACAAACATTCCGACTTAGGTTTCATCGGTAAAATTCTTCATCATCTTCATGTTTTATTACTTCCGATTAATATATCAATACACTCCACATATTGTATATATAAATATTAGTCCTGGAGAAAAAATAGTTTGGCTGTTCAACTTTTTTCAGCTATTTTCTGGTTGAAATGTTGTCGTACAGCATAATCATTGCCGATAATGTTTGTGAAATTCATTACTAAATAGTGATTAGGATTAGGAATATAGAGAAAGGGAGTTGATATAGAGCTTGCTGCGCATATGAGGCAGATATTTGTGTGATTGTGTCTAATCATCCAAGGGAATAGAATTTAAAAGTTCTTTGCTCACAGTGCTAACTACAGGATGGATGTAAAGGCATTTTTCTGAGAGATGTATGTCATAATCATTGGAGCACTGCGGCAAAGCTACTGATGTTGCTTTAAAAGTTCTTTGCTCACAGTGCTAACTACAGGATGGATGTAAAGGCATTTTTCTGAGAGATGTATGTCATAATCATTGGAGCACTGCGGCAAAGCTACTGATGTTGCTTTAAGTTGGCTTTGAAGATAAAACCTGATTAGAATAGAAACTAGACATAACTAAGATCTTTTGTTTAATTTCTTTTAAAAAAGGTTCAACTAGTTTTATCCACTAGTTCAAAAGATGCATGGAGAAATATGGTATTTCCAGGCCTTCTACCCATTCTTTCTTTGCCTGTCACCTGGGATGAATGTGAATATGAATATGTGAACCTTGGTACAAGAATTATGAGCTAACATGCAATAATAAGTTGTGGTTGAGCATATTTAGGCCACGTTTGAGGGTGATTTTGAAATTGTTAAAATCACTTTTGTCATGTTCAAAATCAATTTCAAAATCACTCCGAAACATACCATTAATCATTTAAAATTAATTTTGATTGTATGAAAATCGCGTTTAAAGGTGTAAAATCAAATATCAAATTAATTTTGTTATGGTTGAGTATATTTACTGATGCTTGAGGTCATAGGTTCAAAGTTGGTGATATAGTAACAATGGTTAACGTTCTTGACTAATACATTTTGGTGCTTCAAACTTCGAAATTATATAGAGTTTCTTTTCCTGTACATTTCGCATTTGAGGATTTAAATTGTTAAACACCTGATGCAGGAAATTATAATGCGGCACATGATGATACCATTCTTTTTGTCTCAGTTCTGTTTGGTAATTGACATGTTATTGAGTTTAACTGAACTATTCTTTGGATTGGCAATGAAATTTCTGAGATGTTATAAATTACCTTAGAGACTTGCCAAATTGTTCAAAACTGGTATCAGCACTGGCTCTTTTCGTCTAGATTTCACCCAGAAATTCTGAATTATTATAAGTTAGCTCAAACAAGGAGTAGAAAATCATTTAACTGCTTAGTCAATGTACTTGTGGCCAGCATATACTACCTTTTCACTGAACCATTTGGTTTTCTTACTCTTTTGTTCATCAGATCTAGGAGAAAATGTTCACAGGTTTTTGTTGCATTGTTGTCTTCCTCCCTGTGGTGGTGGCAAGAAACGACGTCACCAAAGTTGACGTGGATGCTTCGTAACCATGCGGAGCAATTCTTCTGCTCTTCAAGGTATCAAACTCTGTTTACAATAAATTCGATCAAACTTGTTGATTTTCTCTGGATTAAGATTATGGCTTATTAATTAGATATGATAGAAAATGTCAATATCTGATATAAGCAAAATTGGAAGGACATGATGTTCACTTGACAAGACTTTGCTCATTAAAATGATTATACTTTTTTGGGAGAAAATCAGAAATCGGTGAACAATGAATTTTAGAAACGTGATTGAATAGTCAGAAAACATTGAATTTAACATCCTCTTGAAATTATCATCACTAATTTTCTTTTTAAATTTTCGAAAGAAGAAAACAATCTATCTATGAGGCAATTATTAGGTGGGTCCTAAATTTTGAAAATTTTACTTTGGATTTTAAATTGTAAATTACAAAGAAAGGAAAATATGTTGATCAAACTTAGTTTTAAAGATGGACAATAATAAATAGAGAGAGATAATAATAAAATGTTTTGATTTTTTGCTTACGTATTGTGAAAGTAAATATCTTAGTATAGTTTTTCATTTCCTTTGAAATGTTTTCAATTTTAGTTTTTCATTTCCTTAACATGTATATGAATACTTTTTAAACAAATTTTCGAATGAAAACTTATAGGAGTTAAAAATTGCAATATTTTTTCAAGTTTAAAGTTAAAATGGTAACACTTAATTAAATTTGAGGTGCAATTTGATGAAAAATGTGAGATGATCATTTGAACATTTTTTTTTTTTGAAGTTCAACAATATGTAGGGTAGTAGATTGAAACCTCTAACCTCTTGGTCGGTCGAGGACACATGCTTTATGCCAGTGTAGGGTAGTAGATTGAAACCTTTAACCTCTTGGTCGGTCGATGACACATGCTTTATGCCAGTGTTGAGCTACGCTGTTGACTTTTAAACACCTCATATTTTTAGTACAACAAATATGGGTAGTGAGATTTGAACCTTCAATCTCAAGTGAGATAATATATGTCAATTATTATTTAACTATGCTCACTTTTAATATTTTAGACATGCTAGTAAAGAAAAATATTGATTTTGATGAAAATACACAAATTACATTATGAACCACTAAAATATTGATTATATTTATCTAAGTGAACGTGAATGTACTCTTTTCTTTACTTTTGGGTTGGCGGTTGAAATCTCATAATCTACCTAACAAATTAAAAAAAGATATATTGATTAGAGTAAAACTTAGTTGCAGGTCGGGCTACAACTATCTTTTGCAGCCCAGCCACGTGGCAGATTTTAATTGACCAAATATTATGTTATTATTTTAAATTAAAAAATTGCGTGATTTCAACTTTTTTTTTCTCGATTTTTTTTCCTCTTCTCCATGGCTTTTAATTTCCGATTTTGCCCTTCCCTATTCAATCCTCTCCAATATCTCTTTTTTTTTTTATCAATGATTTGATTTTTTTACTAAGATTTGAAAATAGCAAATCAACGATAAAAAAATCCTGCAACAATTTTTAATAATAATGATAATATCTAAAACCTCTCCAACATCCTATGACATTTCTTAATAAAATTCCTCTTTCCTCTTCTATCTAATTTTTTTTTTTTCATTTCAAGTTTTCAACTCAATTTCACTTCATTTATCATAAAATAAATAATTAACTATTACCTTTATAAAATTCTGCAATAAAATTCCTTTTTTTTTTTTTAGAACGGTATTTTTTAATAAATGCGAGGATTGAACCCATGACTTTTTAGTCATAGACACAACCTTATGCCAATTGAGCTATGCTCAGTTTGGCATGTTTACTAAGATTTGACAGTAGCAAATCATCCATAAAAAGAGATACTGGATAGAATTGAGGAGAGAAGGGCAAAATTGGAAATTGAAAGTTATGGGGAAGTGGAAAAAATGAAAGAACGAGACATTAAAAATATTTTTTTAATTAAAAAAATAAAATAAAATCTGACCAATCAAATTCTGACATGTTGCTGGGCTGCAAAAGATAGTTGTAGCCCAGGCTGCAACTAAGTTTTACCCTAAAAAAAATATTCGAGAAAAAAGCGAGAGAGTGGAACAAAACGGAAGAGACGGGTGGCGAGGACCGAAGAGGAAATCATCCATAAAAAAATAAGAGTGAAGCGTCAGCTCTGCGTTCTATTCTCCTACTCCATAAGCAAGATGCCATTGCCGGCTTTCATTTCAAGCATTTCGCCTGTTCATTCTTCTCCAAGCTTCTTTCTTCACTCCAAATTTACCAGGTCTGCTTTCTCTCTCCTGCAATTTGTAACTTCACTCAGCTTTTTTTTTCTATCAAAACGAAACTAATTGTTTACATTTCAGCTGTTTCTTTGTGCATATTCTGATTTCAGGCCGAGAATGTCCTCGTCGACCTCGTCCTCGGTTGCTATTCCTCTTCCTGTAAATCGTGTGGTTGTGAGTTTCCTTCTTTCCCTCTCTCCTTACAATGCTTGATCGGTCTGGCTCTGATTACTGACATAACTATTTTTGTGCTCTTATTTTCATTGTTCTAAGAGTATATATCCTTTTTGGATAATTGAAAGTGATTGAATGTTAGGGTGTGTTTTTGCAGCTTGGTGTTGGTGGTACGTCTGTTGATTTTTTGGCGGCAGTGGCTTCCTATCCAAATCCTGACGACAAAATTAGAACCACAAGCTTAAAGGTATGCTCTCTTCTGTTAGCGATACGATCGAGACATGAGTTTTTGTGGTCACCTAGCTATATATTAATCATTGCTAAAATTAGTGTTGTGTATGCTATGTTGACTTGCTCGAACTTGGCTTTATCCTGTGATGAAAGATTCAGAGTTGACTGAAGCGACTCGGATGAGGATTTATCGGAAAGGACCATTTTTTGTCCAATTTGTTATGTCAAGTTTTGACATTGTTGAAAATGTTTTCAGTTCAGGTTCTTATTATTTTTTCCCCTGTGAAATTCCTCAAGTTTTGATAGATGTCAATTTTTTTATCGCACTTTATAGGCCGCTCTCTGCAGAAATATTGTTCTAAACTACTCTGCATACCTTAAAGTGAATATGTTTGGAGTAGAACTTAGCATGTAACAGTTGACATTCGTGGAACCTAATCATCAGGACGGCTTAGTTAAACTCCCTAAAAGGCCTGCATAAAGCCTAGATTAAAGGAAATAGAGAAGGGGAGAAAATGAGCACGACATTGCAACACAACACAAAGCCAAGAATTTGAGAAGGAAATGCCATGGCGCTACCCTAGAATAACATGGTGCTAGAGCAAGGAAGAATAGAATCGTTGGAGCACCATGGCACCACCCTAGAGTGCCATGGTTCTAGATCTGAAGTGGAGTAGAATTCTTGGAGCGTCGTTCTTCTGTTACGTGCAGCCAGGAAAACCTAGGATTCTTCTATTTAAATGATATTTTCACCCTTTATTTGTAAGGGAAGGGAGTGACGGCTAGACTTTTGAGAGTGTTTTTTAGTTTAATTTTTTGAGAGAAACACTCGTGAGGTTGAATTCTCATTGTAATCTCCATCGACTTTCGTAGAATCTACCGTTGCATAAAATTGAACATAGTACCAAGTTTGGGGTGAACTAGTATGAACTCTAGTGTGTTATTTCCTTATTCCTATCTTGTTTTCCTTCAATTGTTTATTTTATTTGTGTACTGTTTATCCTATGAAAGTGAAATTTTAGGCTAGATTAAAAAATGACACAAAATTTCCAACAATAACATTGAGTTGTCTTGTCAAGATGAGCATAGCTCAACTGGCATAAAGCGTGTACCCACGACCAAAAGGTCAGATGTTCGAATCCCCCACCCAACGTATTGTGAAAAAAGAAAAGAAAAAGGTTTAATGTATAGACATTGTTATTTGTATGAATTTAGCTAACTTGAAAGAAATCTATACCAATCATTTTTCCCTTGTAATAAGTTTAATATATGTTTGGATTTGTAAATCCTCTTGATTATAAATGACATGTGTTCTTACAACTGAAAGATTATAGTTTCTATGTACTGTAACCATTTGGAGAATCTGTAGCTTGACGTGGCTGATGACTTCTTCTTAGGTACAAGGTGGGGGAAATGTTGGGAATGCTTTAACTTCTGCAGCTCGGTTGGGTTTAACACCAAGGATAATTTCCAAGGTTGCTCTTTATCCTCAGCCTGTTTTCCTAAACCAGTCCAACTTCCGAGTATTAAACGGAATTGGTATATATATATGTATATATATTGCTGGTTTTGTCTCTTTGAATCAAGTTTGTAACATATTCATGCATGATAAAATTGTAGGTTGCAAATGATAGCCAAGGAAGGAGTATAGTTGAGGAGCTACAAGCTGATGGCATAGATACATCTTTTCTTGTAGTAAGCTCTTTATAATTCACAATTTTCAAATATTTGTTACTTCCATTATCATAATTGACTTTTGCATTATCTTGACAATACTGCCCCTCGTTTTACTGTATTTTTCACTTTGTGCAAGTGTACATGGGAGTTGGGAAAATACATGTTTATTATTATTTTTTTCTTGATGCAAGTGTAATGGTCATGCATGTTCATCTACAGACTATAACGCTAATGATTATCTTTTGGAATATGAGGGCTCTCATGCTTTTGAAATGTGTTGGTATAAATATTTCATCTTTTCCCTACTATTTGCTATCTGAAAGAATATATGCTCTCTTTTCATGATGGGATCTTTAGTTATTTCCTATATGAGTTACCACATTTGTGATTTTATGTGTTTTCTCAGGTTTCTGAAGGGGGTATTTCACCATTTACCTATATTATTGTGGATAATAAAACGTAAGCATTTGCATTTCTATGTTCCTGTACTTTGTCTATTTGCTGAGTAGTAAACTGGAGATTACTGATTAACTTGATTTCCATCCAAAGCCTGCCCACTGCAGAAAGGAGAAAAGTTTCTATGTACCTTTTATGTTTACTTTCAATCTCTAGATGCTTTTATATCTCATGTTTTAAGAGGCTAAAGGTGACTTTGAGGCTTTTTCTCTGGAAGAGGGTAAGGTGTAGGCCTCAATTTAAATAAATAGTATTAATAAAAGATATAAAAATGTAAATAAAATACTATACTTTTGATAACTATTAAAAGAATAAATAAAATAAATATTCTAGAGATCATTTTTAACATCATTATTATCACACTGATAGGATCTAGATATTATCTAAGTTTTGTCGTCAATGCTTTTTGTTTTGTTTTTTTGTTAAGAAACATTTGTATGTATTATAGACAGCTAAAAGAAACCAAGAGAAGACAGCCGGGTAGTCAATGCTTTAAGCATTGATGGTAAAATTAGTAATGAGCTAAATTACTAAATTGTGGTATCTTGGCCTTTTCATGGAGGTGTAAGCCACTTGTAATCCAAAGAAGGGTAAGACTCAAGGCTAAAAATTTGAGCTTGTCCTGAGGAAAGCAAGCATGAGCCTTTTAAAATAATGTCGTGCATCGAGTTTAAAATGATATTTTGTGGATTGTAAAGAACATTTACCTGCTACATTCTTGTTAGTCTCAATTCTTAGTATTAAGGAGGTTATATATTTTACGTTTATGATTCTGAGATGGAATGCACAAAAGAAAATTATAAGGAATGTACCGTGGTGAACTCTTTTAGGCACACTCGTACATGCATCCACACCCCAGGATCTCCTCCCATGGTGCCAGATGACCTTTCACGATCAAGCTTGTTGTCTGCCTTAGATGGGGCTAGAATTGTATATTTTGACGTAAGATTGCATGAAACTGCTTTGCTTGTTGCACAAGAGGTAAAGATATCAGTAGTTGCTTTGATGTTTCGCATGCTGCATTCATATGTTGAGCTTACTCTTTCAAGTAGATCTTTTAAGAGCCAGACTTCTCTGTTCCCCTCCCAGATTGATAATTCACAAGAAACTCCCACTTCTCTTCTTTCAGCTTTTGGCTTGTTAGGGTTTTCACTTTTCAAATACCCATGAACTGTCTGTTTGTCCATAATCAACTCGATTTTAATCCATGTTGTAAGGGATTAGGGATATTAATTTTACTTTTACAGTACAGGCATCTCGGCAGAATATACCTATCTTGATCGATGCAGAAAAGAAAAGGGAAGGTCTGGATGATCTCCTGGCATATGCCAATTATGTTGTCTGCTCAGCAAGATTTCCACAGGTAAGTGTTCTTTCTTCATTCCTCTTTTTCAAGATTTTCCTGTTTGGGATTTGAACTCCAACAGTACTTAACTTATTACTCTAATGTCTAAATATCTTTTTAATTTTTAAATTTGTTATCTTGCATACTCGTAGAGCTGCTTATGACTCGTGTAACTTGTGTGTTTGTTTGAGAGAGTTTTTGATGCCACGTGCAAGCATGATGACGTTGATTTGATTTTTTCATCAACTAGTTTATATAATTATTATACCGTGTAGTATGTTTGCATTTGTATTAAATTTCTGTTCTTTTTTCATTGTTTCTGATTTTTTTTTTCTGAAGTTGTTTATTGTGTTATATCTTATGTATATGTGCTCATGTTTTCTGTTGTTACTAAAGTATAGAAACATATTTGATGGGACAGGAATGGACAGAGGCACCATCGATTCCATCTGCACTTGTTTCCATGCTTCTGCGACTTCCAAAACTCAGATTTGTGATTGTCACCTTGGGTGAAAATGGATGCATAATGCTTGAAAGAAGTACTAAGGGTGAGTTTTGATGATCAACTTTCTACTATACCGTAGGCATCATATGATACTGTTCACCCTCAAAGGGTGGATATTGCTGAGGTACAAAACTCTGAATTTTATTTATATTTAACATTTACAGGTATTTTCTCTGTTTCTGGCAGAAACACCTGATCAGATGGAAGAGTTTGAAGTAGACAGCTTACTTGAAGTGATCAAGGGCAGAAAGGATGAGAATATAAACGTTCCAACTTATGTTTCATCGGTAATTTTCTTTTCATTATTTTAGCGTATGCTCAACCCTACTATAGTCCTTGACAAAATGATTGGATGTTTACCTTATGTGCCGTGTGTACCAGTAAAATGTTATACTTTATCATCCCTGTAGATTAATGTCTGTCAAGGTCATCAAGAAATAGTGATGTAGAGGAAGGAAATGGGAAGTACTTGCTACTATTTGCAGGGTGGAATGTTTGTTACCTAGACATCTAGGAGATAGTATGTCGTTGGATCAAATTCTATTCTATTATAATATTGATCGAGCAGTTTAAGTTTGGGTTGAGCATAGGAATCGTCGGAGTTTGGAGTTTGCAAGCTGTGTATATAAATGCTAACCTAATGAGTACAGTAATATCTGTGGTTGAGTCAAAGCTCTTATGAGTCGAAGAGATTACATTACATACGAGGATATGAAGGAGATACAGTTATATTCCGTTCTCATTTTTTTCAGCCAGTGGCCAAGTTGAGAGCCGAGGGGATAGGGACAGTTTGTGGCAGGCTGTTGCTCGGAACAACCGAAAAAATACCAGAGTCTGAGATTGTTGATACGACTGGTGCAGGAGATGCATTCATTGGAGCAGTTCTTTATGGTTCGTAATGTATTTTATTTACATTTTTACTTGTTTAATACGGGAGCTATAGTAGGAATTCATGTTTTTCCTGTCATTTCCAGCCTTATGTGCCAACATGCCACCGGAGAAGTTGTTGCCATTTTCCGCCCAGGTGGTAAGTTATCTTGTCTACTGTGCTGTTTGGGAAGTTTAAGGTAAATAGCTTATATATTGTTTGGAAAGTGCTAGAGAATTTGCTCACCGTTGTGTTTATATTGCAGGCTGCTGGATGTTGTCGAGCTTTGGGTGCTCGAAGTGGTCTTCCACATCGTACAGATCCACGCCTGGCATCTTTCTTACTTTAGATATTCCAAATGGATCATTTTTAACTCACATAGTAATCTATATTATCAGCCCACTCCGTTCGATTTTATGGTGGTTACCTTGTGTAAAATGTATTTCAGCCCAAAGTAAGAATCTTGATTTAGTAGCAGCGCCATTGAGTTTGGTTCCATGCCTCTTTCTTTTGAATTTCTTCAACAGGTTTTACGGCCCAAAAAAAATGGGGAAAACTAGTTCGATGCTTCATTCAAGCGAAACAGTTATTATGGGTATGGAATCGATTGTCAATTCTTGATAAACTAATCTTTACGTCTGTGCTTCAAAGTATAATGACTCTATTTGCAGCTCCCTGCTATCTTTCAATAATTCAATAATAACGTCTCCAGAAATTTCACTCCCGATCCCCGAAGAATGGCAAATCAATTGTCAACTACGAAGAATTGAGTTGAGACCTCTATCTAATTTTGTAGTGTGTGATGCTTTACAACTCAAATTCTGAAATGCAAAAGTAAAAGGAATATAGAGGTCTCAACTCAATTCTTCGTAGTTGACATTTGATTTGCCATTCTTCGGAAATCGGGAGTGAAATTTCTGGAGATGTTATTATTGAATTATTGAAAGATAGCAGGGAGCTGCAAAACCGAACAAAACTTGAAGTTTGAACAACCTAACATTTCCTGTTCTAGATTTCACCCGGCAATTATGAATTATAATTTTTTATATTGATAGAAAGTATCTTATGCATATAGGATTTGATCTTATATTCTGTTTTGGAATAAAAAATGTTTTTAAATGGCTTGAAATATACCTTTCTATCTGGAAATAAGTGTATTTAATTAGAAATATCGTGATGGATGTCATTCCTTCAAGCCCTCAAACCGGTTTATATCCACGAGCTCTAACGACATCCCACATAAGTTGGTGTGGTAAAATCATTAACTGCTCGATCAATATTTTTATAGGCAGCAGAAAAATATTTACTTCACGTTGTTTCCTTACTCTTTTATCCTTCAATTGTAGGATAAAATCATGCCAGGGCCAGATTCAAGGATATCGCGAAAGTAGACATGAATACTCCACAAGGCACAAACCATGCAGTGAGATTCTTCTATCGTTTCCAGGTACTACTAAATTTTGATTGATTACTTGCATTGTCATAAACTTGATTGCCAAATTGGCACAAATAAACCGAATCGAATCGAAGTCCATCTGAAAATGGGCCTTTGAGCTGATGTCTTAGCCCATCGATCTTAATAAGGAGTCCAAGACCAAGTCCATTGGACGTTGGACTTCTGTACCTTAGAAGAATCCATTATCCATATGAAAATAGTGCTTATCCAGCAAAAAAAGATCATTCCATAATCCCTACGAAAATTTCAACAGTCTTTATTTTATAGGACCATGTTACAGATCAGATCTGACTGAAAATGTATCAAGAACGAAAGAGTGCTAGTTTCAAAGTTTGGTGGGTGATTAATACCCAATGGAGAGCTTCTGAAAGGAAGAAAAATATCATCAGAGTTGAAAAGAGGCCTTTAAATGACTAATTATATTACATTAATCTTTGCAAATATCAATCCAAAAAAAGATGATGAAAACTTCTAAACAGAATGACTGGTCTAATTGGAACGTGGGATATCAATCCAAAATAATTACATTACATTAATCTTTGCAAATATCAATCCAAAACAAGATAATGAAAAACTTCTAAACAGAATGACTGGGTTAATTGGATCGTGGGATATCAATCCAAAATACTTCCCCTGTTCAACTAAATGATTGCACTGATCATAAGCTAGTAGCTGGTAGTCCATCTAAGTAGCGTATTAGGCTTTGCTTGGGCTGTAATAACAGCTCAATTTAAATGTGTGTAATTTTCCCCACCCAAAATTTATAGGATTGAGTTGACAACAAAATAGAAATAAAAAAATTTAGACTCCAAAATTATGCTTGTTTTCTCACAATTTCTTTACCGTCTCTATCTTTCGTAAGAAAACATTAGAATTCTAACCTGGTTATCTAACGGGATGTTAAGAACTTGAGGAAAAAGTGAGCGAATGTGACCTGGATATACATACTCATGCACTTAATAAATGAACAGTGACAAGTACCTACAGAAATCAAGGTCACATAGTTGGATTCACTAAAGGAAAGAGAATGAATGAAACAGTATTTGGCCACCCATGAGAAGTTCACATGCCATTTTGACACTGCCCAAAATGCTCCTTCCAATAAGCTGCCTCGAGTGCTTCCAAATCACAGGTCTTCCCTTCTCTTCTTTGTGGCTCGGGACCATAACAAAACAAGGACCTCTTTCCCCAATAGGACCACCTTCGAACTTTCAACCCATTCACTTCCTTCATTTTCCCTTTCCCTTTTCTCTTCTCTTTCTTTCCTCTTTTTGGATATGGATCGCGCAACTCTATCAAATTTGACAAATTTTGGATAAGTTTTTGAATTTTGCGACTCACTTTTCTTCCTTGCTTAGATCACACTCGAACCAAAAAGAGGCTATATCATATTTCTTTAAGTTATGAGTTTGATCCTTGAACTTTACATTTCAATAATATGTTTTAGGGAAAAAATCAATTTATTCTCCTAAACTTTGGGGGTTTATCTATTAAAATCCTAAACTAATATTTTTTTTTAGTACAACATGGAGATTGAACTTTCGACCTCAACGGAGATAGTACACGTCATTTACCTTTTTTTTTTTTTTTTTGCCTTCTCTGTGAGTATTCGGGACAGCTTACGCGCACCTCAACTAATCTCATGGGACAGAACGTCTGACCCTATAACATTTGACTGTCAAGAAAACTCGTAAGAAATTAATTTCTAGATAGGTAACCACCAAAGATTGAACTCATTCCCTCTAAGAAAGCTTTAATAGTCCTAAACTAATAATTGTATCAATTAAAAGTCTGAACTTTTATTAGTGAATCAATTTACCCCTTCCGTTAGATTTCGTTGGAAAAGCGTTAGTTCACACACGTGTGGAAACTTAAAACTGTTTAAGTTAACTCCCTAAACTTTCATACAATTGATTCACTTATTAAAGTTTAGGGGTTTAATTCATACACTTATAAGTAAGTCTCTACTCTGTAAATTAACGTTTTCGAAACGAAATTTAATTGATGGTGTAAATTAATATAATTATTAGTTTAAGATTTTAATTAATAACAACCTTCAAAGTTCACAGATATGAATTGATTTTTGTCACATTTTTTAATAGAGTTAGCATATTAGATCTTTTAAAGTTAAAGAATTTTTTTTTAAAGTCTAGCGGAGAAAAGTATAATTTAGCCTAATAGAGAAATCGTGTAACTGATAAAAACTAAGTCGATGTATGACCCGTATTAGAAACGTGTTCATACATCGTATTAGAAACGTGTTCAATATAAGTTCATATTTGATGTGTATTGAACGACAATTGATTTATTCAACGCTTCTTTGGGTATGATATTGTATATATTGATGTAGAGTAGGGGCTTAGGAGTGAAGTAGTTTTTCTTATTTTCCTACTTTCTTTAGTTTTGGGTACCGATTTAATAGGTTCTACTTTTATTAGTCTTGAAGGTTCACCTGACTGAGTCACCTCAACATCCTGTAATTGGTCCATGGAATTAGGAAATAAGGTCCCCTCCAATCTCCTCCATGCCACCCACCTTCTTCCTTCTTGCATTATTGCCACTTGGGAAATCACAAAATACCTAACTTGTTCACATGTACCATGTACCCTATCACCCATGGCTATGAATGAAAAGCTTCCCTATTTGTCTATTTTTCTACTAGTTTTGGTCCCAAAGCTTTTATTATACCCTCCTCCTCATTTTGCTTTGAGAGTTTTACATTTCATCCTCCCAACTTTGATGATTAAACATTCGTGTTCACATCTAAGTAGCATGCCCGTAATAACATTAGCCGCCGACTTGACTTGAGTATAGTTCAAGTAGTTATGTAATCTAAGTTGTCGGTAATAACATTTTTGTTCACATCCAACAAAAGGTCATGAGTTCGATCCCCACTCCCATATATATATATACATATATGTTTACCTTTGCAAAAAAAAAAAATGTATTATTGTCACTAATCGTCCACTATCAGTAATAATGTTTCATTTTTTAGGTTGTAGGTTTGAATCTCGATAATCTTATTTATAAATGCAAGCATTTTGACATTACATAATTTTGTGATATTTGCATACTAATATTTTCGTTAAAAAAAAAAAGAAAAAAAAAGCAGTGACTCTCTCTTGATATTTTGTTTTTTGGATATATTATAATTTTTTTGTTAAATTCATATTTTTTTTAAATGTTGCCTTTTTGCATGAATGAAGTCATGATTATAAAATGAGTTTTGTACAATTACAATTTGTTGTATTCGGCACGACCCCATTTTCATTAACTTCTTTTGGTATGGACTCATTAATTATGTTGTGACAATTCGATGAAATTATTTATTTATTTATTTATGATATTACCATTACGAACGAGGGAATAAGATTCAAACTTACAAGTCAGAAGAGGAGAGCCATAAGTCAACATAATTGATCCAATTGAAACCGCAATTTTAACCGTTTGTATGGAATAATTAATTGCATGGCCGACTTCAATTTTTTTTACAAATTACAATGGCCTTGAAAGTCGAATAGCTTGGTATGTTTCCCATTTTTAGAGCAGTTTAAGAACTATTTTGAAAATTAATTTTTTGTATTTTAAAATGAGAATTCAGTACAGTTGTCTTTATTTATTTTTTTTTTTTTTAGGTGATGATAATTTGTATTTGTTAGTGCCTTCATTAGAATTCGAGTTATTCAAGTATTTTTTTTCTAGGGTACGAGATATTTGAGCTTCTAATCTCAAATAAGTTAGTTACTTATTCAAACATTAAAAACTTTAGATGTTAAACTTGTGGACGTTTATTAAAATTTGAGTTACAAAAAATAAATATTTTTAAATTTGAACCATCAAATGAAAAGAATTGGATAATGTTTATTAATAGAATTATATTTTACGTATTCTTATTATTATCTTAAAAGAAAAAGGAAAAGTAATTTAAAAGGAGTTTCGAGGCATTAATTAAAAAAGCTCAGAATTTCAAAATCTCGAAGTTATTAGTTTTGTGTATTTTATTATTTTTTATTTTGAAAAATATGACCTCTCTAATATTAGTATTAGTATATTTACATGGACGCGTGTAGAAAATTTAAAAAGCAGACAAAGTCTGAGGTAGGAATGAAAACTATCGAGTAAATCCAACTATAACATTTAAATCTGCGTACGTAAAAGCAGAAAGAGCTGGTCCAGTTGTTGCAATAGTAATCAACCGCACGCATGACTAGATTCCTTCTGGATCCCTTTCTTTTTTTTTTCTTTTTTTTTTTTTTTTAATTTTTTTTTTTTAAATTTATTATTTTCTTTTTAAAAGTTAATATGAAAAATTATCATCGACTAGATTTATTTGAATAGCTTAGGCTTAGGTTCATAGAATTTGATCTACTTCCATTCCATCCTTATTTCCCATGTTTTTTCCCCCATAAATTGGCTGAATGTTTCCAACTTTTTCCTTGAAGCTTCAAATTTTCTCATAGGGAGTTTGGGTTAATTTTGTTTAGAGTGATTCTTTTAGTTTGTGAAAGTAGTTTACTTTTTTTTTTTTAAGTATCTTTGGAAGGTGCATCATTTAATGGTTTTTTTTTTCTTTTTTATAAGCACTTTTAATAATGTGATCAAACTCTGTAATTTTTATAAGTGTTCTTGGAATCCAAAAGTAATATAAAAGTCATCTTGTGAATGTTTGAAGAGAAACATATGAGAAATGTTTAATTTATAAGTCCAACAACCAAACATAGGTTACAAAGATTTAGGTTGATATAATCTATTATTTTGTACAATTTAAACACAAAGAAATCAAGTTTAGGTTGTCTAAACCCATGCTTTGTAAACTAAGATTATTAAATTAGGAGCCCAACATCCGCTTAAATATTTAGGGGTAGAGAAAGATTATTAGTTTTGAGATTTTACTTTTTGTATTTGTTGAAAATAGTGTTGGGATTATATTATTCAGTAGGTATTTATACAGATCTTGACAAAATAAATAGGAAAAGAATAAATCGAAATAATGACAGAATAATCCTAGGACACATAAGAAAATAATGATAACGTAGTTAACCATATTATGTTTTTTTTAACATTGTATTATGTTTTTGTTTCGATAGTTATGTGTGTAGATTTCATATTCATATAAGTTTTGAGCATACCCTTATGGGGACTAAGAAGTCATAGTTGTTGAGGATCTCACATCGGAAAGATGAAGGGACCTCACTCACAATATAACAACAAACATGGGCTACTTCTATTATCACAAATTGATTTTAAGATGAAACCTCATGATGTCTAATAATAGCCCTCCGAAATAATAGGTTTTTAAAGATGAATAATGAACCACCAATTCTTAAGAATTATTGAAAATTATGATATTATTAAAATATAAATATGAAAAATTCATTACATGTTTATCATATTCATAGCTACTAATTATTTACTTCATTATTACATAAACTATTTTTCGGTGGCTCTTTTAATCATTCAATTTGTTTTTTTTTTTCTACTTGAATTTTTAATTTCTAATGCTACTCGATTGGTTGAATAATACTAATATTATTGTAATTAAACTTATTATTATAATGAATTAGTTGAGGCCAATTTTCACTCTTCTATATTTTAATATATAAAAGCCTAAAGAGATATGGTTAATAAATGAGAATAATTTTTATTCATTTATATATTTTTGTCAATGAGCCATTTTCATTTGAAAATTTGTAATTCTACTATTTTCTTTAAAATTATTTCATTTATATATATAAACAAAATGTAATTTTTATTGAATATCATAAACTTTCTCATTTGATAATTATTATTAACATGTTGAATTTACATTCAACTAAACTAACTAAACTTGTTTCTTGATCTATTTTCCTAATGATTTGATGTTTAAATTCTTTTGTTATCTTGGTTTGACTCAAACATGAAAAAGAATATATATATATATATATATATATATATTAGCCCTTCCACATAAAAGCACAGCAATGGTCCCCTATATGAATCTTCTCCCCTTCATTCTCCTTCAAACTTATCCTAAATCAAAGTTGGTTGGTATCATTTAATTCTAGAATTTAACTAAAAGTCAACTCCATCAAGCCCTAATTTTGTCTTCTTAGTTATATTAATAGAGGTGAACTTTTGGAGAGAGATCGTTGTCTTTCAACAAATTTTTTTGTAAGCAATTCAAAATTCACCCTCAATCATATCAAGAAAGTTTTACCTTTAGCATGTTAATATTAATATAAGGCATAACAAGCCGTGTTATATTAGGCTTTTTTTTTTTCTCATTAAAGTTGGATTATTGGGGACATTTTGAAATAATTGATGTGGTTGGTGGCAATATTATTGCAAATTAAAAAAAAACCAACAAAATGAAAAATACAAACTTGTAATATTATGGGACTAGTTAAAAGTTTATTTTAATTGCTAATTTTCGATTTGATGAAGCTTTGGTTATAGTATATGACAAATGAGTTCGACGTTTGATGGAGGAGAAAAAAAATCTTTCTTCTCATATGATTGACTCTTTGCAATGAATGAGTTGACAATGAATTTAGAGTTGAAATGAAGGAAAATGTTTCTACCCACGTTGGTATTCATTTATGAAAGATATGAGAATTATCTTTGGTAGAGGAGAGAGGTGTTTTTGAGTTATTGGTATTTCACATTACAACGTGGGCATGTCATCGTCACATGGACACACAAGTATTTTCATATCGAAATCATTTTTCAAACTACCTCCATACCATTATTTTGCGGGAAAAAATAAATTACATATTTTTTCTTTTCCACTTCAAACATTTTATATAAAAGATAATTCTAACCCCCTCCAAAAAAAAAAAAAAAAATAAAAAAAAAAATAAAAAATAAAAAATAAAAAATAAAAAATAAAAAATAAAAAAAATGATTAGTGATTATGAGGACGGCTTAAAATGGATAAATAACAATCAGACTCAAAATAATGATAAATATAACAAAATTTAAAATATTTTGCAAATATTAGTGATTATCACTGATCAACTGCTGTCGCTGATATCCATTGATAAAATGACTATAACTGATACACTACTATCAGTGATAGTCACTGACAAAATTCTATGAAAAACGGAAGTGATAGACTACTATTAAGGTAGAAATTGTCATATATTTGTAATTTTTTTTTTAAAAAAAAATGTTATATTTTTAATTATTTTGTATTATTTTACTCTAAATTGACATATGGTACAATTTTTCAAAAAATTAACCATACGAAATTAAGATTAATATTGTATTAAGAATATATTTGGAAATAAATTTTAAATCTTATGTGAATATTATTTTTTATTTATTTACAAAGGTATTTAATTAATGCGGTGATTGATAATCTTATGTCAATTGAGCTATGCTCGATTTGATTTGAATAGTATCATTTTTGTACCAAGCTATATTAATTAATTATTTTGCCTTTATAATTATCTTTAAATTTTTACTGTTTCTAATATGAACAATTCATTAAATTAATAATTCAATTATGAATAAAGTCTTTCTTCGACTATTAATTATTAAATGGGGTGGAACTTGATTGTTTAAGACTCGAACTAGCAGTTAATGAAATTGTCGTCCCATCATCTAAATGTGTTTAGTTTGGCATCACAAATAAATTAAAAGTTAATTTTTTTAAAAAAAAAGACTGCAAAATACTCTTTTTGGAAATAATTAAATATGTTTATGTATATTTATTTGTAGAATTAAAATGACATTTCCTCTTAAAATTGCAATAAATAGATAAATTGGGATGGCCGACAATCGCCTTGCATACGAGATAATTAAAGAGTCAATTATCACATAAAACATCAAATAAATATTTCACAAAGGACGTCATAGTTTATAGATGTGTCATTTTCTACATATACTCTGAAATTTGTCTTACTTTGCTAGCTATGAAGCTGATGTGGCTGCTTCCAATTGGTTAATTCCCACTTGTCTCTTTCATCCTACTTGGCCCAATAGTATACTTCTTAATTAATTAAATTTATAATTTCACAGAAATGGGCCAAAATCCCAAAAAGAAAAAAAGAAAAAAAAAATGGTGGGTGAAGTGAGTATTCCTAACTGGATCTTTGATATTTAATGAAATGAAAATGACAATTCAACAACAATGATTTATAGGGCCGAATTTCTTGACCCTATTTCTTTTTTTTACAAAATAAATAAAAATAATAATAATGAAAAAAAATCCATTTAAATTAACCCTAGCCATTTGATGAAGATGATCAAATCTCTTGTTTCTTCTTTTATACCCCAAATCAAAGATCTTATTGTAATAGTTGGTTGATATATTACCTGATTAAACTTTCTCTATATTTTTGTATTTGTATATGTAGCATTTTTCTTTAACGCATATTTTATTTGATTTAATATTTTTGAATAAAATTTGACTCGTATATGTATATACTCTCGGTCACTCGTGCATACATCATATCAGTTGAATTATGCTTTTGTTGGCATAGTTACTTAATAAATTGCTAGTATTATTATTATTATTTTTTTCAAATTCTCTCTCAAATTTGAGTACTTTTTTAACTTCTAGTTTGGTAAAAATAGATGATTTGATGGAGACACGTTTATAGGATTAATTTATAGCTTTTTTTTTTAAATATAGATATATATATTTCCAAAGGGTTGTTGAAGAATGTTTCTCTACATTTATTGTCCTATAAAATAAATATAAATTATTATATTATAAGTCGTCAATATAGAAATTAGTTGTCATTTTATATTATTTAATTTAATTTCTTATTAAAATAGTGACGTGTGAAAAGAAAATTAAATCAAAAAAATATACAATAACTTTTTTTTTTTAATTATTGGAAAGGGCTTGAAGTAGGCCAAGATAGAAGTATTTGTAGAGAATAGACACAATATAAGATTTTGGTCTAAACCCCATTTTAGTCCATTAAGCTCTTATTAATTTTATGAGAAAAATAATACTTGGTTGTATTAATTAAAACCTTAAATTAAGAATTATATTCAATAAAATTTTGAACTTTTAGAAGTTGATTAATTTACCTCTTTTGTTACATTTTATTTGAAAAAACATTAATTTAAACACGTGTGAAAATTAATATTTTTTTTTCTAAGAGGTGGAATATTGATAACTTTTTATTTGCAAAATAATTTAATTAATATGAGATAGAGATTGAACTCCTGACTTCTTAGATGATGACAATTTTTTTTGTCAATTAAGTTATCTTTGATTTGACTATTATTAATTAATTTATGATCATATTTTATGTTATAAATTTTGTATAATACATATTTTAATTAACAAAAATGAATTAAGTTTATAATTTAAAATACTTTATTTACTAAATGTTTTAAAAAATAAAATTTAAATTGCACATTATCTAGACTTATTAAATCTAAAGTACAAAACATAATCAGAATTACCTATCAAATCGGTCTAAATTTTTGTATTACATTCGTTTTTGTATTACATTCAGTGCATGTAGATTTATGATTCTAATTAATTAGCTATATGATGAGTCTAATATTACACCATAAAATTAATAACCAAAAAACACTTCCACACAAACATTTACGAAAGGTAGGGGAATCAAAATAAATATGTGAAAGTATAATGTCTAAAATAGAATACATCACATCATTGTTTCAAAAAAGAATAAATAAATAAAGTAGATCATATCACATGGAAGTTTAAGAATCGTATTAGAACTTCAACTTAAAATTTTATTTGATTTTTTTTTAAAAAAAAAAAAAAATTTTTTTTTTTTAATTTTTTTAAAAAAAAAATAAAATAAATACTTTGATCGAACAATCACTTGTGCAGTAGGTGAGTGTTCCGCCTAAGATAATAGAGAGTAGAAGTTCAATCTCAAATTAATTAAACTATTATTTAAGTTATAAATCTAAATGTTAATTTTCACAATATATGATATGGAAATTCGAAGTATGTATGTTTTATGATAGTTTAGCTATTCCCTGCTTATCCAAATACAATACTAGTTCAATGTTAGAATATAAATGAATGCATATAAAAATTATAATAACAATAATAAAAAGAAAAAGGAAAATAGAAGGAAAGTGGAAGGGAAAATGTGGACGCGGAAGGAGTTTTATTTATTATTTTGAGAATATGAAAGAGTTTAAATTTGAAGTATTAAATCAGAAAAAGAGAATAATATTATGATTTCTAAGAACGCGGAGAAAGTGCGTTACACAGCTGGAGCAGGTGGGTTTTGCCTTCTTTAGATATAATCTCATTTTCAGTCTCACACGCTTACATTTAATCTGCCTTTCTTTTTTTTCTTTTTTTTTTTTTTTTTTTTTTTTTTTTTTTTTTTAATATTTAATCTGCCTTTGGATTTGAGTCTCACACGTTTACATTTATTTATATCCAATTTTCTTAATTAGGTTCGGGACCCCTCTTTTCATGGGAGGGGCGGCACCTAGGTTAGAGAGATTGAAGATCCCCTTAAAAAAAAATATATATATATATATATATATATATATATATATATATTTTTTTTAAATCAAATCCCAATTGCCACGTGCCACTCTTGCAATCTACCAAGTGTCCTATCCCCCTCCCCAAAACACTATATACATAATATTAAATAATACTAAATCCTACTTATACTTTTAATATTGTCATTAGTTTAATGGCTAATATTCGGCTCAATCTCATATTACTAGTGGATGTGGCTCAAATATAAGTTTAAATTAGTCAGATTACACATATTTAATTATAGAATACTTACCAACAAGAGCATAGCTCAATTGGTATGATGTATGAACTACTATGAAGTCCTAGATTTAATTTCTTGTTAAAAAAAAAATAATTATAAAATACTTTTATATATATTATATTATATTATGAAATCAACTATGGTGAGATGAAATCAAATTATAACCATAACAATAAAAATTAATTTTTTTAAAGAAAAAAAAATTAGAGACCATAAAATATATTTTGAAAATACTATTCATGAATATATATATATATATATATATATATATATATATATAATTTAAAAGAAAGAAAGAATCCATAACAATGCATAAAACAAAAGCATGGCATATAAAAAAAACACTTATAAAAACAGTTTCAATGGAAACACTTCCTAATTTAAGCACTTTCTTAAAAAATATTTTCAATATAAACGTGTTTATATATCTCACGGTTTTTTTTTTTTCAAATATTTTAAATAACAATTTTTTTAGTTCCACTATATTTAAAAGTGGTTAAGCACTTAAAAAAAATATTTTTTAGATAATATATCTCTCCATAATTTTTTTTCAAAAATAGCTTTTAAATTAATCTTTTTTTTTTTTTAACTTTATTTATTTATTTATTAAGATTATAAAAACACATTTTTTTTTATCATCTAATAGCATTAAAAGAAGCTATACTATACACTTTAAATTATTAGTTTTTTTAAAGGTGCTTGTAGAAAAAAAAATTGTTTAAAAAACATTTTTTCAAAAGTTATTCTAAAGGTGCTTATAAAAAATGATTTTGGTTAATTGTGTTCATTTCTAGAGTTGGCTTCACCATATATATAATACATATTGTGAAGCACCCTCATGCTACATATCTATGGTCTCAACCATGATAAATTAGTTGTTTAAAAAAAAAGACAAATTAATTAACCTACTACAAAGTAAATAGGCAATGAAAAAATTGTTTAATATATTAGTTAAGTAAGTAATATTATAATATAAAGTATTATTAATCTATTAAAATATATATTGGTATTATAAAAAGTACATTGGAATCAAGCCAAAGCGAGCATAACTCAGCTGTATATGTATGTGTTAACGATTAAGAGGTATGTGGTTCGAATCTCCCACTAAAAAAAAAAGTGTACACTGGAATCAAAGATCATGAAACTCAACTGTAGTCATATGTATGTGTTAACGACCAAAAACATGACTCAACTGTCATATGTATCTGTAAACTATCAAGAGGTCTCTAGTCCGAATTTCCCACTAAAAAATAAGTTAAAGTGTACACTGGAATCAATGGCTATCACTGATAAAAGCTATCGTTAATATATGATTATCACTGATAGACTGCTATCAGTGATAAACTAAAATTCTATAAAAAAATTGAGGTGATAGACTTTTATCGACGATAGATCATACTATCAGTCATAGAAATGGTGATCTTTGCAATTTTTTTAAAAAAGTGCTATATTTTAAATTATTTTAGTCTAAATTGATTACAATTTTCTTATTTTAACTGTACTCATTATTGCCAAAGCGAGCATGGCTCAGCGGGCATAAGTTTGTGTTGACGACCAAGAGGTCTGTGGTTCAAATCCCCCACCCCAATGTATTCAAAAAAAAAAAAAAAAAAAAAAACTGTACTCATTATTTTTTAAACATTAAATTCCAAAAGTGAAAAAATTGGAACTAATTAACTATTTAATTAATTATTTATAGCATATTATACCCTATTAAAATGCATTAAATTGAGATCATTTATTATGCATATTTAAGTTGTATAAAATATAGGTCTCTAGCCTTTGCTGTTAAAGTATGATCCACCATTATAGATATTAGTTTATTAAACTAAAGAGATAGTGGAAACCTTTCCATATTATGAAATAAGATTATCGTCTTCAATTTGTCCATCAAAATTTGAAGCGATTAGTTAAAAAAAAATTAACCTCAAAATTTTATTATTATAACTTCAAAACGAAGTGATGTAAACAAACTCTTAGTCACGGACACAATTTTATACTAATTAAGCTATGTTCGACATCGATTTTTAGTTCAATAATTGTTTTAAGATTATCAATATATATTTAGTTAAATAACACAAAGAGAAAAAATCCTTTTTAAAATGATTTTTTAAAAAATAAAACTTAAATAAAATATTTGTGGATTGAAAAAACCAAACACTTGGAACTATAAGGAATTAGTTTAATTGAACTAAATTGCCCTATGTATCTTGAAACACCAATTATGGGTACACAGATTTAGGATTAGAACAAATCAAAACACATGATGGGAAATATTCCATCTTAAATTATTTAATTTATACTCATTATTCTATCAAATATAATTAGGTAATTTTGACTCCAATTTTGAATAATTAAGAAGTTATCATCAATGGAATAAGATCTATAAATCTTTCCAAGGATTCTAATTAAATTAATCATCCCCTTTATTCTATAGGTTCTTCAAGTGTTGCTTTGTTTTCTTCTAATATTATATAGGCATATTTAATGGATCATATGCTATCAAGTTATGTATTTTGTGAGTTTGGAAAAAGTAAAAATTGTCATAATTAAATTTTATGATATTTTAGGAGTCTTTTTTAAAACAAAATCAATCATGGCTTGAAGTGGATCTAAAAGGTGGGTAGGGTAGGGCAGGGTAGCCCTCCAAGTTTAGGTTATATGGTCCTCATTATTATAATTATTACTATTTAAAATAAAATCCAATTTTTCCATTAAATACTTGACCAGAATTTGGCATTCACTTTTGAAATTCAAGAAATTTAATCAACCATGGTAGATAACCCAAGAAATTAAAGTAGACTTGCTCCAAAAAAAAAAAAAAAAAAAAAAAAATTGTAAAACATTACCTTTTTTTCTTAAGTAAAAATAATTTTTTTTCATAGTTTAATTATTATTTATTTATACCAAAACCTCTCAAATTAGTCAATACTTTTTTTTTTTTTTTTTGGAAAGAAGTCAATACTTATTCATAAATATGTATTAACAACAAATTCTACATTAAATAACAAAAATAAATATTCTTTTTTCATAGTTTAATTATTATTTATTTATGGCAACATATACTTATCCAATAAATAACTACTTTAAATTATAAATTAAAGTTCATAAACATAATTAAAATATTTATATTTATTAACAAAAATAGACTATAAATCTTGGGGCTAAATTTATAATTCAACTACATATAAATTATCACATAAAGAATCTTAATTTTAAAAAATATAAAACTTAAAATTGTTGGGTCCTAAACTGTCCATTCTTTTATATTTAAATTCAAAGTTCTTGTCCATCCTATTTATTTTTTGGGTTATGAAGAGCCTTGAGACTATTAATGTTTTTTTTAAAAGAAATGGATTCAAGAGAGATCTTTGGAGCTACTTACCTCAATTCATTTTCTTGCCGTTAAATGTTGTAGGATCAAACGATTTATCCCGTGAGATTAGTCCTTGCGACCGGATTCTTACAAATATTAAAAAAAAAACACTACTTATTTTTGGAATAGGAAGAAAATAAATAAAGTAAAAGATTTTTAATTCTCCACCTGCAACCAATTTATTTTTTTAATTAATTACTTATTTCTTCCTCCACTAGCTAGACTCAATATACCATGAAGTTTTAGCGTCAAAAGAGAATTTGAACTCAACCCACTTCTTATTATATATATATATAATAATCTGGAAAATTTTAAAATATGAAGTTAGAATAAGAACTAATCCTTTTAAATAATCTCAATGATTACATTGAAAAGTACTTAGAATGTGAAATAATGATTTAAGGGCTAAAAATGTATGAAGTGATAGGTGCAATTTGAGAAATAAATATAAGTAGCCTTATTTAATATTGAAAAGCCACAAAGGGAGAGAGAGTTAAAAGTCATCTCCTTAACCAAGAAACCCTCCTACAATCTAATCTAATGGGTCCTTTTTTCAATTGTGAAGTGACCTAATACCCCACATTGTAATTACTTAATATAACTCCCTTTTCATTAGTTATATATGATATTAGTTGTTCTCTTTCTAATCAATTTAGGATAAACTCTACTCTTCTATATATATATATCAAATATATGTTTTCTATAATCATAGTGATATATAAGAAAACTTTTTTAAGAAATGGCCTCATGACTTTTTAGTTGTGAATTCAACTATCATAAAACTTCCTAAAATCAAGGGTGTAAAAAAAAAAAAAATAGTTTAGTTAAATAAAGTGTTATACTAATTTTAAATGGATAATATATTTGATGGATTGTTTTCGTCTATTTGGTATCAACTCTACTCCAAAAAAAAATTAAGTCAAATTAACATTTTTATTCTTTGAGATTTTTTTTTTAATACAACAAATAAATGTGGGGATATGAGAATTTAAACCTCAACTTCAAAGAAAGAAGTACATGTCAATTAACATAATAAAATTTGAACGTGTATAAGACTTACAATCTTGTAAACCGCGAAATAGTAGATTTAAAAAACGAGAATTTATATTGTCGGTATAGATTAATAAACCCTACCCTAGAATAAACAAATTTATACACCAAACACTTCAAAATCTAACTTATAAGTCAAAACACCAAATTTAATAATCTAAAGCTATTTTCAAACTCAATATTAATATAGTCTATACACATTTAACAAGAAGAACATATAATATAGTATAAATGTAATAGTGGCGCACCGCCAATTTACACACCGCCAATGGCTGCTGACTTTGAACTTTCTGCTACAAAGATCAAAAGAAAAGTTGGCATCAACTTCAGAAAAAAAAAAAAAAAAAAAAAAAAAAAAAAAAAAAAAAAAAATTGTATTTCGAAAAAACCAAAAATTATAAAACCATGCAATGCAAGGAAAGAATCAATAACGTCGCCGACTCATCCCTTTTTCTTCTTCTTTTTTTCTTTTGTTTACGCGTGATTCATTCCTAAAACCATATTTTAATGCTTAGCCTTATAAAATTATTCATTTTTATAATACTATTTCCAATGACCCTTTGAGTTAGAGGTTAGTCTCCCCTAAAATTAAAGGCCATAACTTCTTTGTAGGTTCACATTTAGGTAGCGCCGACGATTAGAAACCCTAGAGAAGAGAGAGGGAAGGCATTGAGATTTTGTAAAGTATTTATGTATATGTTTGAATATAAAAGTTTAAGAGAGTGGTTAATTTTGGGTTTGAGAGAGAGGTTTTTGGCAAAGCTGGCTTGTGGGGCAATGCAAGGCTGGTGGATGACCTAGTTAGGGGTTTCAATTAGTTTCAACCAAGTTCATAGATATATGTATCTTTTTATCTTCTTGGAAAAATTATTCGATATCGTTTTCGTTTAACGGTCTTTGGGAAGTCGGCCATGCTTATGATGGTTACTCCCAATAATTTCTCCGTCATTTTGTGTAAATGGATATATGAATTATATAAGTATATAGATGTCTTTCTTGATGTGTCTAATCAATTATGTTAGATGATGTGAAATATAAGATTTTTTTTCTTTTCAAAAATTTAAATGAAAAAAAGTAAGATTCAAATTTGCTACTAAATAAAATAATGAGAGATAAAAAATTGAAGTTTTAATGTGATCTCATTTCGATGTCTAACCGTTTACCCATTATTTATTTTTAAGTTTAAAAATGCATATTTATTTAATATATGCAATTAAGAAGTTTTTTTTTTATGACTTTCTTCTTCCTTTTGACCGGGCCAACAATTAACAATCGAGTCCGTGCGGGAAGAAAGACTATATGGATGGAGGCTTTGAAAAATCATCGAAGATATATAGATATAGATATATATACACGATCACGCTTATTCTGGACTGCGTTCCAGAAAAAGTGAAACATGTTGGGATGAGAGACTGAACCCTACGACTTTATGGTCACTAAGCGATACATCATGTCAGTTGAACTATGCACTCGTTGGCACGATTAATAAGTTAAGACATATGTATAAATATATTCTTCAATCAACCACAATTATTTTTTTTTTTTTTTTTTTTTTTTTTTTTTTTTTTTTGTTGTTGTTAAAATGTATTTCATGCAAGTATACCAAAATAGATTTTTTTTATGTAGAGTTTGAGCCAAAGTTTTTTTTTTGAATAAAATATTATTTAAGATAATTTAAGCCACACTGTCATAAAGTTATAGATATATATTAAAGGAAATTGAAAAACTAGGGGTTTTTTTTTTTTTTTTTTTTTTTGTAGGGGTGTGATTTGGAAGTTAGCTAAGTGTGCAAAAATGATATTGGTTCCACTCAAATAATAGCATGATAACTTTATTAATTAAAAGATGAATGTCCTTTTGTAGGTTTTCACTTGGAGGGTTGTAGATTAATTATAGAATTAGTAGTGAAGAAAGAAGCAATGATTCATAAAGGGAAGCCATTTTGGAAAGGCCAATAAACTTCCCACAAAGCTCCTAAATGCATATATACAAATCTTTTCATCAAAAGAAGAGTCTCTCATTGCATTCAAGGTTCCATGCACATGCCTTCCCTTTCCTCTTCCCATGCCTTTCCTTTTCTACCTTTTATTTTTTCAATAATACTATTTTCTTCTTCTTCTTTTAACATTTTAATATAATTATTCTTCACCCCCTTAAGTGGTGTGTGGGTCATTCCATCATTTTTCCAACTCCATTTTCTTTCATGTACTCATTGTACTTTGAGTTTTATATATAATAATTCTCTCCATATTTTTTTTATTACTTTGGATGCTTTTTTAAGAGTTTGCTTGGAATACTTTGGGTTTAGAAACATTTTATAAAAATAATTTAAAATAATTAGAAAGTCCATTCCAAACAAACTCTAAATGGATCCTTTTATGATTTGTTATATATATATATATATATATTTTTTTTTTGTATTAAGATATTTTTGTCACTAGGTTTTAACATTTTGTTTATTATTGTTAGTTTGTAGGCTATTTTCAAATTTTATTTTAAGTATGTATATTAGTTTAAATATTTATTAAGATTTTAAGTTTAATTGATTAGCCAAGCTAAAGTACACGTATGAAATTAAAGTTAAATTTTTCTAAAAGTTGTTTGTACCCAGTCAATTTGAGTTAATATTATTGTCTTAGCGGTCTCTTGATCCAATTTTTTTTTTTTTTTCTAGCTACGTCATTTTCAATATTGCTTTGAATTGGAAAGCGTTTTTGTAATGGGTTTTGACCCATGTATGTTTCTCACAATACCTTTCTGGATGAAGTATCCTTTCAAAAATAAAAAAATAAAAAATCCAAAAGTTATTTGATATTCTTTTGTTTGTAGGGGGGTGTCTTTATCTTTTTGGTGATTCTTTCCCCATATAATTTCTTTTAGTATCTTAAATTGACAAAATGAATATGTTCTTATATTTTGAGTACTATAATGTATTACAAAAACTTTTGGATGGAATCTTATGACAATTCTTAGTATTCTATGTTTGTTTTTCGGGTGTTTTGTTTGCATATAAACTTCCATGTTTCTAGGTTAAAAATACTTGGGTTTTTTAAAATATTCTTTGTAAAAATTTGGCTAATCTCACGCCTAACCCTTGAACATTTGACTGCCAAGGAAACCCATAAGAAATTAATTTCTAGGTGACCACCAAAGATTGAACTTCTTCTCTCCATTGAAGTCTCAAGACCCTTTATAACCACTAGCTAGGTCAACCTTTGATGGTTTGGCTAAATATGTAGCTTCTAAAACAAAACAAAAAGATGTTATAAATAAGTTTATTTTTAAATTTTTAAATAAAAAAAGTAGGATCCAAATCGAAGAAAAAAAAAATGTAAACCGTGTTTGATAACTATTTGAATTTTAGTTTTTGATCTTTGAAAATTAAGTCTATAAACAATAACTTATGAAGTTTTTGGTTGTGTTATCTACTTTTTACAAATATTTTTAAAATCCAAGTAAAATTCTAAAAAAAAAAAAAAAACTTTCAAAAAAAAAAAAAATTAATTTTTTTTACTAAGAATTCTAATGTTTCGGGATGAAAATCATATAGTAGGAATTTGAAAGAAAACAAATATAATTTTAAAAAATTAAAAACAAAATAGTTATCAACCTTTTTAAATAATCAAATCAATCCAACTGACTTCTCTTATTCGATTTTAGCACCATACATATAGATAGGGTTTGAATTGATAATGTTTAAAATTTAAACCTATTTAATTTGTTACAATTTTAGTTAATTTACTAAATTAAGATTACTCGTCAAGTCACTTGCTTTATCAGTTCACTTTTGTAAGAAATCAATTTCTACCTCGTTTTTAAATTTTTATAAATCGATTCAATACTGATTTCGATAAAACTAAGGTTGAAATTTCTACGATGGGATCTATAATGTTAAGAGTGGATATAAGCTTGCTCTTACTCAGAACTACCCTGCTGGTCCATCTAATGACCAACATTCGATTAAGCAATGGAAAGTTTTGTGGAGTCTAAAGATGCATAATAAGATAAAACATTTTATGTGGAAAGCATTAAAAGGTTATCTACCTACTCATGCCATATTAAGAGGTAAAGGAATTGAGTTTTGTACCTTGTGCCCTCTCTGTTCAGCAGCCAATGAGTCAATCTCACATGCCCTCATGTTTTGCCCAAGGGCCAAAGCAATATGGAAACATCTCCTTCCAACTTTTTTCAACAAAGATTTATCCAATAATCAGTTTATTGATCATTGGAATCTTTGGATCTGTCATAACAACAAACAAGAGTTAGTGTTAGCTTGTGTGATTTGCTGGGCTCTTTGGAATGACAGAAACGCCATCATCCATGGAAAGCAAATTTTGGATGTGGAAGCAAAAATTAAGTGGATTTCGGATTACCTTATTGAGTCCCATAAAGGAATTCCAGACCAGAATCCTTTGGCTACTCAGCAGTTGAAATCTCCAGTTACTTTAGGCTGGTCTACTCCTCCAGAGGGCTTCCTCAAAATGAATGTTGATGCTGCATGGACTTCTACCTCAACACCAGCAGGAATTGGAATAGTTATCAGAAACTCAGAAGGATTAATTAAACATGCTCTTACTATAAAAGGGTATTTCTTTCAAAATCCTTACCATGCGGAGCTAGAAGCAATTCGTACGGGGATTTCCGTCGCTTGTTCCTTGGGAATCAACCGCCTGATTATTGAGTCGGATTGTGCTTCGGCAGTACATGCTCTCACCTCTGAAGCCTTACTCCTCAACGATTCAGCTGTCTGGGTGGATGATTGTCGGCAGCTCCTTCGCTTTCGTTCTTCTTTCACGGTTGCTCTCATCCATCGCCTCAATAATCGCCTGGCGGATGCCCTAGCGAAGCTTCCTTCTCCAAACTCCGTAAAATGGGATAGCAACTTCCCTTCGTGGTTATCATCAATGGCGTGTAAAGACTTTCAAGCCCCCTGAAGCTTTTGTTTAATTACAGCGATCCTTTTGTTAAAAAAAAAAAAAAAAAAAGGTTGAAACTTCTACGTATAAATAGATTTTAATGGTAGAGTGATATATCAAAACATCGATGTTTGAAACAATATTCCCATAATTTTTAACTCACATTTGTAATTATACATTAAAAAAAAAGTTTTATTTCTTAGCCCTAACATTTAAATTTTTTCCTTAAAATTAAATAAATTAAATTTGTTGTTAAATCCAACCTTGTTGAATTGAAATAAGGTTGCGCCTTTGACTAAAAAAAATCACGTTAATTAAAATATGTTAAAAAAAAAAAAAAACTGTTATAAATAATAAATAATGTTAGAGTGAGCTCAACCATATAAAAAAATAATGGTTAGTCATCCGAGCATTTTTTTTTACTAATAAATAAATTATTGATTAGGAAGAAAAATAATCTTGCTTGGTTTTCCGCGCTATACATGAATAAAGAAAATAAGTATTACATATTAAGTGAGAAAGTTAAAAAAGCCAATCATAGGTGCTACATGGATGACACGTGTCGACTTTAGGACACGTGGTTGAATAGGATAGAAGTTTTTATTTCAAGGTCTTCCACGTACTCGTCCATGCATATCGTGTTTAAAAATTATTATTTTTTAAAGAGAAAATCAAATCTGATTAAAATTATTATTTTTTTTTTAAAAAAAATATGCAAATAGAAACAACAGTTTAATATCTAATGATATTTCGTTGTCTCTGGATCCTCTTTTTTTTTTTTTTTTTTTTTAATAATTGTAAATAATAATGACAAAAAGTAATTTAAACATTAAATTATTTTTAAAATAGGTTCCTAAATTAATTGAATCTATCCTTTGAGTAATTTGTAAGTATCTACAACAATTCTCCAATTTTTTTTTTCTTTTAAAAGTACAGAGGGAAAAATTCGAATTCAAATTTATTAGGCCAAACACGGCTTTATATCAATTGAGTTAGATTCGATTTTGATCAATCTCTTAATTTTTAATAATAATTTAAAAATATACCTTAAAAAAATTATAAGGTTAAATTAAAATTTATCTCTAAACTTTGAGTATTGTATTTTAAAAAAAAAGAAAATTACAATTACGTCCATAAATTTGGATTATATTTATACTTCTATTTAAGGTCTGTGTATATTTAGATTAATATCATTAAGATATTGCTCATTTGATAAACTTTAGTTAAATTAATACGATGTGATAGACAACTACATAAATAAATGGACCATCAATATTTCATTAATGATATTACTTTTTAAAGAGAGTAATCAGATTTGTTTTAGCTATTATTAAAACAATAGTGGATTTTTTTTAAACAGTACAATAGTGGGTCTTAATATAATACATTGATTTAAATTTTGTTTTGTTTTATGATTTTTCTTTCCCACATTTATGGTAAAATTCAAAACATTTAACTTTTTAGTCACTAATTCTTACATTTACGTTATATCGGTCTATTCGCATGTTGGTTATAACTTTTCAGTCATTCGAGATGAGATCACTTGCCAACATGATCTTCGTTCACTTGTAATTAACATATTCTATTCATTCTTTTGAAGTTAGAGATTCACAATTTTTCATACTCTACATTTGTTATAAAAAGTTTAAAAAATTCTATGAAAATATAAGTCAGTCCTATCTATATAAATTATTAAAATAATAATAAATAAATTAGCAATAAAAGTAAAATATTTTTTTTATTAAAATATAATATTTTATAGCAAAATGACCAAAATAATATATATTTTGTGTACTTACTTTGAGTTTCATCCTATTTTAGTATCTAGACTTTCAAATGAAATTTAAGTTTATGTATTTTAAATAAATCTTAAAATATTTTTTAATTTAATATTAATAATAATAATTTCGAAGCAAGAAAATATATCGAATATGTTTTTAATATATATATATATATATATATATATATATATATTTTTTTTTAATGTTATGTTATTTTATAAAAGTTAGTAATAAATTAATATATTTTGTTTTTCAAAACAATGAAATTATTTTTAAAACTTATTAAACAAAATATATAAACTAAATTTATATATTTAAAAAAAAAAAAAAACTAAATTATAATAAGGCTCAAAATACATAACCAAAATAGTATTTTTAACTTAATATAAAATAAGAATCATTTTCACTTTATGTGAAAGCACAGTGGGTTGACCACGTGGCTCTAAGCACAAAACGGTTGGCAGAATGGGGGCTCTGAGAACTAAAACAGCTTTACGGATATGCAATCCCGATGTGGTGAAAGGCTTGGGTTGGGTCCACGCTGGACACTTGTGGGGCCCTCACTTTTACAACTTGGCATCCTGCCCACGTGGCTTTTTTTTTTTTTTTCAAACAGAATTTATATTAATAATTTATGAATTCACCGTGGGATATCAAAATCCTTTTGGGTCCCAATAAAATCAGATGAAGATGAGACTTCATCACTTCCAATTGCTCCCCTAAGTACAACTTCTTTCAAATCTATTAGCAATGATTAAATTGATAAAAAGTTCAATCCAGTCAAAATTAGTTTAAATGTCTTGACTTCCATTTTGTTTTAGAAAATTGAGTTCGTGTATCATATGCATAAATTTTGTAAAGAAACGAGTTATAAAAATTACGCTAAACTTTTGTAATTTGAAAAAAAAAAAAATATATATAATATAGTTTCATAATGAGTTTTATAAATTTGAGTTTATGTAATCTATGTTTCCCTCATAAAATTTACAAATCTATAGTGTTTAGTAAATAAAACCATACATCATATAGATACAAAATTTTGTTGTAAAATATTTTGAATTGTTCAAATATCATATATTCTGTATATAATAATAATTAAGATTGAAAAATATTTTTTTGGTCGTTAACTTAAATTATACGCTTGATTTCGATTATGTGATCACTAATTATCTATTGTTTTAAACATGTTTTTAATCTTAATATCTTTTAGATGAATGATTAGATATATGATACAGTACAAACGTAGCCTAAAATATTAAAATAATTATGACACCCTAGATATCTAACTACATGAATCTATATATCTAGTTTACATATTCATCACAATTTTTTTTTTTTTTTTTTTTTTTTTTTTTTTTTTTTTTTTTTTTGTAAATAATGTAAAACGTTCAAGATTCATTGTCCAACCAACCAAAATATGTCACATCATATACTTATCCTTCATTATTTTTTTCATTTAAAAAATAGAATTTAGACTAAGGATATATAATACTCTTAACATACACCATCAATAAGTTTGAGTAAATCATTGAAATTTCTTCAAAATTGTTAAGGAATTAAATTCACGAGGAATCAATTCCAACATTGTGCAATAAATATTATCTTAAAGATGGATGGTTCGAATTTTCATCCCACAATTATTGAACTAAAAAAGCGTTAAGAAACACTTAAGTCTCTAAACTTTCATGGAAGTAAATAATTTAGTCCATATACTTTCAATTTTGTAAAAAAAGTCGTTCTTCCTCTTTAAACTTTACAACAATTTAGGGTTTATCGTGAAAAATATTGGTAAGGTTTAATAAGATTTCTTACCCATGTAGATGGATAAATTAATTAAGAATTGGATGAATAAGCTTAAAAGACTAAGTTATTACACAAAAAATTTAATAATTAAATTGTTAATTTTTTTAAAATATAGAGATTAGATCGTTGCATATTAAATTTTAGAGACGAAATTGTAACAAAATTGGAAGTATAGAAATTAAAAGTCAAGGGACAAAAAAAAATTAACCCAACAAAAATTAAAGCAAGTATATACTTTGATAGCACTATATATTGATAGCACTATATATTGTCAAATCAAATATAATCCAATTGAAATAAAGTTATGTTATCGACGAGGTCATAGTTCAATACTCTACCGTTATAATGTTGTAGACTATAATATTATTTATTGTAAAGCATAGTATAGAGTGCACTAAGATCTATTAAAATAATAAGAAAAGCATATCATATGATCATTTGAGAATGACCCTCTAAAACCCCCTTACCTCCTCACTTCCATCACATGCACCTTTTTTTTTCTCTATTTAAGCCCTTCTCAACTTCCATTCCTCACTCCAAATCAAACTCTCTCTTCTCATAATTCTCTCTCTAAAAAAAACAATTATTTTTCTCTCTCCTTCTCTCTCTTGTTCTAGTTCTTCATTTTCCAAATTGCAACCAAAAAACAAACATTTTTTTTTAAAAAGAACAGAAAAGAAAAAAATGGATCAGTTCAATTTGCTTCATCCTGCCGATCATGAAGGTTTTTTGTTCTCTCAAAACCGGTGCGTTTGGGTTAACGGACCGGTGATCGTCGGCGCCGGACCGGCGGGACTGGCGACGGCGGCGTGTTTGAGAGAACAAGGCGTTCCGTTTGTTGTCGTCGAAAGAGCCGATTGCATAGCTTCGTTATGGCAAAAACGGACTTACGATAGGCTTAAGCTTCATCTTCCAAAGCAATTTTGTCAGCTGCCTAGACTACCATTTCCGGAAGAATTCCCAGAATACCCTTCCAAAAAACAATTCATTCAGTATCTCGAAAGCTACACTCAGAAATTTGAAATTAAACCACAGTTTAACGAGTGCGTTCAATTGGCTCGCTTCGATGAAACCAGCGGCCTTTGGAGAGTCAAAACCGACTCCAGCTCCGGCGAGGTTGAGTACATTTGCCGGTGGCTAGTCGTCGCCACCGGCGAGAATGCAGAGTGTGTCGTCCCGGAAATTGAAGGTCTTAAGGAATTTTCCGGCGAGGTTTTGCATGTTTCCGATTATAAATCCGGCGACAGGTTTAAAGGGAAGAAAGTTCTCGTTGTGGGGTGTGGGAATTCCGGTATGGAAGTTTCTCTTGACCTTTGCAATCATGAAGCTTCTCCATCAATGGTGGTTCGGAGCTCGGTGAGTTTTGTTTTTTATTATTTGAGTGTATTGAGCTCGGATTTGAAATGGGTTTTTCTTTAATTTCAATTTTCTGACCTTTTTTTGTGTTTAATTTTATAGGTTCATATTCTGCCGAGGGAAATTCTTGGAAAATCGACTTTCGAATTGGCTGTTTTCTTGATGAAATGGCTTCCACTTTGGCTAGTGGACAAATTGCTGCTGATTTGTGCTTGGTTTGTGCTTGGAAGCATTGAAAAACATGGACTAAAACGGCCATTAATGGGACCATTGGAGCTGAAGAACACGACAGGAAAAACCCCTGTTTTGGACATTGGAGCATTGAGCAAAATCAGATCCGGAGATATTGAGGTTGTTCCAGAAATAAAAAAATTCAGTGAGAATCAAGTGGAGTTCATCAATGGAGAAAAAATGGACATTGATTCAATTCTATTAGCAACTGGATATAGAAGCAACGTGCCATTTTGGCTTCAGGTGAGAAAGAGAGAGAAATATTCGAATCCTCTGTTTTTGTATAATACTATGTTGTTTGTCTGACTGAAAATGGAATTGACTTGACCATTTTTAAAAAAGAAAAACAATTTGGTTTTTTCTGTTTTTTGGAAATGAAATGGAAAAGAAATCTAATCTTGTTTTGGATTTATTTTTGTTACAGGAAAAGGAATTCTTTGCTAAAAATGGATTTCCAAAGACTTCATTCCCAAATGGTTGGAAAGGGAAATCTGGGCTTTATGCAGTTGGATTTACAAGGAGAGGACTTTCTGGAGTTGCCTCAGATGCCATTAAAATTGCACAAGATATTAGCAGTGTTTGGAGAGAGGAATTAAAGCAGAAGAAAAGGCCAATTGCTTGCTTAAGAAGATGCATTTCTCAGTTCTAAAGCAATTATTATCACTTCTCCAAACAAACAAACAAAAAAATCTTCATTATTCATTCTTTTTGTGTAAATTGTAATGGCACTGTAAAAAAAAAGGCATGTAAAAAAATTAACAAAAAGGGTTAGAGAAGAGATAGTGAGAGAGAAGAAAAAGCCCAAGTTTTGACTTGTTATTTGGGCATTTTTGTTGATGAGGCTAGCTCTTTGGTTTCAGGTTAATTCAAATTAAGCACAAAAAAAAAAAAAAAAAAAAAATCAAGTCTTTTTTTTTTGTACCTAATTTCATTTCATTGATCTAATCAAAAGCCACAGATTCATCTTTGTTTTTTATATGCTCACTTGCTGCTGTCTCCCTTATTGAGCTACTTTGTTGAGGTGTCATTGTTTCGTTCTACAGTTCCCAAAATGATGATAGCTTGATAGAGATTTTTATTTTTTTATTTTTTTAAATTAAATTATAAATTTAATAATTTTGAAGTTGGTGTATATTTATAGAGAAACTTTAAAAAATATCTAATAAGTATTTAAATTTTTAATTTTGTATGTAATATAACTTTTCACAAATAAAATTTTAAAAATTAATTGATCTGATATAAATTTAAATTTTATGTTTACAAGAAATTTAAAATTTCAATTTTTTGTTTAGGGTCTTAAAAAAAATAAAAAATTCAGAAACTAAATTTATAATTTTATAAGTACATAATTTAGTGAAAATCTTGTGATGGACTAATTTTTTATTTATTATTATTATTTTATTTTTTTTGTTGCATCATTCATCACACAGTTCCTTAAACAGAGTCTCCATACTCCAATGGATGGTCATTATCTATTGACTAAACCCAGAAAAGCTCAAGTTTTCTCTCTCTTCTCTCATTTTAAGAATGAGAGCAACGTGTAAGTCAGTCATTGGCTGATGGATGAGTTTTGCATTATTTTTCAGCTCCAATCTATAAAGAGTTCTGATTTAAGGAAAAACCCCACAAGATTCAATGTCTTAGATTGGCCAAGTTGCTCACAGGCTTCTATCAAGTATCACCAGATAGGGGTAGGACCATGGATAAATCAACCTCTTTGGAACTTAACTTCACAACCATTTTTTTTTCTCTCTCTCTCTTCTCTTCTCTCAACTGTATATGAAATGTTATTACTTTTGAGTTTGACCATCCAACTCCAAAGAGAGTGTAAAGAGAGGGAAAAATACAGTTAAATCTCACCTGTAAAGCAAATTTGGAAACTTGGGTACAGTTCACAAAGCAAAAAAATAATTGGTTATTATGTCATTTACGATATTAAGATACGTATTCTCTCCATCTAGAGGTCAAAAGTTATAGTATTTGAACTTTAAAAAATATCGGATAGGTTTTAACTTTAAGATTTGTGTCGGTTTGGTTCGATGTTTTTTAAAACTCACAAACCTACCACACATAATTGAAAGTGTACGTTTTTTTTTTTTTTTTTTTTAATAATGTAGAGTGAGACATCAAACCTAGAACCTCAAAGTCACTAGTTCATACATCATGTCAGAGCGAAGTATACTCTTGTTGTCGTGTAGGGGCTCTCTATTAGTCATAACGTTACATTTTATATCTAATAGATCATTCATATTTTAAAATTTTAAATATGTTAGGAACCTATTATACATAAAATTAAAAGTAGAAAAATTCACACTCTTTAAAGTTAGTTTAGAGATCAAATACACACAACTTTATGATCTAGACTGGTTAACCTAATAATCTTTTTTTGTTTTTTAGAACAAAATTTAACCTTATAATAATAATGGTTATTATTGTCCAACAGAGCCTCTCGTTTCTTTATTTACAAATATCAAAATTACTGTTGTGAATCCTCTACTGAAGCATGGGGATGGGCCTCTGTAGCTTAGGAGCTTTTTAAATTCTGATATCTTCATTTGGAACTTAGTTTCCTGTTAATGAAGTTAACTGATCAAAAAAAAAAAAAAAAAAAAAACATTTAAAAAAAAAAACTTAAAAAATGGCGTCGCCCGGACTCGAACCGGAGACCTTCAGTGTGTTAGACTGACGTGATAACCAACTACACCACGACACCATTTGCATGATATGTTTACATTGTCTAAATCTATTACATATACGTATAATTTATTCATATTTAAAATATTTGGAAACAATTCTAAATCTTGAGTTAGGCAAGAATATGTCACGCATACTAAAAAGACTGCTTACTGCTTAGTTTTGAAAGCAACTTAATTGTCTAAAAGATAAATGTCATCGAACAATGTTCATGATCATTATCGCAATTTTATCACGCCGAAAACTATAGGATAGAGATTGTGGGTGTCACAATCACAATCATGAACATGATGAATATTGTGATGAAAAATAAAAAGTAGAGTATGGTGTATAATACATACAAAATAGGAAGGCATTTTATGACAAAATGTGATTGTCAATAGGAGATGTCATGTAGTAAGTAGATATATGGAACAGTTGGATTATTTATTATGCAAAAACATGTCATTATGAGTTATGACTTGCATCATTATATCAAAAACCTACTAATGTTGTCTACGTAATCACAGTACCTCAGATCATATTGAAGGTTGAGAACTTAGAAATCATATATATATATATATATATATATATATATATATATATATATATATATACTAAGAGTATATACCAGAATGATTAAATTTTCCAAACTTATAATAATGTTTTAGTAATATGTAAGAATGAAGATTCAAAATTTTATGATTTTTTTTGTCGATATGCTTAGGTTGACTAGGTAGGTGGCCACCAATGATTGAACTCATTACTACTAGGAAGACATTGAAGTCCCAAATCCGTTCATGACCACTAGGTCAACTCTTGATAGTTGACCAATAATGTAGTTTCAACTCAATTTCAAGATATTAGATCACCCTTTATCAAGTTTTTTATTTTTTAATTTTTTTAAAAGCATTATTTATCAAGTATGGTTGTAGTAATGTGAGAGGAGTGTAAACAAATAAATTGATATCCAAAACAATCAATATTGAAGGTTTGGTTGGATGATAAGTTCATTTTTTAATTATCTTTTTTTAAAGATTGTATTTGTTTTCTCATAATTTGTTCGGTATAGTTTTCACATTTCTTAAAAAAAAGTTTAAATTTCTTCCCAATTTCAAATTCAAAAAAAATATTGTTTTAGTTTTGAAAATTTTGATTGAAATTTGAAAATATTTTTAAAATTAGATACAAAAGAAAGGAGCTCATGATTGAAAGTAAGGTTTATAAGTTTAATTTTTTTTAAAAAAAAAAAAAAATCTTTTAATATAACATGAGGATTGAATTACCATTAAACTATGTTGACTTTAGCAATAAAGAATCAAATTATTATCGAAGGAGCCAAAAAATTCATTGAAGATATATAGTAGACCAAATAATTTCACAGCAAATGTGTACAGTGCTTTTCTTTGTCATATGCAATTAAATTTGGGCATTGCATTGCTTAAATGAGAGTAGCAAGTAGAGAATTGGTAGAAAGAAGTAAAGCCCACAAATAGAAACTACATTGTATGGCCTTGTTTGTCTCCTACACACTTTTTATTGAGAACAGCCCACATGAATACTTTAACATAAAGATTTTGAAAATAGAAGAAAAGAACAAAACTCGACTACACACCAATAAGTTAGGAGCGCCTTACTCATAACTTTATATACGATCTCATCCTTTTCTACCAAATCTATTTATATTACATTTAATAAATGTATTAAATAATTCACCTACACAATACTATAACCTAAGTAGGAGTGCTTATATATTTATCAACATAATCTTATTTTTAGTTCGAGTGAGGATTCGAATCTCTGACCTCTTTTTCGAGATTTATGTCTTAACTAGTTAAGTTATGTTCTTTTTAGTTCGGGTGAGGATTCGAATCTCTGACCTCTTTTTCGAGATTTATGTCCTAACTAGTTAAGTTATGTTCATATTTGTTAAAGTATCTTCGATTCAGTGATGAATTAATAAAGTTAGTCCGTATAGTCTAATTGTTTCTCGAAAAAAAGCGAGATATGGGTTTTGAAGTTAGTGACCCATCCATTGTGATTCAATTTTTTTTTTTTCTTTTTTTTTTTTCAGCACCCCACATTATGAAACCATCAGCTGACTTTCCCCACCCACATTTCTCAAGTTTTCCCAGCATTATCTACTTGAAGGAGACTGGATTCAAAAAAAGAATAAATGTAACACATGGGATACTCAATAATCTTCAATGTCATACTCCTTTCAAAAGGGCCCAAATTTCTAGTGCTTGACAAACAATTGAAGATGCAGTTCAGAAGATTGTTCCTTCCTTCACATGTTATCTGTCTGCTATTCATGCAGCTCTATCTATCCTTTTTTTATGAATTATCTTATCAATAAATGTATTATTACATTATATATACATTTATGTATATAAGTGCTAGACAATACCTAGGACTTGGATATATATCTTAATATAATCTTTCCATTAGGTAAACATGATCTACAATATTTGGAGTACATTTGAACTACAACATTGTAGGGTTTTTAAAATTGATATTTTTTATTCTATGTGGCCCCATTTTACTTGATTTATACTTTATTATAAACAAAATTCTAGATTCAAGTATAATTGTGGAGTATCTCTCTCTTTTCAAAGCCCTATTGCTCCAATTAAGGTACTCTCCAAAAAGGGTACAGTTTTGTTGGTAGAGGAGCCTTGGATTTGTTTACCTAACTTTTATATATCATTGTTTAATCCTTAATTTCACCATGTTTTTTCTATTGATGACTCAGAAACCCTTTTATCATTAGAGCCTAAAACCCTGGGTTTTAGGTGGGGTTGATCCATCTCTAATTCAATAGATGTTAAACATGACCCTTATCGTTAAAAGAGAGATGAAAAAAAATAATTTCTATCATACTATCGAGATTTCAAAAGATATGGAAAGTCTCATTGTCCTAACACGTCACTTATCTCAATTTCTTATCAATTAAGGCCGCAACTTTCGACAAGTTTGTCGAGTCTTAGGTGAATTGGTCCATCTTCCAATTAAAAGGTGTTGGAAAATTTCCGTTGGGACAATTGAGATTTTGACATATACTAATAGTATAAAGATATAGAAGGTCTCGGTTTCTTAACATATATATCACTCGTCCCAATTTCTAATTATTCGACTTTATTGGGATTGACGCAGGTGATGAGTTTGTATGTCTTCTCAAATTAGACATACCACAAACATAAAGATATAGAAGGTCTCGTTGTCCTAACATATATCACTCGTCCCAAATTTCTTATCATTCAACAACTTTACTGGAGCCGACTTAGGCGGTGGGATTGTCCATGTTCTCAGTTTTGACATATAATAGTATAAAGATATAGAAATCTCGTTGTCCTAATATATCACTCGTCCCAATTTCTTACCATTCTAACTTTATTGAGATCGAATTAGGTTGTGGGTGTTTGTCCGTCTTCTCAATTATGATATACCAGTAAAGATATAGAAGGTCTTATTGTCCTAACATATCAGTCGTCTCAATTCCTTATCATTCTAACTTTATTGGAGTCGGCGTGTAGGTGGTAGGTTGTCCCTCTTCACAATTTCGATATAACAATATAAAGATATAGAAGATCTCTTTGTCCTAACACAATACTACCCGTCATAGATTCGGATCTTCGTGGTTCCTTCTTCATAGAAAAGGTATAAAGTGATGATCCATCAAAACTTTTCATGCAAAAGAGAAATTGACAAGGAACCTTCATCTGAACAGGGGACTTCATGCTTAATTGGGGTAATAATAATAATAATTCCCATAATCTTGAAAATGACAGAGTGTCAATCAAAAATTGAAGTAATGTCTAAGAATGGAATCACCCACATGTGATAAAGATGGAATTTATGACCCATATTATATATTCTGACAGACAAACTCAAATCCCCTTCAGGCAACCCTGCAACCTCTAATCTGGCATGTTTGGTTGTCAGCCTGTTCTTTTGTTTTTTTCTTGTCCAAATTCGGACACAGTTTTCTTCAATTGAATAATTATAAATTTCACTTGACAAAATAAAAACCAAAAAACCCCATCTAGGGTTATTATTATTTATTATTATCATTTCAAAAGAGTTTTAACAAATTTTGTTCTGTCAGTTTTCAACAAGAAATTTTTGCCAAACAAAACAGATGGGGCACTGTTTTTGAAATTGCACTGTTTAAGCCTCTATCATTGCAGAGAATTGAAGAAACATCAATTATATCGCCATGTCTTTAAAGTTTTTTTTTTTTTTTTTTTTTAATTTCTCTCCATCGTTGAAAATGGGGGCAACTTATAATTATTCTTCTATACCAAACCTAAAGATTATGGAGCTCTTGCTATACTGTGCGGTTGTTGTGAGATTTTTAAGCGCAATGAAACAATGCTAAATCCTTCATCAACTCCGAAAGTTTAAACTTATGGATTATAGGCTAACATATCTCGGCGGAATTAATATTTATTCATTTCTTTTTAAGTTTGAGGTTTAAATCTTCATATCCCACCAAGCTTAAAAAATTGTAGAAGGCTCTATAAGTAAAAATGAATACTAATTGGAGAATAAGTAAAAATGAATACTAATTGGAGAGAAAATAACATTTGGAGTTCGAAGTTTGAAGATTGGACCTTGTGCTTTGATATCATGTTAAATCACCAATCAACTCCAAAACTTAAATGGATAGGTTAAGATAAATTTAATTATAACAATACTCAAAAAAAATATGAGAAAATTTCAAATCTTCAATTTAAGAACATAAACAAACTTAAGAAAGAACAAGGTTAGTCGGCACAGTTTTGAAAATTCACTCAGGTGGGCTTCCTCCTCACTATGCCATTACCGACAATCCTTCATCGCTATAACCACAAGCCAAAATATGAGCGCGATTCGATTCTGGAGATCGAGAAATATGATCGAAAGAAAACGTTGCGCCTGAGGCAACTTGCCAAGGATTTCAGCAACAAAAAGACTCACTTCAGAAATAGCTTCCACTTCGCCTTAATAAACTTGATCACACGTGTAAACCGTGAGTCTAAATTGAATTAAAACTTGAGTTTTTTTTTTTTTTTTTTTTTATCTTAGACTACCTTTTTAAATTCTCATATGTTGAATAATTTATAATTAATTCTATTCTTCTTTTACTTGCATGTCAAAGTTGAAATGATCATTGTCAAAATGAGCATAACTGAGCGGTGGTAATTGACATGTATTCTTTTTCTTAGAATTGGATGTTCAAATTCTCATACTGTACTAAAAAAAAAACATTTAAATGATAATTAATCTCATATGTGACAGCAAAGTAAACATTCATTGTGATATGTTTTTGAGATGTTCTACCTTGCTCTTGATCTATCGCTGTTTTAAGTCAACTTCTTTTGTTTGGATTCGAATTGTAGAAGTATCAACGTGGGAATGGAAAGGAACGAAAATGGTTGTATTTTTAACTACACAAAATTGTTTTGTACACGGTAAAAAATAGGGAAGTTCATGGTTTTAACAAACAACGTTTAATAAAATTTTGAAACAAAACAAATTAATCCCATAGTGAGATTGGAAAAATGTTCTTTAGTTTAATTAAATTTTGAAACAAAACAAACTAATCCCATAATGAGATTGGAAAAATGTTCTTTATCAATTATTTTTATGATCCAAATATACCCGCACCGCATCCCATCTGCAATTTGCTTTTCCTTGCCACTTCGAGTAAAATATAATAAGAGCTCACACAATCATTACTAGATTGAATTTTATTATTATTATTTTTGTAATATAATGGTAACATTTTGATATTTTTTAAAAAATATTTTATATAAAAATATAAATAAATATGGGAGAGTGGTAATTTAAACATTTATTAAAGATATGGTAATTTATATCTCATTTTTATTAGAAATGATATTGGAGAATTTTTTTTTTTTCAAATGTGGAACTTTTAGTATATGGATAATTATATATAAAAAAAAAATGTTATGTTGATTTTTTTTTACTTTTAAGCTCAACAATATGATCATGTTATATATATGTATTTATTAATTGAGCTAGGTATATATTTTTTTTATCAAATTAAAAGTAATAGTATGAGTGATTATAAAGTTTTGAAAATGAAAATAACAACAAAAGTTTAATTTAAAAAAAATGAAAAAGAATGTTTTAAAGAAAGAGATTAAATGAATATTACGACTGCTCCATATCTTGAGCATGGGCATATTTGGGATTATAAAAAAAAAAAAAAAAAAAAAAAATCGCAAAGTATTTAATGCACAATTTTATCTCAATTGAGCTAGGTTCTTTGAGCGGTAATAATGACTCTGAGCTATCTAGGTGATGTGTTCACTTAGTTGATCGGATCGAACTTCCACTCTGGACTATCTTTAGCGGAGCGCTCACCCAGTGCACCAAGTGATTGTTTGATTGAACCTCCGACCGATAAATGCGGAGATGAAAATTGAACCTTCGACCTCATTAGAAGTAGTACATGTTAATTCTGGCTGAATTATGTTCATTTTAACTATTCAATATTAATTTTGATGATATGTAAATCACGTTTAAAAGTGTAAAATCAAATATTAAATGATTAAATACATAAATGATTTTTGAAACAGACTGCATCCGTGTGATGGGCTGGTCTGGTCGTAGTGGACAGCCTTGGTGGGCTGAGCCGCAAATATTTTTAATTGGGCCTATAAGGCCTTGGCGATGATTGGGCTTTCGCATTAGACTATAATTATTTCCATTTCCAACTCTGGGCCTCCAATTTTATTTGTTGACGAAATCCAGCCCACTAGTTTTTCATGGAAACAATTTGTGTAATAGGGGTATATTTGTAAAATGCATTTAGTCTTCTATATAAAGGCGAAGGGAACTCGAAATGGAGCCGCGAGTGTCACAAAATTTGCGCGCGAAAGTTTAGCGTTCTTGAAATCGCTCCGACGAGAAGTCTGATGTTATTAGGGTTCGAAATTATTGATGGCGTACGATGTTGTAAGCAAAAACAGGTATGTTTAAGCGATTTTCCATTTGGAGAAGTTTATTGTTTATTTGATCGATCATCCTGATTGTTAAGTCTCATGAATCTTATTTGCTTTCGGATATTGATTAATCGAAGAGGAAATCGAATCGTTTTCATTTTTTTAAACTAATCATTGTGTGATTTCTTAGTCTCATTAATCCTATTTACTTTACAATTTTGATTAGTCGAAGATGAAACCTAATCGTTTATCAAATTAATGATCGTGAATCGTGATTGCTCGGTCTCGGAAGTTCTAATTACTTGACGATTTTTATTAGTCGAAGATGAAACCAGAAATCGTTTATTAAACTTATGATCTTCATTGCTCAGGCTCATAAATCCTAATTATATTAAGTGTTTTAGTTGATCGTTGATATTGATTATCAGATTAGATTGCGTGTTTTAGTTGATTGATTTGTGGTTCATATGTCGATTTATCTCATATCTTGTGCTCTGTCCGATGATTAACAGAATCTCTCTCGATACTTTTTAAAATCGTTTATTAAATTTATGATCGTCATTGCTCAGTCTCAAAAATCCTAATTATATTAAGTGTTTTAGTTGATCGTTGATTTTGATTATCAGATTCGGTTGAGTGTTTTAGTTGATTGATTTGTGGTTCATTTGTTGATTTATCTCATATGTTGTGCACTGTCCGATGATTAACAGAATCTCTCTCGATGCTTTTTATTTCAGATTTGTGGTTCAAATGCCGATTTATCTTCTTTTTCCTTGTTTTCAGAATTTGTCGTGTTCGCACTGGATTATGTCGATGCTGCACTGAGTATCTTTCCTGACCAATATTTATCGGTACGTAATTTTTGATGACTTTTACACCTGTACATTTTTATAACCTTTTACTAAAGTTCAACTTGTGAATCAATTTGTTAAACAACTATTCAAGGAACTTGTTCTCTGCATTTAATACTTCCTAGTTTCTTTTATTTTTTTGTATTACAGTTATTGTGATATCTTTGTGTTTATTGAATACTATGTCTTGTTAAAGATGTTACTTATTCATAAAATAATATACATTCAAGAATCAGTTGCTTCCGCCTAAGAAATTATGATTTGAATTTGGAATTTATTCATTTACAGATTGTTACATGCAATTAAGACCTCTCTGGTTGTAATATCTTCTCAAATATCTTATACAAAATAATTTTCCTAAAACAAGTTTATTTTCCCTGCATGTTAATTTTCTTATTAATTTTGTCAAAATTTTAAGTAATTATTTTTCAATAGTTCGTTATCGTACGGTCTCTTAGTAGTCTTCGTTTCTTGTAGGCTAGCTTAAGTTATTCTTTAATTATTTTCCATCATTTGTAGAATTATTATTAGTTGTTTATCAATTTTGATGTACTCTGTTTAGTTTATATATTATGATAGTTTTGGAATAGTAGGGTTTAATTTTTATTAAAGATACCTCCCTGAGTAGATAAAAAAAACTAGTAAAATCGAGGATATATAGAAATGAGTTAAAGTTAGTTATCAGCCTTCTTTGGATTATCATCTTTTTGAAGATGAAGCTTTTTACAAGAAGATACAGAAGAAACATATTTGATCTTTTGAAATGGATCTTTCTAAATTTCTCTCTTCTTTTTCAGGCTCTAGGATTCCTCTTTTTTAGCTCCCTCTCTCTCATTTTTTTTTAAACAGCAACAATCATAAAGGAGGCCAACGACCACATTTACTCCTTTTCCAAAAAAGAAGGAAAACCATTCTGGGAAACATTCCTGATTCCACCCAAAAATTTGAAGGACATTACAAATTTTATAAATTATTAATTCAATATTAGAATTTTAATTTCACCCATATATTAGTAATGATGGATATTTTTGTAAATCAATTTTTTTTAAAAAAAAAATAATTAAATTTATAAAATTTGTTATTTCATTTTTTGAATACATTGGAGGTGGGGGGATTCGAACCACAAGGTCGTCAACCCATACATATGCCAATTGAGCCATACTCGTTTTGGCTTTATAAAGCTTGTTATTAGTACTTATATTTATATTCAGATTAATAGATGACATTTTCTTAATATTTTATGAGTATTATTAAAGATATCGGAGATATCGACTAACTCTTAATATCCATGTCGAACCTTTGATTTACGGATATCCGATCATCCTAGATGCATAGAGATGCATGCTGGGAATGTGCCTGATCAACTAGGAATTGGCGGCTTTGGCAAGCTCATTGGCCTCTTGTATGCAAAGCCCGAGCTCAAAGAGATCTTCGGAGCTGCCATTGACGAGATTGACGACCTCTATGGAATCAGATTCTATGAGGAATGGTAAGATCTCTTGTCACATTTTTTTTATTTTATTTTACAACTATATCTATGATGAATTTAGCATAACTTTTAGTTCAAGCACTTTTTATGGCTATTTTTTTTCTTCTTAGTATACTTTTTCAAAACTGATTTTAATTAAAACAATTGTGTATTTGTTTACACTTTTGCTTTTAATCACAAATTTATTTAGTATTACACTATTTAAAAGTATTTTTACTAATCATAAATTTATATTTTTTTCTTCGCCATACATTTTAAAATTACTTGGTCAACCACTTTTTTAGAGATTTGGCTCTCTTCTAAATGTTCTTTGTAAGTATTTTAAAATTAAGGTTAAAATACTCCCTATACTTTCAAATATCCCAATGTAATTTATAAACGAAAATAAAATTTAAAATTAATCTATATTGTTAGTTTATACTTTCTAGTTAAGTTTTTCAGAAAAGAAAAAAAAAATCAGTTTTTATTAAACTTCCCTCTATAAATTCTGAATATATGTTGGGTCTTTTTTTTTAATGAAAAATATTATTATTATTTTATTATATTTGATCACTATTAATTGGCAACTTTATTATATTTGGTCACTATTAATTGGCGACGTTAAGTACTAATTTACGTATATGTCAAAAAAAAAAAAAAAAAAAAGTACTAATTTAGGTCTAAACGTCTAATTTTGAGATTTATTGATAGTAGAAAGACCAAATTAGTCTATAGACATTTGAAAGTACATGATTAAAATAAGATGAGTCCGACAAAAGTATAGGGACTAAGATGATATTTTAACCTAACCAAATTAGGGTGTTTGGTTTAGATTTCTGTGTTTAATTTTTGAAAAAAGTCATTTTGGATTAAATTGATGGCAACCCTCCAAAATGAATTTTTGGAGAATAGTTTTTGAAATAATGCATTTTGGAACAATAGTAAACGGTCATAATTTTTAAAATACAAATTTAAGCTTTTTTTTTTTTTGTTTTTGAAAAAATATTTAAATTATTACAGGATTGAGGAATTGAACTCCCGACCTCTTAGTCAAAGGCATAATCTTATGTCAATTGAGCTAACCTTAATTTGTTACTTCAATCGACAAATATAAATTTAAACTTTTTTTTAAGTACATTAGGGGTGGGAGAATTCGAACTACAGACTTCCGTCAACACATACCTGTGTCAGTTGAGTCATGCTCGCTTTAAACTTATTAATTCATATTGTCTATTAATAATTGCCCTTTATATTAATTTGACATATAAAAACATTTTTTTAGTAGTCAATCCAAACAACCCTTAGTCTATAGACATTTAAAAGTACAAGATTAAAATAAGATAAGTCCGACCAAAGTATAGGAACCAAGATGATATTTTAACCTAAACACTTTATAAATGTTCAATTTGTACACATAAGCATTTAGTCGCTGCGACATGTTTCTATCGTCTTCTTCCCTTGATGCACTCTCTTCTTTCCTTGCAGGTCTACCAAAGCCGAAATAAACCTGTCTTCTTACCTTGCAGGTCTATAGAAGTAAAAAACGTAAGGGAGAAGAAAGCCTGAATGTGTGAAGCATACGGGTAAGAAGGGAACTTCTCCCCCTGTCTTCCATGGCCGATTGCATCCCGAGGACTTTCTTAATTGAAAGAGTACCCGAGATGAGGTAATTATATTAACAACAATCATATACAAGTCTTATAAGTGTCTTTGTTACCATTTTGCTTTCTGTTTTTCTATTTTTGATAAATATTATACTTCATTTAGTTTTTAATTTTAAATTCTGAAAAACGATTCTGAATTTGTAAGTTAATTTTAAAAGTAAAGACATTTCAAACTTTTACTTTTTGCTATATCATTCTCCCTCTAAAATTTCACCATAACTCTTACTCGCCTGTTCTCTCTAATTGGTTTTTCTCTCTTTTAGATTTATTTTTCTATTTCTCTAACTTATCTTTTTGTCTTTTAACTTTTTAAAAAATAGAAAATATTTTCAAATATATTTTATGTTGAACTATTGAAACCCATAATAATTCTCTCTATTTTTGCTTTTTCTATCTATTTTTTTAAATAGAAAACAAATTTCTTTTTATGGTTTTTAATTTTCTAGTTGGTCATCAAACAACCTAAATTTTATTTTATTTTTTCTAAAGAAAACTATATAGGTTTGGTAATAGTTTTTAGTTGTAGAGAATGAGAAAAGTTAAAAAGATAAGAGAGGTGATATATTGAATAAGGGAAAGAATAGTTGTAGATGGAAAACTCATAGGGAGAAAAGTTTGATCAGTATAAATTTTTAGATGACAAATTTGAGAGGCAAAATTAGGAGGAGAAAGTGAAAAAATAAAAGTTGATAAATTTTTAATAGAGAGAGAGGTGGATAAAGAGAGATATTAAAGAGAAAGATAGCATAAGAATAAAAAAATGTGGGATTTAAACGAAACTATATATATATATTTCCCAAAAAAAAATAGAAAATGAAATATTATTAAAAAACGCTTTTTTTTAACGAGGAATCACCTTCCTCAATAAAAAATCTTCCTCCATCTAATTTTTTTGACAAGAAAAAAAGACTCAGATTTATGTTTTTTTCTTTGATGTTTTTTTATGCCATGAGTAATTAATTAATAGGTGTTCAATCAAAAACATGCATTATAATTTGCAAATTTGCAATTAAATATGGTGACCAATCTCGATTGTACTATGACAAAATAAAAGTAGGCGAGAAAGAAATCGAATGATTTGGATTGGATCAGGTTTAAATCTGATAAGATCGCCCCGACCCAAACCAATTTGGGTTGGTTCTACTTCTACCCCAACAGACTTACTTAATATCTCTCCCTCCTGACGGCAACAACCAACTGACCGTCGTTGATTACACAGTCGTGTTGACTCCTTTCGAGTTTCAACTTCCATCTGCTCAATTTCTTTCAATCGTCTCCTCTTCCCTTTTTCAGATTATTCTAAGACGCCAAATCATCATCTTCTCGTGAGTTTTTTCTTAACTTGAAGAGGGTTTATAATTCTGGGTGTGCTAAGAAGGCCCAAAATCTTTTTTTGCCTCTCTCATCTCTCTCTAGTTTATTCTTCTTGTTCTTGTTGTTTATTTTTGTTGTGTGTGGTGATTTTGTTGGGAAGTGAGGGAAGATTTGTGGGTTCTCTCCAACTTCTTCACTTCTCTTGATAAAAAAAAAAAAGTGGTGAATACGTTGAATCAATTTTCTAATTTTCAAATTGAAGGATTGCAAAAACAATTGTTTGCAGAGAAGTTGGGAGAAAGAGATGAGAACCACTAACCCAACCCGACCATTTGATTCAATTTGAAAATTAGAAAATTGGGTTCCGGTCGTCACGAATATGGTTGGTTCCGGTCAATGGTCAATTTTCAACTGCTATAAATTTATCATAACATTTTGTGACGACCAGTTGCAAAAATAATTAAAAAAAAATGAGTTCAACTGCTATTAATTTTACTACAAGGATCAAATGGTTAAATAAAAAATAAAATTAAAAAAAAATCGGTTGATATCAAAGAGGGTTTAGAAGTTTGGACAAATTCCTTCAGTTTGATCTTTTGGAACCATGAAAAAAGATGGTTGAAAGGGGACTTGACTAGAAGACCGACATCTTTATGGCATCAAATTTTAAATGTAAAACTAAATCACTCTTATACTTAAAGGTTGAGTTATCAATTCGAGCATTGCTCAATGTGCAACCTAGTACTTTGATAACCCACCCTTCATTGAACTCAAAAGGAAAAAGATAAATAACAACCCTAAACTCTAAATCCTTCAACACTATTTTTTTTTTTTTAAAAGAAGAGACTACAACACTATTCATTAACAAATTTTAAAAGTAAATAAATAAAGTCCGCACTTGGTAATCTTCACCATTTCTCATTACATCCAAAATATTAGACAAATTCTAGGAAATAGAAATAAAAAAAAATGGTTTTTGTTTGCTATTTCAAATTTTGAAATATTAATAAAATTATTTTCTATTACTTGAGAGAGAGTGCGTAATAAATATCAAAGTAAAAGAAAGTAAGAAGTTGTTTTCTTAGTCAAATGACTCAAATCCTAATTTTTCTTTAAAAAAAAAAGAAAAAAGATAATAACCTTTTGGAAGAAAAGAAAAATAAAAACACATCAACATGTGATTTCCACCACCGATATCAACTCTTAGAAAGAAAAAATTAATACCAATTCGAGAATATTTCAATGGGTAAAGTTTCTTATTTGACATTTTATTAAATTCACGAACATATCAATTTTCAATTTTTTTTAGTGTCGAAGATATAAAATTGATAGTTTAGATATCTATTAGACACTTCTAAAAGTTAGGAGGGAGTATTTGTACGGATGACCCTCTCCTCGAGGTCCGTAAGGTTTTATAACCCGATTTTTTAAAACTTATGTTTTTTGACCTTCTTGTGATGAGTAAGTGCACAAAGTTTGTAGTACCCTTCACTGAGCACGATCACGAAGAGATAACTATAGTGTCATCGTGTTAAGCGAATGGTACAAATGACTTTTTACAAAGAAAAGACACTTGCTTATCACGAGAAGGTCAAAAAACTTTACGGACCCCGAATGAAGGGTCATCCGTACAAATACCCCAAGTTAAGAGACCAAGTAGACACAAAGGACTAAAATTGTAATTTAACCTATTTTAAAAAAACTATTGACATTATTTTTGGAAAGATGCAAAATGTCATTCTCTTTTCCAAGATGGACCATTACAGCAACTACCTAAAATCAAATATTGAACATGTTATGTATCTATCTTTCTTGGGATTTATGAGGGATTCCCCAGGAGAAATTGGCAGCAGAAGCGAGAAGGAAAGAGAAGAAAATTTTCATGGAATGAAGTTACAGGCTTGTGGGGAACTGCATCCCCTCATTGGCCAAAATGAATAGCAGCCACAAAATTTCGAATAACTTTGAAAAAAATACTGTTTTTTTTAGATAAAATTGATTTGAATATAAGCAGCTTTGAAAAAATAAAAATTTAAAATGTAATTGATATAGCTTATTAAGTGATTTTAGATCATCAAAAGAGGTTTTTGAAGAAACACTTAAGAGATGGATTATCCAAAAATGACTTTAAAGTGATTAACCAAAAATCCTCAAAATATATAGTAAAAAATAAAAACATATTAATAATTAATATAATCACTTTTAAATATAGTGCAACCAAACAATTTTGTCATTTAAATCACTTTTGAAAAAATGTAAGATATAATAATATTTTTATTAAAAATGTGTTTAAACTAAAAGTTATTTCAAACATATCTGAATCGTTAGGAATATGTTCAATAAGTAACAAGATTGAAGCCCACAACCAACATAAAAGATGAAACAATCATGTTGTCTTTGACGAGACAATGGAATATAACAACTCTATATATGACTTTTAGATTGGTCTTATCATAAGATGTTTTTTTTTTTTAATATCCGTGAGTGTTTAGGCCAACTTGTGCGTAATTGCCAATTTAATGTGACAACCGCCTGATCCTACTATATTTGGTTGAGGTTGTCTAGATCACAAAATGTGAGAGATGAAACCTATATATTTGGAAGGTTTGACTCTAATAATGACCTTTCAAAAGCTTAGAGCAAAATGAGACAGGGAATTTTATATAATCCCTTTCGCACTACGGCTGAAGGCATGGAAGAAAAACATAGAACGTACAAGATACAACTGAAAGCCTTCTTGGAGTAGAGGTATCTTGGTTCATCTTTGATGAGATAATTAAAAGTATCACTGGCAAAGCCAACCATTATCTGGATACTAACTTTTATGACTGTTTTCTTCCAGACTCCCACTTAGTTATTGAGGCAGAAAAATAAGTCTACAGGTATAATAGGTCTATTCCTCAATTCAGGATACTGTCCTTACAGAGATGCCACTGTCTAGAAGATGAAGTCTATGAGAAGGCACACAGACTAGCATGGGAAATTGTTTGATAACCATTTAATTTTTTGTTTTTGACAATCAAGTTTATAAACACTACTTTCACCTATGGAATTTGAGAACTTCCAAGTTTTGAAAACTAAAAAAATAGTTTTTAAAAAGTAGTTATTATTTTTAAATTTTGCTAAGATTCTAAATGGTTTCCTTAAGAAATATGAAGACCATAGGGTCATGTTTAATAACAATTTGGTTTTTGAAAATTATGTTTGTTTTCTCACCATCTCTTTATAGTGAGTTTCATCTTTCTCAAGGAAGCATTTGAGTTCTTAGCCAAATTTCAAAAACAAAAATAAGTTTTTAAAATCTACTTTTTTTTCTTTTTTTTTTTTTCAAAACGTTTTGAAAACACTTAGAAAAGAAACTTATAGGTGGAAGTAGTATTTATAGTTTTACTGTGGCCTCGGAATGTGAGTTGAAACCAAAACTACTATGGTAGAGGCAAAAGACATTAAATGCACTCTCGCTTCATCGAGTTATAAACCAAAGAAAACTATAAAGCAGTTCAATCAAAATAAGTTAATTTTGGGAGAGTTGAAACCTAATTATTGAACCTGAAAAAGTCTGTCAAATTTTCCCTGTTGAATAAAATGTACCTGATAGATAGCTCTCCTGGTCGGAACACTCCATAATGCACAGCTAAACAAGTCAGGCTTCCATATTTTTCTTATCATTTGATCTTCATGAGCAAAAAACTCATACCTGTTACCAAACCAAATAGCGTAAACAAAGTTAACTTCCTCCAGAGCAACTCCAACAAATAGGTACTTGGATTAAAAATTAGTTGTTTCAAGGAAATAAATGTAATTCATGTTTACTACTCATAGATTGAAATAAATCAAGCATACTTTGGATTTGGTTCCTCAGATCATGGCTTCTCTGCAAGAAAAGGAATCCTTCACTTTATTCGAAGGCTGTCATCAACAGATGCCAAAATCTACCGAATTCTGTCAATGAACAAAATTCAGATCACAATGTTGTTAAGCGGAAGCAACTCAATTTCTGAATGTATTAACCTTTAATAATACCTTTAACAAGACAGTGAATTCTAAACATCCAAAAATATCGCAATTATATTTCACAGAATTGAAAGAAACTAGGAAGTATGAGATTCGGAAAAGAATAAGAAGTTCGTTATAAAATTATTTAACATATTGATTCACATGTTGAACTTGATAAAAGAAAACGTATTACACCTGAAAAATACCGAACAATATTGTTGCTAACTATTTATTCACGCATCAGCAGAAACCACCGCAGACACAAATTCGTCTTCAATATTATGAAACAAGTGGAAATGAAGACCTGGAGCACACCGTGGAAGGATTTTAATTTGAACTGTGATAACAATAACTATAGACAAAAGTATCGAGATATTCTAAAACAATACACTAATCCGCAATGGATGAATCAAATCAAATCGATCTACTAAAAGCTAAAACACCTAATCTAATCTGATCGACGAACGAAAAAGTTTTGGAACTTCTGATACTAAGCAATCACGATTGTTTATTTAGTAAACTAATTGATTTCCTCGTTAACTAATCAAAATCATACAGAAATTCGGAATTGTGAGACCTAGCAAAATCAAGATCAATAATAATCAAAATCTTGCAGAAATTAGAAAACATGAAGGCAATCACAGTTACTGATTGAAGAAGAAAGGAATTACGAGACCTAGCAATCGCGATTACTGATCAAAGAAGAAACAATTTGATTTTATGAAAGACAAATCACTGAATCGTTCGATGAATCATTCATCCGAAATACCTGTTCGTTTACGACTTCGTGATCCGTGAGCCACCGGTAATCTCGAACCATAAATCTCGATTCCGATCGCACTTCTCGTCAGAGCAATCTCACAAAACCAAAAACGCGCGCAAATTTCATCGCGTTCAACTCGCTATTGAATTTATATAGTGTATTACGGAAACGGTTCCGTTTTATCTGCGTCTATCTTGCATTCATATGCTTAAAACGGCAGCGTTTTATATGACTGTCAGTAGACTGGACCATTGTAATAGCCTTTGAGTATTGGGCTTAAGGCCCAAAACAACAGTGGGCCTTGAGCTCAATGCTCCTTTCTTATCTCCCTGACCGCAAAAGGCTCTTCAACTTGCTATCAAAAAAAAAAAAAAAAAAAAGCTCTTCAATCGTGTCATCTATCTTTTAGGCTAAATTAAAAAAAATTAAAGATATTTAATTAGTGGAATGGCTTCAGGTATTGTGGGCATAACTTTATGTCAATTGAATTAGGTTAAAAAAACTATTTCTTTCAAATTTTGCAATACTATTCTTGAATATTTTCTTTCAAACTTAATACAAACAAATATCCTAGTCACGTTGACGTTGGTCCAAATTATTGTCACATCAATTTTTCGTCTAAAATTTATGAATCGGACGTAATGTCAAATAATCAGTTTTTTTTTTTGAAAAATAATCGGTATAATTTTTCGTTCTCCTAGTGATTCTCCAAAAAAGTGTTTTTATCTCTCTACACCGTAAATAGTTATCACGATTCTCAATTATCAATCAATTGAAAGAATCACGAATTTAGAAGAAAGGTAAACACGAGACCCTATAAACTTTTTATGGGATAAATAGTCTTGCCAACAAACTTAGAGTCATCCGTGCAAACCACTGTTTTTTTTAAACATGCATTAAAGTTGTAGGTATTTTTTATAATTTAGCGGAGCTTCTATGGTGCTGCAAAATCTGGGTATCGTGGCGCCATCAAGACCATCCCTCGAAATTTCCTTCCATTGATCGACAAAAAAAACTCAGAAAAACTACCTCAAATGTCAAGTGTCAGTTTCTCGAGTGGTCAATCATGGTGGTTTCCTTGGCGAACATTTCCTCCTGCAACAACATCGCTCGACCTCCACATTTTTCTCGCAATCGCAGCCATAACGCTCACAATTTCAAATTCTGTCGCCGTATTCGTTGCCATGTTCATCGGAAGACGGTCTCGTTCACTTTTGGCCCTAGTCTAGCAGAATCGCTTCGTTCTCTTCAGTTGACGAGACGGAATTTAGCTAAAATTACTTGCTCGGCTGCTGATAAACCGGAATTCAGGTTGTTCTTTCTTTCTCTGTTATGGTAGTGTTGAATTGAACGTCAATGGCTGATGATTTTAATGTTATTATGAATTTTATATCTAAGCCCTTGAAATTTGCTTGATTTTCTTCCAATGGCCTCTTAGAGGAAAGAACTGTAATGCAGCTAACTGTGGCTGCATTTGATTTTCATACTTTTATGTTAGTTTCTTTTGTACATTAGAGTTACTGTATGTTTGGACTGCCAAGAACCGACATAAATTTGTGGAAACTAGGAGGTTTGATCATGCCTGGATTCTTATACGAATTTCTCATATATGTTATATGATCGAAACTTATTTCTATGCACAAATCTATAGACAGCCAAGCTGTTTGATTTGATCAACGTATAAAGGTTCCAATTTTGAGCGAGAATGAACTGTTTATGAAGTCATTAAACTAAAAGAGTAACCATTACATTATAAAATGCATTGAAAACGAATGTTTAGCCTATGTTTGATAATCATTTGTTTTTTGTTTTTTGTTTTTTGTTTTTTTGAAAATTAAGCTTATAAACACTACTTCCTATGAGTTTCTTTGTATACTATTATAAATGTTTTCAAAATCCAAGCGAAATTTTGAAAAGAAAAAAAAAATATTGTTTGGGAATTTGACTAAGAATTAAAATCTTTCCTTAAGAAAGATGAAAACCGTTGTAAAAGAAAGTTACGAGGAAACAAGCACGATTTTCAAAAACAAAAAACTAAAAATGAAATCGTTGTAAAACGGGACCATAATTGGGAGAATAACGTATCCTAGTCTTCTTTCAGATTACAAACAATGGTACTTTACATTCTTCAAATGAGACTTGAGTGGGGAGGGGGCTGGTGTAGTCTTATTCGTTTTCTAACCTAATGTCTTTTTTCCAGTACAACTGTTATTCAACCTGAAATGAGACTTTGTGTAACTGTATCTTGTATTTTCTCAGTTCCACAGCCAAGATAAGAAGTGAAGTACTGTCTCCCTTTCGGTCCGTTCGAATGTTCTTTTATCTCGCTTTCATTGCCAGCGGTTCGTTGGGAGGACTGATAGCAACAACTCGATTGCTTGCTGCATTGGCAAATTCATCAAGAGCTGATGAAGTCCCTGAAATTCTAAAAGGACTTGGAATAGACTTTGGAGCCGTAGCACTTTTCGCATTTCTTTATTTCAGAGAGAACGATGCAAAAAATGCTCAGTTGGCAAGACTGTCAAGAGAAGAAAACCTTTCCAATTTAAAGCTTCGAGTGGACCAAAACAAAGTTATTCCTATCAGCACTCTACGTGGGATTGCTCGTCTGGTAATTTGTGCTGGCCCTGAATCCTTTATCATGGAAGCTTTTAAATCTAGTGAACCTTTCACTGAACGACTTCTAGAACGGGGCGTATTAGTCGTACCCTTTGCCACAGATGTCAGTTCACTGAATTTTGAGTTTGATGAACGTGAAGAGGTGAAGGATCTAACCACCAAAAGAAAAAGACTCTGGCGGTTGACTTCAGTTTACATGAATGAGTGGTCGGCGTAAGTAATTATAATTACCATCCATTTTCACATTGTTCCCCTTCTCCTTCCCCCATGTCATTTGCCTTTTCTTGTGAACAATAGGTGGTTAGATGAACAAAAGAAGTTGGCTGGAGTCTCCTCTGATTCTCCTGTGTAAGTCGTCCTCGTTGTTAAACTTCGAATTCAAATTGATGAAGTAAAATGGTTGCCTTTTTATGTTTAAACTCCCAATCAAGTTGTGGTAATAGAATTTTTCTTGTTTAGTTTTTTAATGAATATATTGTTTCATTAATCATAATTCATGAGTTATCCAATTTGGAGTCCCCACAGTTGGTACATCATGTAAAGCTGCACAGAGAAAAAGAAAAGGAAAGAAAATAAACTTTTTTTTTGCTGAATCCATGTCAAATGTAGTTCACCTTACAGAAGTTAATCATTGAATTTTTATTGTTTAGAACTTGTGTTAATATTTGTTCTTGCAGGTATCTATCTCTACGAATGGATGGCCGTGTTCGTGGTAGCGGTGTTGGCTATCCTCCATGGAATGCTCTTGTTGCACAATTACCACCTGTTAAAGGACTATGGTCAGGTCTTCTAGATGGAATGGATGGGAGAGTTCTTTGAAGAAAAACACTTGCTCTTATGCGAAGTTAGTACTCTTTTAACATAGCATGCCAGGAAAGCTGTTTCCTTTTGTATTTTTCCCCTTTCTTTCCTTCTGAATATGATCAGTATTTAAAATGTCCTAACTAAACCTAATTCCCAAATTAAATATGAAATATCTATACAATAGGAATAAGATAAATATAAAATATTTTCTTAATAATACATAAAGATAAGGTGGATATTTTCCTAATATGATATTAGGTAGATATTATCCTAATATAACTCATTGTCGTTGCACGCTTTCTCTTCTATTTTTTGATATCCATAAGTGTTCGGGCCAGCTTGCACGCACTTCGACTATTCTCACGAGACAACCGTCTCACTTTACTATATTTGGTAAAATAACTTATAAGATATAATCATGGGTAAGTTCTTACACTCGACCAACACATGGTGGTGGTGGTGTACGCTCCTGTTATTCTCATGGTTACTGATTCAGGCTGAACTTACAATCTTCTCTATGATCTCCTTTTGAGCTGGCACCAAACTTCTCATATCTAATTCAAGTTCTATTTTGTTTCAACTTTCAAGGAAGTACAGAATCCCTTATCATTATATGCACACACACACACAACCAAATTTTGTAAGAAATAAGGTCAATAATGTTGTCACTTCAGTAAATTTGACTTTTTTTTGTATAAGAACTAAAGGCCAAACTATACGGCAGAATCATATCGTATAATTCAACTGTTCTTAAGATTCTTGCTCCAAACAGGAACATTGTATTAATTTGTTCTTGTTTTCAACTTTCTGCTTAAACAGATACTCTGGAATGAAGCTTCTCAAAACCTTTACCATGGAGTGGAGTAAAGTTTTGGTATCATCTTGAAGTCATCCAGAACATTATTGTCATGCTGGATGGACTGCCTGAGAAATGGAATTGAATCTCGTGACAGCAGAAATACAGGATTTATAAAGAGATAAAAGGAGAAATTTAGCTTATCTGACATCATGAATTTTATTTTTGATCTGGAATTCAATATTCTTACTTATTGGTTATTATTGTTCCAGTATATTATATTGTATAGCTGCACCTGCAATTTGTTAATTGTTAGATGAATGTGTATTTAACTGCACTCAGTAAATGGTAATAAAGTGATTACACACTTACATTTAATAATACACTATATATATATATATATATATATATATATTTTTTTTTTTTTTTCACTAGGCGATACATCATGCCGCTAAGTTATGTTCTTATTTGCTCATTCAATAATACTTTGTTGAGCTATGGAACTAAAGCAGAACTTTCTTTTTTTAAAGTTAACTTCCGACTTCAAGGGAAGGAGTACAATAAAAAAAAAAAAAAAAAAATTAGTTCCATTTGGGATCGAGGGATTCGAACCTCAGATTTCATAATCAAAGACACATTTTTATGTCAATTGAGTTGTGCTCGATTTTGACAGATGTTAATTATCGTTGAGCCGGTAGTTTTTTAAATGCTTGATTTATAAAAAAAAAAAAAATAGGGGCAAATATGTCAAAATGATATTTTCGTTTGGCTCAAATCTCCAAAAACCCATTGATCTTCATGGATATCAAAATTGACTTTGGCGTCCTCGAATCTCTCTAGATATCTGAAAAACTCACGAAACAAATATGAGATTATATATTTATTTATTTTTGATAAAAAAAAAAAATGAGAATATGAACCTTCATGGATTTGAAATTCTCGATTCCTACGCATACAAGTGGAAACCAGAATCGAAAAAAACTGACAAAATTGACCGAACCATGTCCATGGTTTCAACCCTACCTTTAGATTGATTAGATTGATTTCATCCTTTTAAGACCTCCTTCAAATTATTGATTTTTAGTTTTTAGTTTTTGAAAATTAAGTCTATAAATCATGTGAATTTTTACAATAACTTTTATTTTTTTTAATGAAATTGTTACGATAAATCAATAACAAATAACAAATAAATGCAAAAGAAAACGACACAGATTTACGTGGTTCACTAACGTCGTGTCAGCTACGTCCACATGCAGAAGAGAGAGCAGTATTATTACTAAATAGAAGAGAATTACAGTATTATTACTAAATAGAAGAGAATTACAAAGTGACAGATAGGGGACGGTTGAAATCATTATAAGGTTTATACCCGTACCGACCCGTCGTAGAGGGTTAAAACAGATTCAAGGCATTCCAACAAAAACATTACAACTCTTAACCAAATTCTAAAAACAAAAACAATTTTTTTGAATTTTTTTTTTTTTTTTTTTTTGAAATATTTTAGCTTGAATTTTGGAAACACTATAAAAGATAGATAATACAACTAAAGGATTCATTTGTGAATGTATTGTTTATAGGCTAAAAACAAAAAACCAAATAGTTATCCAACGGAGCCTAAATTATAGTATTTAAAAAATAGTTTTTAAATTTTTTTTTTGAGTTGATTTAAAAAGTAGTTGGTCACCTAATTTTGATCAATTTCAGTATTATGGTCAGTTTGATTTGGTTTTAGTTGGTTTGTGGTTAAAAAAAAACCTTTTTAGTCTCTAAACTTTAATTCAGTACATATATTTTTCAAAAATAATTTAATTTATCTACTTTAAATTTTGTAACAATTGTTCTTGTAGTTCAAAATTTAAAGTAATGACTAATTGTATCAAAATTGGAAGTACGTGAACTGAAATTATTACAAATTAAGTTTCATAAAAGTTTAGGATCCAAAAATATTTTTTAACTCTTTTCAAAAAAAAAAAAAAAAAAAAAAAAAAATTGGTTGGGTTTTTTGTTGAGTCCTAGTTGTTTTTCTTTTTCTTTTTCTCTCTTTTTTTTTTTTTTTAATATTTGTTGGTTTAATATTGATTTTGGTCAAATACCAACCTTAAACTATTTACACCCCCTTTATTAAAAAAAAAAAAACTATTTACACCCCAGCCACACAATGAACACAGTACGGTACTATGGTTGAAAATCCTCATGCATTGTTATTTGCTTTAGGATACAAGTCCGAACCAAGTCAAATCGAATTAGTTGACTGGTTTGAACCATAAATATCACTTGGATTCAGTTAGGTATCATAATGCTTGAAAAATAATTATCATTTCTTCTCTTTACATCTATAAGTTATTTTTTTTTTCCAGATCAAGAATATATGTTAGGTTGGAGATTTAACCTCGACCTAAACTTTTGGTGAGTAGACCTTGGAAGAAGTTGTTTCGTTCAGTAGAATTTCGAAGAAAGATTGTTGGCAGCTGGTGGAGACATTTCTTTGACTCCTTCAAAAGTAAATGCGGGCAGAGTCATATCTTTAAGATGAGATTTTTCATCGTGAAGTTGAATGACCAACATGAACATAATTCGATTGACATGATTATGAATTGGTGATGAAGAAGTCAAAAGTTCGAATATGTAAAAATATATATATATTTTGCTTTGAAATGGACCACATGGAAAAGTAAAAAGGAAAAATGAAAAATAAGTAAAGAGGGTCTCGAGGGAGAGAGAGAGGAGCGCTTCCCAAGTCGGCAACGGCGAGATGAAGGTGAGATGAGATAGGCCCAAATTTTGTAAGTCGCTTCGCTTCCTTCCTGCAACTGTCTCGTCCTTTTCACTCTCTTCACACGCTTTCCCTTTGTTTCCTTTCTCTTTCTTAACACATATGTCAACCTATAATTTTGCTTTGCATATTCATTCAATTTTATTACCTCCACCTAGTTCAACCAATTAATACATTGTAATTTTCATCAAAAAAAAAGTTCAACAACTCTCAAATCTAATCTCCACCATGCGTTAAGTAGTGATAAATCAAATTTCATTCACTTTTATTCATTTACAAGTTTGGTCGGAATTTTATTTTATAGTATTGTCTAAATTTTTAAGAGGTGTTTAACTGTTGAGAATGAGATTAAAGTCGGACTGTATAGGAGAAAGATCATGAGTATATGAGTGAGGACAATTATCTTCAATGGTATGATTTTTTTTTTTTTTGTGAAACCAAAAGCAAAACTATGAGAAATTATGCTCAAGGTGAAGTATATCATACCATTGTGAAATAGATGGTCGGTTGTACCTAACAAGTGGTATCAGTAGGGTCATGCCCCTGACGTAACCTTGTCGATAGAATCTTTGAGTGTCCAACAAAAAAATTGTGAGCCTTGAAGACTTAGTCATGGTGGAGATGTGTGGTTGAACTCTATGGAACTGGTGTGGTGTACTCTGGAGAAAATGAGTAAGTATGGATAAGACTAGATGGATAGATGACTATTTGAGGGGAACATCGACGACACTTTATACGAGAGAAAAATTGTTGAGAATGCGACCAAAGTCTTACATTGGCTACAGACAAGGGGAAGATCATGTGTATGTATATAAGTGATGACAACTATTTTCATTCGTATGTAGTCTTTTGGGTGAAACTGATAGCTCACCAAATGAGCTATCTTAAGGACATATTTTATGCTAGTTTATACACTTACACGGGTAATTTCACGTTTATATTTGATTATTTTATAGATATCGAGCATTTGGAGCAAACCGGAGCTTTTTGAAGATATATGATGAAAAATAAGTTAATATGATGCAAATATGAGGTCCCAAGTGAAGAGAAATGATGAAAATAAGCCAAAAACCCGAGGGGGCAGCGTCTAGACGCTAACAAAAATAAAATGTAAAAAGGACGCTAGCCAGTTTCGAACTCGGGCCATCAGGTGTGCCTTTAAATTTCCATTGAGCAATAAACCAACTCAGCCAACTCACAAATATGCTAATAATTCTCACCGAGTATTATTAATCTATTACAGTATCCTGATATTCAGCCCACTCTGCACCTCTATGAAGCCTCAAGTGCGTGCCACACTGGATCGCAGCCCCCATACTTGCCATATTTGCTTTATACACGATTTTTGCCCTATTTTACCTCATAAATACATCTTTTTGGAGAGTTTTCGGGGAGCCAATTTGGAGAGTTATTCCCAATTTCGAAAATACATAATTTTAAGAGTTAGAGAAGATTTTTGGGAGCAAAAAGAAGACAATTACATGCTCGGGATCGTGACGATTACAGCGGGAACGTGGAATCGACACTAGTTTTATTTCTTCTTCCCTTTTAATTTGTAGTTTCGTTATGAGTTTAATTTTGAGTTTAGATTTTATAATATTGAATATGTTTGGCTAAACTCATTTATCTTGGGGATTGATGTAGTCTTTTAGTTTTGATGTTTTAATTAATTGAAAGTTTAGATTGATTGTTTATTGTCCATTCGTGCTTTTACTTTCTTAATGCTTATAATCTTTTGGCCAAGGGTTGTATGTCTTCATGGTTTAAATTATGCTTGGAAGAGAATGATTTAGACTAGATCTTAATTGCATGACTAAGAATAGTTCTAACATGGGAATGATTAGGCTATCTTAGAAGTTGTTTTAAAGAAGAGTTCTTAATGCCTTGCATGTCTTTAAAAACTAGATTGAAAAATTAGTTTTATTACATTGCATGAGACCAATTGCGCTCGGAAGAGGCAATTGTTATTTGTGTCCTTCTAGACTTATGGAAATTTGCATGAATAATCTAGGCATTTGATTGATTGAAGCGTCAATCTAATTGGCGAAATCAACTCCCTAAGATATCTCTCTCCTTGTTGTTCTCCATCTTTTATTTTATGTTTTTATTTTATTTCAATCATATCATTTATTGTTTTATTTCTCTAAATAAAATTGGGTGATTGTATTCGCGGTACTTAAGTGAACTAGAAAACCAATCCTGAGGACGATACTCGTATTTACATACACTTTTATTACTTGACCCGTACACTTGCGGTTTTGCACTGCATTAAAAGTGCGCAACAGAAACCAAAATCAAAGTCATGGACTATATGACCAAAGTAGACAATATCATATCATTTAATGTATTTTATATGATTATTAACTTTGAACTTTATGTCTAACAAATTTATAAACTGATCTAAAAAATATCTACTAAATCATGTTAGACAGAAAATTTAAATATCTATTAGATATGACTTTGAAATTTGAATGACCAATTAGACAAAGCTTTAAAATAGATCCTCGACTTTAAAAAAAGTCAAAATAAACCACTTATTAAACATAAAACTAAAAGTTCAAAGATATATTAAAAAAATACTAGAAGTTTGAGGACCTATTAAACACTATTTAAAGTTCTATGGTCTATCAAACACAATTTTAAATACATGTTTTTTACAACATATGGGGTTAAAAATTGAACTTAGGACTTATTGGTCACCAATTCATACATCGTGCTAATTAAATTATGCTCTTGTTCGTAATTTTAAATACATATTGTTGATAGATAGTTTGGAAAAGAAAAAATGTTATCGTGACTCAACTAATTAAGACATTATAACTTCATTTAAAGATATGTTTGAATCTTCGCATTTAATTAAACTAAAAAGAAAAAAGAAAAAAGAATAATTTTAAAATATATGAAGAAATAAATTAATAATACCGACAATAAATATCTACCTGATATTAACATTTAAATCATATGCATTAAATAAAAACACATAATTTTGATAACAGTTTGTTTATAAAAAAAAATGAGTTTGTCAATAGGAATCCAAACAAACATTCTCAAACAAGTTGAAGTTGGTCACCTTTTTTTCCTTACAATTATATTATATAGTAGTTTTTTTTGCAAAGGATATATTATATAATATATAGTAGTTGTTTGTTAGGTTACAATAGTCTTCAAATGAAATGAGACCACCTAAAAGAGGGTCCCTTTCATTTCCATGTGCACCCTATTTGGCCCTATGGTATAGACCAAATATTTTGTTGCCATTTTTGCATGATTTTTTTTTTTTTTTTTTTATTTTTAATTTCAATCAATCACAATTCACACCACATAATTAACTTTTGCTCTTTATTAAAAAAATAATAATAATAATAAATAAATAAATAACTTTTTGCTTACCTTTAAATTTTGCCAATCCACATCATGTTTTCTTCAACTTTTTATTTATTTATTTATTTTCTCCATCTCTATTGGTGAAGAATCCTCCTCATAAATTATTTCTTTGCCTTTACAATCACAAAGATCATTTTGTTGGTCTTTATTTGTTTGAAAATTTGGATCTTGAGTCTATCTTTATCTTAACTTTTCTTTTCAATTTTAGCTTTTAAGATATTCACTTATCAAAATAAGAAAATGTATTATTATTCAACCTCGTTAAAAATATGAAAAATATAAATTTATAAATACGTTTATTTGTTGTATAAACCATTTGGTTTGAGTGTATGAGAACACTCCACTCCTCACAATAATATATAAAAGAATATAAATTTTATCTCTAAAAAAATGCATTTTAATGTCATTTTAGTTTTGTTCCACTCCACTCTTTTAGTTGGAAGCTTTTTATATTGTTGTCATGAATTTTTAACGTTTTTTTTAATTTTTTTTTATTTTTAATTTTCAAATTTAGAAAACAATAATAAAAAAAATAGGTTTTACAAACCAACTATGGTAATTTATTTGTTTATTTTTTTTAATTCATGACATTGAGATTGTTTTGCAAAATGTGTGTATACATGGTGGTCCATCATTATGAGCCATCCAAGTTGCTCCAAAGAAAATAAAAAGAGAAATCCTTGTGGATGTTGATGGAGCCACAATATTCTTTCTTTTATGGCCATTAAAAGGATTGTGTTGGATTAATCACAACATTCTTTACTTTTGTTTCCCTTGAATGTTAAATTACATATAAAAATAAAGCTCTAAAAAAAATTGCACAATAAACTTTTAATATCTCAATCATATCACACCAAATGTTATATGATTGTAAATGGTGTTAATATGATGTACAAAATAAGCTCAACTCAAATTAATTTCTCAAAAAAAATGCTTTATAATTTAAACATGAAAGGAATAAAAAGCAAAATTGAAAAGATTAGACTTTAATAAATCTAGAAACCATTGATCAGGACTTCAATTATTATTCTAAAAGAAAACAATATGTAATATGTTTTTACTCAATTTTTACTTTTATATAAAAGGAAGAAAAAAAAGGAAAAAACAAAGGACAACACGACAATCATACCTTGTCCTTTCCTCTTAGATTTCAAAATATGGAACATCTATTTTTGTAATGCACTTGTAAAAAGAACAGAAATAATTAGTTAAAAATTATGGTAAATCTAAAATGCAAAAAGGAATATAAAGAAAACAAAAGTGAGCGAAATAGTGAAGTGAATTTCGTTAATAGTATTTGAAAAATAAAAATTAAAATAAGTGCAAAAATCAATTTATATTCCTAAATTTTGAGATTTATCCATTAAAATTTTGAACTAATAATTGTATCAATTAAAACTCTGAACTTTTATGAGTTTATCGATTTACACCTTTTGTTAGATTTCATTTGAAAAACATTAATTTAAATTTATGAAAACTTATAATTATAGCAATTAAATTCTTAATTTTCATAAATAAATCAATTGTATAAAAGTTGAGAGTTTAATAGATACAATTATACGTTTCCACTTGATGAAAAAAAAACTATATGTTTGTATTAAGATTAATTTTTTTGTAATAGAAGGTGTAAATTGATACACTTAAATTTAAGGTTTTAATTCATACAATCATAGTTCGGAGTTTTAATTGAAACAATTAAGAATATAAATTGATTTTTTATTTAAAAATAAATAAATAATAATAATAATAATAAATTAAACAAAACGTTTAGATGACCGTTAATTGGGTGCATGTAATTATTGTGAGCATGCTGAGTTTTGTTAATTTCTTTTTCACTTTTAATTATGTTTTTATCGTATTCATTGATTTGACAAATAATACCATGTAAAGTAAAAAGGGAGATTGCCCGTTGAAATCATAATAGAAAACATTAGAAATAAAAAATAATAATAATAATAAAAAAAAAACCATTTTTACTATTTGTCTCATTTTTTTTAAAAAAAATCTCAATAACTTTACTCACTTGTTGAATAGGAAAGCAATGTTATATTAATAAAAAATCTACGCACAACAACCCCTATAAATAAAATTAAGACATTCAAATAAATTCCCATCAAGCCTCTAGTTAGTTTTAAGATATTTTCTTTTTTTAATAATATATAACTAACAATATTTATAAAACTCCATGCCAAATAATGCATATAAAATATAAATAGATGATAAATTAGATAGGACAAACTTTTTTTTTTACAATAGTATTTTAATTAATGTGGGGATTGAATCCATGACCTCTTAGTCAATAACACAATCTTATGCCAATTGAGTTATACTCGATTTGGCAAAATAGAAATCGAATAGGACAGACTTTATTAACTTCTTCATCCAAATTGCTAATTTTTTTAAAAAAATTTAAAGAGATTATTTTGATCAATAAAATAGGGGGCTTGCAAATTATCATATAATTCTCTTAGCCACTTGACATGTGGGAGAGTGGTGTAATTTTGATAGATTAAAATTTTTGGTCATTCTTGTCCATTGACTTCCACATGTTATTTTTTCTTGCAAAATTTTCTATTGAAGACAGATCAATATTACTCATGTCTCCTTCACATTCCTCATTATTGCATATATATATATATAACAAGACATATTTTTATTATTTCTATTAATACCTAAGCATAGTTTAAAGTTCCGAGCTTAGGATTTAGAAGTATGTTTGAATTTTCCCAAAGTCCAAAGTCCAAACACAAACTATTTATTATATTATCAATAATAATAACAATCCCATAATATTTATGATAAAATTATACCAAATATTTTATCTAATAACAATAATTCAATTGATAAATGTTAGTTGATATAAAAAACTCCGTTAAAACGATAATTGACATCTACTTCTTTATTTGAGGTAGAAAGTTCGAATCATCATAATTCACATTTGTTATACTAAGAAAAAATTATCATTAAAAGAGCACCCATCCGTTGACCTCGTGATCAATAAAGACATAAATAGAAATGAATTAGGAGAATGTGTTAAAACTATATTAGTTCATTTACTTAGGATTTAATATTATTTAAGTTTTTTTAATAATCAAATATATTAGAATCGTGTTAATCGACATATATTCTTTTTTTTTGAAGTCTGAGGTTTAAATTTTCATACTCCAATTATACTCCAAATGTAATTGTCCCGTTATTAAAAATTGAAATCTCTCTGTCTACTCGTTACATGACTGTTGAACTATATTCTTGTTGACAACAAATTGAGCTACGACTATTTACAGCTCTTTGTTTATTTATTTTTTATTTTAATTTAACAACTATTAATAATAAAACTTGATGTCTTATTCTCCTAACAACAAATTCAAAATTGGTCAAGAAAATAATATTAAATAGCTTTTAAAAACGTAAAAATCTTTAAAAACGGAATTTAGAGTACCATGATTCATAATTGCATTAGAGGATAGGTTTCCTTGGATATTACCCCAAAAGGGTAAATACAATAGTAAAACGAAGAGGGGTATTTTCGTGAATTACTTTATTAATATTTTATTTCCGTAATCGAACGTTACAAATTAATTAGAATTTACAATAACTTCAAGTCCGACAGAGGGTCGGTGGAGGGTATAGAGTCCAACCTCACAGACTATTTTCTCTCTTCACTCAAAATCAACATTTTCTCTCTCTATCAACTTGCAGTTGCAACTTGTCTTACGGCGGAGCTCCGGTGGTTCCACGGCGGTTCTCTCCGGAATGTAACATTCCTGCCATTTCCGGCCGTAATTCTTCCATTTTCAGTTTAATTTCTCTCTCCATTTCTAGGTCACAATGCACCTTCTCGTTAAAAAATGTCAGAATCTTAGAAAAGCTGGGTGAAAATTGGCTCCATTTGCAGCCATGTACTGTATTTTTCTTTAGCTTTATCGTCGATCTTGTTCCTTTTTCGAATCTTGCTCTCCAATTTCCATTTGTCTTTGCTTTGCTGCTAATTGAATCTGACTTCACTCTCTTTATCTCTCTCTCTCTTACCTTTTTCTTTCCATTTTTTTTTCTTTTGGCTCAGGCAACTTTTGAAGCTAGATTCTTCTCTTTTTATCTCTTTCTTTCTTTTGCCCCTTTCTTCTTGTCGTTGCTTAGAACGATTTTGAATCTGTGGAAAAGTTGCTTTAATCTGCTTTTGGTCTTAAGATTAGGGGTTCATTTCTAATTTTAATTATCTCTTAAGTTTTTCTTTTAGAATGTTTATCTTGTGGTTACCAGTTAATTTCAATGTAGGTCCCCTTAGACTTTGATTTTTATTCTGGCTTGTTTTGCTCCTCCAACCCTCATCCACCATGAAATTCCATAGCTGTTTTCCTTCAACTTAAATCTATTCTTGTTCTTGGTTAACTTCTCAGAAAGAGATCCTTGATTTTGCAGCCATAATATTCAGGTTGGGATTATTCTGTAACTCATATCTCATTTTTATGCAATGAAATATTGTTCTTGAACTTAGATGTTCTATTTCTTGTTCTTCCATTGAAAATTTCAGCATTACTGCAAAAGGGATTAAAGGTTTTGAGATGAATGGGATTCAGAGAAGAAAAGTTGGTAATAATGAAAAGCCTTTCCCTGGTTGTTTGGGAAGAATGGTGAACCTCTTCGATCTGAGTACCGGTGTCTCTAGGAACAAGCTTCTTACTGATGCACCACATCGTGAAGGTGATACCATATTTTGTTCAAATTAGTTGAGTTTATTTTATTGTACTGTCATTATTATTTGATTTTTGCTGGAATTTTTAGTGGGTTCTTTTTCTTAGACTTAGTCTAACATCCAATCTGTTCTATCTACCTTTCCCCCTTAATTTTCAGCTTTATTTAGGTGCAACATATAGAATATGGAAAAAGAAGACCTTTTTTTCGTTTCGATTTGAGAGTGGAACAAAAATTTGATTAGTTTCTAGGTGACTTTGACCTGTTATCAGTTGAAACTATCGGCAATGTCGATTCACTTGGTTGAGCTTACCGTCTATTTGTGGCCTTTAGTAGCTGTAGCCTGTAGAGAGGAAGAGAAAGAAGAGAAGATGGTGGATTGAAGGGAGGAGAAAAATAAAAAGGAGGATTTTTTTTTTTAGGTTAATCTTATAATTAGAAAATAAAAGGATTAACCACCTGGGCTCATTTGTTCACCTAGGACCTGATCTTATTCTCTCTATTACTAGATTCATCCCAAACTATTTTTCTCTCCTCACAGAGGACATTGGGCCACTTTGTGTTGATCCCTTATTCCATTTCCTTAATTATTCATTTATTTGTTTGAATGGAAACTGCTTTTTTAGGGAACTTTATGTTACTTTGTGGAACCCACACATACATACACTTCTTCTGGTGCTTAATTTCGGTTTCGCTCATTCTTTTTGTTATATTTCTTTCGATTGTGAACGGGATGACAGAGATGTGGCTATTTGGCAGGTTCTACTCTCTCAAGGAATCAGGCAGATGTGGCAAGGATGTTTAATCACTCCACAAATCAGACTGAAGATAATCTGGTAAATGTTATGCTCCACTTATAATCTATTCATATAGAGCTGGAGATCCAGAACCACGTGTCACATTTTTCTGGAGTAGTTATATTATTTGCAACTCATTATCTTTGATATTTTGCATTTGTGTGGACTGATCAGACAGTACCTGAATTGCAGAAAGCATCAAATAAGAGAGCAAATAGAACACCTGTGAAGATGCTCATAGATCAAGAGATGTCCGAAATGGAGTGTACGCAAAATCCACCGAATGTGGTTGCGAAGCTAATGGGGCTTGAAACTCTCCCTCATCAGCTTCCTGGTTCATCTGTTCAAAGAAATAATGTAAGAAGTTATCCGAAGACTAGAGTTGTAAACCATGGAATGCCATTAGGATGTAGGGAACAGAGCGACTTCTTGGAAGAGGGAATGAAATGCGAAGTCGATGAATGTTCAGAGCAGAAAGAATATAAAGATGTTTATGAAATATGGCAGAAATCTCCGCAGACAAATTATATTAGAGAAAGACTGCCAAAGAACAGAATGGAAAGTGAAATTGCGAATGATAGAAAGATGGCTCTTGTTCGCCAGAAATTTGTAGAAGCAAAACGTCTGGCCACCGACGAGAAACTACGTCAATCCAAGGAATTTCAAGATGCACTAGAAGTCTTAAGTTCCAATAAGGATTTGTTTGTCAAGTTTCTGCAGGAGCCAAATTCTTTATTTACTCAGCATCTGAATGAACTCCAGTCGATCCCTCCATCTCCTGAGACAAAGCGCATCACTGTTCTTAGACCCTCAAAGGTTTCTCGGGATGAAAGATTTATTGAATTCGAGAAAAAAAGCTATAGACAGTCAAGGCTACCGGTTCAGAGGGGTCAGTCAGCTATTTTAGACAAAAGTGATTCAAGACTTTCTCCTACTCCAGCTATTAACAAGACTAATGAATATGCTGTAGCTGTTCAGGCAACAAGAATAGTGGTTTTGAAGCCTAGTCCTGGGAGGAGTCATGATAAGCCTATAGTCTCATCACCTGGCTCGTTGCCTAGAGTGGTGCAGGATGAAAGTTTTCATGAGGGATTTGAAGATGATGATGTGAAGGAATCCAGAAAATTTGCAAGGAATGTTACTCAGAAAATGTGTGACAATCTTTTAGGACATCGAAGGGATGAAACTTTGCTTTCTTCTGTATTTTCAAATGGTTATACTGGTGATGAAAGTTCATTTGAAAAATCCGAGAATGACTATGCAGTAGAAAATCTGAGTGATTTGGAAGTCATGTCTTCCTCTTCCCGTCATTCTTGGGAATATGTTAACAGATATAGTAGCCCATATTCGTCCTCCACATTCAGCCGGATATCATGTTCTCCAGAGTCGACAGTGTGCAGAGAAGCCAAGAAGCGACTGTCGGAAAGATGGGCCATGATGACGTCCCATGGGAACTATCAAGAGCGAAGGCATGTTAGGAGAAACTCGAGTACATTGGGTGAGATGCTTGCACTATCAGATGCAAAGAAATCAACAGTAACGGATAATGAAGTTAATGAACATGAAACAAGTGAGTTAGATCCCTGTTTTAATAGTGATGAAAACATAGAATGTCTGGATGCTTCTCCCCCAACTGTTGTAAGGTCAAAATCTGTCGGATCTTCTGCTTTGTTTGGCATGCTTAATCTTGAAGCATCAGAACTTGAAACTGTCAAAACTGATGATCCGAAGTTGCTAGCAAAGCCAAAGGGTGGTGTTAAGTCATCATTTAACGAGAAAGTTTCGAGCTTATTTTTCTCTAGGAATAAGAAAACAAGTAAAGAAAAATGTAGTGGGTCTCAAACACAATTTGAGTCCCAATCTTCAAGTGCTGAGACACTCTCATCCCTAGCTTTCATTCATCATTCTAGAGGTTTGAGTAATGCTGCATCTCAATCTAATGATGGTGAAGGGTGCTCATCAGGCACTTCTTCTCTACATTTAACCAATGTGGTTGCAAGAGGAGATGCAGTTCATCATGAGGTAAATATTTCCTTCTGTGGTTGTAATAGTTGCATGCTAATCTATTTGATGTTAAATATCACAACATCTATACATTATACATAACATAATCATAGAAATGTAGGGTTTTTTCTTTAAAAATAAATAAATTAGATTGTGAGTAGTAATTGAACAGAGTCGTTTGTTTGCAGGGGTTGTCTGTGAAAAGGCCATACATGACTGGAAATGTTGGTGAAAATCAGGAGCAGCCGAGTCCAATATCGGTTCTGGAACCAGCATTTTTTGAAGATGAGAACACACATCTAGAGTTGTCCAACTATTTAAAGCCTGGAAATCATGGTAACCATTCCCCTCCAACCACCCACAAACAAAAAAAGAAACAAGGAAATGCACACACGTAGTGAATACTTAGGCTAGAACAGAAATTGTTTTGACTTATCTATATCTAACTGCATCTCATATAAATCTTTAACTGAACAGAGTTCTGTATGCCATTCAAGAATAGCCTCATCGACAAATCGCCGCCCATAGAATCAATTGCTCGGAGTATATTTTGGGATGGTTCTTATTCAGATTCATCTGCTCCTTGTGCATTCAAATCTTCACCAGTTTCCACTTGTCTGGAGGAAGAACAAAACTGGCATTGCCTCGTCGAAGCCCTTCTTTCAATGTCTGGTCTCCGTAGTGAAGTACAACAATGTGGCTTATTGTTTACGAGATGGCATTCGTTTGTAAATCCACTAGATCCATCTCTAAGAGACAAATATGCCAATCTAAGCAACAAAGAGCCAATGCTCGAGGCCAAGCGAAGGCAGCTGCGCTCAAGTAGGAAGCTTGTATTCGACTGTGTCAATGCTACCTTGATCGATATAACAAGTCAGGAACTAGACCACAGGCAAAGAGCGAAAATATCTAGCGAGGCCCACGACAGCAGTTTTTCGGAGGGTACATCACTAACATTATTAGACTATGTTATGGGAAAACTGAAGGATTGGGTTTGTGGTGAATCTAGATGTGTTACAGGAGACATTGGGGACAGCAACAGCCTGGTGGTGGAAAGGGTAGTCAGAAAAGAAGTTGGGGGAAGAAATTGGGATGAGCATCTGAGGATGGAAATGGATAATTTGGGGAAAGAAGTAGAAAGGAGATTGCTGGAAGAGCTTTTGGAAGAAGCTGTAGTTGAATTGACAGGTAAAGTGTGATTAGACTTTGCAATTCTGTTTTGTTTCAAATTAATTCATTACCTCTCACCTTTGTATCTGATATTCAATAATGATGATCCTCTAATTTATTTTGTGAATGTTCAGCTAAGTCTGCCTTACCTCTAATATTCATTTTGTGAAAAATCATCCTGTTTAATAGAAGCAAAAGCTCTATTTTGATCATTGAATTTTTGTATTTGATTCATGCAAAGATCTTAGAGGATTAAACTAGATGAAAAGTCAACATTAACATAGTTCAACAGTAATTGATATCTACTTTTTTATTTCAAGTCAGATGTTCAAATTCTCTCGTAAATTCTCGAGAACAATGAGACCTAACAACATTATTCCGTGACAGCCTGTAGTTGATATTTGGAATCCATGGCATTTAAAAAAAAAGGGGCTCAACTTTATCCAATGGGGTCCATTGAATGGCAGTGGACTCAATTCTTCACACAGTGTGGTGAATGCAATGGGACACTGTCTCTATCCATTTTGGAAGTAGCACTGGGTTCAAGACTGACATGTGATTGCCTTGCATAAAGTATGGAATTTGCATATTTATTATTATTCGATGATAATAATGATAAATAATAATTGAAGTCTTGGTTTTATTGCAGCTTTTGACCCATTATTTTGCTATGGATCAACTGCGACAGCCTTAACAAAATGTCCTTGTTTTGGCCGTCTATAGATACCTGTTTCTCGGAGTTCTGACCAGTGTATTTATGTATAGATGTTAAAGTAGCCGTCATAGTTATGACTCTTAAAAGAAGGTTTCTTACAAATAATCCATTAGATTAGACATCACATCAACTTTACAAGATTAGATTTGAAAAATAGAACTCATTCAAATTCCTCAACTTGATGATATTCACATCTCATCATTATCATACACACCAGAACCTTCCAATCTTTCACAAAGCTGACTGCAATCTATCCTATCAGACCAACCAAAATCAAAGCACACGCGACATAGTGGAACAGAAACTTAAAGACACCAATGACCAATTCGCTTTGCAATCTTCAATTGAAGTCCAAGATTATATAACAATGTAGCAAAGTGAAATTGAGTAATGTTCGGGTCCCTCTGACCTGCACGCAAGGAAGGCTTTCTGTTTCGACTGCCTGAGTTTTTCGCTTTGATTTATGAACTTTGGTTTGATGAATTGTATCGGTCACTGTTGTTCAATCCATACTGCAATGAAAGGGATAGAAACTACAATTAGAAACAGATTTCGTATGGATGCTAAAAGAGAAGAATAGTGCGAGGTAGAATGTGATACCTTCTCTCTCATGCGTGCACCCCAAAGGTCAAAATGAGCACCAGAAGCTTGATTTGCAGGTGGATTAAGCAATGGCTCCCGAGTTCTTTCTCGAGCACCAATCTCCTCTTCGGTATCGTACTCAGTTTTTCGGGTTGAAACCATGGATCTCAGAATAATTGCTAGCAGTAGAGACAATGCCTGAGAGGGCATGAAAGACTCAAGTGAATGGCCATAACAAGTTTAATCAAATAGTGCCCGAGAGATTACACTATAGTAAACTTCGAGTAAACTGCATAAAACGGGCAACATAAGCACCATTGCAATAGATAAAAGAGATCACACAGTCAAAGGGGAAGCCTCGAGTCAGCTTAATCGAGCAAGTATGAAAATATCGTGCATGGGGATGATTAAGTCATCCGAAACAAGGGTCCAGGTTGCATCTGGGAGGGAAAAACTAAAATGAGATTCATCTCGAGGATTATCCATCTGCCCATTTAAAGTGCCGGGGCAAAGAATGAAAAGTTTAGGTGTGTTGTTCATGGCAGATAAATGAAAACAGAAGCACTCTCCAACTTGTCCTATGGAAAAGTTATGCCTATAATGGGATTGGAAGACACAAAATTCTAAGCATATATAAAAAAACACCCGACACCAGAAGAAACCATGAACCACCAGATAAATATATTCACCTGGTATCATTCAGATGGAAATTAATATTCGACCACAAAATGGATTTTCAGAAACAAGCGAAGGGATATATACGATTAATTGCCATAAATCCTACCTGGGTTGAAATCACAATGATACCGATCCACTTGCATACATCGATGTTGTCTTCAATGAATTGCCTGAGTCCATCCATTTCACCAGTTGGGTCGACCGGAAAATCCTGCATCATTGTTTTTAGGTAAATATATATTGATAGAGGCATGCATATGCACATGTAAATTGGCTTTCAAGTGCAGGAGAATACCTTTTCCCACCGACGATCAATTGCAATAAATGATACCAAAGCCACTTCAACGAGAATAAATAGCATTATAAGCATGTTATACTATTGTTGCTATGTTAAGGGAAAGAGATGCTAAATATAAATGCTCACTCATCTAGAAACAAAGTGCTTCCCATTTCAAAGAAAAACAGTAAAAAAGAGCTGAGACGATTAAAAAAGGATCAAGAGTTCCAAAAGTAGTTGAAATAAGGTTGAGAAGTGTACAATGAAAGAAAGTACATCTTCTTTCCTCGTACATTTTGTTTGAATTAAACCATTAGAATGCAATTCTTCAATCCTCAGGAATTCGACTACTAGAGGTACGGTTTTTACCGTTTTAACTCGCACAAAGTTAAATTCAGTATCGAAGTATTTTGAATGCCCAAAATAGTGACTAGTGACTAGATGAGCTATGCCAACAAGAGCATAGCTGGACCAGATGAGCTATGCCAACAAGAACATAGCTTGACCAGATGAGCTATGTCAACAAGAGCATAGCTCAACTGACATGATGTATGAATTAGTGACTAAAAGGTCTTAGGTTCAATCCCCACCCCACAAGTTGTCAAAAAAAAAAAAAAAATCCCAAAATGGTAACTTCTCAGAAAGAAAAAAAAATCGCAAAATCTAGAACTGAGGAACAATCTGTAATAGATTCAAAATAGTAGGATACGAAACAGAGGCAGCAGCCACTTATTGCTTCAGCTGCAATACAGCCAACTAAAGTAATACAACACAACAAGATGCCCAATCCCATGAATGAGTAAATGAACCTGCCACAAAGAAAAAACATCAAAATAACAATTAGATGAGCCTATTGAACCCAATATGCAGCAATGATCATAATGATAATTCAGCATAAAATTGAGAGCTTCATATCTTAAATAAAAGAACTACCAAATTACTATACAGAAAGAGAATCATCAGGGAAAAGACTTTAGCAAAAATCCATGTTTAGTTTACTTCTCAAAGAACAGTCCCATCCATGCTGACATAAACACAACACTCCATCACCAATAATTAAGAGTACAATTGAATCAATTGAAGTCTAAACTCGTTCAAACGCAAACAGAACTAAATTTCAAACAATATCAAATGATTGTTGGGGAAAAGGAAAACGAAGTTCATTTAATTTTGAGTACGAAATCCCAATCCAGACTTCGATCATCAATTACGAAAAGAAAACTTTCCCAATTCATAAATGCGCTACACGGATTTCCAAACCTGCCCTAATCAATAGTCACAAGAAAAACAAGGCACATAAATTCAAATAAATCTCACCAAGGGGCTGGAAGCTTAAAGGCATTCAAATCAATCTCTAATTCTGACTCGAACTCGGCCTTCAAATTCATGGGGATCATCCGATCGGCAACAGAAACAGGTTTGGAATTCAAATAGAACGAAGCCGGAGAAGGAGCCCAAGCCGGAACAGGCGGCGGAGGTGATACAGGAACGTGATGATTCCAGCGATCGAGCATCCATGCCGAATAAACAATAATCGAAATCCCAACAAAAGCTTGAAGAAAATTGAAGCATTTCAGGATGAAAGCGAGAGAAACATGGCAACAAGTGCGAGCCATTCTTTTGGTGATCTGACAGGAATTTGAAGGTCTGGGAATTCGAACCCTAATCTGAATTCGAACCCTTACCCCTTTTTTTTTTTTTGGGAAACTTTTTCAGTGGATAAGCAAAAAGAAAACTATTTCTAAAGAGAGAAAAAGAAAAGATCCCTTTTGAATTTTGATTCTGTTTTACGAAACTATTATTAAAAAAAAAACAGAATTTTCCCTCTCTTTTTCTCTCTGATTTTGAATGAGTTTTTTTTTTTTACATTATTACGGCATTGCTCTGTTATGAAAACGATAACAACCAACTATTTATAATTCTATTTAAGGAAGGAAAGAGTCAAAATTTTGTGGTTTTGTTTCTCAAAGATATATTATAGGTTTTAATTTTATACTTTCAATTTTAATATTTTTTTAGGTTTTGAAATCGACATTTATATATATATTATATTTTTTTTTTAATAATAAACTTAGCGGAACATATTAACTTAGGCTAAAAGTTGGATTTCATCTATTTTGAACTCTAGACTTAAATTAGTGGTTTAATATTCACTCATGGTTGCTAACTTGAGCATAGTTCGACGAACAGTGAGACAGAGGATGTCGATGGATTCTGATGGAAGAGGTGTCAGAAGAGACATGTGGAATTGTAATCGGAAGCGACGGGCACTGGCGGACGAGGTCGTTGGTTCTGGGGCATCTCATCCCTAAGTAAAAAAGATTTGATTGTCTGTTTTCTTCTTTTTAATTATTATTGTGTTGTTTGTTACTGTGTTCTGAAAAAAATAGTTAAAACATATGTCCTCAATCTTTTAGGTTGGAGGATTCAATTGCTCTCACAATGTTGTTGAACTCAAAGGAAAAAGAAATGTTAGCTCCAGGTTTTGGGCGGCCCATCTGGTGGGGGCAGCTATCACTGCTGGAAGCTCTTGCGGTTGTTCGGCTGCGAACTCCCCGTTCGCGTATCTCACACTCCCAAAGCATCTTTTTTCTTTCATATTGCATTTGTCTTTCCTGCATTTTTTTTGGCTTCGTGCATCTCAATGTTTGTCGGGGGTGCTCGTGAGGTATACCCTTTCGGTGGGTTGTTCTCTTCTCTGTCTTTTCCATCGAGTGCCAACACTCGGTCAGAAAATCTTAAATATATAACTCATGTTCAATTTTCACTAGATTTACTAACTAATTATTTATATAAAAAGAGTAAAAAATTTCAAACCCTATTTATTTTCAAATTCTCATTTTTGCTCTTAAAATTAGTTATTTATATAAAAAGAGTAAAAAATTTCAAACCCTATTTGTTTTCAAATTCTCATTTTTGCTCTTAAAATTTCGTCAATTTTTACCACCAGAACTATGCTCACTTTCATATGCTAGTCGCGTACTAGTTTAGAATGCATTGTGTATGCATATTGCACTTGTAACATTTTTAATCTCTTAATAGGTTTGAAAAATGGTCTACCTATAAATCCCCTATAGATAGAAATTGGAAAGATACCAACAACATGACTACCTAATAACTCTATTGGGCCAATCATTATGACCCAAGTTAATAAAACTAGAAAGGATATCAAACTCCAATAAAAATCAATCAAAACACTCTCTAGTCTACTGGAAATAAATTTTCTAAAAGTTACATTTATTAAATTATTTGGAATATTAATCATATTGAAAAGGAGTAGCTTGATATTATTTATGGTATGTTATAGAATGTAATTCAATAGAATGTGTTCAAAAGAAGAAGATTTTTTTCTTTTTTTAAAGATGATGTTTGTCGAAGTGAAATATAACTCAAAAGTAATTGACATATATTACTTCTTCTATTGTGAGACTACGACACGACCATCGTAGAGTACTTTCTCACTTCTTTAATAAGATTTCATCATGAGGATAATTTATAAGAATAAAACTTATTTGCATGCTCGGAGGATCTTTTGCAGCCCAACCGTGGCAACGTTTGCTTGGCCAAATTTTATATTTTTTTTAATTAAAAATTGATACTTAATGTCTCAAGCCACTTCAACACATTTTTTTCTTTAGTTTTTCCTCTTCCCCTGACTTTCAATTTTGGATTTTGTTCTTCTCTTCAATCCTCTCCAATATCTATTTTTTTATTGATGATTTGGAAATGTTTACTAAGATTTAACAATAGCAAATTATCGATAAAAAAAAAGGAGATCCCATGATAATTTTTAATAATAATAATAATATCTAAAACCTCAGACATGGCATTGTCCAACATCCTATTACAATTTTTAATAAAATTCATCTTTCCTCTTCTATTTAATTTTTGTGCTCATTTCAAATTTCCAACTCAATTTCACTTAATTTATCATAAATAAACAATTAACTATTACCTTTCTAAAATTCTGTCAATTTTAGCTATGTTATTAGGCATATGGATCTAAATCAATTAAATAATAAAGATCTTGTTCCCGCATTTTGATTTTCAAAATTTAAGTTCGTTAAAAACTTTTTATACAATAAAAATATTTTGAAATCACAAAATGAAAATGAAAAATGTATATAAAGAAAAAAAAAGATTTTTTTTTTAAGCAAAAAACTTAGTGATTTTGATAGAGAGATTAAGAAATGTTTATTAAGATTTGGCAATAGCAAATCATAGATAACAAGAGATGTTAGAGAGGATTGAAGAGATAATGACAAAATCGGAAATTGAAAGTCATGGAGAAAAAGAAAAAATAAAAGAAAAAAAAAGTGTTGAAGTAGCGTGAGCCATTAAATATGATTTTTGAATTAAAAAAATAATATAAAACTTGTTAATCAAACTCTGCCACGTAGCTGAACTGATACTTGTAATTCAACATGCAGCTAAGTTTTACTTAATTTATAATTTTAGTCTAAGTTCCTACAAATGAATTTTCTCAACTATGTGGTAAAGCTAGTCTAAAATAAGCATGAAATTGGAAGATGGTTAACTTTTCACATAAAACATAAACATGATTTATTATTGCAAAAACATACATAAATAAACTGGCTTATGGCCATGGAACAAAATGCTAAAAGATTACTGCCTTTTTTTTTTTCCATAGCTGGGAGGGATGGAGAAATTCTTTTTTAGTTTAACAATTCTAGGGTGTAAATTGAACCATCAATTCTTAAAATGATAATTGGCGTTTTATCTACTTAATTATGCTCTGATATAAATTTTGTAATCTTCACTGTATTCTTTACAACAATTAAATTTGGTTGATAAAATTGTTGTTGATGTCAAAATTCAGACAAGGTGACTACACCAACCTTCACGATATAATTTATTGATTTTAGGACGAGATCACCTACAACACATAAGAGATGAACATCGGTGTGGTGTTTGCCACACACACTCTAGAATGTAGCCTAATATTTTAAGTATGAAGTTAAAGTTAAGTATGAAGTTAAAGTTAACTTTGATGAGATCATAATTAATGACGTATTTGTGAGGAGATATTACCTAAATTTTCGTGGACCCATTTGAATTTGTAACAAAACGAAGATAACGAAATTGTGGAAACATGAGAGAAATGACACGAAGGAAAGAATTGCTTCAATTGAATTCGATGATTTGAATTGAAAAGATTACAAGCTTTTATAGTTAATTAAATAGTAAATTAATACTCATTATACTTTTCCCACTCACCTTAGTTTTCTCCCATGATCCCACTAAGACATAATCCTAGAAAATCTAAGACACTACCTAAAGAGGTGGCACTAGCCTAAATAGGTGACATCACCTTAATTTCAAAGATTTAAAACTAAATAAATTTGCACTAATTCTTAACACTCCCTCTTAGTGCAAATATACGATCCAACACCAAGTACACTCTTGAATTCTTCAAACTTGGATTTACCAAGCGCCTTGATTGGTAAATATATCAGCAACTTCAAGGATGGTTCCATAGGAGTAGTAATTGACTTTGACTCCTTCATGTCAAACCGAGTTAACAAAGTATTTGCATACGAGACAAAGTATCCACCTGACTTTTCAACCTTCAAGCCAAGAAAACGTCTCGCTTCACCCAAACTCTTCACTTCAAAACGAATAGACGAACCATCTCGAAAAACAAATTTTTCTCTTGTATTTGGATCCATGCATCTCCATCTTTTTCTATGAGTACCATATCCAACAAATATACAACGCCTAACCTTTGGAACATGAACATAACAAACTGACCCAAAAACTCGAACATAACTCACATTGGGTTTACGAATTATGACGTGACAAGCTGACTGAATAGTTGCTGCCCAAAGCTTCTTTGGAAGATTCTTTGCATGCAGCCAAGACAAGCACATAGATGTAAGGCGTTGAATGCTATGCTCTTTGCAAAATGTCTGAAATTGATCGGACATATATTCTCCCCCATTATCTGTGCGAAAACACTTTATCGGCAGCATAAATTCTTTCTCCACTACCTCCTTAAACTGAATAAACTCTGAGAAAGCCTCACTTTTAGCCTCCAAAAAATACACCCAAGTGAACCGAGTAAAATCGTTCACTATAACCATAACATAATGACAACCAGAATAATTTGGTATTTTCGTCGGCCCCATCAAATCTGAATGAACTAACTGCAATGCAACCGTAGCTCTATTATTTGAATTTGGGAAAGAAAGAAGATGTGATTTCCCAAATTGAGAACCAGGACAAACCACATCACGGCGAATTTCTTTAAAGATGGGAATACCACCAATAAGTTTCTTCATAGAAATTCTTTGCAACAATTGATAACCAACATGACCCGACCGAGCATGCCAAGGTGTTGCACTATCATTCTCACATGTCTTTTCAACATATGCATCAGTTGCAGACAAAACATTGAGGGAATCTTTCCTCTTTCCCGTAAACAAAACATCAACATCAAATTGTTTAATATTAGAAACAATTTTCACATCATCTGGACCAAAGAGAACATACCTCCCAGAGTCGGCAATCTGAGAGACCGAGACCAGATTCTTCTTTAAACCTGGAACATGATAAACATCTTCAAGAGAAATATCACCAACATTTGATGCACCATCCTTAACGTTAACTTGCCCTTCTTGAACAACAGGATGTATGAAATTATCAGCCGTTGCAATGACTCTTTTTCCTTGATGAGTACGTACATCAGGGAGAAGAGAAACATTTCCAGTTGAATGATGAGAACAACCAGAATCAACAATCCAATCCTCATTATAATCTATAAAAGCATTAGCATGCAAGTTATTGGGTTGATCAATAACTTCAATTGATAAGCATTGTTCCCAAGTAACTTGTTCAGGTTTGTTACTTTCCTGTACAACATTTGCTTCTGCTTCTTTGAGAATCACCCGACAATTTTGTCTAATATGGCCGAATTTTCCACAACGTTGACACACCACCTTTATCCAACAATCACGTTTGATGTGTCCCGGTTTGCCGCACCTAAAACATGCTTTTAAATTGCTCTTGGACTGCCCTTCAACCTTGGAATCTTTGCTGTCATTTGAATAAAACTTTGGAGAAGAATTAACTCTTCCCTTTTCTTTTGTATAAAGAACAGCTTCCACCTCAAAGTGAGTTTGCTTGTAGTTGTTAAACATTTGTTTCATCAATGCTTCCTGATTTGAAAGCAAATTTTCCAACTCAATGATAGAAGGTTGATTTACCCAACCTTGTATCGATGAAATAAATGGCATAAACTCCTTTCGCAGTCCACGAATAAGATAGCGACGCACACGAGCATCACTAATCGGATCATCCTTGTCTAATTCTGAAATTTCAGAACATAAAGTTTTAATTTTCAGAAAATATTCTGAAACCGGCAAATTACCTTGAGTCCTTCCAGCAAGTTCGTTCTCCAAATATTGCAACCTCGTCGTGTTCTTTTGAGTGAACAACCTTTCAACTGTATCTCACACTTTCTTTGGACAACTTACATCACGAACATGCTCAATGTACTCTTTGCCAATGGAAGTTCGCAAAGCAAATAAAGCTTTGCCACACTTGACCTTCCACTTTCTTCGTGCCTCAGCATTCTCCAGAGTATCTTCTGGAATTTCTGCATCATCACCGGAAACAAGATCCCAAAGATCTTGCCCTTGTAGAAAAGCTTCCATACATAGCTTCCAATAACTATAATTATCACCGGCGAGCTTGTCTACACAAACACTGTTTCCACCGTTCATCTTCAACGAGTATTTAAACTCAAACACAAAACAAAGAACCTTGAAGCTCTGATACCATGTAACAAAACGAAGATAACGAAATTGTGGAAACAGGAGAGAAATGACACGAAGGAAATAATTGCTTCAATTGAATTCGATGATTTGAATTGAAAAGATTACAAGCTTTTATAGTTAATTAAATAGTAAATTAATACTCATTATACTTTTCCCACTCACCTTAGTTTTCTCCCATGATCCCACTAAGACATAATCCTAGAAAATCTAAGACACTACCTAAAGAGGTGGCACTAGCCTAAATAGGTGACATCACCTTAATTTCAAAGATTTAAAACTAAATAAATTTGCACTAATTCTTAACAGAATTGGACCAAATGGAGGTCAAGTCGGACTCACCCAAACTTTTCTAGGTTGTGGGTTACAAATTGGACGCTCACATGATGACAACTATAAATTATCATTAATTATATTTTGTTATTAATTATATTTTATTTTATGACATTTATTAGAAGATTCAATTTATTTCTCTATAAAATTATTTATTTCTCTTTAACCACCATAACTCTCTCACCGCTATCTTAAACTCCGTCGTCGTCCGTATTGCCTCTGTCCATGTTTTTTATTTTTATTTATTATATAATATATATCAAGTATATATAGTCTTCATTATGTTCTAAATTAACCTTACCCTTATTAAAAACAAGAAGCTGGATATATACTATATAAACTTCATTATATAATATATATCATCTATATCATATAAATAATAATATGTAATATAGTACATCATATATATATAACAAGTTGTTTATACACGTTTTTTGTTTATATGTATTTATTATATCAAGTATATATAATCAGCATTATATACTGCAAGCCGTTTATGCATGTTTTTTTGTTTATATGTATTGATTACATAATATATATCAGGCGAAGACTTACCCGCGTATTTAATTTTGGCGGCAGACGACGAAAACTTACCAAAGATGAAGAAACACGACGGTGTCGAAATCTTCGACGGTTAAACGACGGCAAAATGACACAAACACAACGATAATTCGAATTTTAGGTGGTTAAAAGGCGGCGAAACAACACAAACACAACGGTATAAAGTTTGAATCTTGAAACGGAAGAAAGCTTCCATCTTGAAAAAGTGGGTTTTTAAAAGTTGAAATCGTAGAGATGATAGTCCTTTCCTACCAAAAAAAAAAAAAAAAAACTTGTATATTTTGAATAACTTTTAATAATTAATTTCAAATCAGTCAAATCAATTATTATTATTTTTTTTAATCATAAATATAGAGATAGAAGAGTAGAACTACTAATTTTCTTATTCTTTATTTTAGCACTAGAGAACATGAATATAATAAAAAATTATGTTAAAACACTTTTAAAATATTTTATTGATCTATTTGTGTTCAAACTTCTTTCTTTAGTCTTCAAGTTTATTCTTAAGTTCATTTTTCATAATAATTGTGTTGTATGATAAAATCTTTATGGTGTTGCATGAATATTAACTTAAAATTTAATCGATGAGAATATTATTTGAAATTCTATATAACGTGTAATAGAATAAAACTAAAAGTAGGACGATGAATTATTAGACTAAACCAAAAACATTATAACAATATGCAACTATTCTACTATTTAACTTAAATTAGTTAATCAAAATGAGTAGCTTCATTGCAATAACTAATATTTATTCTTTTTATTTTTAGAAAATGATAAATAATAATAATTAAAAGAGGGCATTGGTTCCTACAAAAGTTGTTTTCCCAAACCCTAATATATCAATTAGGAGAGCAACATCAACCTCATTTAAGTTAACCACCCATAAAAAAAAAAATTATTATAAGAATGGTTTGCCTCACACACATAATAATCTCCACACATTCATTGGGACGATAAAAAAAAAAAATTGAGATATTAATAATTTTTATTTAAAAAATTAAAAGTGTGTAATCATAAAATCAGCCTATAATCTAATATTTAGGCTCCGTTTGAGATTGTCGTAGTTTTTAAAAGAAATCAAATTAGTGTTAGGTAAATTTTAGGTAGAGACTTAAATAAGTTGGTTATCGTGTCTGGTAAATAATATTAAATTATTATGATTTAATTATGATGACTAAAATAGACATATTATAAAAAAAAATAATAGGGTATTATTTTTTAAAAAATATTTGTATTTGATTTATTAATTTAAAAATTATAAAATAAAATTTGAATGTGAAAAATAGATACTAGATATATAAAATAATTTTTAATTTTGAAAAAATTTGAAAATTTGTTAAAAGAGTGGTAGTTAGAGAATCTAAAAACTACGAATAACAGATTTTGAAAGCTGCGCGAAATGAACGTGTGACATGAAGAGTGATTTTAACCAATTATAAAACAATTTATTTTATCCAACAAAAAAAAAAAGTTAAGATTTGTTTTTAATCACTTTCCGCTTTTCCACGCAATGTCAAACAGAGCCTTGATAAATTCTATTATGTTAAGTATTTTTGGTTCAAAAAAAAAAAAAAAAACTCAATTGACATAAAGTTGTGTTGTTGAGTATTAAGTGACCGGTTTGATCCTCGTATTAATTAAATAATTTTTTAAAAAAAAAAAAAAAAAAAAATCATTCAGCCACGTAGAAAAAAAATAATAAAGAAATAAATGACTCGGCAACGTGGACCAACGTGAGCTCGCTTAGTGTCCCTGACTCGCCAACAAGGCATGCTATTTACTTGCCACGTCTGCACAATTTCCAAAATCTATATTATTTTTATCCTTTCTGCTTTCGAATCTAATACACTTATCTAGTCTCGTGATCTAGACCGTTTATAATTCCACCTTCTCCATCCGTAATTTATACCACAAGTGTGGGTAATTTGGAAATTTCATGATATTTGAAATAATAATAAAAAAAAAATAAGGGTCATATCATACCATGATGCTGCAATATTGGGAACATTGCATATGTATATATCAAATTCATCCATTTTTTCTTTTTAGATTATGCGTTTTTAATCTTAAATTTTATTATTCAAAGAGTAATTTTGATGAAGTAAAATTTATATGTATTTTTTTAAATGTATTTAATTAATGTAGGTGTAAAAATTGAATATCTGAATTTCTAGTACAACTTTATTCAATTAAGGTAGATTTGATTTACCGAATTTATACATGAATACCCTAATTTAGGGTAAATAAAATTATATAACGAATAGAAAATTTGTACAACAATAGGTATTGGTGTCGAATAAACATTGGAGACGTAGTGTTGGCGTTTCGTAGTGGTGCGGGCTGCGGCTGGATCACTTTTAAACCGACTCTTAGAATTTAAATATTTTAATATTAATATAATATTTTTATTGGTTCAATATTATGAATAAAAATAATTATTAATGAAACGTCTTCAACGTCCTTTTTTAGTTTTTTATTTCCTTTCTTATCATCAATTATTTTAAGCAAATGGATGCATCATGCATGATGCATGGGTTGTTTTTTCCTCCAAATTTCCATTGTTTTTTTGTTTTTACCTTATGCCTTGATACTTGAATCTTTATTCATTACTAGTTTTTTTTTAATGGAACATACAATTATATAAACTTACATTTAATTTGTTGTATTTATCGGCGAAAAGCGAGTATGAGTCGATTGACATAGGTATGTCTTGATAACCAAGAGGTTTGTGGTTTGAATCTCTCACTCATAATTTATTAAAAAAAAAAAAAAAATTGGTGTACCTATTGATTCTTTTTCATTCTTCAATGATAGAGATATTAAAGATCGAAATGACGCATAAATTTAAAATAATATGATATGTAATTATAATTTTTACTGACTTAAATCATTATTGTATTTGAGTTATTAATTTGTAATAGCATTTTGGTTATTCTATTTGAAATTAATAAATAAAAAAAAATTATAGATTTTAAACGAGATTATAAAATAAAATTATCAAAGTTAGTATAACCCTAACTTGTAATAGCATATTGGTTATTCTATTTTAAAAAAATTAAATTATTGGTTTCAAACGACATTATAAGATAAAATTATCAAAGTTAGCATAACCCAACAATAATTTACGTTTACGTGTAATAACTTTTATGAGGTTAGATAAATTCAATACTCATCCCAATGTTTATTATAATCAAACTAACAGAAAAAATAAATAAATTGTTTTTTAGGTTGACATGATTAACAATATCTATATAATATAGATCATCATCTAGGATTATGATTGTTTTAAGAGTGTAAACCAGACAATGGGATATTCTTGATTACATTTTTTTTTTTTTCATTTTTTAAGCAAAATAAATTAAATCTTAATAATAATTTGTGGAAAATATTATTTCTAAAAATTACATGACATGGGTACGTAATATATATAATGGGTAACACTTTTGAAATAATTACCCATATTATTTCTAAAACTATATAATACTTTTTTAAAAATTATATATGCATACTTATTTTTTCTAAGATATTTAATTAATGCGAATATCTCATGATCTTTTAGTTAAGTACAAAATTTTATGTCAATCGACCTAGGTTCGATTTGACGATATGATACTTATTGATCGAAAATGAATGCAAAATATACTCTATTTTTTTTTTTTTGGATAAGCAAAATATACTCTATTTGATGTTATATAAAATATCCGTCTCATGATTTAGAAAATAATTATCTTAAAAATAAGGGATTAATGAAGATAGTTTTGAGAGATGTATTTAGCCGAATTTGATCTCAATTTAACTAATTTTTCAAAATCTATTTACATTTGTTTTTTATAATTTATTGTAGGGATTGAACCTATAATCCTTTTAATTAAGCGCACAACTTCATACCAATTAAAATATGCTTTGTTTGATTGTTATTAATTAAGTTAGGATCATATTTTATGTTATAAATTTTGTATAATTAGTATTTTAATAATATTATACATATTTTAATTTAACAAAAAAAAATTAAATGTATAACATGAAATATTATATTTATTAAAAAAAAAATCTTCAATTTTCATAATTTATCATCGGTTTGGATCATAGAATATGAAAACAGTTCTAAAAAAGATAATCTAATTTTTTATTTTTTCTTTTTTTGAAGTCTAAACTGTATATCAAACATGTATTTGTTAGCAAGTCTGAAAACTTAAATCAAAACATGAATTGTCTATTAAAGATATCCTTAAAATACGAGGGATCGGACTTCAAGTATTTTATAAATAATATTATCACAATTATAAAGTTATATAATAATTAGACTCACCCTAGTAACCTTATGTACTTTTTGGTACTTGTTGTATCACGTGGGGATGTCATAAATAATTATTTCTATATCCATAAAAAAAAACTAATTAAATTCGTAATGCCTAAATTACATATAAAAAAAAATGCTTAATATTCTTCCCAAAATTATAATATTACCTTCATATTTTCATAAACTTTTTAAGAGGTAGAAATTCAATTTTAAAAAATCGACCTACGTGATAGTAATTAAGATATTACCTAGATTAAGTCCGAAAGAACTACATTTAAACAAGTCAACTTTTATTCAACAATCTAACAATTTTCTATTTTTTTTTTTTTTTTAACTACTTTTTAAATATTTATAAAAAGATGTGAGTATTTTTTAAATGAATAGAAAAAAATTCTGGTTATTTTTATAATTTAGATAATCTTAATTTATAAAATAGTGCTTGGTTTTCATCCGGGATTCAGACTTATCTTCAGAAGATAAGCTTGGCTCTCCAAACAATATTATCACAATTAAAAAAAAAAAGTATATTATAATTAAACGGTCAGGACTTCATCAACTTTTTGGTATTCTTATCATGGTAAATAATTTTTTTTATATCCAGAAAAAACTAATTAAAATTTTGATGCCTAAATTATATAAACAAAAATAGTTAATATTTTTCTTAAAGTTACCCTATTATTCATGTGTAAAAATTTATTAAAATTTTGGACGAAAAATCAACGAGATGATATATCTTAGAATAATGTGATAATAACTAAGACATTGTTTAGATTAAGTCCGAAAGAACGTCATTTAAACACGTCGACTTTTTATCCAATAATCTAACAATTTTCTACTCTCAAAATATTTTTGAAATGTTTATACAAAGAAAAGATAATATTATCCTTTTAAAATGAATAGAAATATTTTTTAAATAAATAACAAAATTTATGGTTATTTTTATAATTTAGTCGATCTTAATTTATAAATGGTGTTTGGTTTTCATCGGCACTTTGTTGTGAGAGCCAAGCTTATCTTTCTGAACTCAACCCAATGGGATGAAAATCAAGCACCATTTATATAATTTTTTAAACTAATGGGCTCTATAAAATAAATCCTTTTGAAAATCCACACACAAACTATATATTAAATTTGACGAATAATAAACGTATGTCTCGAATATAAATTTCTAGCCTACTAAAATTCATTTTATACTTAGATAGTTCATAGTGACAAACTATATATTAAATTTTACGAATAATAAATGTATATAACTCAAATACAAGTTTCATAAATTTAACCTACTAAAATTCATTTTATATTTAGATAGTTTAAAGTGGGGGTTTGATCCAGTCCTTGTGCAACGTTTTAAAAATTACCAAACAACTATTTGATGCAACGGATGAGCACAACACTGAGATAATTTAGAATGAGGTTTGATCCTAAATACATTATTATCATTCAATATTTTTATTTATTTTTACCAATTGTAAAAAAAAATGTACTATTTATTGAGAATGGTAATTTTTTTTTTTAAATAATAAAATTAAATACACAAATTATTAAATTAAAATAAGAATATTTAAGCAACTATATGGTATGTAATTGGTAGATATTGGCGGCAAAGGGTTTGCTCCCCAAAGTGGCAAGCCTCCAATTCCGAAGACTGTGTTTTCTGTACAATTACTTTTCACATGCATTTTGTTTTCGGCACAATAAAATATTGTTCGTTCACACCATTAAAATAATTATCCTCTGCATCGCTCTATTTCTTGAACAACTTGCATCCGCCGTTGCTCCCGTTCGATTCCCACATCATTTATTTCATTCGTCGTGGACCATCCATACTCCGCTTCATTTAATTGGACCGTGCTCTGCGAATCACGGGAACAGCTGCAATAATGGATAAATGATTCCAATTCCAAAACTTTTTAAATTAATCTATTTTTGTCATTTTCTCTTTTTAGAATAATTCTATTTTTATCCAGACTTTCCAAATGCGTCAATTAGTAAAATGGGGATATTGGCTGCTAGTTGTGCTACTAATCCAACTCTGCAGCTATACACGTGGCGCCAGTTATTTAGCGCCACATATCACTTTAAAAATTCGATTTTCTTTTTTTTTTTCTTTTTTTTTTTTTCCTATCTACCCGTCCTTTTTTCTTTTTTCTTTTTCGTCTTTTTTATATTGTTTTACATCTAAAAATTTGTATAAAAATTCGATTTTAATTTTTTTTTTCTTTTTTTTTTTCCTATCTACCCGTCCTTTTTTCTTTTTCGTCTTTTTTATATTGTTTTACATCTAAAAATTTGTATTTTAGATTGATTTAAATTCTAAAATAATTTAACCTACTCCTAAATAAATAAATTTGGTATTTTTTTACAAATCTTTGAAAGTATAATTAGATTTTTTTCATTCTTAAATATGTATTTTATTATTTTTTTTTAAGAAAAAAAATCAATTTATACCCTTAAAGTTTAGAGGTATCAATTAAAATCCTAAATTAATGACATTTTTCTAAGAGAGGGTCTTAAATTGATACAGTTTAATTATTTTTTTTGAGATCACTTATGCAAGGATCGAACTCATGACCTCTTAATCAAGAGCACAGCCTTAATATGCCAATTGAGCTATGCTCGGTTTGACAGTCATCAATTGTTCAAACAATATGACTTTCTACCTGTCAAGTGTATGTTTTTTTTTTTTTTTTTTTTTTTTTTTGAGAAAAAAATGACAACGACAATAAAATAAGAGTTTTAAGTGTATGTTAATATGTACTAAAATCGCAAAAATTAATTGAGGTGAATATTGAGTGTGTTAATATGTACTAAAATCGCAAAAATTAATTGAGGTGAATATTGAGTGTTAGATTTTTGACGTACAATTTAGTCGTGAAGATGAATTCCTTAAGTGTCTGATCAAGATCATTTCAACAACGAAGTGTAATTTATAGTTAATGAGATTTTGGATATTTGGCGACGTCTCACCCCGAATATGTAACTAAATTACACACGGTTACATTCGTTATATATAAATATTATAGTTTAACGTTCTAGTGGCTTAATTGGTTATTATTTTTGTTAGTTGACTTGTTTATGTTAAGACTTAGTTTAAGTCCTTTCATATTTTTGGTATCAATCATATTTCTTTCTTATTTAGAGGTGATGTATCTCTCTATATTCAAAAAGGTTGAAACTAATAAAACAGTAAAATTTAGCTGTAGTTCACGCCACACTTATCTTTGCAGCCCACACACGTGACTCAATTATATGGCGCCATGTGTCATTTTTTTTTGTTGGTACCCTATTGCTTTTTCTGATCCTCATTTCCTCCATCCTCCCGATCTCTAATTTTTTACCGCATGCAATTTTAAAGTTGCAACTGCGAACGACGTCGACGTCGTTTCACGAACCTGTAAAATCTCTGCCGCCAGCGATCCACCGGGCGATTTCTCTGTGCTTAGAGAGATGCACCCTCCTTAATATATTTGACTTTGTTTTTGTTTCTTTGTCTTATCGTATACTAAGAAAAAAAAAATGAAGAAAAATATTTTGTGACATAGTCGAACTTGAACATATCTCAATAGATTAAGACATATATATCATCGATCAAAATATCAAATACTTGAATTTCCACCCTACATGTTGTTGAACTAAAAAATATATATATTAAGTAACTTAATAATAATAAGTATCAAAATAATTATACTTTGAAAGCTTAGAAACTTAAGCCAATTCAAACCTATTTTAGAGAATAAGACTTAATATTATTCAAATTTCGATGGAAGAAAATAGAGTTTAGAAAACATTTTGGAAAAAAGCAAAAATATAACAAAAGCAATTCAAGCATGCAAATAACTTACTAGGAGAAAACAAAACCAAACAGAAAAAAACAGAAAAAAAAATATATATATATATATATAGACCCTATTTGATAACAAGTTTTTGGTTTTCTATTTTTATTTTTTTTAGTTTAAGTTTATTAAAAACCAAAATTATATATATTTAATAAGAGGACAGATTTACCATAGACCGGGGCTCGAACTCGAGCCCCCTCAAATTTGAAACAATACAACTTTTACATATAATTTAGAGAAAAATTTAAAAAATAATATTGTGGTAGATTTGTGCCTCAGTCCCGTGCAACCCCGTAAAGGTTTTATTTTTATTTTTTTATTTTATTTTATTTTATGTATTTCAAGTTCTTATAAAAATATATATATTTTTTTTTAATATTATAGATTAAAAATTATGTTTTCAATTTACAATAAATATTAAATTTATCTTTTTTTTTTTTCGAAAATTTTCATATTTTCATTCCAAGATTTCTAAAAATATAAAATATATTTGATATTATTTAAAATATATATATATATATAAAATATAATATGCAATACTATTATTTTAATTTTAATTTCTTAATTAAAAGTGTCTAATATGTCCCTATATTTTTTTATTTTGTGTTTAATAGGTATTTACAAATTTTGAAAAATTATAAAAATAATTTATCTATCATATAAATTTGAATTTTATATCTAGTGAAACCTTAAAATTTGAATTTTGTGTCTAGTAGGTTTGAGAATCTTAAAAGATTCGAATATCATGGACTAAATTTGTAATTTTAAAAGTTCACGGGTCCAAAAAAAGTTCACGGGTCCAATAGACACAAACCTCTCAATCCAGAGAAAATCTAAAATTTAATCTATAAATTTATATATATATATATATATATATATATATAAATATTAATGGGTTCCAAATTATTTTAATATAAATTTAGTTGGTTCAAAAAACAATCGCTACTATATATATATCAATTTATTCAAAATTATCTTTATATATACGAATTTAAGTCTCTGACTTCAAGTTTTAGATTCGCCACGATTTCATAACTGTTTTTTGTTTTCTGTTTTAAAAAAATAGAAAACCAAACTTGTTTAATAACTGTTTTGATTTATTTTGTTTTTGAAAACACAAAGTTTAAAGTAGTTGGATAATTACTATTTGTTTTGTATTTTTTTATTAAAAAAATATTATTTTTAAGTAATATTAATTTCTTAGAATGTAAAAATTGCAACATTTATCAAAATTTAATACAGTTGAAAAGAAAAAAAACCTTGAAATTTTGAAATAAAAAATCTATTTTTGATTTTTTTTTTAATTTTAAAAAAAATATTAATGAAGGTAAAAACGTTTTAAAAACTTAAAAACCAAAAACTCAATCGCCTATTTTCTTAAAAAAAAAAAAAAAAAAAAAAAAATAATATATAATAATAATAATAATAATAATTATGTTTATGAAACCACCTCAAATAATTATCAAATAATTTAAATCTTTTCAGAAAAAAAAAGAAAGAAGAAAAAAACTCAAAATGTTTTTTTTTTTTTTTTTTTTAAATTTAACAATTAATATAGACATTTTGCTTCAACGGCCGAAATAGAGTGTATGTGTAAACTGATAAAAAAAAAAAAATATATATATATATATATATATATAATTAAAATTACATAAAAAAGAACCAAAAGGATTTGGGAAATGCTTTATTCTTTATTTTTTAAATTGTTAAAATAATTAGCCATGTGGTTGATAATCAAATATATATATATATATACACGGATTTAAATGTCTATTTCGACAAAAATATCGAAGTTTCAATTTTAAGAAAATATTAAATATGGATAAAATGTCGATATTTTATTAACATTTTTACATTTTTAAATGAATTAAAATACACTTATTATAATATTATATTCATCTTAGCTTACAATTCTTTTTTTTTTTTTTTTTTTAATATTTCATCGATTTTGTACCGTATGATTGTGCCGATTCACACTTCGATGTCGAACTTATGGATATGTGAAAATGTCGACGAAAATTTAATACCATGATGTTAACTGTAGAGATGTCCCAAGGATGGGGTTGGGTAATGTTTTTTTTTTTGTCCCCCGTCCCCCATTCCATTATTCGTATGTTTAATTTTGTAGAAATCGAGTTCCGCAGGTAATTTTTTCTCCTAGCAATTTTCTTTTTAATTTATTCTTAACGATTTTTTTGTAAGTGAGTTATTTGTTAAGTTAATTAATATTATATATATTTAATTCAATAAACTTCATCGACAAGATATGATTATTTTTTAGACCGAGTAAGAAGAATGTAGTTATTTTATATATATATATATATATATATATATATATATATATATTATACAGAGTGAGACATGTATGCTATTACGGGTTCTCGTTCCTTAAAGAAAAAAAAAAAAAATTCTCCTCTAGATGCAAGTAGAATGAAAAAGACCCCATCCTAATTTTTTCATTCGACATTATTTTGTTTTGGTATTTTAATATTTTATGTTAGCCTATAAAATATTAACTTTATAAAAACAAAAGCTAATCGGTTATAATTGAGGTGAAATATAAAATTTTAAAATAAATTTAAACATAACTAGCTTAGTAAATAAAATATTAATTATAACTTGAGAAGTTAAGAATAAAATATCAATCATAATTTTATTGGTCAATGAATCGATCTCCCATATTAGAATATTATATAAATAAAATTAATAGATAATTTAACTTAAAAAAAATCAAAAAATTAAAAAACCAAAAAGAAAAACTTGTAATTTAATTTAAAATGTAAAAGGATGTTATCCATTATAAATAAATTGATTGGATACTTAAAAGAGCAAAATTTGCCTGACTACAACTATCTTTTGCAGCGTACCACTACCACGTATTACAATCTAAATGATTAACATTTATATGTTTTTTTTTTAAATAAAAGATTTATTTAATTTATTTAATTTTTTTACGCTTATTTAGTATGCGTTATTTATTTTTTTTTTTAATTTTTTTACGCTTATTTAGTATGCGTTAGAGGAGATGGTCTCTCTCATTCTTAATATGCATAAAGCCGTCTCTCTTCACATTCACAGATGATCTTTCTCCTTCTTAATATACGTAAAGCAGAACTCTCTATCCTTCACATTCATAGATGAAACAGAACTCATTCATAGATGAAACAGAACTCTCTCTCCTTCACATTCACAGATGATCTCTCCTCTCTCCATCACATTTACAGGTGTCTCTCTTTCACAGGTCCAACACTCTCTCCATCACATTCACACGTGTCTCTCTTTCACACATCCTTAAAGCAGTGTCTCTCTTTCACACGTCCTTAAAAGCAGATGGTCTCTTCTTCATCAAATGTCTCTTCACTGTCCCTCCATTGATGAATCCTTGTTCTCCATTGATGAATCCTTCACCCAGGTCTCTTCACCGTCCTCCATTGGTGAATTCTTCACTCATTTTCCCTCCGAATCCCATATTCCTCAATCCATATCCTCCTCACTGTCCTCCATTGATGAATCCTTCACTCATTTTTCCTCAGAATCCCATATTCCTCAATCCATATCCTCCTCACTGTCCTCCATTGATGAATCCTTCACTCATTTTTCCTCAGAATCCCATATTCCTCAATCCATATCCTCTTCCATGTCCTCTATTGATGAATCCTTCACTCATTTTTTCTCAGAATCCCATATTCCTCAATTCATATCCTCCTCATCCTTGTCCTCCATTGATGAATCCTTCACTCATTTTTCCTCGGAATCCAATATTCCTCAATCCACATCCTCCTCATTGTCCTCCATTGATGAATCCTTATCCATATCCTCCTCACTGTCCTCCATTGATGAATCCTTACTCCCACCATTCTCACCTCAAATCAACCTTCAAATCACGACGTCACTTTTTATCTTCGAAGGTAAATAAGGGAAATCAAGTTCTCTTCAAATCAACTTGCAAATCACAGCGTCTCTTTTTCTCTTCGAAGGTAAATAAGGGAAAACAAGTTCTCGTCAAATCAACATGCAAATCACAGCGTCTCTGCTTCTCTTCGAAGGTAAATAAGGGAAACACCCATATTCTCTATCTGTACTCCTCTGCTTTTTCCCTCAAGCCCCTTCCATTGCTTCCCTTCTTCTATTCGACCCAGAAGTAAATAACCGAAGAAAAATAAAAATACAGTTTAGAAAAATAAAAATACAGTTTAGAATTTTCCCCTTCCTTTGGAAGTTCAAAACTATCAGACTATCGATTCTATTGCTCTGTAATGGAAAAAAAAAATCATTATCGATTCTATTGCACTCCCCTCCTTTGGAAGTTCAAAAGACAGATCACTATCGATTTTATTGCTCTGTAATGGGAGAAAAATAAGTGATCATTATCAATTCTATTGCTCTGTAATGAGAGAAAAATAAGTGTATATTTATTTATATATATGCGATTGATTGATAAAGACAAACAATTATTATATGAAGAAAAATCTTTTCATCACCCATTTAAAATCACAACAATAACATAATCTTTGTTTATCATTCTCCTTCTACTTCTTTATCTAAATAAAAAAAAAAAAAAAAATCCCCAAAAAGAAGGATGAACAAAACCATAACCAATTAATCTTCAATACAATAATTAAATATAAGAGTATTGACGAATTAAATCGTGAAAAGATAAATGATATTTTAACCCATAAATAATAAACAATAATCGTAGTATTGCTTTAAAAAGCTCTACTTCGGCACACAACCGTGAAAACCTCAACTCGTCCTTTTTGGTTCTCGTTCTCAAAGCATAACAGAAGAGCTTTCACATTCCTATAAATTTGAGCTATCCGGAGAGTGAGTTAGAGAGCAATTGAAACTGTTTTTATTTGATTCTGAAATTTGACTTTGTTGTTCTCTAGAAAATGGAGATGAATAATCCCTTCGTTTCTGATTTTGAGATGAACGAAGATTTCTCGAATATTCCTTCATCTTCCGCGGCATGGCCATTCGAGAGATTTCCCATGTGAGTGTTTGTTTCTTTGTTTTTTTTTTCATTTCTTGAATTTGTTTGTCGATTCGAGATTGATTTTATTGATACAACAGGTCCGACATCGAGATTATGGAGCTGCTTTGGCAGAACGGACAGGTGGTAATGCAAACTCAGAATCATCTACCACCTTCAAACACCGCCGACCAATTCATGCAGGAGGAAGAAATGAATTCATTGCTGCATAATTTCTACGATGAACCTGCGCAACTTTCCACTGGTTATGGCATGGAGTTTCCGCCGCTGTCAATGATGACTGGTTGGCCACTAGTACAACCGACGAGAGAAACAGAACCGAATAGCTTCGGAGTGTTCTCGAGTCATCACGCACAGAGGGATCAATCTGGGTTGGCGCCAGATTATTCTACAGTTTCGGAATTACCGACGACTGTAGCGGACGCATCAAACGGTGGTTTTGCATGCAGGATTATGAGCGGCGGTGGACTAGCGGCTACGTTGAATGACAACGACGGAGGACTGATGAAGATGTTCACCCGTGAAATACAACCAGAAATTCAACCGATGGCAAATTTTGAGGCTCCAAACCCGAAAGGGATGGAACCGGATGATTCTACCGCTTACAAATGCCATAACAAGGTATCTTGCTACGAACTCGGTTAAATACAATTTCTTCTTTTATTTTTATTTTTATTTATTATTATTATTTTCATATTTCTCTTTGATTTATTAACTCTTCATGGATAGAATTTAGTAAACCGCCTTATCAAAATTATACGGATCACATCGAATTACACCATTCCCCAAGTTTTTAATTATTCATAGTTATTCTTTTCATTTTTTTTCTTTTTCTTTTGTGTGTAAAATTTGGTTTACTAATTTCCAGACGACCTCGGTGGTATAATGACGTGTACGATGAGTTGAAGTGATATTTTTTTTTTTTCATGTTCTTATTATAGATTCTATACAAAAAGATTGAATATTTGATTTTGAAATCAAATAATCTCAGGGCTAATTTTGTCACACGATAGAATAATTGAAAAATATTGAATATTTGATTTTGAAATTGGATGTTTGTTTTATTGAAATCTTTAATGCTAACAACATGCAGGGTGATGAATTTGAACCTAGCTATGCTCAGTTCAATTATATTCACTTAATAATATGATTTGACGATTATAAATGATTTGTATTAATTACTTAATAATCAAGTTTGATTAATCAACTTTTTAAAAAATAGAAATAAAACTATTATATTTGATGATTTGTATTAATTACTTATATAAACAAGTTTGATTTTAGTCAACCTTTTAAAAAATAAAAATAAGACTATTATATTTGGTGATTTGTATTAACACTTATAATCAAGAGTTTGATTTTAGTCAATTTTTAAAAAATAAAAAACAAGGCTATTATATTTGAGGATTTGTATTAATCAGTTATAGTAAATATTTCATAAAATAGATAATTTACTAATAATATGTAAATTGTGAGGGGCTATTGCATTTTGGTGGCAGTTTGTAGCTTTTGAATGTCTCATTTTAAAAATTGAACATTATAAACATTTTTCATAGGATATTGAATTCAAATTTACGGGTGCAAAGAAGCAAAGTCGTGGATCAACTCCTGCAAAAAGAAATCGTGCTGCTGCGGTCCATAATCTCTCAGAGCGAGTGAGTAATTAATTGGGTTTAATCATAAAGGACAGTGTGTAGCTTCTTCTGTGTGTATTCATAGAATATATTCATTCCTCCATTGCAGAAAAGAAGAGATCGGATAAATGAAAAGATGAGGATTTTGCAGGATCTCATACCTTGGTGTAGCAAGGTGTGCAACCTCTGAAATTATTTGATCTTCCCACTTTTCTTTTGTTCACTCAATTTTGGTTAATTTTTTCAAAATTTTCAGGGAGATAAAGGTTCGACGTTGGACGTGGCAATCCAATACTTAACGTCACTAAAGGAGCTAGTTCAGGTTGGTTATCTCCAACATGTTTACTCAAAAATCACCACCAATTTCTATAAAGCTTCGATGTTGGACGAGGCAATTGACGAGTTTTTATGCAGTGTATGTCCACGGGATCTAGTACTACGACGACGATGCCTGTGATGTTCTCTGCTGCCCAACAATCTATGCCAACAATGGGAATGGGACTTGGATTAGGCACTGGCACTGACATGGAAACAACTATGAACCCTCCTCTGCCATATCTGAATATGTTGGCTGGATCCACGTTTCCAAGTCCGGGGGAAGCTGCCCAACCTGGACAAACTTTTCCTTTCCAAGTCTTTAATATGGTGCATGTTCCAAATCCTGATCAATCAGGAATACAACTAGCTAATCAAATGCTGCATAATATAAACCAAACAAGGGAACTCCCAAGTTTTGATGGTTATCAGCATTTCCTTGGCCCCCAACAGATGCATGTGCCAGCAGCAGCTGTATCACAGCTATTCCAACAGGTATCTAGCCTCTAATCTCTCTGTTAGTTCTCGAACGGTTACCGAAACTGTTTCCATCTTTGTTATAGCTCATAACTGCATATTTTTACACTCTAATTCTTTCACAGAATCAACCAGCCGCCCCACCCGGATCCCACAATCAACATATTAGTCAGGGATTTGAAAGCATAGACAATAACAAGTCATGGAACCCCACCATGGATCCACGTGAGTTTTTATCCCATTGTTTTAACAAAGTCCCACATTGGTTAGAGAAGAGATTGATCCATGATATATAAGTGAGGTCAATTATCTCCATTGGTATGAAGCCTTTTGGGTGTGAAACCAAAAGCAAAGCTATCATACTTATTTATTTTCGACACGAGTGTCGTGGCGGTAGTTAAGCTACTCTAATCTTAACTTTGTATGATTGCAGGTTGAAGTATCTTAGACAGGATACGGGTTCAGCTGAGTTTGATTAGAACATATTACACAGGTTGACTTGAAAATTATGCATGCTTCATATCATTATCAAATGAGACCAACAGCTCCCCTATTGCATTTTTTAGGGTTTGCTTGAGTTTTTACACATGATGATCAAAACTCTCAGATAACTACATGCCCTACACAGACCTAATTGTTTTATCTTTTCTTTGGTTATAGTTCTGAAAGAGGAGAGGGGGGAAGATTGAAGAGAAGACTAATTTGGAGTGACCAAGCTTTGACTACATAATAAGTAGTTTACATTTTCACTCAGTTTTGATAGTTGTTGTTTGTTTTACCTATGAATTTATGTTTTTTTTTAATAAAGAATTAGCTTTTCTCTTTAGTTTGACTTTGAATATCTTTTCTTATATGGTCACCATTGTTTAACTTACAACTTCATCAAATATTTCTCAAGTGATTTATATGCATTATTGAGCAGTTAACTGCTTAATCTTAAATCACTTATTCATAGGAGATGATAACAATTTATAATCACTTTATTATGTTTATGTATGATTTATTTTGTAGGAGCTAGCAACAAAGAGACTTAACTCCCACATTCCCATTATAATGTCAATAATTGAAAATGATAATATTTCAATTATGCTGCAATGGTTATTCATCATCGAATGTCTATATTATCACCAATTATTAACACCAATTCCTAATCATCACATACTTTAACTAGTTAAAATATGTGATGAAGTTTCGAACAATCTGAACATACTTTAACTAGTTAAAATATATGATGAAGTCCGATGTTCGAAACTTCTTCCTCCTTGAACTAACAAAACAACCCTTCATTTTAATTTGCACCTTTGTTGGCTAATATATTATCTTATTACATGCAAAATGGACAATACAATAATTTGAATAGCCAATTTTTTTTTCCAAAATTTCTATCGAATTTAATAATATTCATTTTGACGAAGGAGATATGGGAGTCCACTAATATCTTATTGTTCAACTATATTATAGAGTAAAAGTGAAACACTCATCAAATACTCCATAAATTGAGTTCAACATCAATATCCAAAGATTGTTAACTTGAATATAACTTAATTAGTTAAGATATATATCATCGACTAAAATGTTAGAGATCTAAATCTCTATTTCAGCATGTTGTTCAACTCAAAAGAAAAATAATCAATAAAGAAAAATCAATTGATATTTTTATCCAATCATAAAAGTGCAATGAAAAAGATGAAGAAAAAAAATGTTAAATGACAAGTTTAGCTCTAAACTTTCATAGTTGTGTCTAATAAATATTTGGGTTTTCAATTTTGTGTGTTAATAGTTTTTTTTTAAACAAAAAATCATAAACTAACCGAAAGAGTCCCTTGGACTACCTCTATTTAAAAAAACATCAAAACCAGTGAGAATAGTATCCTTCCACCGGTGGTCTGTAACCATAAAATTCATGGTATTGTGAGCCATCTGATGAGTCAAGCCGTTAGCTCAATCGCCTCGTGTGTATGAAAGAGACTACCCGAACGACTACCCCTATTTAAAAAAACATCAAAACTAGTGGGAACAAGATCCTTCCACCGGTTTGTAATCATAAAATTCATGGCATTGTGAGCCACCTGATGAGCCATTAGCCCATCACCTCGTGTGTATGAAAGAGACTACCCTGGCTGTCAGGGGCAAACCCAGATGTTTGGGGGCCAAAAAATTATCGTATATAAATATAAAAAAAGTTTTAAAAAAAAAAGGTTCGAATTCACACTCCTAAGTTATGCTGACCTTGAAAAATAGTTATTGGTGATAAAAATATGTAATTGTATCAAAGACTTACTGACTAAGTTCAAATAAACTTAGTAGCATCGTATAATTTAGCTCATCTCGATATCTTATCAAATATTTAAAAAAAAAAAATGAAAGAAAAAAAATTAAGTTAGAGTGTGTACTCCAGAACTTTAAATCTTGAGTCTATTAGCAGGTTCCTAAATTTTAAAAAGTTTTATTGAGTTCCTAAACTTTTAAACATATCTTATAAGTTTCTAAATTTTAAACGTTTTAAATATGTTCCTATATAGTTACAATTTTGTTTTTAATGAATCCTTGAATTTTAAAGAATGTTGAATAAGACTAAAGATTATTAAGCTTAAACTTGAAAATTTGAGGACCTATTAGATACAAAATTGAAAATTGAAAAATATATTGAACATTTGTTGAAGTTTGTAGGTCAATTAAACACAAAATTGAAATTTCAATGACTTATTAGACATTGAAAAAATTATTAAAAAAAAAAACAATATAATGCAATTTAATTTAATGAATATATTTTCAAAATTTATAAAGGAACGTTAACATAGACTAAATTACTTTTAAAAAAAATTAACAAATAAACTAATAGTAAGAGTTAATTTAAGTATGAAAAATGAACCACTGCGGCAGAACTTATCTATGTTACATTAGGGGGCCAAATTTTATTTAATATACATACTATATACTTAAGATATATTTTCACTTAAATATATAAAAAAATCAAAAACTTGGGGGGGCCAAGTCCCTTCATAGATCTACTCCTGCCTACTGCATGTTTGAGTTCACCGTTCAACAATTTCTAAAATGTAACAAGTGATTTCAGTTATATCAACTCCAACTCCATTAAGCACTTTCAAACAATCAGATTCAACTTCAATTTGACATCCACATGGGATCAATGAAGATGACAAATTTTTTTAGACTTTCTATCATTGCTCTTGCGTCAAGTAACTTAGATCTCAAAATAACCATGGAAGAGAGGACTTTGCACCCTCCTAGCTTCAAAGAACCAATTTTGTCATTAAATATTAATATACTAATGATGGACAAACTCATAAAAAATATTCATTTTAAATTTATATATGGTAATTTTTTAATAATTAGCAACTGTTCACAATTTGATTGTGAAAAATTGAATATATAAAAGGATGAAATTGAATTTTTTAAAAGAATTAAAACTAAATTGAAAAAACATTGGAAGATTAAAACATATATTTAACATAAAAATTGAATATATAAATGCCAACAAAACGACATGTATCGCTTAGTGACCATGAGGTCTTATGTTCAATCCCCAAACCTAATATGTTGTAAAAAAGAAAAAAAAAATGGAATATATAAAGGATGAAGTTGAAATTTTTAAAAGAATTAAAACTAAATTGAAAAAACATTCGAAGATTAAAATTTAAAACATATACTTAACGTATCCATGGAATTTTTATTTATTAGTTCTAATAATTTTTTTCTTTATTTTTTTTTTTGTTTTTTTATGAGTGGTATAAGGTATAGCCGTACAGGGCAAAAATATTGTTTTTGCTTTATTAAGTTTTTTTTTTTTGGGGTTTTGTCAAAACCCTCTCGTCGGACGGTGAAGCCAGGCGCGACTGAGAACTCGATATTCTCTCCCTCCGGTCAGGCCTTTACTTTTCTTCTTCTCTGTTATCGCCTGAAATCCGTCTTCTGAAGTCCAATTGTTTGCTTAAAATATGCTGAATACGTTTTTTTTCCTTCTTCTTTTTGTTCTGCTTTCGGAATATATGTCTGTTTAGAGTGATTTATATCAATATGTTTTGATAATCTGCCTATAATTGTGGAATGATCAAGTTTTAGTTGAAGTAACGGATCTAGCATTAGTTATTCTGGTGAATTCTTAACCCTCTGGACTGAATTTAAATTCATTATTATTGATTATAGAAGCATGAAATTGTCATCACTTTTAGCTTGATAGTTTACTCTTTTCTGAAAATGTATGTATGAAATGTGTGTGTGTTTGTATCTACATATTTATAATGTGGCTCGACATGGATACATGGATTTCTATTGAGTGAGTGATTTAACGTGGTATCAGAGCAAGAGACTCTGTGTTCGAGTCATGTCATTATCTCTTAAATTAATATTGATTTCCAATTGTTGGGATTTCTTCAAATATTCAATCCTACAAGTGAGGAGGAGTGTTAGAGCATTGATATAATTAAATTTATCATATGGGAGTGGTTATTTCATAATCTCAAATTTTTGGTAGGCCTTGTAATTTATCCCTATTACATTGCACTTGCAGCATTTGAGATTAAGAAATTGAACATTCAATGGGTCCTCGTCAATGTCAGGTCTGCAATGAAGCACCATCCAAATACAAATGCCCCCTATGCCTTGCTCCTTAGTAAGACAAACAAAAGGGTTTCTTTAAGGGTATTTTTGTGTACTTTTTATTGAAAAATCTCTGACCTTCATTCATTTGTGTGCTGGCTTCTCCCTTTCACTTTGCTTGAAGCTGCTCTTTGGGTTGTTTCAAGAGACACAAAGGTACTGTTCTTTTAGACTTAGGTTTTCTTGTTCTATTGATGTTCTATATTTTGTAAGAAGTTTCATGTTCAGTTGATCTATAGTTCAAGAACAACTAGCACTATGCCTTTTATTTTGGGATAGTTTTATGAGGTCGGGAAATTTCGAGTGGTCTAAGTTCAAAGCAGATAATTGTTCTCAAGTTCCCTTTCCTGTATTTCTACATTCTATAAGGATTAAATGATACTGACTTGAGGGTCTGCCGGTCTGGTATCTGTCGAGGGCTGAGGCTCTTGAATGGCAGCTCCAATTGGTAGTTCATAGGGGTTTCTCTTACGTTTCGCTCGTGTTCTGTTGTTAGCATTCAATTCTATTAGTATGATAACATATGTCATTTGCAACTTGTGCAGAAGTGCCCTGTGTTAAGCCTGTGTCTGCAGGGGACCAATCAAGTAAGACTAAGTCTATTTTCATGTTTCATTTATTCACTTGCTGTTGTTTATCTGCTGTAAATGCCGAATGCATATTCGTAGACAGCCCAATAATTGTCTATGGAGTTCCTTCCTGTTTCTAGCCTTTTGGATGCTGTTCTCGTTCATTCTTCTAGTATTCATCGTACTCGCTGATAGTTTTTTACTCTTTCTGTATACAGCTTCTCCTAATGGATCACTTGTCAATAGGCCAATATGTGTTGGAGACCAGAATGAAATACTCGAAAAGTCGCAGCTTGAGGCTATTGGTATTGATTCATAGCTACTGGTTTTATTACCTCAATTTATACGGTTCATTGGGCCCTAAAAAACACTTGTCATGCCATCCTAATTCTTTATAAGAGAGATTTAAAAAGTTTCGTGATGGTTATGTTATGACTTGTGAGCGACAAAGAAATCTTCAAATCTCAAAGTGAGAAATGATTATAGAATTAGGTCAAATGAAAAATCTAGAATATGATAACCTCTTCTGAAGCATTTGTGTGGTTTAACTGCTGAAACTTTGGACAATAAAATATTAATTTGAAAAGGGGTTCATGGATTAAAGTTTGAACAATGAACAATTTCTATGTCAATGGGAAGGAAACTATGTTTATCATATTTTTATTTGTGCGTCAAGAATAACTTTGTTGCTAGTTTTATTTTGAGTTCAACAATATATGGGGTAGAAGATTTAAATCACTGATCTCTTGGTCGAGGGCTCATGCTTTATGCCATTTGGGCTATGCTCAAATTGTTTTTAGTTGTTAGGACCATTAATGAACTTAGAATCTAGGTTTCTCCCACCTCTCCTTATATCCTCATGCATCTTTCATACAGCTTCTTCCTCAGAAATACACAATACTTTGAATGATGAAAGACTCCGGAAGCTCATCTATGCCATTGATAGTTCACCAAATCCAGAAACTGTGAGTAGTCTGCATATTCCATTACGTGAGAAATTGCCAGTATCAATAGTTAAAAAAAGTTGGTTTAAGTTTGGTTTTTGTTCTTATTAGGAACTTGATAAAGCTATGGAAGATGAAGCATTTCGCATTTTCAGTAGCAAGGTACTATTTTGAGTATTTTCGATCAAAGTGTTGTCGAATATTTATGTTCGTCTAAGTCAGATAAATAGTTTAGTTTGCTTTAAGTATTTATTCTTTTTTTGTCGGTTAGATATCGTCCATCATCGGCTCCTAGCCTCGGTGGTCACAAATGGAGGAGAGAAAACTTGTTCGAAGACATATATATGTATAATCAGCTGGACGTTTCCATCCCCTTACTATGAGTGCTCAGCTCAGCTGATGCTGATTTCAACAATGAACCGCCTTCTCAGATTGAACTTTGAAGTAATGCTGGGCGAGGCCATTTAAGCTCTCAGCTGCGATGTCCAATCCATAAATGTGCCTAGTTTGGCAATGATATACGATTTTCTCATCCATTTCTTTTTAATGAACAAACCAGTTATCAAATACTACATAGGATCTGCCCCTTTGAGGATCAATCAAACTCGAGTGTTTAATTTTTTTTTTTTTTTTTAGTTCAACCATCGTAGAGGTAGATAAACGTAGTATGACCTGTGAAATGGTAATTATTGTCTTATTCATAAGCTATGTTTAGATTAACGTGTTTAATGCTGTCTAGATTCAATAGTTTGTAAGTAATAAGTCATGTTTTGACTGGAAGATTGAATTAATGGAAGATTGAATTAACAAACGGTGGTTCTTATGAAATTGATAATTAGTGTCTTATTCATAAGCTAAACTTAGCTTTCTAGACTCAATAGTTTGTAGTAAGTCGAGTTTTCACTAGAAGATTAAATTAACAAACTGAAAGTTGTTACGTTCTAGATCACAAAATTAGCATCGCTTATATCAAACGAGGAAGCAGACCAGGTACGACAAAGGAATGTATGGCCTTTCATGATCAGAATCAGTATCTACCAACCAAATGGAAAATTTGGGATTGGATCTCTAGAAGTTTGTGAGAGTAAGGCGTTGTCTTGAAATTTAGACATGATTTTGGAAATCATATTTTTGGGTTTCAAGGATTGTAATGCTACTCATTAAAAATAACTATAAATAATATGAAATCTAACTATTTTCAAAACAGGAGTATGATTAAATGGCTTTACAAATCATATATAGGAGAAATTGATGATTATCTTCAAAATTTGATGTTTTCAAATTCTAAACATGAGTAAAGAGTTTGGAGAACAAAGGAAACACATCTCAAACAAAGGCTACTAAAAACCTAGCTTCAGAATGAAAAAGCACATATATATTGATTAAAATTTAAGAACAGAGAAAGTATTTCCAACTCCAAAATGTTAAAGAAGACATTTCTTCAAAAACAGTTTCAAGCACATTATCGATAATCTTCATCACATATATAAGCCTTCTGGCACGCCTTCTTTCTTCTTGTACATAACCTTCTCCTTTGCCTTCTTGAAGTCGGGATGTGTGACCTGAAGCAAAAGACAACATCAAAAAACCAACTTAAGCTACAAAACGACTCGGGATAAACTGTTCAATCCCCATTCGATAGTCCAAAAACATGGAGCTTAATCACCCAAGTCTAAAGATGTATAGTTTTTGAAAACCTACTACAACAGAAATAGTGTTGGTATGCTTAATTTTCAAAAATCAAAACCCAAGGATTAAATGGTTATCAAACGGAGTCTACGTTAATAGATTGTTGAAGTGGAAAAGTTTTCTTGCATCATAATTCATTTAGAAACTCGAGCTACTCTTACCTTCATACGCCGTTCTCGCAAAGCAAGCAACCCAGCTTCAGTACATATGGCCTTTATATCAGCACCAGAGAATTCATCTTTGGTCATAACAAATTCCTCTAAGTTGACATCATCTGCCAATGTCATCCTTGATGTGTGTATCTGCAAATCAGAGTTTTCAAGTTGTTAGAAAAAGAAACACCTTTAAATATCTAAACGACCCGATGTAGTTAATGTGCAGCTTCCACATTATAACATGCTTTAATTTGACAACTAGACCTGAAAAATGCGCCTCCTGGTTTTTATGTCTGGCAAGGGAAACTCAATCTTCCTATCTATTCGGCCTGGTCGAAGCAAAGCTGGATCGAGACTTTCGATTCTGTTTGTAGCAAGTATCACTTTAACATCTCCTCTTGAATCAAAACCATCCAATTGGTTCAGTAGTTCCAACATTGTCCTTTGAATCTCACGTTCACCTCCAGAGTGAGCATCATACCTGCAGGGAGTATGAATCAGAACAACACGATCTTCTTTTAGAATATGAATGTAAAACGCAACTGACCTTTTTGTGCCGACAGCATCAATCTCATCAATAAAAACAATGGAAGGTGAGAGATCATCAGCAACCCTGAAGAGTTCCCTCACTAACTTTGGACCATCTCCCAAGTATTTCTGGATGAGTTCACTCCCAACCACACGCAAGAAAGTGGCTGAAGTTGAGTTTGCGACTGCCTAAAAGAGGGAAAATATGGTTTGCAAAGTCAATTTTTTTTTAACAATGCATAATATTCTGACAAAGAATGTCATTTATAGACATGAGTATTGATTTAACTAATACTATATTTCTAGATAGCATCTTAAGTTAGAAGAGAAAACCTAAAAAAGCTAGTTTGAACGATTACAAGTTTACATATACGAGACTTTAACTTCTAACAGGATAAGTTTATCTATTATTCAAGTGGACAGCAAAGTTTTGAAGAGGGAAAAAAATAATAAATTACCTTTGCAAGCAAAGTCTTGCCTGTTCCTGGCTCCCCATACAGTATCACACCTTTAGGAGGTCTAATACCTATGTCCTCATATAACTCGGGATGAGTCAATGGCAACTCAACAGCTTCTTTAATCTCTTGTATTTGAGCATCCAATCCACCAATATCAGCATATGACTCTAAAGGGGCCTTCTCAACTTTCATCACAGACACCATTGGATCAACCTCATCTTGGAGAAGTCCGACAACAGAAAGTACCTAAAACAAACCATCGCCAGTAGGCAAAATGATCAATCAATGTCTTGACAATACTCCAAGAAAACAAACTAAAAGACGTGCATAATGTCATATAAAGCGCTAACTAGCTATGTGGTTTCCATCACATTTATCCGGTTACGATACTTCAAAGTTCATGCAAGAGCTCAACAATATCACAATTATACAGAAAAGTGGAAATGATTAAGACATGAACATAAGTTCTCTGGACAGGTTTTGTACTAGAAAGTTCTAATTGCCAGTCGCAATATACACATTTTTGACAGAACTGAAGTACCCCAAAGAAAAACCAGCACTTTAGATTTCACAACAGTTGGCTAAGTGGTAATACCTAAATCAAATCATAGTAAGATGTAATGAAGCATTTTATGAACTGAATCCGGATTACTAGAGACTTAGAACATCATCTATATTTGAAGCAATTTCCACTATTGAAATGCCTACTACCACATTATTTCCCCATCCAAACTAGGAGTAAGCCCCAAGTCTTGAACTAACAGAATCATACAATCTAATACACCAAAAGGAAATGGACTAAACTCCAGCACAAAATCAAACGCCAAGAAGAAGTTAACTAGAGAGAATTCAACAAAATCATCAAAAGAAACCAAAAACCCTATACCTTGTTATGCATCAAAATTGCACATCCAGGTTCAAGCTGATCTTTATCAACAAAAGACATAATACCAACGTAATACTCCGGTCCAACAGAAGAGGAAACGATCGCATGATTCTCATCAATCAGCTCCTCCAAATTCCCAACACTCATCGGAGATCCTCTCAGATCATCGACCTTAGAGCGATCTTCCTCCGCCTTCTCCTCCTGCGGCTTAAGGCGCTCTTGATTAGTGACGAACTCCTCCTCCATTAACAGGTAGTCCTTCACACGCTCGAGCTTCAGAAGCCTCAGCCTGCACTTCGTGTGAGGCGTCACCGTCGGCAGTCGAGCCGCCGCCTCCGGACCTTTCTGCTTCCGCTGTTTCCGGCCAACACGGGTCGGCGGCGCCGCCGGTTCATACTTCTTGTCTTTCTTCTTATCGGCGTCGGACTTCCGGTCGCCGGGAGCTTGCCGATTCAGACCACCTGGAGTTCCTTGACCCATTTTTTGCAATCCGGAAGAAAGCTTCTGAAAAATGGCTCGCGATTGAAGCTAATATTCAGTCCCGGTGACCCACTGAACAAGAAAAGAATCGCTGTCTATTTATATGGGCTTGGGCCTTTACCTAAATATCTCCTTAATTGGGCTTCTTATTGAACTCATTTGGGCCTCATCGTATGGGCTTGGGCCTTCACTTTAAACCCCGCATTTTTAATTGACGGTTTTAAAAAAGTCATTTTTGTAAATAGCCAAAAACTGGAATAAAATTTTATCTTATTTATAGAATTTAAGATTTAGGGTTCAAGTGTTTCTCGAGATACGTTCAAATCCTTATCCTATGACCGTTATCAAAGATTTTTTTTTGAAATGAGTATTTGTCTTAGACATCATTTTAGATTCTAGTATTTGAACATTTTTCAAATAAAAAACATGTTGGACATTTTTTAAAACTACACAATTCAAAATGACCGTTGGTCTAGTTATTACATTTTTTTTAGTTCAACAATATGAGAGATTCCAATCTCTCACTTTTTGGTTGAAGTTATATTGCCTCAACTTAATTATGCATTATAACAAATTTGGTTTAAAATGATGCCTTAAAATGGGTGGAGTTTCAAACTTCTAGCGGATTAAAACATTAATTATAACTAGTTGAGTTATATTGAAGTGGACATAATTCATTAATGGTTCGGAATACTGAATATAGACTTTGTCCACAATAAAAATGAAAGAGGGATACATGAAATCTAAATAGTCACCCTAATCTAGTTACCATCCCCGCCAGTCGTAACCGCCTCTTAGAAGTGCAAAATCAAGGTATATTATTATCGAAAGCTTCTACCCTACATCGTACAATTCAATATTTCTTAGATAGATCATTATGTGAGCAATAAGTCAAAAAAACTCATTTCTATTGGAGTAGACCGATACACACAACCATAGTGACGGACAGTTTTACAAACGTTAGATGGATGAGAGGAAAACTAGTTTTTAGAGAGAGTATATGCAATTTTTTCATATCTAATCTCTAACGGTTCTCAGGGGTCATCCACGTAATGGCTGCTACATTCAATAAACGATGATACTAATCAAACATCAACCACAACAACATTTCCTTTCATCTTTATTCGAAAACAAGTTCGAGGTTATTACAACAATTATTACATATGATAACGCTCTTTACAAGAGCACATAACCTTCATCTCTCATATATATATATTGCAATAATAATTAATCATGCATTACTAAACTCCCATGGATGCTGAAACTCAAAGGTATTTTCAGGGATATTTTTCAAGAAAAAGCCTTGGTCTGTGGCAGCCCAAATGCAGTTACTAAAATCACATCTATCAGCAAGCCATTGATCAAGCTCAGGCCAAAACACATTGAACTCAGCATGATGATTACCCTGCTTACCAAATGAACACCAAAACAAAGTGGTATGCCAAAGATTTTCTCTGAACTTCCATGAGTATTGACCTCCGACTTCAACAACTTGCTCGTGTAAATCGTCGTCTTTCGATTTACAATGAACCGAAAGCGGTTCGTTCATATTATTCATGATTGTAACACTCCATTTGGTGAAGGGAAGTGCATATTTTGAAGCTCCATAACTTGGCTTCAAACAGCTTAAACCTAAGACAATAATCACCAAAGCCAACAACAAATGGTTTGATGACTTCATTTTTCTTTTGTTCTCTTTAATTTCCCTTTTCATTATTGGTGTAATTTTGTTCTGAATTTATAACAAAATATTTGAGTCAGATTTAGTGAATAATTAAATGAATTTAATCAATTTAATCAATTTCTGTTTGGTGGTTTTTTTCTTCTTCCAAAAACAATACTTGAATTATATTTGGATTATGTGTTCAAAAAGTAAAACCAATATATTTTCATATTCTAAATCAGCTATTAAATACATTCTTGAAAATAATGAAAATACCAAATTAGAACTTTGCTTCTCTTTTATTAAATCCATCGTTTTTAAATTTCTAATTTTAGGTCACCAATCACGGAATTTTGGGTTTTGATATTTATTAAAAATAAAGGGTTATTTTCAAATAATTTTTTAAAAAATTCATCTTTAGGTGACTTGGTGGTTTAGATGCGTGTCTATATATATATATATATATATATATATATTTTTTTTTGTCATGTTCGACTCCTAATTTTATTTTATAATTTTTTTTTTTTTTTTTTTTTTTTTTTTTTTTTGCAACGGTAGTTTAATAAATGCGGGGATTGAACCCATGACCTTTTAGTCACCGGCACAACCCTATGCCAATTGAGCTATGCTCGGTTTGGCTTTATTTTATAATTTTAAGGAAAGGTTAACCCCTTATTTATTTTTTTAATATATATCATTTCTCAATTTTTTTTCATCATATTCTTGCCAAATTAAATTGCCTCAAATTTAAATACGTGTCGCACTTTTATTCTTTAAAATAAATTCATTTGAAAAATCGTCAAATGAAAATATTTCCATCCTCATTTAATGAATATAAAACATGTCTAACACGACATTAAAAAAAAAACAAACTTCTGAATTGATAAATCATATCATAGTTGAATTTTAAATTTTTCTCCCAATAGGTTGATATAATAATAATATTTTATTCTACAAATAAAGTGTTTATATATATTAAAATTGATTTTTTTAAGAACATGAAAAAAAATTGAGATATGATGTAAAATATATATATTTTGGTTAAATTATAAAAAATGTTCATGAACTATGGTTCTGTACAAAAAAAATACTCCCGAACTTTTAAAAATACTCTTAAAATTTGGAAATAGGCATTTTCATTGACGATTTTTCAAATGAAAACACATTAAAGAATAAAAATTGCGACACATATTTAAATTTGAGGTTAATATTATTGAATATATTAAGCCAAGTAAAAGAATACATTATATTATTGTTTGTCAATATATACATATGAAAAACGTTAATTTTAACGTTTCATCCCGAACATCAACTGTTTATAAAAATTACTCTTTTTTTTTAAATTGTTTCAAAACAATCATATTTTCAAATTTATTTAAAAAACAACCCCTCCTTCCTAAAAAACCCAAGCAATATATATCTAAGGGCTGTTTTTTAATAATATTGTATTTTTTAAAACTTATTATAAAAATATTGTAAGTTTCAAACTACTTTTAAAAATATTGCAGTTTTAAATAGAGGTCGTCTTTTCAAAAGACGACCTCTACTTTTTGTTCCACGTGGATGAAGGTCGTCTTTTGAAAAGACGATCTTGCTCCACATGGATGTAGGTCGTCTTTTCAAAAGACGACCTACATTCAATATGTATTTCTTTTACTAAAAAAATTGATATCTTTTTAACCAGATATTCAAAATTTTCAAAAAATATATGGTTGGAAAGCTAACAGCGAGAGCTTAAATTTGATACCTGGTTTCACTATTTTTGGAGTTGTGTATCAAAAGATAAAGACCATCGAAGTTGGACTATAATTCTGCAAATTTCAGAAGTGAAGATTCTTTTGAGGAGTGCATTCAAAAATTTCGAAAAGAGTACGGTTGGAAAGTTAACAGAGAGAGCTTCAATTTGATACATAGTTTCACTATTTTTGGAGTTGTGTATCAAAATATATATATGGTCGAAGTTTAGCTACAGTTTTGAAGTTTTCAGTCGTATCTTCAGTTTTGGGTTTAGTGAAGTTTTCATAATTTCGACGATCTGTATCTTTTAATACACAACTCTACAAATAGTGAAACTAGATATCAAATTGAACCCCTCTGTAAGCTTTTCAACCGTACCTTTTTCGAAATTTTTGAATATTTGGGTAGAAAAATGTCAATTTTTTAATGCACTCCTCAAAAGAATCTTCGGTTATGAAATTTGCAGAATTATAGTCAAACTTGGATGATCTTTATCTTTTGATACACAACTCCAAAAATAGTGAAATCATGTATCAAATTAAAGCTCTCGCTGTTAGCTTTCCAACCACATATTTTTTGAAAATTTTGAATATCTGGTTAAGAAGATATCAATTTTTTTAGTAAAAGAAATACATATTGAATGAAGGTCGTCTTTTCCTCCATCCATGTGGAGCAAAATCGTCTTTTCAAAAGACGACCTTTATACACGTGGAACAAAAAGTAGAGGTCGTCTTTTACTATGTAAAACTGATATCTTTAAAACTGCAATATTTTAAAACTGAAATATTTTTAAAAATAGTTTCAAACTTACAATATTTTTATAATAAAGTTTTAAAAAATACAATATTATTAAAAAACAGTCTATATCTAATACCCTATATAAAAAGAGAACTTTCTAAGGATATAATTAAATGTACCATAATTTATAAACTAATTAAGTTATTAAGTTAGCCAACCTGAGCATAGTTCAATCTGACATAATGTACGAACTAGTGATTAGAAGGTCAGATATTCGAATCCCCACCTTGCATGTTGTAAAAAAAAAAAAAAAAACTTTTGGGTTGATTGGTGATTTAACATCCACGGTGCGCATGGCCAATTATTTATAGAAAAAATCGGTGCATTATTTCTAGCCAAACTTCAATAATGATTTTTTTTTTTTTTTTTGACAATATGTTGGGGTGGATGATTGAATCTAGGATTTCATGGTCTCTGAGCGATACATTATGCCGTTGAACTATGCTCTTGTTGGCCTTCAATAATGATTTGACTAAGATAAGATAATAAAAGATATATATCATAACATTTAATAGACTTATAACCTCAAATCTTATTCATACTACTAGATAAAAAGTTACATATGTTTGTGTAGAAATTTAAACTCAGGCAGAATTCCACTTATGTATGAGCTCATAGGTATTTGTAGAGTCATTCTTCAAGTAAAATCCATCAGGCCAATACACTATTTAAAGCTCAAGTAGCCATTTTGGCTATCAAAATTGCACCAAAAAAGAGTGGGTTCCCCATAAATTCTCCTTGAATTTCCAATTGTAAATACCTCCAACTTTGATAAAATGCAAACCTAAATCATCATCACTTGTTTGGTTGTTTATAATCACCACCCTCCAAGTACTAAAAGGAATTGGTGATCCAAAGCATGGCTTGATCATCATTATCAAGCTTATTAAAAGCAAAATAAAGCCATATTTAAAGTGTTTAGGCCTTTCATTTACTTTTACTAATTTGTAATTATTTTTTGTTGAAGAAATTTCTCATATATATAATGGAATTAGGGTTTATGAATATGGAAAGCTTAGAAGAGGGGTCTGTCTCGTGAGTGTCCGGGCCAGCTTACGCGCACCACGACTAATCTTACAGGATAAACCACTTGACCCTACAACATTTGACTGCCAAAAAAATCTATAGAAAATTAAACAACTAAACTTTTATTTTATTTAGAGGTGGATTTTCATGGGATATGTTTGAATAGTCAGCATAATTAAAATTAGTGATTAATTATGTAAGGAAGTTATAGAAGCTGTTTGAGATTCTCTCTTTCTCTCACACACATATATATATATATATATAAAAGGGGTTTTTTTTTTTTTGAGATAATATATAAAAGGGTTTATATATATGGAAAGCTGAGAGGGTGTGTGTATTTTACCCACATTATAATATCCACATGTTTATATTTTAGATTTATGAATTAGCATATTGAGTGTACTAAGAAAAAAAGAAAATTAAATAATTAGTATATTGAGAAAGATTACCAATGTTATGCTGATTTTTTTTTTTTATAGCATATTGGGCAACATTCTCATATTTTTTTTTTTCTGTCTAACAAAATATGGGGTGAAATTCAACGTCTAACATTTTGACCAAGAATATATATATCTTAACCAGTTAAATCACTACCAGAAAAAAGGGCTATTGCAGAGGTTTTTTTGAGCTATAGCAACGATTTTAAACTGCTGCAACACTTTTTGCAACGCTTGAGAAACCCCTGGCTAAACGAGTGTTGTAAGTGATCTAGCAACACTTTTTAAAGTGCTGGAATGACTTCTCACACCCGTTGCAATAACACCCATCCTATTGCAACATTTTTGAAATAAATAGCAACACTTTCTTATTTGTTTGGGCTTTAAATTTTTTAAAGATTTTTTTTTATTTGGGCTTTGCCAATTGTACAAAAAAAATGAACACCCTATTGCAACACATTTTAAAACCGCACCGAGAAAATCGTTGCAATACACATATTTTGCAACAATTTTTTATTTGTTTCCAGAAATTGTTGCGATTTTATTAAATTTTGCAGCACTTTCTAAACCGTTGTAAAAAAATTGTCGCAATAGACTAATTTTCTTGTAGTGAATTATGTTCAGAATGCAATTGCTTCAAGTTTAGAAGTGTTTTAATTTAGGGTGTTTTGAAAAACATATAATATTGTTTATTTATTTTTATTTTATGTTTGAGTTTAAGCAAAGAGATTCAAACTTCTAACTCTCTCGGTCCAAAATGCATGTGTTTTTGTTAGTTGAGTGACATTCTTATAAAAAATTTACTACCATAAGAGGTTCATTAAAAATGAATATGTTTAACTATTTGGTGTTTGTCGAAAAAAAATTATTTTTGTTTTAGAAAGAAAATTATTTTTGTTTTTTGTCCTTATCCTTTCATTATGAATATGATCCATTATTTATACCGCCAAATTAAACCTAATTTCTAAATTAAATAGAAAATATCTATACAAAAGGAATGTGATAAATAATAAATATTTTTTTATTAATAATATATACATAAGGATAAGGTAGATGTTTAACGTGTCATAGCATTTTATAAATATATTTAACTCTGATTGACCACGTGTCTAAGTTGCAAAATTGGCTAAGCCCGACTTGCAGCAAAGTTCTACTCTATAAAAAATGCGATGAAATTTTTAACTTCAATTTATCATAACCATGCAACAAATGACATTCTTGTTACGTCGAAAATGGAAAGGACTGAATGAATGTTTGTCTTACTCTCAATAAACTTTAGTATAACTTAACTGATTAAGATATGTATTGTCGATCTAGAAATCTCTCAACAAATTTTAGTTGTATTGTCGATCAAGAAATCAAATGTTTGAAATTCCGCATGTCAAACTCTCAAGATTTTTTTTTATTCTCCTTACGGGTTATTATCAAGAATAACCCTCCTCCTAAACTTTTTATCAAGACCGTTTTTTGTCACTATCAATTTTAACATTTCTCGGTACAATCCTGACTAGGATCGAGCACCGAGATTACCATTTAAAAAAAAAAAAAAAAAAAAAAAAAAAAAATCTCAATCGGTTAGAAATTCTGGGTGCAATCCTGGCCAGGATCCAGCACAGAGATTTACATTTAAAAAAAAATCTCAGAACTTAGTAGGATCTGGCTAAGATTCTTGACTTTAGCTGATTTTTTTTTTTAAATGGACCAAAAATTATATAGGAGAATTTGAATTAAAAAAATCGTATACATCTGGTTGCAATTTTGAGATTTTTTCACTCTATATATTTTGAAATTTTCTTAACAAACCATTTCGATAATACTTCGTAATAGGATAATTTGTAAACAGATGCGAAAGTTTAGAATTGACGTATTTATAAAAAAACGTACTTATAAAAAAAAACGAGCTTATAAGAATAAGAATGCTAAATTTATTAGTGTCAGTGTTTATTTCAAAGTTTATCTAAAATTCATATCTAGTCGTCCTTAAAAATTCTCATTATTCTTTTGAGAGAATATTTTATAATGAAAAACATATGAAACATTTTTTTTTTTGCAACGGTATTTTAATTAATGTGAACCTATAACTTCTTAGGCCCAACTTTATGCTATATGATCGTTTGACATATGAAACATTATTTATCCATAATACTTCAAAAGATACCCAAATATTTTCGACATTATTTGGATTTGAAATTGAAAAAAAAAAAAAAAAAAAATCCTGACCAATCTTGGGATGATAATTACAATCTTGGCCAATTTAAAAAAATTGAAAAAAAAAATTTCCGTGCTCGATCCTGGCCAGGATTCACCGAGAAATGCAAATTGATAGTGAAAAAAAAAAGATGTTAGTGTTGATAAATTGTTTCGCAGTGTTGTTATTCTAGATAATATCTCACATTTACCGAGAGAAATAAATCTTCAAACCAATATAATCCTCCCACTTTGATTAAACTAACGATAAAATATCTTTGGTCCCAAAAAGAAACCCAACAATTGTATGGAGTTGAGTTATTACATGTGTAAAATCAAACATATTGAAGATAAAATTGTGTTTTTTGCGGAGCAAATCTAAGCACCAATTTCCCAAGGGTGCAACAATTCAAACTGTCTTAGAGGAAGATTTGCCAAGTAGAGTCCATCATTAAAAGCTGCCCAAATGCAATTTTCGTAGTTACATCGTTGAGAAAGCCAATCTCCTTTCTCTGGCCAAAAAACCTCAAATGAAACATGTCCATTCAAACTACCAAAATTGCACCAATACAACGTTGTTTGCCAAAAGTTTTCCTTGAACTTCCAGTAGTATTCGCCTCGGATGTCGATCACGTGCTCGCCCAAATCGTCGTCTTTCGACTTGCAATGAGCCGATAGACTCGAGTTCGTTTGATGATTGTAAATACTCACTTGCCATCTGGTTCCTACAAATTGTTTCTTCGATCCTGCAAAACATGTCTTAATAATAATGCTTGGTTCCAAAGCAAACAATAACATCAAAAACAATTTGGTTAGAGGCTTCATTTTTCTTTACACACAAAAATACCAACCATATTTTTGTTTTGATTCATTATATAGCAAAAAACTTAATGTTTTGAACAAGCTCTTGATTTAAGGTAACATATTCATGGAAAAGGTTTAATTTTATGAATGTTTTAAGGTTGGATATCCATTTGTATTGCATTTTTCATATTTTCTCCTTAATTTAGATCAATTATCTCAAACACATTAAGGCATAGTTATGGATTTGGTAAAACAAAGCTGTGTGTTATTTTTAATGAAGCAATAAAAGAAAACACAAACAAGGCCAATATTATTGCATTTTCCATATTTTCTCCTTAATAAATTAAGACCAATTATCTCTATGAAAATGGAATGGATTCCTAATTAGATAAGTTGACTGAATATATATGCCATTGATATATAAAGTGTGTATGTAACTTTCAAGAATATCGACTTTTGAAAGTTACACACTTTATATATAACTTCAAGAATATTGACTTTTGCCAAACCGAACATAACTCAATTAACATAAAGTTGAACTCACTACAACAAAAATCACATTCAATAACATCTCAAACACAAATAAAGATATTCCATGTAGGGAGATATTCCGTTTTTTCAAGGTTATAAAAACCGCTATTAAAACACAATGATAACGTTTTTATTCCATTTTTTCAAGGTTATAAAAACCGCTATTAAAACACAATGATAACGTTTTTTTCTACCGCTATGAAAAGTTTCCATAGCGTTAAAATTACGCAATCGAAACTGAATTTTCTATAACCTTTTTCATAGCGTTGAAAAAACGCTATGGAAAAAGTTAGAGACTTTCAATAACAGGGGCTACCACCGCATGTCTAAAAACGTTATGAAAAAGTTTCGATAACGTTTTTTGAAGGCCATCGTATGTGATATTTGTTGTAGTGACTCTTAACTAGAGGTTAGAGGTCCTCCACCCGCTTTAATTAAATACCTTTGCAAAAAAAAAAAAATATCGATTTTTGATATGGTAATTAGTGACTATCTATGCTATGTTTTGATTGACATTTTATTTATTTATTATTATTTTCTTCATTTTAAAGATTTTCAATAATTGATCATCATTTTGAAGAAAAAAAATTGACACCAATTCATTGCATATACATCCGTTTGAAGAAAAAAATTTGACACCAATTCATTGCATATACATCCGTTTCAATTGTACATTAATTTTGTGATTTTGTAACCTTTCCATTTTCAATTACAATACCATATTTTCTTTTCATCATAATATGGTTTACCTTATTTAGTTTAAACCAATAAATATTTTTCAAAAAAAAAAAAAAACCCATAAATTTTCATCAATTATATAAGTGTTTGACTAGAAACTAGAAAGTAAACCAAATTCAAATTATCAACATCAAAAGAGCTCTAAAATCCCTCCAAATCATGGACATGAAGTTCGCTTTCTTGACTGCAATGATCTTGTTTCTCACCGTATTCGGTTCAGGTAGAAAACTCGACTTTTTCTATCTACTAGTAACAAAGTTTAGTTGGTTTAAAGTATATTTTATTAAAGATTAGTTGTTGATTTTGTTATTAATTTGAGTATTATTTGATGTTTATGTATAGTGACAAGCACACCATTTCCTACAAAAGGAAGTCATATTCGTAGTCTTACGTGCAACACTCCGAATGATTGCTTTAACCCTAAAGTTTGTGAATGCAAATTTGGGCTTTGCTTTTGCACACCCAAGAGCCCGCCGCCGCCCTTCAGCTTCTATTATCAAAAGATGAGTGATAACATTGAGGAGTAACAAATGACCCTCAAGAATTAATCAATTTGCATTGTTTACAATTTTTTTTTTTTTTTTTTTTTGAAATGAATGAATAAGACTATGGCACAATTGCGTATTTTTGTTATCATATACATCTTAGATTAAATTGCAAAAGTTACTCTTATTTTATGCTTTACATGTTGCGCGGTATGGAGATCGCGCATGGTGGTGTGAATTTTAACGATGAATTGAGAGAGAGGTGTGTGAATATATTGCAGTGTGAATAGTTGTTTTTGGTATTGTTCTAAGAAAACGTCGCAAAAAAGTATTCTTTAGCCATGAATTTTTTGTTGTCCATTGCTAAAACTTAATTTTTTTGTAGTGTCGACTTTTGAATTCAAAGATTTTCTATGTCTATATTATGTTAAAATCGCTATTCATCTCGGCCACTAGAGCATAACTCAACTAATTAAGGTAAGACATATACCATCGATCAAGTAGTCATGTTTGAATCCATACGTTAAATGTTAGTTGAACTTAAAAATAATAATTTTTTTTTAGAGAAACTAAAAAAAAAAAAACGGAGCTATTGTTGCTTATTTTTTTTTTTTTTGCAAAGACATTTAAATGCGATGATTTAATCCATGACTTCATAGTCAATGACACAACCTTATGACAATTGAGTTATATGCTCAATTTGACAATTCCCTTAGGATTATATTCAACAAGTTTTATTTATGATAAATATAATAATAAGAAGGGAAATTGTACTAGATGCCAATTTAGAGTAAAATAATTAAAAATATAGTATTTTTTTAAAAGATTTGCAAATATGACTATTTTTATCACTTCAGTGATAGTAGATCTATAATTGAGAGTAGTCTATCACCTTTATTTTTTATAGAATTTTGTCGGTGACTATTAGTGATAATAGTCTATCAGTTATAGTTACTAATTTTTTTGCCATATTTGTAAAATGTTTTATATTTTACTATATTTGTCATTATTTTGAGTCGGATTGATCAATCAACTCTAATAATAATAATAATTTTTTATTATTATTATTTTTTAGTGTAACGTTACTAATTAATTAATTGGAAACCGAGTACTAATAATACAAAAAAAAATGAAAACCTATATTGTGGTGTAATTGAGATTCATTATTTGAGTAATAATTGGAGAATTTCATTTCAAAGAGATGCTGTAGATGATATTTTTTTATTTTTTATTTTATTTAATATAAAAATACGGAATGATAATTCCAACATCCGAACTCATTACATGTCAATTACCACTAAATTATTCAATTTAACTACAAGAACTTAAAAACTTAAAAAAAAAAAACTGGAATTTTTGCTATTACAATGTAACAAGACTGCTACATGGGTCTCTCAAGTAATAAGTGCAATTTTTTGAATGGGAAAGCCTTTATGGCTCGGTAGGCCCTCACATATTGCTTAATAAACTATCATTTTCAAAAAAAAAAAAATGAGATTGATTATCCTTTAGGCATAATAAAAAATAAAAATGATATTGCAAAATTTAGAGCGAGTCTCAAATTTTATTCTCACTTCTTTTTTTCTAAACACCAACGTAATGGAGTAGCTTCTAAAATTTTATTTTTCATTCATTGATTACGATTCCAGAAAAGTAAATTAAACATGTCTTTAATTTTGTGATGGTAATAACATGTGAACATAAATTAATTGACAATAAAATTTGTAACTCTGAGGGAGGTTGGAGGTTCGAATCTCCCATATATATTGTAACGATCTAATTTCCTATGACATCACTCTAGAGCCATTACTACGTGCATGATATCATAAATCTCAAAAAGATTTTAATCTTTATTTAAGAATAAAGAAAATAAATAAACATTTAAAAACATCTCAAAGTTCACGTAAATACATTTATTTCGAGATCTCAGTAAAAACATGAAAAAAATTAATCAAGGCGTCATTTTAAGACAAAATTTAAAATCAAACTACTAATTTTGAAAACCTTAGCAAAATCAATAATGGACTGACTCATAAAAAAACGACATGAAAGAATGCGGAAGCTCTGACTCCTCTAGTCCCATGGCATCATCCAACAAACCAACTCGTCAAACGCCCTGTTACGTTCAGGTCATTACCTGAAAAAAAATATTTTAAGAAAAGAATGAGTATTTAAAATACTCAGTAAGTAACCCCACTACTGGGGTCCGACTATGCAACCACATGCAACATGAACTGACGGAAGATATCTTAACTAGTGGGACATAAACTTTGTCATTTTCAACTTACCACTTCATTTCTTTTTCTTCTGGATGTGCATTAATTTCCTACACATCGGCTCCAGATATATTAATTTCATATACAAGGAACCCTCTAGGCACGCATCACTTTCATGCATATGTGAACATCACTTTTATACTCACTAGCTCTACGCACATCAATTTCATGTGATTAGAACCCCTAAACATGCAGCCATATATTTTAGAAAATTGAGGGGTAGTTGTCTTAAAACTTTATGACTCTTATGTCGCACACACATGCATGAGGTCCCACACAAAACATTTTAGAAACTGAAAACGATGCAACATGGAGTAATTTTCTCTCATGTCTCAACTTCAAACTTTCAACATGCATCTCATTCATAAATCGTTCCTATTAACTTACACAACGACCTTTCTTTCATCTTCCAAGTATAAGCATAACACGAAACTCTTCATACTTAAGCATAACACACATCATTTTTGCATGCATAAACCTCACATAGACATAACATATCATTTTAGTATTCGTAACATAACATATCATTTTGGCATGCATAAGCTTCACATAAACATCACATGTAAACTTTTCTCAGCATACAAAAGTATTCAGGATCACCTACAGAAATCCATTCGCTAATTCAAACAAATATCATAAAAGTTTCCAACCTAGCCCGAAGGCTAACCAACAGTAAGATCACTTACCTCAAATCAAATCCGTCCAAATTAGTCCTTCAAACTTGCTTGCAAAAGCCTAAAGCCAATCCTAAAAAAACATGACTTACAACTAAGAAAAACAACAACCATAGTGAACACAATAAGAAATTTTAGAACTTCCTTACCCACTAGAACAATGCTAAAAACACTACTTGTTCTTCCTAGTCACGTGCTCAAAATACCCTATCATATCAACTCGCAAACAACCTCAACGCTACAGAGGCTGAAATTTCATCTACGAACCTGAACCAACCGAAGGGCTCCAACGCTCACAAAAGGCCGGCGAACAAAGCACAATTGGTCGGCGATTAAAGATGTAAATTGGAGCGACAAAGAAGAAGATCGTTGTGACTTCGGCCGATTCTGACGCGAAGAATAAAGGTCGTGGCTCCGATGGAATTTTCAATTGATGTCAACGTGCGAAGGGAGAGAGACGCGAAGTAGACCGGTCAGAGGTGAAAGCTAAATGAATGAGAGAAGAACAACAATGGACGAGACCACTAGTGGAGAATAGCAAATGAGGTGCGACTGTGTGGGTTTCACGTGGAAGAAGAAGGAGATGAAGATAAATTGAGGTTTTTCACTCAATTTACAAAAATAATAAGGACAATTGTTGTTAGGTTAATTCACTTTTATTTTTTTTCTTACTTAATTCTTTTAAAATCAAATTAAACTCTAAAATAAAATTAAAAAAACTTTAATTTAGAAAGGTCTTAAAAGACAATTTTTACTAATTTAAATTTTAAAAATAAAAATTTAATTCTTTATTAATAAATTTATAAGATAGTTTTGAGGTTTAAATTACAAAATCTCTCATTCATAACTTACATTTTTTTTTATTATCTTATTTCATTCAATTTAATCTAATTTGCTCAAATTGAATTTGAAGTAAGAATTCAATAAATCTAAATTTATATTAAAAAAAAGTAATATATATATATATATATATCTTACAATTTTTTTTTATTATCTTAATTCATTCAATTTAATCTAATTTGCTCAAATTGAATTTGAAGTAAGAATTCAATAAATCTAAATTTATATTAAAAAAAAGTAATATATATAGGGCTGGTTGCACAAATAGCAATCAGGCCCAAACTAATTGCAAATTTAGCAAACTTTAAAATGTTTTGCAAATATGGCAAAAAAACTCGTTTCTATCACTGATAGACTTTATTATATCACTGATAGACTTCTATCAGTGATAGACTATTATCTCTGATAGACTATTATCACTGACAAAAATCTATAAAAAGCTGAGGTGATCAGCGATAGACTTCTATCAGTCATAAGATATCAGCGATAGAAATTGCTATATCCGCAAAATTTTTAAAAACATGCTATATTTGCAAACAATAACTCCTAAATTGTCATTTACTACAATTTCCCTATATATATATATATATTTTGTTATGGTAAGTGATTAAGCTTTCCATATTTGAGTAGCTTTACAACCATATTTCCTTTTTATAGATACTTCTTACCATCTATAGTTTAAAGTAATACAATATCCCTCAATTATATATAGGGGGTTTGGCTAGAAACTAAAAGGCAAACCAAAATTATCATAGAATCAAAACAACTCTACAATTTCCTAGGAAGCCATGGACAAGAAGTTCTCTATCAAATTCGCTTTCTTGACTATAATGATCTTGTTTTTCACCGTGTTCAGTTCAGGTACAAAATTTAGTTCATTTAAAGTATTTTTAAAATTAACTCGTTGATTATTTTTGTTATTGATTTGATTACTTATTATCACGTATAGTGGCAAGCAAACCATTAGGTAAAAGCCCAAGTAACATACATATTACATGCCAGACTTCAACTGATTGCTATAAGGGCAGCGGCATTCACTTCTGTGTTTGTGAAGATGGCCTCTGCTTTTGTTAATAGTCAGCCACAAGCGCTTCGACTTCAACTCTCAGAGTAAATGACATTCACTGAAGGAGATCCGAAAGAGGTGGCTATCAAGTTATCAATTAAGCATAAATAATTTACATGGGATAGTTGGTATATGCCAAATTTTCCTTTTATGGACTTCAAAGTTCAAAGGAATAAAACTATGTTATAATTGGGCATTTTTGATTATTATATGTTTGTTTTTTTTTGTTTTTACATGTATGGACTGTGGTATACACTTGTTGACTATTATTATATGATGTTTAGTGTGCACTTTGGAATAACTTTGAAAAAAATGGAGTTTAAACAAAATCAATTTTTATACGTGCATATTTAGAAAAAAAGTACTTTTTTTTGGTAAAAAATACGATAAAAACTTGAATAAATTTTAATTCCATTTTTGAAGAAACTCTTGAGATAGAAAAATATTTGTAATTGATATAATCAATTTTAAATAAAGAGTAACTAAAAAAAATTGTTATTTAAAGTGTTTAAAATAAATATTGTAAGTTATAAAAGTAATTTTTATTGATTTTTTTTAAACCGTTGGTTGCATAAACAACAATTAGGCAAAAAATAACGACAAAAATAGCAAAATTTAAAACAATTTGCAAATATGACTATACTGATAGACTGTTATCGCTGATATATGACTATCAACTGTTATCACTGATAGACTACTATCATTGATAATCACCGACAAAATTCTATAAAAAACTGAGGTGGTAAACTACTATCAGTGATAGACTACACTATCAAGAATATATTATTATCAGCGATAGAGTACTATCCGTGATAGAAATTGTCATATTTGTAATTTTTTTTATTTTTAAAAGTGCTATATTTTTAATTATTTTACTATAAATTGACATGTGTTACAATTTCTCTTTTTTAAAACTACTTAAACTATAAGGTATATATTCCAAAGTAGATCGATTGTGTGTGATATTATTGATAAACTTTTGAATTAAGGATCTCCTATTATTCAAATTTTATGTTAAAATCATTATTGACTTAATCTTAAATTTTTAGGTTAGGATAAATCTAATATATATTTTAAGGTAGTATCTTTATTTAAAGATGATTGGTATAGAACTATTGAAATATTAACTTGTAGGTAGTTTAGCTAATTCACCCATACTTATAGTGTTTATAGTGTGATTGAAATAACTTTTTTTTTTTTTATAAATGAAATCAATTTTTTTTATAAGCACATTTTTCGTAATAGTTTAAAGTGTGTTTAGTATATAATTTTTAGAATGATTTTAGAAGATCAAAATTGTTTATTTTTTCGATCCTAAAAAAAAAAAAAAATCAGATTAAAAACATGTCAATTACTATTAAGCTATGCTCATTTGGCTAGCACAAAATGATATATCTCGTATGAGCCATTTGATAACTAGCATTCAATTCTTATTTTTTATTTTTGATTTTGATTTTTAGAAAACTTTTCTGTTTATGATAACCAATTGAGTTTTTGAAAATATTTTTAGATTTATTAACAAATTTTAAAAACTATTTCTTTTTTCTTTCAAAATCTAGAAATTTCTATATTTTTTATTTTTTATTTTTTTATTTTTTTTTATTTTAACTTTTAACCTTATTGAAATGGTTAACAAATTAGATATAATTATTAAAATTATCTTCAAATATTTATTTATTTAGCTATCTATTTATTTAAATTGAAATGAATTGTGATTAATATTTTTTTCAATGGAAATTATCATTAATACTATTAGTATATTCTTTTAAAAAAGAAAATTATTATCAATATAATATATTATATATTATTGTTTTCTAATATATTACACTTTAATATTAAAAAAATAAAATTATTATCAATATAGTAATATTAAAGTATAATATTACTGTGATGGTACACCAATATACTTATCCACTTTACACAATCAACATATTTTATTTTTTTGATTTTGGATGATAAACGTCAACTAAAGATTGTCTAGTATATTAAACCATCGACACAATAATTTTTTTTTTATTTTAGAGAAAAAATTATTTTATACCCTAAATTTTTAATTTCATCAAATAATTGGACCTTAATTAAATATTGATAAAGTTACCATTTTTACATTCTAATAAATTAACATTATTTTAAAAAAATATTTTTTTTTAATAAAAAAATATAAAACAAATAATAATTATCCAACCAATTTGTAGTTTCGTTGTTTTCAAAAATTAAAAACTAAAAATAATTATAAACAAGTTTGATTTTCTATTTAAAAAAAAAAAAAAAAAAACTGTTATTCAAAAATATATAATTTTTGTTTTTAGAAAATAGAAAACAAAAAACATAAATCAAAAAATAAAAAATAAAAAATAAAAAATTAAGCGTTATCAAACGGCGTTAGTCATTTCATTTTTATTACTATTGGAAAATAAGAGATTAAATTTTTGCTGTCTATATATTTTTTTTTTTTTTTTTTTTTCTTTTCAAAATTTGTGCTCTCACTCTCAAAATTTGTGCTTTCACTTTCAATTCTTTTTGAACATGTGTGTGACTCGACTCAAACTTCTTAATAAAAAATATATGTCATAACTAGTTGAATTAGGCTTAAGTTAACTTTGTCAACTTTTTTTTTTTCCTATTTTATGTAATGTTTGTTTCTGAAATCACTTTTGAAAACAAATATTAATCATTAATATTTTTAATTAAATCATTTTTTTTAAAATGGTAAAATCAATCATTCAAATAATTTAATCGATTATTTTTATAAAAATAATTATATTTAAAACATTTGGTCAAAAATCCTTATTCTAAAATCACTCTAAGACATGCTTTCAAGTCAATAAGAGCATAGCTCAATGACATGATTTATCGCCTAGTGATCATGAAATCCTAGGTTCAATCCCCCACTCCAACATGTTGTCAAGAAAAAAAAAAAATGCTTTCAAAGACGGAGGACACCAAAATAGTTGAAGTGAATTACATAAAACAATCATAAGAAAACTGTTTTACGTAGTTCACTAATATTGACGAATTTGAGTATAAATCATTAGAAAGTTTATATATGACACCATTCTAATGACCTAATACATATTGAGCTAAAACGAGACTAGCGGGTCAAACAAATTCAAGGCATTCCAACAAAAAAAAAAAAAACATATATTAAACAATGTGGAGTTGAGAGAACCTCTCTCACTTCTAAAAAACATATATTAAACAACGTGGAGTTGAGAGAACCTCTCTCACTTCTCGAATGGAACGGGGATTCCCCGATTACACGGGAAATGGAGCAGGGAGTGGGAATTTTTTTTTGCCCCGTTAGCTAAACGGGGCGGGGGCGGGTAATAGCATACTCGCCCCGCCCCTTATACTTATATATATATTATTCATCAAAAAATTAACTACACACTCCTTTTTTTTTTTATCTAAAAAAATACACAACTTACCAATAAAGTTCCAAAAAAATACACATCTTACAAATAAAGTTTATGGAATTAAATATATATAATATTAATCAACTTAACAAATAACAATTTTTTTAAAAAATGGATAAGAATAAATTAAAAAAGTAAATTATACGCGGGAAAATTACCCGCGGAGAAGACCCGTACCCGCGAATTCCCAGCGGAGAATACTCGCCCCGTCTCCGCGAAATTAAACGGAGAATTTCACGGGAACGGGTAATGAAATGGGGGACGGGGACGAGGGCGGAGAAGGCATTACCCGATCCCGCCCCGCTCCATGGACACCTAAGAACCCGCGACCGCCCTTGAGCTTCCACTATCAGAAGTTGACTGGAGGAGAAAGATGTGACCTTCAAGAATTAATCATCTACCATTATTTACCTCTTCATATTAATTAAGATATCAATTATCATCCCAAATATCGATTATTCGATCTCTTACCCTTATAATTGTTGAAACTCGATCAACAAAAAAAAATTAAAATCAATAATTGATTAATCTACCAAATGAATAGTGCATAACTTCCAGAGCATAAACTCAAACTAATCAAGATATTATTCATATGTCCTACAAATTTGATATTTATATTTCCACCACAAAATTATTGAAACTCAAAGAGAAAAGAAAAAGAAAAAAAATATATTGTGCATGATCATTTAGCACTCAAAAGTGTTCCATTTTTTTTTTTTTTATTCAACAATTGTGAGGTGGGAGATCCAACTATTGGTGTTTTAGATATTGGTGTTTTAGATGATAATGAATTTTTTATGTTCTGAATTTTGATCTCCTATATCATCTAATGAGTTATATTTTTAAAATAATAATAATAAAAAATTTAGGACAATATGACATCACATGTGGGAATCTTAACCTTATTCCAAATTATTCCAAGTTTTTTTTTTTTTTTAAAACCTAACAATATTCCGCAATAAATTGATTGTTAATTTTTATTATTTTATAATAATGGCATATTAGTAAACTAATTTATGTCCCAAGGCTTATATAATGAGTGAGCAAGAAAGAAACAAAGCATCCAATGAAGCTATTTACAAAAATTAACACAAAAGAAGGATAATATGACAGAGAAATTCTTGTGTGAATTTCTTGGCTCTCATTGTTGTGATGTGTCTGGCTTTGGTAAATGTCAACTTCTCATTCTTTCCTTTTTGTTTGTATTTTTTTTTTTAAATTAGATTTCAGATGTGTTTGGAATTATTTTTAAATATTTTAAAAAGTATTTTTAAGTGAAAAAAAAATTATGTTAAAATTATTTTGCAAATTGGTTGAATTTTTAAAAATAATAACTAAAAAAAAAAAGATTTTTTTTTAGAGAGAAACAAAAAAAAACTATTGCCCTTAATCTTTTAGATTTAACTTTTATTTTTTTTTCTTTTATGGTTATATTCAATAAGTTCAAAAGATTATCAAATGTTACTAATAATAATAATAATAATAATTATTAATTTATTTAGTATAACAAATGTAGAGATGATGATTGAATCTCCGACCTCATAATAGATAATATATGTCAATTATCATTAACCTATCCTCGCAATTGAATTTAAGTGCCATTATTGTTGCTATTACAAGAATGCTATGTGGGTGTCATGTAGTAAGTGCAATTTTCCAACCACATAAGTGGGTTCTAAAATTTTGATTCTGATTGATTGACTACGATTTTCCCGAAGTAAACATGTCTTTAATTTTATGATGGTAATGACAACATGGCCAAAGTTTAATTGATAATTTTTTTTTTACCAAATAGCTTAACGACATGATATATCACCTAGTGACCATGAAGTCTTAGGTTCAATTCCGACACCCACATGTTGTAAAAAAAAAAAAAAAAAAAAAAAAAATTGGCGAAGTTGGATTCCCCCACCTCTCACTATTGTTAAAGTATATATATATATATATGTGTGTATTTTGTTATGGTAAGTGGTTAACCTTTCCATATTTAAGTAGCATGCAGCCATATTTTGTTTTCATAAGATACTGGTTACCATCTATAGCTTAAAGTAATACAACATCCCTCAATTATATAGGGGGTTTGGCTAGAAACTAATAGGCAAATCAAAATTATCATAACATCAAAAGAATTCTACAATTTCCTAGGACGCCATGGACAAGAAATTTTCTATCAAGTTCGCTTTCTTGACTGCAATGATTTTGTTTTTCACCGTGTTTGCTTCAGGTACAAAGTTTAGTTGGTTTAAAATATTTTTAAAATCCATTCGTAGATTATTTTTGTTATTAATTTGATTACTTATTGTCATGTATAGTGGCAAGCAAACCATTAGGTACAATCCCAAGTAATATAAATATTACATGCAAGACCTCATATGATTGTTATGACCTTCGCGTATGTGTTTGTCAATATGGCCTCTGCTTTTGCTAATAGCCAAGTCACAAGAGCGCTTCAACTTCAAGACATTCACTTTAGAAGAGAAGAAAGAGACTAAAAGAAGTGACTATCCAGAAGTACTTATCAATTAAGCCTAAATAATTTACATGGAATAGTTGGTATATGCCAACTTTTCTTTTTATGTATGGACTTCAAAGTTAAGGAATAAAACTAAGATACAATTAAGCATTTTGATTATTATATGTTGTTTATAGTGTGTGCTTGCTTTGTAATAACTTTTGAAAAAAAGGGTTTTAAACCAAATCAATTTTTATACATGCATCTTTAGAAAGAATTAATAATTTAAATTAAAGTGCGTTTAGTATAGTGGTGAAATGATTTTAGATGATGAAAATTGTTTTTTTTTAAAATATAAATAAATAAAAAATACGTTAAAAATTTGAATTAATTTTAAATCAATTTGTGAAGAAACCCTTGAGATAGATAATCCAAAAATGTTTTTTTAAGTCATTAACGAAAATATTCTAAATATGTGTAGTAAGAAAAGAAAAATATTTGTAATTGATACTATCAATTTTAAATATAGAGTAATTGAATTTTTTTTTTGTTATTTAAAGCATTAAACTAAATATTGTAAGTTATAAAAGTATTTTTTTTTAAATACTTAAACTATAAGGGGGCGTTTGGGCGCTTGGTGAATTATTATAGTTGGTGGGTTATAATAGTTGGTGAGTTATAATAGTCTGTGTTTGGGGTGCAAAGTTGTATAGTCTGAGTTTAGTAAGTCTGTGTTTGGAGTGCAGAGTTGTTTAATGTGTGTTTAAAATACAGTTTTCTTTAACATGAAATTTGAAATATGTGTTTATGTTAATTTATTTTTTTTCTACAACTTTTTGTTGTATTTGTATAGTTAAATGTATATTACATATTAATTTTTTAAAAGTTAAAAAAATAAATATTATTTAGGAAATCACAAATAATCGACAACAAGAGGCTCGGTGGAGAGGTAAATAATACAGTTTTCTTTAACATGGAGTTTGAAATATGTGTTTATGTTAGTTTATTTTTTTCTACATTTTTTTGTTGTATTTGTATAGTTAAATGTATATTGCATATTAATTTTTTAAAAGTTAAAAAAATAAATATTATTTAGGAAATCACAAATAATCGACAACAAGAGGCTCGGTGGAGAGAGAAATTTGGGATGAAATGAAAGATAAAGAATCGATAAATTGGATGAAAAAAAATAGAAAAAAACAAAGAGAGAAGAAAATTTTAATGAAAAAAAAAAAATGTTACTGTAGCAAACCCGAAGTTATAATAACCCAACCCCAACTTATATAGTTGGGGCTCCAAACATGGGGTGGACTATTATAGCCTATCCACCTCACAGGGGCAAACAACCCTTAAGATATTTCAAGTAGATTCTTAATGGATTGTGTGTAATATTATTGATAAACATTTGTATTAAGGATCTCCTATCATTAAAATTTTATGTTAAAATCATTATTCATCACTTATTTGTATTAAGGATCTCCTATCATTAAAATTTTATGTTAAAATCATTATTCATCACTTAATCTTAAATGTTTAGGTTTAGGATAAATCTAATATATATTTTAAGGTGGTATCTTTAGTTAAAATTGATTGGGATACAACTAATTAAATGAAATATTATCTTGTAGGTAATTTAGCTAATTCACCATACTTATGTGTTTGAAATAGTTGTTTGATTTTTTTTTTTCATAAATAAAATCAATTTTTTTATAAGCACATATTTTTCATAATAATTTAAAGTATGTCTAGTATATAGCTTCTTGAATGATATTAGATGATCAAAATTGTTTCTTTTTTCAATTCTAATAAATAAAAAGTATGTTAAAAACATGTCAATTACTGCTAAGTTATGCACACTTTGACTAACACTAAATAATATATTTTAGTCCTTGTATTTTTATTGCCATTAAAAAATAAGATATTAAATATTGAATAAAATATCATTTAATGTTGACACATCTCTATAATCAGACAAACAAAATTTATTTTATTGCCAACAATAACATAGCTCAACGGCGGTATGAAGTATCGCTCACGCTCAGTGACCATGAAATTATTTATTGACCATGAAATTATTTTAGTCCTCTTTTTATCTGTTAATGAAGTATCATTTTCCAAAAAGAAATATATATGACACTATTCTAATGACATCAGCATTGAAATTATTTATTGAGCCTGGTGTGGAATCACAATCATTACAACTTCAGCCTGGTGTGGAATCACAATCATTACACATTCATTGTTCGTCTGGCTGCTGGTCTAGCGATCCGCATATGTGAGGAAACGAGAGCAATAAAACATCAAATCTCTCGCTACTCCTTGGTGCTCTAAATCTTTTTTTTTTTTTTTTTTTTTTTTTTTTTGTTGTAATTATGGTTTATATCGATCATTGTATTCAATTGAAAGGTTTTCCTCTAACCCTCTTTTTATCTGATGACCTAATACATAATGAGCTAAGTCGAGACTTTCCTCTACCTCTCTTTTTATTTGATGACCTAATACATATAATGAGCTAAGCCAAGACTGTCGAGCCATTCGTAGCCGGTCAAACAGATTCAAACAATGTGGAGACAAAACAGTTTTCTTGAGGAAATTAATTCTTAGAGAGGTAGGTGACCACCAAATATTGAACTAATTCATTCTAGACGACATTATTAGTCTCAAGATTCTTTATGACCACTAGGCCAATCTTAATGATTATTTTTAGAGTCTTTTTTGTTTTAACTACGTGGCTATTCTTCTTTTGTATATCGTGCCCTAAATAATTGGGACTTTCAATTGTATTTAAAGAACTGAGCAAGAGATTCAATAAATATATAGAAAATAGAGAAAGAATTTCTCTTCTTAATCATCATCTAATTAAACACCAAACTTGTTACCCTAATTAGCTTTCTAAAATTCCTTTCAAGTTACGGATAAGACGTTCTCAAACAAGTTCGCTTTCTTAGCTGCAATGATTTTATTTTTTATTGTGTTGGACTCAGATTGAATTTATACGCTAACCTTTTCGATCGACGGGTAACCAAGTTTATTTGATAACTCGTTGATTTTGTTATTAATTTGAGTATTTATTTGATGTTACATATAGTGGCAAGCACACCAAAAGGAAGTCATCTTCGTAGTATTGCGTGCAACACTCTAAAAGTCCTAAAGTTTGTGATTGCAAATTTGAGCTTTGCTTGCATAACCAGAAGTTGAGTGATAACATTGAAGAGAAAAAAATGACCTTCAAGAATTAATCAACTACCATATTTACCTGTTTATACTAATTAAAATATCAATTATCATATCAAATGTAGAGGAACTACTCCTAAAATTGTTGAACTCATCAAAAAAAAAAAAAAAAAAAAATCGATAATTGATTACTCTACCAAATGAATAATGCATAACTTTTCGAGCATTATTCAACTAGTCAAGATATTATTCATATGTCCTTTAGTACTGAAAAATGTTCATATGAGTCGTTTATCATATTCTTATTTCGTCATTTGAAAAAAATATACATAAAACACCATTTAATTTTTTAGTACAACAATTATAGGGTGAGAGAACGAATCATTGACCTTTGATTTTTTTATCTACTGAATTGTGATCTGCTTGTGATGTGTTATGTTTCTAAAATAATAATAATAATCATAAAATTAAAAGAATATGACAACACAAAGAGAGGTGGGATTTATTTATTTTTTAACCTAACCATATTCCACAATAAATTGATTGTTATTGTTTTTTTTTTTTTTTTTTTTTTTGTAATTATAGTAATACCATAAATTGCGTTTTTTTTTTTGCATAATGGCATATTAGTAAACTAATTTATGTCCCAAGGCTTATATAATGAGTGGGCAAGAAAGAAAGTAAGCATCCCATCAAAGTATTTACAAAAATTAAGACAAAAAAGAAAAGGATAATATGGCAGAGAAATCTAGTGTGAAGTTGGCTCTCATGGTTGTGATGATGTTGCTGGTTGTGTCTGGCTTTGGTAAAATTTCAACTTCTCATTCTTTCATTTTTGTTTGTTTTTTTTTTTTTAAAGTAGATTTCGGATTTGTTTGAAATTATTTTCAAGTGAAAAAAAATATTTTTAAGCACTTGAAAAATCGTTTCAAACAAGCGGGTATTGTTTGTTTTAATGTTTTAAAATTGAGTATAGTGATAAATGTTGTTTAAATAATTATTGCAGTTGAAGGGAAGCCATTGGGAACAAAGGGAAGCCTTTTGGTACAAATCCACTGCAACACCACTGCTGATTGCAAAGATCCTAAATGTGTTTGTGCTGACTTGCATTTATGCTTCTGTGACCATTCTGCAACCAAGCCATTTGAAGACCTCAAATTAGGAGGGGATATCATCAAGAATTAAGTGCTAATTAACACACAACAAAATTGATCTTAATGTGTTTGTGTGTTCAACAATAATGAAAGATAGAGATACACTTTGATATATTCTATGATATATGTTTGCTTCTTTATCTTTTTTTATTATTGCTTTGCTTTTCACTTTTTTATCTTTTTCTTTTTCCAAAAGCTTAAACTAGTTTGTATCCCCTACCAAGTACCAATCCTCTAAAGCATTATTATTATTATTTGGTTAGGTTTTATTTTTATTTAGTTTTCATTCATGAAATGAAAATTAATTCACATAGTAATCTATGCGATGGTTGAACCAAAATCGCATAGGTTGTTGCATCGTTGAACCAGAATCACATAGCAACCTAGGCAATCGCATAGTTATCGAATAACTATGCGATTTTAGTTCATATACTTAAATAATTGTGATTTTTAAATTTAATAAATTAGGCTAAATATAAAATAAATAAAAGATGAAACAATACATTTAAAAAAAGAAGATTTTTTTTTGAAAGCCATGGGCTCAAGTGTCATACTCATACACCAAATAGAAGGTAAATCAGATGTACAACTGATTTACCTTAAATATGGCGTATTAGTTGTTCATCTGATTTACCAAATCTAGGGTAAATCATTTGTACAACGAATACACCAAATATAAGGTATATCATGTGTCACTAATACACCAAATGTAAGGTAAATTAGTTGTACAATATTGATACACCAAATATAAGATACATTAAGTGTCACTAATACACTAAATAAAAGGTAAAATCAGTTGCATAATTGATACAGTAGAAAGGTAAATCAATCGTATAACTGATACACCACATATAAGATAAATAAGATGGTAAATCAGTTGTACAACTTATACACTAAATATAAGGTAAATCAATTTTATAACCGATACACCAAATATAAGTATAAGGTAAATCAATTTTATAACCGATACACCAAATATAACACCAAATATAAGTATAAGGTAAATCAATTTTATAACCGATACACCAAATATAAGTGTTATCAAATATGAGGTAAATCAGTTGTACAACTGATACACCAAATATAAACTAAATCAGTTTTATAATTGATACACCAAATATATAAGGGTTATCAAATATAAGGTAAATCATGTTACCTGATACACTAAATATAAGGTAAATCAGTTGTCATTGGTACACCAAATATAAGATAAACCTGTCGTACAACACTAATACACTAACAAACTAAATACACTAAATAAATATAAGGTAAATCAGTTGTCACCAAATATAAGATAAACACTCAAAAACTAAATACACTAAATAAATATAAGGTAAATCAGTTGTCATTGGTACACCAAATATAAGATAAACCTGTCGTACAACTGATACACTAAAAAACTAAATACACTAAATAAATATAAGGTAAATCAGTTGTCATTGTACACCAAATATAAGATAAACCTGTCGTACAACTGATACACTAAATATAAACTAAATCAGTTTTATAACTGATACCCCAAATATACCAAATATAAGGGTTATCAAATATAAGGTAAATCAGTTATCATGGATACACCAAAACTAAATTAGTTTTATAATTGATACACCAAATATAAGGGTTATCAAATATAAGGTAAATCAGATACACCAAATATAAGGGTTATCAAATATAAGGTAAATCTAAAAGGTAAACCAATCTATACACCAAAGGTATATCAGTTGTATATTTGATACACCAAATAGAAAGTAAATCAATTATAGAACTGATACACCAAATATTAAGTAAATAAAAATATTAAAAAGGATAAATTAGGAATATAAAAAAAATGAAAAATCTAACTTTCAGAAATTTTGCCATATTTGCAAACTAATGGAGCTAAATTTTTAATTAGTTTAATTTATTTTACTATCTTTTAGAATTTTTCATAATTATATGATTTAAATTAGAAGTTAGCTTGTTTAATCTAAATTATATGATAAAAGTTTAGAATACTTTTTTAATGCAAAACTTAATCGATATGGCATATTTGTAGAAAAGTTGCTTTTAGAAGTTGATAGGTAGGTAATTTTGCACGAAAGAAGAAATTGAGAAGTTATTTTAAATAAATTAAGGAATAATCTGTTTTTATCATTTTTAAGATTCTTTTACTGCTTTTGATTATTTGAAATGTAATTACAAACACACCCTTAAATTTTTAACCTAAAAAAATCATGTTTTTTTTTAGTTCAATAATATGTGGGTGGACGGAAGTTTCGAACCTCTGATTTCTTTGTCGAGAAACATGCTTTATGTTAATTTAAATTACTGATACTCTTTAAAATTAGTTCTATTTTTTTTTTTTAATAGATTTGTGAAGTTTAAACATTGTTTTATAATTTTTAAACTTTCAATTTTGTGGTTAGTACATCCTTGAACTTTAAAGATGTTGGAGATAGGGGTTTGAATCTAGATTCATAGTTACTAGACAATACATCATGTTATTGAGCTATGCTTTGGTCAATCAGTTTGAAATTGCTTTTGTAGGATGTAACATGTTTAGTAAAATTGCTTTTGTAGGCCATGAACAATTATGGAAAAATCTTAACCGTCTAACATGTTTAGTAAAATTGATTATTCATTAATTTATCTAAAATCATTTTTCAATTTCTTAAGAGCAAAATCACAATATACTCGGAACTTTTAAAAGCAACAGTTTTCAAAATTCCAATCCTTTCGTTCCATATGTCTTCTTATATTTTTTCACATCTAATTCATCCTATGCCAATGAAATTTTAATAGTAGATTAATTTTTTTTTATAACAATAGTTTTTACTAAACTTTTGTCAAATAATTTAAATTAAAAAAAAATATTATTGGTGATAAAAATACATAAGTGTACCAAATATTTCCTAACTAAGCTCAAATAATAACCTTAGTGCAATCATATATAATTTTAATCATCTCGATGTCTTATCAAATATAAACAAAAAAAAAAGTTAAATTACGATTTTAATCTATGAACAAGCATCAAATGAGTTCAATATGTCCCTAAACTTTAAATTTTGTGTCTAATGGATCACTACAAGAATTTACACTTTACCCGACGCCATCAAGCGTCGGAATAGATGCCTTTTGCGTCGGGTAAACTCTGTCCCGACGCACCAATGCGTCGGGACAGACAGTCGCAATAGACCAGTCAGATGATTAACATCCGACGCAACGCGTCGGCTTTTTTGGTCTAACCCGACGCTCAATCAAAGCGTCGGGTTAGATGACTTTATCCGACGCTTAATCCAAGCGTCGGATAAAGATATATAACCCGACGCTTTGATTGAGCGTCGGGTTAGACTAACCCGACGCGTTAAGTATGCGTCGGGTAGTCTATCTAATCCGACGCGTCAAGAACGCGTCGGGTTAGGTGTTTTTTTTTTTTTTTTTTTTTTTTTTTTTTTTTTTTTTTTTTTTTTAATTGACATAAAATAATTACAGAATTTAAACAATCATTTTAAACTTTTAAAATGGACATAAAACTCTCTTATGATCAACTACAATCAGTCAAATAACACTTCAAAATCACTTAAGTTACACTTGTTCTTCATAAAAGTTACACTCCAAAATCAGTTAAGCTACAATCACAATTAAGTTACATTTGTTCTTCATAAAAGTTACACTCCAAAATCAGTTAAGCTACAATCAGAATTAAGTTACACTTGTTCTTCATACATCAAAATACATAGTCCTACCATCAAAACCACCTAAAAAAGCGACCATTTGCACATCGACTTCAAAAATTCTTGTTTCATAGCCCTTCCTTGAAAGTCCTACATCAAAGATTTAACATGTTCAATATAACACAATACAAGAAGAGATAATACCAAAATGCTTGATGTCAAATCCAGATCAATCAAGAAGCATCTCTGTTGTTTTAACTATAATGTTGAATTTACTCACAGAATTCTTCAAAGAGGTATATAAAAGTAATTAACAAAAATTATACTTTGAAACATAACGCATTCGGATTAAAAACCTAGACAGAGGATTGAGGCTGCAGTTTGGTACACAATCCCTCTCTTGGTAGTTACCATTCCCTAAACTCCCTCTGCATGCATAATCTTAAACTAGATTGCACAGTGGCAGTAAAACTAATAATATAAACAACCCAACTCTGCAATACGTTTGATAGCATAGGGGATGTAATTTGAAGCCTAAAAGAATTAATGAAACCAATAAAACCAACTTGATTTGATCAATTTAGGGGCAAAAACTAGCTAGATTGTTCATTTTCATGATACTGAAAATGTATCGGTTGAGGTCATTTGAATACTACTGGACAGTTTGGTCAGATTTCCACCTTTTCCCCCAGATGTTTTGGTCTATTGATGTCAGTTCGATTGGGTATATTTATCAATAATTTTTACTTGATTCAAAGACTAGACTAAAGTAAGAAAGAGAGAGCGAGAGATAGAGATTTTCTCCCTCGGAGAATACGTACACATCCAGCTGAGTATATGTCCCCGGTTCTAAATCCTCTGTCTAGAGTATCCAAACGATGAAATTCATATTTACACAAGCACAAATAGTATTCCAACCCATCAAGAATTGACAACAATATTGTAATAGACCTCAAAAAATGAGTAAATCGAATTGTCTTGGCCCTATAATTAATTTTCTCAAAACCCAATTAGATATTCCCCAAATTCTTAGATCCAAAACACAAACATAATCAGTAACAAACCAGAAAACAACGAAGAGAACAAGGAAAAGAAGAAGAAAATCAAATCCTCCCATTGAATCAGCGAGAATAAGAAGATATAAAAGCCAATTCCGGCCACAAAGATGCGAAATGATTCGAGGGAAGCGTTATGAAATAGTCTAAATTGAATTCGTGTTCGTGATTGCTTCTTCTAGTTTAGTCTCTAGGTTAATTTGTATACAGATTGAAGTGGAAGAAGAAGAGACCTGATCGATGCGCGAAGGAGGAGAGCCGGGCGCCATTCATGAGCAATCGAGAGAAGCTTGGCGAAACTCCAATCCAACTACGAGAAAAAGCAACGTCTCGGCGCCAAAAAAGAATGGAGTTCGAATGAAGAAATTAACTTATTAGTCAAGAAATTGGTTCAATCACAAGAGAAGGAAGCAATCATATTTTAACTTAAAATTTATTAACCTGATGCCATTGGGGCCACTGGCGTCTCCCGCTCCACGTTTGGACGGTTTGTATTTCTAATTACATCATCTATCTCTCGAATCCGTCTACCACGTCTCTTCTCTCGCTCCATGTCTGGAAGATGTAAAAGATTACAAAATTAGGAACTTAAGTATGCAATAGTTATTCATATTGATTATATTTGTTAAAAAAAAAAAGTATGCACAAGTTACAAAATTAAGAACTTAAGTATGCACAAATTATGCACAAAATATATATGAAACTTACTTAATCTATGACACCAGAGTCAAATTAAAAAAAATAAACTCACAAATTAAATATATATCATGTAAATCCAAGTCCGTAATCCTGTTTTTTGACAGTCTAAACAAAGCACAAACATGTTGTTCGTCCTACAAGAAACTGACTATAAAAAAAATCACTTCCATCAGATGAGATTCAGAGCATCGACAGAAAATCAGCAACACGCCAAGGCCAACACATATACAAATAATTTGTTTGATTCATGAAACAACTATGCATAAAAGCCCTAAAATCAGGTTGGAGGACAAAATAAATCAGACAACCAGATTCAAATGAATCGGAAAGAACAAATGCAAAATTCGTATGCAACGATGAAATCGGGATACACATACAACTTCACTATACAGAAGAATCAACAATCGAACTGAAGAAATCGAAAGAAGGAAGGTAAAAGAAAGATACGTACGCAAATAGAATTGAAAAATAGAGAAGAAAATAGCGATTCGATTCGATGCAAGGAAGAGAAAAATACCGAACGGCGGAGGGCGAAAGGCGAAAGGCGAACGGCGGAGGGCGGCGGAGGACGAACGACGGAGGGCGGCGGGGGACGAACGGCGAACGGCAAAGGGCGAAGCGCGAACGGCAAAGGTCTGATGGATTTGAGAAAAATGCGAAAGTCTTTAGGGTTTAATATGTCTAACCCGGCGCATGAACCATGCGTCGGGTTAGATATATCTAACCCGACGCCCGGTCCATGCGTCGGGTTAGATTTCGTCTGGAAAACAATAAATTCTTGTAGTGGATCCTTAAATTTAAAAAAAATGTCGAATAGGTCAAAAATATATATAATATTATAGTTTATTATGAAATGAAATATTAAAAAATAATTTACAAACATTTAAAAATATTTATATTTGGGAGACCATGGTCTGCCCTAGTCTCCATGTAGGTCCGCTCTTACTCGTGTTAGCCCCCTTAGTATATGTGGTATATTTCTATAATCAGAAAAAGAACAAATAATATTATTTGGTGTAGGAATCTTAACCTTATTTGGCAATAAGTTGGATTGTTATTGCAATTTAAGGAAACAAATTTAATGTCCAAAAAGCTTATATAATGGGTGGTCAAGTGTAGAATTTACAATATAGAAGCATAATGGCAAACAAGTTTGGTTTCATTGTTGTGATGATGTTGCTGGTTGTGTCTGCCTTTGGTAATATTCAACTTCATATATTTTTTCCTCTCTTTCTTTATTTGTTTAAATCTCTTTATAAACTAAATGATTTCGTCGATTTTACTTATATTCAAGGATTTAAATGTCGATTCCATAAAATGGTTATCAAATTGAACCTACAAATATCTGGTTGGAATAAGTTTTTTTTTTACTATTTCTTTGATATTTGTTTTTACATATATATTTCATTGATTATTGTGTGATATAATAGAAATGCCGATTCAACCTGATATCGAATCCATAAACATATTACAAAATCGACAGTAATGTGTGACATGTCGGTCGATTTAATATCGAAATGGTTGGGTAAAATTTTGAAAACAAATTTGCAGTTGTTGAAGGGAAGGCATTGGGATCAAAGGGAAGCCCTTTGGCAGGCAGCAAGTACTGTAACTCCGACGCTGATTGTCTTAGTTGTTCATGCGTGCTATCGTTACATCGATGCTTCTGCGTCAAACAATTCATCATCAATCATAACCAACTTCAACAGCTCAAAGGAAAGGAGCATCTCAAGAATTAAGTGCCAACTACAAAAAATCAAATCATTATGATTTTGCTAATAATGTTGTTGTTTGTGGAAATTAAACTTTATTCTTGGAAATCAACAATAATCATATATTTCGGCTTCTTTATCTTTATATATAGCTTTCGTTTCGCTCGCATGTTTAGTCTCATTTTTTTCTCATTTGTTGTAAATTACCAAAAGCGTGTCAAAACGAGCATGACTCAATTGGCTTGTCAAAAAATAATAGGGAAATATATTATTCAGCATATTCAATAAAGGAATTACATAGGATTTATACATAATCGTAATGACAAACAAGTAAGGAATACCGAAAATAATGACAGAATAAATGTATAACAGATAAGGAAAGGATATTGTAAATTAACATGACTTATGTATGTGTTGACGACCAAGAGGTCTGTGGTTCGAATCCTCCTACTAAAAAAAAATTAAAAAAATACCAAAAGCTTTAATATATTTATGGAAAAGATACAAAGATTGTTAACTAAGAATGGGAGATAGAGAACAATTCTTGTGCATTGTACAAAGATAATGTTGAGAAAAATACATCTTTAGTCATTTTTATTTGATTTGTGTTGCATTTGGATTTCTGAATTTTTAAATCCAATATTTTAATCGTCGAAGTTTGAGATAATTTCTTTTTTGGATCGTACCGTTAACACTTTTAGTTCATCCGTCAAAATTTTTTTACTTAAAAATTTGGACCATTTCTCGATTTGTGCGTGTCATCCTTGCGCAGGGGCCATGCTATATAATCTTCTCTGTATCGTTCCAATTTTATCGGATGTCCCCAAAGGGACTTCATCCGTCAAAATTTGATTATGTAAGGCTGATTGGACATTATTATTATTATTGGATTGATATGACATAAATATATATTAATTGTATCTTTTTTAAGTTGTTGATAGCACAAAAACATATTTAATATTATTTATTAAACTCAACATTTTAATCTTTGAAAGTTTGAAATAACTTGTGATTAGTATTTACGATAATTTTTTTTTTTTTGACAACATGTCGGAGGAAATTGAACCTAGAATCTCATGGTCACTAGGCGATACATTATGCCGTTGAACTATGCTCTTGAAAGTATTTGAGATAAATTGTGTTTGGTTTTTACCGATAACATATTTCCTCAATTTTTTATTGTGTACAGTGACATTATTATTATTATTTTTGGACTGACATGACATAATTATATTAGTTTTATATTTATTAAAGTTGTTGAGGAGGGAAAAACATATTTACTATTATTTTTCAAGACATTTTACCCATAAGGTTTGAGATATTCTATTTTTTGGTTTCTACCGTTAACACTTTTGGTCTTTCTGTCAATTTTTTTTTTATTATTATGTAGGGTTAGCCGGACATCATTGTTAGTTTTCCGGCTTGATCCGTCACTTCACTTTCACTTACACATTTTGATCCTAACCTTTTATCAAAGTAACGATTTAGTCTTTGTAACTAATAAACACATTCAAACACATTAAATCTTAACAATATTTTTCACAAAAAGAACTAAATCGTTACAAATTTTGATGGGATGTAAATCTCACTTAAAAGTTTAAGACCAATCATTAAAATGATTTTGAATGATTAAATACACATTTTAAAGGTCAATGTGAGCATAGCTCAACCGGTATATTGTATGAACTATGAGCAAAAGTTCTCAAGTCCGATACACATTTTAGAGTAATTTTGGATACAAACAAAAGTGATTGTTATATTTTCAAAATCAGTTTCAAACACGCCCTTAATGTGTAATATATTTTTGAAATTGGGAAAGAAACAAATATTTCTCTGCATGAATAAGGTGTAGGAATCTTAACCTTGTTTGGCAATAAGTTGGATTGTTATAGTAAATTACAATAATAACAGCTCATATATTTATCCATAAAAAGTATAACATTAGGTTATGTTATAAGGAAACTAATTTTGAATGTCCAAAAAGCTTATATATATAATGGGTTGGCAAGAAAGAAACTCACCACATCCGACCAAACCAATTTTACAAAAGAACATAAATGGCAAAGAATTTTAGTGTCATGTTGGGTTTCATTGTTGTGATGATGTTGCTGGTTGTGTCTGCCTTTGGTAATATTCAACCTCTCATTTATTTTTCCTCTTTCTTTCCTTAATTATTTGTTTTAATCTCTTTAGAGTAAACAATTTGGTCGGATGTTAGTTATATGCTAGGTTTTAAATATCGATATCCATGAAAATGTTGTTGAAAATATTAATAAAATGAAGAAATTGATAGATTTTTTTTAAATCATAAAAAAATATTAAGATTGAACAAATAAAACCCCTAATTAATCTTATAAATATTACTCTCACTAATAAATTTTTTTGTTTTGTTATCTACCCTGATGCTTTCAAAATCAATTCAATTTTGAAAATTAAAAAAAATAATTTTTATTTTTGGAATTTAACTAAGAATCAAAATGTTTAAAAAGTAAAAACTATAGTGAAGAAATGAAGAGAAAACAAAGTAAATTTGAAAAATGGAGATTTTTAAAATTTGTTTTTGTTTTTGGATATTTTCTAAGAATTCAAATGTTTGTTTGAGAAAGATGAGAAAATTATTATAAAGAAATGGTAAGAAAATAAATATAATAATTTTAAAAAACCAAATGAACCTAGGTTTTCTCTCTCTTGTTGGGATAATTATTTTTTTTAATGAATAATAAATATGTCCATATTAGTATTATTTCTTTGATATTTTTTTTTTATATATATTTCATTAATTATTTTGCAATATATAATTGATTATTTGATTCATCTCGATGTGCAAATGAGTGGCTGAAATTTGGAAAGCAATTTTGCAGTTGAAGGCAAGGCATTGGGATCAAAGGGAAGCACTTTGGGAGCTCCGTACTGTAATGCCGACGCTGATTGCAGAGGTGATAGCTGTGAATGCTCGTTCCATTCATGCTACTGCTTCAGTGATAAGCAACTTCAAGAGCTCAAACCAGAGGGGATCTCAAAAATTAAGTTCCAACAACAAAAAATCAATCATTAATTATGATTGCTAATAATATGTATGTTTATGCAAAATAAACTTTGTTCTTGAAATTCAAGAATGCTGAACAATATTAATCATAATATTTCTGCTTCTTTATTTATTTATATATAGCTTTGGTTTTAATTTCTTTTCTTCCAAAAAGTTCCTAAATAAATAATTTGATTAGCGTAAAATTTACGGTAATTGACATGTACTACATCCGATGACGTTAAAGATTCAATCCTCTAATCTTGTAAAAACTAATTTTATTAGCTAGGAGGACTCAATCTCCTAGCATACCCAAAAGTTTTAATGTACTCTTATTATAGATATGGAAAAATTAGAAAGATTATATTTTTTTTCTAACAAAAAAAATAAAATAAAAAAGAACAAAAAGAACAAAACAAACTTACATAACTAATTTAATCTTTCCTCTATGACATGTTAAATAAGCAAGACTTATATTTTATTGTCAATCTATGTTAAATTACCAATCAACCCAAGAGCTTAAATTGATAGATTACGGTAAATTTAATTATATCAATGCTCTAACACACACTCTTACTTGTGAGCTTGAAAATTTGAAGTAGATCGAACAAGTAAAAATCAATATTAATTGGGAAGAAAATGATACTGTCTGAGCTCGAACACAAAATCTCCTACTACGATACCATATAAATCACCATTTTTAGGTTGATATGTGATTTAACATGGTATCGGAGCAGTAGATTAAGTGTTGTTTGAACTCATGTAATGTCATTTTCTCCTTCAGTTAATATAATTCAAACTTTTTTTTTTTGGTTATATGGTGTTGAAGGTTAGGATGAGTAGGAAAAGGAAATAAGCTAGTTGAATATAATATATAAATTGAATATGATTCTTAAATGAGGAACAACACTTTGTGATTCACTTTTTATTTATAGAACATCACACACTCTAAGAATAAGAAAAAAAGGTAAACACATTGCTTCATCCCTAGCAGCTCCTTAAATGCCTTGTTATTTGTTCATTTTCCTTCCTAACTTACCAACCAGGCAGCCATTTAGTATGAAACTCGAACTTATCTTCAGGAATATTTTTGATATAGATTCCATCATCTCGGACCGACCAGAAGCAGCCTTGACCTCGACATCGATAGGCAAGCCAATTTTTAGATTGTGATTCTGGCCAAAACACTTCTAAAGAAATATGATTCTGGTCATTGTGCATGTAGCACCAGTAAAGTGTTGTTTGCCACAAATTTATTCTAAATTTCCAGTAAAATAGATGGTTAAGTGACATATTTTGTTGTCCCAAATCATCATCTTTGGAGTGGCAATGAAGAATCAAGGCTTGCCCACTTTGCATTTCATTGGTTACTTGCACACTCCAATGCTGAAATGGAGCTGCAAAACATGTTTCAACTATGCCAAATGCCATAACCCAAACTAAAATTGAACAATATTTCAGATTCATGATCATTTCCTTGCACACTTTTCCAATTGTTTCTGCATAAACTTCAAGAAAAAGATTCACAATTAGCTTTAATAACAAAATCATGGCCATTTTATAAATTACACTTTCACAAATAACTCCACATTCTTCAACACGAGCGTGACTCAACTGACATAATATGTACCTTCGATCAAGAGGTCAATAGTTCGAAACCACACCCCCACATGTTAAAAAATAAAAGCTCCACGTTTTTTTTAGTTCAACAACAAATTGGGAGTGCATGACTCATACTTTCAAACTCTTGGTCGAAAGTAAATATCTTAACCAGTTGAGTTATGTTTCCGATAGACTAACTATAAACATATAAAGTTTGATTTTTTTTTTTTTAGTACATTGGGGTTGGGGGGATTCGAACCATAGACCTCTTGGTCATTAACACATACATATGCCCGCTGATCTATGCTCGCTTTGGCAAACATATAAAGTTTGATAATGAAGCATCAAAGAATATTTTAAGGGACGTTACACGAAATCTTTTAACTTGTTTGATGTTTTCCATTTTTCAATATAAATTTGACGCATAAAATGTATAATAAAAAAATTAAAATTCAAAATAGCTCGGTAACTTAAATATTAAATGTTTAAAAAAATTAGTTTTGTGTTGAGTTTAAAATTAAATTTTGAAAAGGCTTTTTTTCCATTTCCTAAAAAAAAAAAAAAAAAAAAAAACGCAACAAAGAGACGGTTTATACTTTTCTCAGAAAACAAGAAACAAAAGATGTTTTTTCTCATATATATTCCTTTAGGTATGTTTGGAAATGATACTTAAAAATAATAATTTTAGTGAAAATTATTGGTTTATAAGTAAATTGATTTTATATTAATATTTTAATATAAAATATCATGGTACTCAAGACTATATAACTAAATGTGATTTAATTATAATTATTTTTTAAAAGTGTTTAATTATAAATTAATTCAATATTTGATTACACAAAAGTTATGGAGAGAGGAAAAAAATAAAAGGAAAATAAAAATTTAAGAGAGAAAAAATAGAGAACTAATAAAAAAGATGAAATAAATGTTAGGAAGGGCATTGCATTTAAGAGGAAAAAAATTAGGAGGGAATTAAAATTTTAAGAGAAAAAGTATAGAATTAAGGAAAAACTAATTAAAAGAGGAAAATAAATGTTAGAAAAAGGGCATTGCATTTGAGAGAAAAAAAAATTAAAGGGTTGTTAGAAGAAACAATTAGGAGGGAAACAAAATTTAAGAATGAAAAAAAAATACAGAGGTCGAAAAAGTTTGAGAGTGAAAAATAGGATATGCTGTTATAAAAATAAAAATAAAAGTTTTTTTTTTCTTTTTTTTTTTGTCCAATGGTGATGTAACATAAGAACTCATTTTTTTGTTATTTCTTTTTTTAAGTAATGATTTTATTTGTAGCAATTTAGTAGTTATCTTTAAATTTTGTAACAATTAACAAAATTAAACATCAATTTTAGTATGGATAACACTAAGCTTTTATAGTTTATAAACAAATTTTTCTCCTAATTAATGTATCCATATAGGTAATTTTTTTTTTATTAAATCTTAACATTATTTTTCACAATTAAGATTAAATCGTTACAAATTTCAAAATATAAAGACTAAATTGTTACGAGTTTTTTTAGTTTTTTTAGTGACAAATTTGTTACAAAATTAGTAGTACAATGATTAAAAAGTTACTTCTATGAAAGAATTATTTTTAGCTAATTTTTATTAATAAAAAGAAACTTTGTTAATAATAATAATAATAATAATTATTATTATTATTAATAATATTATTATCATTACTGTCAGTAGCTCAAAAGAAAATATATATATATATATATATGCATGGCCAACCATCACGTCGAACAAACCCTGATCGTAATAACCATATATGCAAAAAAAAAAAAAAAAAAAAAAAAAAAAAAAAAAAAAAAAAAAAATCGAAAGAACTCATTTTAATTTTGAAACAAAATGTTTTTTTTTTCTTTTTCTTTTTTGTGAGGAAGTTATATTATTTTATTTATTGAATAGTTGCTTCTTTTCATCTCCTTTTACTATAGAAATCTATAAATATCTATCTACTTTCACTTCTCATAATTATATTTTTTTTTGTTATCTCTTTTTTTAAAAAAAGAGAATTATTTTCTTTCTTCCTCTTGAGGATCATCATTGTGTCTTCGAACACATTACAATTTGCAAGTCGACATCAAAGATACTTTCTCCAACATTTTACTTTGTTGCATCGTTGGCCAAAGACCGATCAAAGTCGGGCGGGGGAATACTAATGAAAGAAAGTAGTGTTTGTGGGATGGAGAGTGTTTTGATCATGCTAGTGGTTGCTGGACTTGTTCTGTTTCTACCGCTGGTGATTGGCTCCGTGACGCCACCCTCCGGGATTCTGCTGCTTCTTTTTCCAGTCACTCTCGTCGTCGTGCTCATCATCCTCTCACATGCATCCTCCAATTAAAATAATTTCTGATGATAATCAAATTACTCTTGGAGTTGTTTTTTAATTTTCTCGTCTATGTTTTTGTGTAATAATCATGTAACACAGAATTAAAATGAGTTCTAATAATCATCCTCCAATTAGAACTCATTTTAATTCTGCTGCTTCTCTTGTTTCTTGTGTCTTGAAAAAAAAAGAAACAAAAACGAAAACTTGCTTGAAAACATTTCCTGTTTCTTGTGTTTCTTGAAGATAAAAAAGAAACATAATTAACATATTATTTGATAACTATTTATTGTTTCTGGTTTATTTTTTTCTCTATGTTTTTATTTTTTTTTTATTTTTTAAAGTTTAAATAGAATTTAGTTTACATAATCGAAAAAAACAATTATCCAAAATTTACATAATCTAGTACAAACAAATCTCGATTTTTTTTTTTTTTTAAAGTTTAAATAGAATTTAGTTTACATAATCTAAAAAAACAATTATCCAAAATTACATAATCTAGTACAAACAAATCTCGATGTAAAATTAAAAACAACGATATGAAGATCGAACCCAAACACAAAAGTGGGGAAACTTGGAATTGGTAGTCAAACTGACCAACGAAGCAACATTAGATATTCTAAAATTTTAGAAACGAAAGTCTATAAAAAAAACGGAACAAGGAGAAACAGTATTTTGTAGTTTCTCAAAATTTGCCCCTTTTTTGGAAACATTTCTTAAAATTTGGGAACAAGAAACGAGAACAATTATCAAACAAGACTGTTTCTTGAAAAATGAGAAACGGGAACAAGAAACAAGAAACAAGAATGTTATCAAACGGACCCTAAGTTATTAATAATATAACTTATTCAAGTCAACCAGAGCATAGCTCTACGACATGATATAGACCATGAGGTCCTAGGTTCAATCTCTCATTCCAACACGTTGTAAAAAAAAAATGATTAATTGTTTTAAACTATATTAACATATCTATTTTCAGTTATATTTAATGTTAATTAACGACGAATTTTAGTGGGGAGATTAATGAATTAAAGTACATCAACTACTTTACCCTTTTCTTAAATATTAAATAATGTCCTACTTATTGAGTTTATGATATATTTTATTTGTATAGTTATTATTTATTAAGATTTGTCAAAATTGACCTAAAATTGAAATTTTAATATTTATGACCTAATTTTGAATTGGTCCTATATTTTCAATTTTTTTGGTGTGTGTTCGTATGTGTACTTCCTTAAAAAAAATATTTTCTTCCTCTTACCTCATCTCTCTCATTTTTTTTTATTCTTCTCTCTCTATCTTCTCTAATTTTTTTTTTCTTCTCCTCTGTATCTCTGGCATCTGCTCTAATTTTTTTCTTCTCCACTTCTGTTAAGTAGAGGAAAAGAAAAACACACAAAAACATTCATTGGTTTTTTCGGAAATCTAGAGATTCAAAATACACAGTAAAGAAAACTCATTAAAATCTAAACTTTCAACTTCATTATTTCCTTCTTCAACCACAAAAATGACTTTCATCTCAACGCAACGAAACACGATATACGTTCGGGGGATTTTTTTAATTTAAACACAGAAAAAAATAGATTTGGAAAAAGTTACGTTGTTGATAAGTTACACGATTTTGTTTTCAAGGAATAATTTAAACGATCGCTATGATAAATTAAGTGTTGATAATTTAAACCAGGTTTTTAAGGAATAAGTTACATGATCCTATTTTTAAGGAATAAATGATCGCGTTGATAAATTAAAGGATCGTGTTGCTAATTTACACGACCGTGTTGGTTTTTTTTTTCTTTTTTTTTTAATCATGATTTGATAATTTACAAGACCATGTTGTTTATTTACACGATCAGGTTGATAATTCACACGATCTAGTTGGTTTTTTATTTTTTAATCATGAAGAAAAAATTAATAAAAAAATAATCTTAATTTTCATATAAATCTTTAATGAAATTTTTTTTATCAAAATGAAATTTTAGTTTAATTGTTAAGTAAAAAATATTTAAGATCAAAATTAAACAGTATTTGTTGGTATTAAATCTGCGATTAGAAAGAATGAGTTGGTGGATGAAATCAGATTAAGAATGATTTGTTCAACTAAATCTGTTGGTGAAATTTTATTAGAGGGAGGAAGGTCTTAATTGTTCAACCAAATCTGTAAAAAAAAAAAAAAACCCAGGGAGTTCGTGAAATTTGGAGGAGAGAAGATGAGAGAAGGAAGAAAAAGGAGAGAGATGAGATAGGAGAGAGAAGAGAGATTTTTTTATTAATTTTGAATTTTTTTAAAGAAAGGTAAAAACATAATTTTATATTTTTAAAAAGTTGAAAAAATAGGCCCACCATTAAAAAAAATGAGCATAGCTCGACCTAATTGACATGACTTATTCACTTGAGGTCCGAGATTCAAATCATCATATCCAATTCTACCAAATAAAATAATTTTTTGTTTTTATTCTCTCTAACATATCTCTCTATTTTTATTCAGAAATGTCACCAAAATGCCTCGCTTCAACCTAATTGGTGTACTCTCTGCCGCTCTGGGTATAAGAATAAAGATCACGTACATCGTCTTCATTCATTGTAGTCTCACACCGGCCATATGGAATATTCTCAACCCTTTTGCTCTTGTGACTCATTTAGACAATGTTGAAGCTCTTTGTGCCTTTGTTTTAAGTTTCAATCACTCTTCACATGAGAATATCCTCATCCACAATAGTGGCCTCTCTCTGGAGTGTTTGGAGAGAAAGAAATAACAGAATATTCAACAATTTTGCTCGTAGTCTTAAGTTGATTTGGGATGATATTATTGTATTAGCGGCCTCTTGGTCCATAAAATCTCCTCTCTTCTCTAGCTATGAAATTTTCAATATTACTTTAAATGGGAAGACTTTCATGTAATAGGCTTCGGCCCTCGTATGTTTCTCACAGATACTAATGAAGTATGAAAGTCGGCAAGTACTATCGTATGTTTCTCACAGATACTAATGAAGTATGAAATCCGGCAAGTACTAAATGTTTTTATAACAAATCATTCGATAGAATATTCTAATTCGTATGTATTGCTTTCAAGTGTTGCTAAAATTGTATACAAATAAATAAATAAATAATTGTTTCAATTTTATGTTGTTTGATGTTTTTTCAAACAAAATAAATGAAATATCTTTTTCAAAAAAAAAAAAAAAAATCTTGTTTGATAGTTTCCATTTTTCAATATAAATTTGACGTATAAAATGTATAATAATTTTTTTTTAATTCAAAATGGCTCGGTAACTTAAATATTGAATGTTTAAATTTTTTAATTTTGTGTTAAGTGCTTTTTAGTTTAAAATTAAATTTTGGGGAAAAAATTTGAATTTTTTTCCCTTTCCTAAAAAAACGTAACAAAGAAACCATTTATATTTTTCTCAGAAAACAAGGTAAATGATGTTTTTTTTTTTTTTTAATATTCGTGAGTGTCTGCGGCAGCTTACGCGCACCACGATTAATCTCACGGGGACATACCGCCTGACCCTAAAACATTTGGTTGCCAAAAAAATTCGTAGGAATCTAATTCCTAAGTAGGTGGCCACTAAGGATTAAACTCATTTCCTTCTAGGAGAGCATTGAAGTCCCAAGACCAAATAAATTTTTTTTCATATAGATATATTCTTTTAGGATATGTTTGTGAGTGATATTGTAGAAATAATGATTTTATTGAAAATTATTTGTTTATGAGTAAATTGATTTTATATTAGTATTTTAATATAAAATATCATGTGTCTCATGACTATCTGCCTAAATGTGATTTAATTATAATTATTTTTTAAAAATGTTTAATTATAAATTAATTCAATATTTGATTACACTTCTAAACCGATTTGATTTAAACAAAAGTTATGGAGAGAGGAAAAAAATAGAGAGCTCAGAAAAAGTCGAAGAGAGGAAATAAATGTTAGGAAGGGCATTACATTTGAGACGAAAAAAATTAGGAGGGAATTTAAATTTTAAGAGAAAAAGTATAGAATTAAGGAAAAATTAATTAAAAGAGGAAAATAAATGTTAGAAAAAGAGTTCTAAAAAACAAAAGCTTTTTTTGGTCCAATGGTGATGTAACATAGGAACTCTTTTTTTTTTTTTTTTCTCTTTTTTGAATTAAAAAATATTTATATATATATATATATATATATTTTTTTTATCTCTTTTTTTTTGAAAGTAATGATTTTAATACTGATTTTAGTACTCAACTTTAGTTCGTAACAATTTAGTACATGTCTTTCAATTTTAATTTGTAACAATTTAATATTTATCATAAAAAAATTCATCAAAATTAAGTATCAATTTTAGTATGTAACAATTTAGCCTTTATAGGTTATAAACAAATTTCGCCCCTAATTAGTTTATCGTAGGTAAAAAATCTCATTAAATTAGGATTAAATCGTTAAAAAATTTAAAATATAAAGACTAAATTGTTACATATTAAAATTTAGTGACTAAATTGTTACAAAATTAGGAGTACAATGACTAAAATGTTACTTCAAACAACTTTTTTTTAGCTATTATTTATTAATAAAAAGAAACTTTTTTAATAATAATAATAATTATTATTAATATTATTGTTATTGTTATTATTATTGTGAGGAACTTAAAAGAAAAAGAAAAAGTATAATATATATGCATGGCCAACCATCACGTCGATCAAACCTGATCGTGTAATAACCATATACGCAAAAAAAAATAAATATCGTTTTTTTTTTGGTGAGGAAGTTATATTATTTTATTTATGAATAGTTGCTTCTTTTCATTTCTTTTGAGTATAGGCCTTTATAAATATCCATCTCTTTTTACTTCTCATTATATTTTTCATTTGTTATCTCTATTTTTTAAAAAGAGAATTATTTCCATTGTTCTTCTTGAAGATCATCATTTTGTCTTCGAGTACATTACAATTTGCAAGCCGATATCAAAGATACTTTCTCCAACCTTTTGCTTCGTTGCATCGTTGGCCAAAGACCGATCAGAGTCAGGTGAAAATAATAATGGAAGAAAGTAGTGTTTGTGGGATGGGGAGTGTTTTGATCATGCTTGTGGTTGCTGGACTTGTTCTGTTTCTGCCGCTATTTATTGGCTCTGTGACGCCGCCCTCCGGGATTCTGCTGCTTCTTTTTCCGATCACTCTCCTCATCGTGCTCATCATCCTCTCACATGCATCCTCCAATTAAAATAATTTCTGATAATAATCAAATTACTCTTGGAGTTGTTTTTTTTAATTTTCCCGTCTATGTTTTCGTGTAATAATCATGTAACACAGATATAAGTTTTTCAATAAATAATGTTTAAAGAGAATAATGTTATATATATATATATATATATATATATATATATTCTCGTATTTGGATTTGTTTAAATCCTTTTTTGTGTGTTTTTTTTTTAATTATTTAGTTCTTTTTTTCCCACAAATTCTTATTTTCTCTTTAGTTTAAATTTGCATTGTAAAAATTGGACCCTAAAAAAAAGTTTAGACTCGTTGAGAAAAGTTCGAGGAACAAACCCTAACAAAATGAACGACAATAAATATAATAAACTCTAATTATATACTCTTTATTTTAGATTTGAATTAGAAGTAAACTAGTTTTTAACACATTCCAACATTTAAAAATGTTCATTTCAAAATATATTTGAGAGTAAACTTTAATATATCGAAAAGCGAATGTTGATTTCAAAATATATATATATATCAAAAGAATTTGAGTGTAAACTTTTAATATATCGAAAAGTGAAGGTTGATTTCAATAAATATATATATATATATCAAAAGAATTTGAGAGTAAACTTTAATATATCGAAAAGTTTAGGGCCAAAATGAATAAGATAACAATATTTTATATTGATATTGGTTGTGTTAGTTAATAAAAGGTAATAATATCAAAAAAATGTATTATTTGAGTGTTCATCCAATAAAAACTTTGTACATAATTACATTGTTCTTTGTTTTTGTTTTTCAAGAAATTATAATATTTTTTTTTAGTTGGCACACTGTGTTTGATCTGTTTTCTACTTTTATTAATTTTTTTTAAAAATGTTGTAATAATTATTTATTTTAAAGTTATAAATGTCTATCTATTTATTTTTGAGATAGTTTGCACCTAATTTTTCAATAACATTTTTTAGTTCACGTACCACATTAGTTTCAAATATTTTTAAAAATAAATTATTTCAATTATCACTAGATGATATGTTATCAATGTGTGTTAAGTTATTAATAATGTAAATGTCACGTTAAACTACATAGACTTTAATACCACGTCAAACTATATTAGCATCGTCGTGTGTCTATTTTCAATTATATTTAATGTTGCACTCAGACAAATTTTGGTGTGGAGATTAATGAATTAAAGTACATGAACTTTTAAAAGTATATTACATTTCTTTTTATTTATATAGTTTATGATATATTTGGACTCGACTGAATTCGTTTGGTTTTAATTTGGCGTGGTAGAGTGGTTGTTTCGCTATGATTGAGGAGGTGCTTCTAAGTTCACTGTTTTGGAAAATGAGAATTTTTTTGTGGGATGGTAGTTTTTTTTGCTATTTTGTGGGGAGAGAAATAATATGAATTTTAGAGATGCAGCATCTTGTGATGTGATGTTTGGGAGGTGGTTAGGTTTAACGTATCTTTGTAGGTGTCGGTCACTAGGCATGTTTGTAATTATGATATTGGTTTGATTTTGTTGAATTGGAGCCCCTTCTTGTAGTTATAAGACTTCTTTGTTGCACTTGTTTTTTTTTAATGTCTTTCTATTATTTCATTCTTGTTAATGAAAGTTTGGTATCTTAAAAACAAAAAAAAAATAATAAATAAAAAATCTTCCGGAGTCAAACCTCAAAGAGTTGGAGTCGCTCAAAAAACCTCAAAGAGTGTTCATATAAGGGTGATTAAATCTTTATGGAACTCAAGGAATATTGGTTGGTTCTTCTTTCAATAGTTGGAGTCGCTCGAACGGTAGGTTTTAAAATAATTGCTGTCAAATTTGCTTTTAAAAAAAAAAAAAGTTTTACCATGAATTAAATTAGTGTTTGGTAAATTTTAATTTTAAACTTAAAAAAAGTGAGTTGTGGTGGTGTTTGGTAAATTAATACAAAATTGTTTTGATTTGATTTAGGTATAAGGATGAAAACAGATATATTATTTCAATTTTTTGTTTGATATTTACTATAAATATATTATAAGATAATTATTTAAACTTGTATATGATTTAAAATGGTAAGTAATTTTTTTATTATTATTTTTTTAATTTTTTTTCTTCAAAAAAATTAGTAAGTAATTTTTTTTAATCTTAATTGTTTAATAAAAGTTAAAAAAAAAAATTGAATCAATCGTAATTTCATTTCTGAGAGAAAAAAAAAAAATTCAAAGATAGATTTGTAATTTTTAAAGTAGAGTTAGAGATGATGGCAGATTTGTAGGAGAATCAAAATTCAAAAGCTGGTATCAACTTGATTTTGAACCTAAGACTAAATTGATAAGTGATTTTAGATAAATTATTAAATAATTTGATTTACCAAAGAAGCTTAAGATTCTCTCATAATCTCTTTTCACTCCAGCACACGCAATTCCGCTTAGTGTGTTTGGTTTAAATTCTTAGTTGTTTAATTTTTTTAAAAAATCATTTTAGAATAAATTGAAGTGTCTCACAACCACCCAAAATGAATTTTTTAAGAGTGAGTTTTTGAAATAATTCTTGAGTGAAATACTCCATATTAACTTAAAAAAAAAAAAATTGAGTGTTTTAATTGAAAAACCTACCTAATTTTCATATTGTATTAAAATTACCAAAATACTCTCCCACTACTCCTTTAATTAAATTTTTCTCTCCACCCATGATTGTTGTTGGCAACCTCTTTAGACAACGCCGCCGTCGGCCATCTCCGGCCACCGCCGCCACTCCGGCAATCTCCTCTGCCCCACTCCGACGAATTCCTCCGACCACCGCCAACCTCCTCCGACGACATCCTCCAACCACCGCCGCCGCACTCCGGCGACCACCACCACCCTTATTCCGTCACCGATCATCGACAATAATAAACGTCGGTCACAATTTTTAAAATACAAATTTAAACTTCTTAATCAAGGGCATAACCTTATGCCAATTGAGCTATGCTTGGTTTGATAGTTCAATTGGCAAATATTAATTTAAACTTATTAATCATGTTTATTAATAATTGTCTTTTATAGTAATTTGACATTAGGAGAAACATGTAGAATGTAGAGCAAACTAAACACATTTGTAGATAAAAGCACGAGAAATAAAGTGTGTACTTGAGGTTCATATGATATGATTTTTTTTTATATTTTTTAATGTAATTTAGATTGTTTTCAATTTTATCTTTTAGGTTATGTTTAGTTAGGGATATATATAAATATTTTTTTGTTAAAAAGAGAAACATTTTTTAAGTATTTGTTGGTAAATAAATAACAAACCACTAACATTATTTTATTATGTCCGTCTCAATCATCACTGTGAAAAGAAATCATCAAAATTAAGTGTCAATTTTATTATGTAACAACTTAGCCTTTGTAGCTTATAAACAATTTTCGTCCCTAATTAGTTTATCGATCAACATATAGGTAAGAAATCTCATTAAAATTTAATATTATTTTTCACGATTAAGACTAAATCGTTACAAATTTTAAAGTATAGTAGATCAGTCACTAAATTGTTACAAAATTAAAAGTACATTAACTAAAATGTTACCATGAAAATATTTTTTTTTTTCAAAAGAACTCATTTTGATTTTGAAATAAAATGTTTATTTTTTTTTTTTTTTTTGTGAGGAAGTTATATTATTTTATATATGAATAGTTGCTTCTTTTCCTCAATAGTCATCTCTTTTAGTATAGTTTCTTTTCACATCTATAAATATCTATCTTCTTTCACTTCTCATTTGCTTCTCATTTGTTATCTTCTTTTTTTTACATTCTTTCTCTTGGAGGTCATCATTATGTCTTCGAACACATTACAATTTGCAAACCGGCCCCAACGATATCTTCTCCGACCTTTTGCTTCGTTGCATCGTCGGTCGATGACTGATCGGAGTCGGGGTGCAAATAATAAAGGATGAAAGCAGTGTTTGTGGCATGGGGAGTGTTTTGATCATGCTTGTGGTGGCTGGACTTGTTCTGATTCTACCGCTGGTGATTGGCTCTGTGACGCCGCCCTCCGGAATTATGCTGCTTCTTTTTTCGGTGCTTCTTTTTTCGGTCACTCTCGCCGTCGTGCTCATCATCCTCTTACGTGCATCTTCCAATTGAAATAATTTCTGATGATAATCAATTTACTCATGGAGTTATTTTTAATTTTTTTTTTATCTATATTTTTCGTGTAATAATCATGTAAACATAGGTGTAAGTTTTTCAATAAATGTTTACCGAGAATAATGTTATATATATTCCTATTCTTTACTCTGTTTAAATCCTTTTTTCTGTTTTTTAATTAATTATTTAGCTCCTTTTTTCTAACAAATTCTTAGTTTTTCTTTGGTTTAAATTTGCATTATAAAAATTTGACCCTAAAAAAAAGTTTAGATTGATTGAGAAAATTTCACCAACAAACCCTAATAAAATGAATGACAATAAATATAATAAACTCTAATAATATATCCTTTATTTTAGATTTATATGAATCATGGAAGTAAACTAGTTTTTAACACATTCAAATAATATTAAAAAATGTTCGGTGTGTTCATTTTAAAAACTATATATATATATATCAAAAGAATTTGACAGCAAACTTTAAATACTTAAAAAGTATAGGACTAAAAGTCTAAAATAATAAGATAGCAATATTTTTTATATTGTGATATTAGTTGTGTTAATTATTTAAAGGTCATAATATCGAGAAAATTGTATTTTTTTTTTTAAAAAAAATATTTTAATTAATGTGGGATTAAACCTGTCAAAAAGCACAACTTTATGTCCATTCAACTATGTTCGATTTTGTGGAAAATTATTGTATTATAATGAGTGTTGATCTATAAGAACTTTTGTACATAATTACATTGTTATTTGTTTCAGTTTTTCAAGAAATTATAATATATTTTAGTTGCACTATCTTTGATCTGTTTTCTACTTTTACGAACTATTTTTTAAAAATGTTGTAATAAAGATTTATTTTTTAAAGTTGTAAATGTCTATCTATTTATTTTTTTTAGATAGGTTAGCAACCACCTAATTTTTCAATTTGTTTCGTTCACGTACCATTAATTTTAAATATTTTCAAAAATAAATTATATCAATTAGTTAAATTATAACTAGATGATATGTTATCAATGTGTGTTTTTTTTTTTTTTGAAAAAGATACTTCATTGATTAGACAGGAAAGAGTACAAATGAGAGGCTAGAGGAAAACCTCCCAATTAAGCGCTATAGTAGAAATATCATAATTACAAAACAACTTTGATTTGGAGCACCATGAAGCAGCATTGATGATAATCTCCTCCCATAACTGATGAATGAACTTTGATTTATCACTAAAAATCCTGTCATTTCGTTCCAACCAAATATACCATAAAATGGCCCCAAAGATGTTGCACCACATAATATGTTTTTTTTGATTAAAACACATCGTTGGAAGACGAGCTTACATTTTTTTCTGCTGTGTTTAAACCTTTGTGAATCACCATTAAAAATATTACCATCAAAGTCTCATTGATGAAAAAGTAAAAATATTAAGATATGAAAAAGTTTTTTTTTGAAAAAGATACTTCATTGATTAGACAGAAAAGAGTACAAATGAGAGGCTAGAGGAAAGCCTCCCAATTAAGAGCTATAGTAGAAGTATCATAATTACAAAACAACTTCGATTTGGAGCACCATGAAGCAGCATTGATGATAATCTCCTCCCATAACTGATGAATGGACTTTGATTTATCACTAAAAATCCTGTCATTTCGTTCCAACCAAATATACCATTAAATGGCCCCAAAGATGTTGCACCACATAATATGTTTGATATTTACCTGGGGGCATAGCAAGGCATTGAGATATAAAATCCTCAAGTCTGTTCGGCAGAATAGATAACATATTAGAACCATTTAAAAGAGTGGACCAAAGGCTTTTAGCATAGGGGCAATGGAGAAAAATATGAACCATAGTTTCTGCATTCCTTTTGCAAAGCACACACCAATTTGGATTAAGACACATCGCTGGAAGACGAGCTTGCATTTTCTCTGCTGTGTTATAATATGTTTGACATTAACCTGAGCCATAGCAAGACATTGAGATATAAAATCCTCAAGTCTGTTCGGCAGAATAGATAACATATTAGAATCATTTAAAAGAGTGGACCAAAGGCTTTTAGTATAGGGGCAATGGAGAAAAATATGATCCATAGTTTCTGCATTCCTTTTGCAAAGCACACACCAATTTGGATTAAGACACATTGCTGGAAGACGAGCTTGCATTTTCTCTGCTGTGTTTAAACCTTTGTGAATCACAGTCCAAAGGAAGAATTTGCATTTTTTTGGGTAAAGAGTATTCCAAAGATTCCCTGAGTTTTGTATTGTAGAAGAAGGGGACACATCTCTGGAAAGATACCATTTCAAAGATTTCACTGAAAAGAGACTTTTTTTATCAGGAGCCCAACAAATACAATCCTTACCAGCAATCGGAGAAGGAATGTGCCAAGCAGTAGATATATCGGCCCAAGCAATCACTTCTCTATCCAAAAGGGGTCTTCGAGGGAAGAAATTCCAAGAACCTGTTTCTGAGTTCGTAGTCTTCAGTCCATTTGGGATGATATTATTGTATTAGCAGCTTCTTGGTTCATAAAATCTCCTATCTTCTCTAGCTATGAAATTTTCAATGTTGCTTTAAATGGGAAGACTTTCATGTAATAGACTTTGGCCGTTGTATGTTTCTCACGCATACTAATGAGTGAAATATGGTTTTTTAAAAAATATATATCTCTCTATTTTTCTCATAACAAGTAGAGCCAAATAAAAGATAGTTGCTTCAGTTTTATTGAATATGTTTTCTCATAACAAGTAGACCCAAATAAAAATTAAAATACCAAAAGCATATATATATATATATATATATATAAAATATATTGTGGTGTGCACACATAATTATTTAAGTTAAATCATTGAATTTAAAACTTGGCTTGAATGGCAGCGATGATAGCAGCCTCAGTCTGGAATGCCTTTGCTATTATATTGGTTGGGATGTCCGGTTTAGAACCAAACAGAGTATTTGCAATTGTGACAACTCCTGGATTTTGGCTGCTGAGCCCTGCAATGGCCACTGCATTTTCATGCCCTATGTTCTGCTGGAAGTGGACCAAACCCTCTGGGAAAACAAATACGTCCCCTTTGTATAGGACCTTCGAGAATAGCCGGTTACCGTCTTGGTTTGACGACACGAAACCGACCAGGAGGGTGCCTTCGAGAACGAACAAGATCTCGGTCGCGCGTGGGTGTGTGTGGGGTGGGTTGATTCCGCCCATCGACGCGTAGTCGATGCGTACCAAGGAGATGCCTAGAGTGTTGAGTCCAGGTAGGTTACCGACGTTCACCGCTGTCACATTCGAGCCTACAAGGTTTTTTGTGTCGCGTGGAATGTGCAGTCCACCCTTGAAGAAATCGTCCGCAGTGACATCCTTAGCATTCTTGCAAACAACACCGTTCACCTTCACTGTCCCCATCCGATTCAATCAAAAATATCAGTCCATTAGTTACGTCCCATCTCGGAACAATTTTAGTTTTAGTTTTCTGTTTTTTAAAATTATACTTGCTTTCTCACCTTAAAAATAAAGAAAATTGTACTAAATTATATTAAAAAAAAACAATACTACTTGATTGGCTAGCTTTTCAACGTGGTTTCATTTATTTTTATTTTTTATTTTTTGTGGCTAAAAAGTATTTGTGATCTATCTATCTATTAATTGTAATATAAATATAAAGTAATTAATAAAAATGAGGAAGTATATATATTATCATATATATTTATATATACCAGTACTGTTGGGATCTGCGACACAGAAATCTTGAAGAGGGCTTGGATCAGATGCCACAACAATGGAACAAACTGCAGCAAACAGCCCAAACAACACAAATATCTTAGAGGCCATATTCAAGCTTTCTTCCTCACCAAATTAAAGCAAAATAGGGCAAATATTTGAATGATTGGAGAGCAACATTTCTCAGCTGCATTTTATAGTGCAAAAAAGAGAGGACTTTGGCTTTGGGTTGTGTCAAAGGCCAATGCAATTATGCATAATAGCCAGGTCAAATCTCAAAAAACAATTCTTTTGTTTAAGCTGTTTAAAAGAAACCCAACTTGAAAAAAAAAAATGATGACCATCTAATCATTTTTTTTTATATATTTGTAGGTGTTCGGGCCAGCTTACACGCCCTTCGACTAATCTCACGTGTCAACTTACGCACACCTCGACTAATCTCACGAGACAGACTGTCAGACCCTACAATATTTGATTGCCAAAAAAACTCGTAGGAAATTAATTCTTACATAGGTGACCACCAAAAATTGAAATCATTCTCTTTAAAAGGGCATTAATACTCTCAATACCATTTATGACCATAAGTCAATCTTTAATGGTTATCACGTTCTAATCATTTATGATATAATTTGGATAGTCAATACAAAGTTTAAAGAAAGCTTGTATTTTTTTATTCTTTTGAAACTACATTATGACATAGGGGAGGATAAGACCAAATGTTTAGTTAAATATTTTCTCTAATATGAGAGCACATCTAAGTTGTAGTTGGCATCTATTCATTTTGAGGTTGGAGGTTCAAATTCTCATACCCGTAAATGGTGGATACTTAAAAATAAAAAATAAAAATAAAAAAATTAGGTGAGAGTTGTTTGAGTTGGTAAGCAATTTGCTAATATTTTAAAATAGGTAAAGTCAAATGCATATTGATAAATATGTAATACATACATTTTTGTGTTATTGTTTTAAATTGTTTGGGAAAAGATTTTATAAACTTGGAAGGTGTAGACTTTGTTTGGTCAATTCACAACTGCATTGTGTCATGGCACTTTATTCTCTCACATGTGTAGTTGCATTTAAATTATATGTTGATGTTATTTTCTCTTCATATTTAATTAAAATATATATATATATATATATATATACTTGTAGTCTAACCTCTAACTAAGTTTTGCTCTTAAATTGAACATATAATGTTGAAATAGGGAACATCAAGTTCTTCATCCATTTATTATTGAAGATAGAACACCACACATATATATTATTCAATAATAAGAAAATTAAAGGTAAAACATGTTGGGATCAGAAAGCACTTTTCTCTCTCCCTCTTCATAAATAAGTAGTTTACAAACCAGGCAGCCATTTAGCATGAAGCTCGAACTTATTTTCAGGAACATTATAAAGATAGATTCCATCGTTTCTTGCAGACCAAAAACATGTTTTATCTCGACATCGGTATCGAAGCCAATTTTTATTCGCTGATTCTGGCCAAAACACTTCTAAAGAAACATGATTTTGGTTGTTGCTCATGTAGCACCAGTAAAGTGTTGTTTGCCACAAATTAATTCTAAATCTCCACGAAAAATTATGCCCAAGTGGCATATTTTGTTGTCCCAAATCATCGTCTTTGGACTTGCAACGAAGAGTTAAGGTTTCACCATTTTGCATGTCGTTGGATACTTGCACTCTAAAATGCTCAAATGGAGCTGCAAAGCATGTTTCAACCAAAATCAAAACCAAAACCAAACACATGGAATATTTCAGATTCATGCTTCTTTCCTGCAAATTATAGAAAATTAACAATATATATCAAATGGAATATAAAACTATTTACTTCATAATTATGAGCTACGCCAAAATTGATCCTCAGTTTATACTCTATGTCTGCTGAATTATGCTTGATCTTCCACAAATAACTTCAAAACATATTCAATAGATTCCGATGTAATATAGTTACAACCATAAATAAGATTTTCTTTTTTTAATCAACCTATAGCTTTTCGTGAAGCATCAAGGAATGATGGTTAAATTACAAGTCTAATAACTTTCAAAAGTGTCTAATAGGTCCCTGAATTTTTAATTTTGTATTTAATAGGTCTCTGGATTTTAAATAGTGTCTAATAAGTCTATGAACTTTCAATTTCGTGTCCAATAAATTCTTGAATTTTTAATTTTGTGTCTAATAGATCTTTGACTTATTTGACCTTTTTTCAAGTTTTCGAATCTACTAGACACAAAATTTACGGCTTATGATTTCATTATTATATAGAAAAAAATTACGAATATGTCAGGAACCTATTAAACACGAAATTAAAAGTTTAAGGACTTATTAGATATTTTTAAAGTTCAGAAACCTATTAGACACAAAATTAAAAGTTCAGAGACCAACTAAACACAAACTTAAATTTGTATGTAACCTCAAAGTTTCACTCTAACTCTAAGCTGGGTAAACATAAAAACAAAATTTTGAGAAACCAAAGGATTAAAACAAAATTACTCTAAAAAAAATGATTAGAATATACTTACGACCAAAAGCAGAAAGCCTTTTGATTTTGTTAGGGTGTTGGAATATTGTTGACTTTGTACTATGATTTATGATTTTGTGTCTGTATTTAAATAGTGTGTTGCCTGCAATTTGCCTCATCAGATTATACTTGCTTTTTCTTATCATTCTTTGAACTTTGTTTCTTACTCCAAACAATTTGATTGGCCTTTCCTTGTATTACCAATGCCCACATAAATTTTTCCCATAATTTGTAATTCTACGACATTCTTTGTTGACATATATAACATTTATCTTCCTTATAGTTTACGTTCTTTGGTCCTATTATAATTTTATTTAGGCTGCTTTTAATTTTATTTTTATTGTTTAAAAAGTATTAATTTATCCATTTAATTTGGTTAAATCTCATACATTCGTCTCTCACAAAGAACTTAAACTCAAATCTCATACATGATGACGCGACGATTCTATAACTTTAATTTAAGACACATTTTTACAGCTTCATCATCACATGGGATAGTCAAAGTGAACATAGTTTAGTGGTAATTTTCATGTACTCACTGTCTTGAAGTCGGAGGTTCAAATCTCTCTTACTCTCCTCAATTGAAAAAAAATAATAATAACAAAAAAAACAACCTATAAATTCAGAGTTTTTTTTTTATTTTAAAAAAAAAACATTAAATACGATCCAAAAAGCTCTTAACATAAATATATCATTCATATTAGATATATCGATATCAAGTACATGATTGATATACTTCCTTTTAAATAATCGATGATATATGACCAAAATACATAATTTAAAGTATACAAGCGATACAATTAATAAAAATATATATATATATATATATATATATATATTAGTTACTAATTTTAATTTTTTATTATTATTAATTTTTTTTATTAAAAGATACTTCGTTAATATGTAGGAAATAAAGGTCGTAGATTACACAAAAGTCTTCGAATATAAAGCAAGGATTAAATCTTTTTATAACAAATCATTCAATACAACATCCTAATTCGTATGTATATTGCTTTCAAGTGTTGCTAAAATTGTATACAAATAAATAAATAATTGATTCAATTTTATATTTTTTTAATGTTTTTTCAAACAAAATAAATGAAGTATCTTTTTCTAAAAAGAAAAAAAATATATATAAATTTGACGTATAAAATGTATAATAAAAATTGAAAATTCAAAATGGCTCGGTAACTTAAATATTAAATGTTTAAAAAATTTAGTTTTGTGTTAAGTGCTTTTTAGTTTAAAATTAAATTTTGAAAAGACTTTTTTATCCTATCCTAAAAAACGCAACAAAGATACAGTTTATACTTTTCTCAGATCAAAACAAGAAACAAAATATGTTTTTTCTTAATGATTTTAGTAAAAATTATTTGTTTATGAGTAAATTAACTTTATATTAATATATTTTAATATAAAATATCATGTTGCTCTCAAGATTATAGGGGTGGTTGCACAAATAGCAATCAGGCCCAAACTAATTGCAAAATTAACAAACTTTAAAATGTTTTGCAAATATGGCAAAAAAACCCGTTTCTATCACTGATAGACTTTATTATATCACTGATAGACTTCTATCAGTGATAAGACTATTATCTCTGATAGACTATTATCACTGACAAAAATCTATAAAAAGCTGAGGTGATCAGCGATAGACTTCTATCAGTCATAAGATATCAGCGATAGAAATTGCTATATCCGCAAATTTTTTAAAAACATGCTATATTTGCAAACAATAAGTCTTAAATTGTCATTTACTACAATTTCCCAAGATTATATGCCTAAATGTGATTTAATTATAATTATTTTTTAAAAGTGTTTAGTTATAAATTAATTCAATATTTGATTACACACTTGGAAAAACGATTTGATTTAAACAAAAGTTATGGAGAGAGGAAAAAAAATAAAAGGAAAATAAAAATTTAAGAGAGAAAAAATAGAGAACTAAGAAAAAGGAGGAAATAAATGTTAGGAAGGGCATTACATTTGAGAGGAAAAAAATTAGGAGGGAATTAAAATTTTAAGAGAAAAAGTATTGAACTAAGGAAAAATTAATTAAAAGAGCAAAAAAAAAATGTTAGAAAAAGGGCATTCCATTTGAGAGAAAAAAATTAGAGGGTTGTTAGAAGAAACAATTAGGAGGGAAATAAAAATTTAAGAATGAAAAAAAAATAGAGAGCAATAAAAAAAGTTTGAGAGTGAAAAATATGTTAAAGGATATGCTGTTAAAAAAAAAAAAAATTTAGGGTTTTTTTGTCCAATGGAGATATAACATAAGATTTTTTTTTTTTTTTTTTACCTGAAGTTTAGTTTGTAGCAATTTAGTATTTATCTTTAAATTTTGTAACAATTTTATTTTTACTGTAAAAACAATTCATCAAAATTAAGTATCAATTTTAGAAGTATCAATACTTTCGAGAGAATTCAGAAATGTCGTCTTCATGCTTCTCTCCAACCAAACTGGTGTGCTATCTGTCATTCCAGATCTGAGGATATCGATCATTTATTATTTTACTGCACTCTTTTCCAGTTTATTTGGAATAAGCTGAGTTCTTATGCTTCAGTGATTCATTTAAACAAAGTTGAGGAGCTTTGTGCTTTTATTCTGAGCTTTAATTGCTCTTCTCAGAAAAATATTCTTATCCACAACATCTTGGTGGCTTCTCTTTGGAGCACTTGGAGGGAGAGAAACAATCGTATTTTCAACAACTTTGCTTGTAGCACTCAGTCGATTTGGGACGATATTATTGTTTTAGCGGACTCTTGGTCTAAAAAATCTCCGTTCTTTTCTAGCTATGATATTTCCAATATCGCTTTGAACTGGATGGCGTTCTATAGCGGACTCTTGAGGATTTTATATCTCAATGCCTTGCTATGCTCCAGTTAAAATGTCAAACATATTATGTGGTGCAACATTTTTTGGGTCATTTTATAGTATATTTGGTTGAAACGAAATGACAGGATTTTTAGTGATAAATCAAAATCCATTCATCAGTTATATGGGAGGAGATTATCATCAATTGCTACTTCATGGTGCTCCAAATCGAACCTCTGCAATAGCCCTGTTTTCTTGTAGTGAATGCTACTTCATGGTGCTCCAAATCGAAGTTGTTTTGTAATTATGATACTTCTATTATAGGGAGGCTTTCCTCTAGCCTCTCATTTGTACTATTTTATGTCTGATCAATGAAGTATTTTTTTCAAAAAAAAAGAACTGGATGGCGTTCTTGTAATTGGGCTTCGGCCATTATATGTTTCTCACATACTAATGAAGTATCCTATTTCAAAAAAAAAAAAAACAAATAAGCTTTTATAGTTTATAAACAAATTTCGCCCAATTTATCGATCTACATAGGTAAATTTTTTTTTTGTAAAATTGTTACAAAATTAGGAGTACATTGATTAAAATGTTAGAAAGAATTATTTTTAGCTATTTTTTATTAATAAAAAGAAACTGTGTTAATAATAATAATAATTATTATTATTATTATTATTTCAGATATATATATGCATGGCCAACCATCACGTCGAACAAACCCTGATCGAAATAACTATATATGCTTTTTTTTTTTTTTTTTTTTTTTTTTTTTTTTTTTTTTTTTTTTTTTTTGAGGAAGTTATATTATTTTATTTATGAATAGTTGCTTCTTTTCATCTCCTTTTAATATAGACATCTATAAATATCAATTTACTTTCACTTCTCATTGTATTCTGCATTTGTATCTCTTTTTTAAAAAAAAAAGAGAATTATTTTCATTCTTCCTCTTGAAGATCATCATTTTGTCTTCGAACACATTACAATTTGCAAGTCGGCATCAAAGATACTTTCTCCAACTTTTTGTTTCGTTACATCGTTGGCCAAAGACCGATCAGAGTCGGGCGGGGAATAATAATGAAAGAAAGTAGTGTTTGTGGAATGGGGAGTGTTTTGATCATGCTTGTGGTTGCTGGACTTGTTCTGTTTCTACCGCTGGTGATTGGCTCTGTGACGCCGCCTTCTGGGATTCTGCTGCTTCTTTTTCCAGTCACTCTCGTCGTCGTGCTCATCATCCTCTCACATGCACCCTCCAATTAAAATAATTTCGGATGATAATCAAATTACTCTTTGAGTTGTTTTTTTAATTTTCTCGTCTATGTTTTCGTGTAATAATCATGTAACACAGATGTAAGTTTTTCAATAAATATCATCAATAAATATTTAAAGAGAATAATGTTATAAATATTCTCGTATTTAGCTCTGTTTAAATCTTTTTTGTGTGTGTGTTTTTTTTTTAATTCTTTAGTTTTTTTTTCCACAAATTCTTATTTTCTCTTTAGTTTAAATTTGCATTATAAAAATTTGACCCTAAAATAAGTTTAGAATGGTTGAGAAAATTTCAGGAACAAACCCTAACAAAATGAATGCCAATAAATATAATATACACTTTATTTTAGATTTATATGAATCAGAAGTAAACTAGTTTTTAACACATTCCAACATTCAAAATGTTGATTTCAATATATATATATATATATATATATATATATATATGGAAAAGTTTAGGATCAAAATGAATAAAATAAATAATAAAAATCGAACAACCACTTGGTGCAGTGGGTGAGCACTCCGCCTAAGATAGCAGAGAGTGGGGGTTTGATTCTGCCCTAGGGCAGATTTTAATAAAAATTATCAAACAACCACTTGGTGCTACGGGTGAGTGAGCGCATCACCTAGATAGCCCAGAGTGGGGGTTGATTGATCCTGCACCGTGCTAACGGGGCATGAATGATTTAAAATATTTAACTGCATTATATACCGCCCATAAGGGCAAATTTTCGCCAAACAGAGCATAGCTCAATTGGCATAGGGTTGTGCCAGTGACCATAAGGTCATGGGTTCGATCCCCGCATTAATTAAACTACCGTTGCAAAAAAAAAAAAAAATAATAAAAGGTAATAATATCGAGAAAATTGTATTATTTTTAGTGTTCATCGTATAAGAACTTTGTACATAATTACATTGTTCTTTGTTTTTGTTTTTCAAGGAATTATAATATTTTTTAGTTGTCTTTGATCTTTTTATTAAAAAAATTTAAAAATGTTGTAATAAAGATTTATTTTAAAGTTGTAAATGTCTATCTATTTACTTTTTGAGTTAGTTTGCAACCACCTATTTTTTCAATAATATATTTAGTTCACGTACCATTAGCTTTAAATATTTTTAAAAATAAATTATTTCAATTATCAGATATATTATCAATGTGGGTTAATAAGTTATTAATAATGTAAATGTCACGTTAAACTACATAGACTTTGATATCTCGTCAAACTATATTAACGTCGTCGTGTGTCTATTTTCAATTATATTTAATGTCGCACTCACTAACGACAAATTTTGGTGCAGAGATTAATGAATTAAAGTACATGAATTTTTAAAAGTATATTCCCATTTCTTTTTATTTGTATAGTTTATGGTATATTTGAATTGGATGGCTGAATTCGTTTGGTTTTAATTTTGCCTGGTAGGGTGGTTGTTTCTCTATGATTGAGGAGGTGCTCCTAAGTTCACACTGTTTCGGAAAAAGGACAAAATTTTGTGGCATGGTATGTTTTGCTATTTTGTGGGGGAGAAATAATAAGATTTTTAGAGAGATGAAGCATCTTGTGATGGGATGTTTGGGAGGTGGTTAGGTTTAACGTATCTTTGTAGGTGTCGGTCACTAAGCTTATTTGTAATTATGGTCTTAGTTTGATTTTGTTGGATTTCGTTTGTTAATGAAAGTTTGGTTTCTTAAAAAAAAAAATACTAATAAATAAAAAATCTTCGGGAGTCAAACCTCAAAGAGTGTTCATATAAGAGTGATTAAATCTTTATGGGAGCTCAAGGAATATTGGTTGGTTCTTCCTCCTTCAATAGTTGGAGTCGCTAGACACTTAGTGTGTTTGGTTTAGATTCCTACGTGTTTAACTTTTGAAAAAAGTCATTTCAGAATAATTTGAGGTGTTTGTCAACCACTCAAAATGATTTTTTGGAGAATAAGTTTTTGAAATAATTCATTTGGGTGAAACACTTACTATTAACTTTTAAAAAAAAAAAATTGGGTCTTTAATTGAAAAACCTACCTAATTTTCATATTGTATTAAAATTACTAAAATGACTCTCACACTACTCCTTTTAATTTTTCTTCACCCATGATTGTTGTCGGCCACCTCTTTCGACAACGCCACCGTCGGCCATCTCTGGCGACTTCGTCCGGCCACCGCCGCCACTCTCCTAGGATCTCCTCTGCCCCACTCCGACGAATTCCTCCGACCACCGCCCCACTCCGGTGACCTCCTCCAGTCACCACCTCCGACCTTCGACGACCACCACCACTCTTATTCTGTCACCGACCATCGACAATAGTAAACTTCGGTCACAATTTTTAAAATAAAAATTTTAACTTCTTAATCAAGGGCATAACCTGATGTCAATTGAGCTATGCTTGGTTTGATAGCTCAATTGACAAATAAAAATTTAAATTTATTAATAATTGGTCTTTTTATAGTAATTTTTTTTTGCAACAGTAATTTAATTAATGCGGGGATTGAACCCATGACCTTTTGATTACTGGCTCAATCCTATGCCAATTGAGCTATGCTCGATTTGGCATTTTTATAATAATTTGAGACATTAGGAGAAACACTTTTAGCGTGTAGACCAAACCAAACACATATGTAGATAAAAATACTTTTAAGAAAATGTAACCAAACACACATGTGTTTTAATTATAAACATTTCCAAAAAAAAATGTCTAAAAAAAAAATATTTTTTTTAGATGTCATTAATCCAAACACACCCTAATTGTTATGTTGGATGAAAATTAAGTGTGTACTTGAGGCATATGATTTTTTTTAATGAAAAATGTTAAGAATTCTTAATGTAATTTAGAATTTTATCTTTTAGGTTATGTTTAGTTAGGGATATATATAAATATTTTTTATAAAAAAAGAGAAACATTTTTAAGTACTTGTAGGAAAATAAATAACAAACCACTAAAATTATTTTATTATGTCGGTTTCAATTATCACTATGAAAAAAAGTCATCAAAATTAAGTGTCAATTTTATTATGTAACAACTTAGCTTTTATAGCTTATAAACAAATTTCGTCCCTCATTAGTTTATCGATCAACATATAGGTAAGAAATTCTCATTAAAACTTAACATTATTTTTCACGATTAAGACTAAATCGTTACAAATTTTAAAATATAGTATTTCAATCACTAAATTGTTATAAAATTAAAAGTACATTGACTCAAATATTACTTCCATGAAAATATATTTTTTTTTCGAAAGAATTCATTTTAATTTTGAAATAAAATGGTGAGGAAGTTATATTATTTTATTTATGAATAGTTGCTTCTTTTCACGAATAGTCATTTTTTTTTTTTTTTTTGAAAGGATATTCATCTCCTTTTAGTATAGTTTCTTTTCACATCTATAAATATCTATCTTCTTTCACTTCTTATTATATTCTTCATTTGTTATCTTTTTTTTTTTTTTACATTCTTTCTCTTGGAGGTCATCATTCTATCTTCGAACACATTACAATTTGCAAACCTGCTCCAACAATACCTTCTCCGACCTTTTACTTCGTTGCATCGTCGGTCGATGACCGATCGGAGTCGAGGTGCAAATAATAATTGAAGAAAGCAGTGTTTGTGGGATGGAGAGTGTTTTGGTCATGCTTGTGGTGGCTGGACTCGTTCTATTTTTGCCGCTGGTGATTGGCTCCGTGACGCCGCCCTCCGGAATTCTGCTGCTTCTTTTTCCGGTCACTCTCGCCGTCGTGCTCATCATCCTCTCACGTGCATCCTCCAATTGAAATAATTTATGATGATAATCAATTTACTCATGGGGTTGTTTTTTAATTTTATTTTTATCTATGTTTCTGTGTAATAATCATGTAAACATGGGTAGTTTTTCAATAAATGTTTACAGACAATAATGTTACAGACAATAATGTTATATATACATATTCTTATTTGACTCTGTTTAAATCCTTTTTCTGTTTTTTTTAATTAATTATTTAGCTCTTTTTTTCTAACAAATTCTTATTTTTTATTTTGCAAAGGTATTTTAATTAATGTGGGGATTGAACCCATTACCTCTTGGTTAAGTGCATAACTTTATGCCAATTGAGCTATGCTCGATTTGACAAATATATTTAATTAATGTGAAGATTGAACCCATGATCCCATAGTCAAAGACACAACCTTATGTCAATTGAGTTATGTTCGGTTTGACAGGAAATTTTTTTAGTTGCACTATCTTTGATCTGTTTTCTACTTTTATGAACTATTTTTAAAAAATGTTGTAATAAAGATTTATTTTAAAGTTGTAAATGTCTATCTATTTAATTTTTGAGATAGTTTGCAACCACCTAATTTTTCAATAACATGTTTTGTTCACGTACCATTAATTTTAAATGTTTTCAAAAATAAATTCTTTCAATTAGTTAAATTATAACTAGATAATATGTTATGAATGTGGGTTAATAAGTTATTAATAATGTAACTTATTCAAGCCAACAAGAGCATAGCTTTACGGCATGATATAGACCATGAAGTCCTATGTTCAATCTCTCATCCCAACATGTTGTAAAAAAAAAAACGATTAATTTTTTTTTTTACATCATGTGAATGATTAGTTAAACTATATGGATGCCACCATATTATTCGTATTAATAAGTTAGACTTTAATATCATGTCAAACTATATTAGTGTCGTCATGTGTCTATTTTCAGTTATATTTAATGTTATGTTCATTAACCACGAATTTTAGTGGGGAGATTAATGAATTAAAGTACATCAACTACTTTACTCTTTTCTTAAATATTAAATAATGTCCTACTTATTGAGTTTATGATATATTTTATTTGTATAGTTATTATTTATTTAGTTTTTAATTAATTCACCATGTTTCACCATTCATTTATCTTTTAAAATTAATTCCAATTCTCATTTAAAACAATAATAATAACTAATCCTTTCTTATTTTATTTTATTTTTTTATTTTTTAATTTTTTTTTATTTTTTTTTTAATTTTTTTTTTGTCAATTTAGAGGAATTGCAAAATCTAATCTCATTTTTATCAAAATGGATCTAAAATTGAAATTTTAAATCTAATTTTGACACTTGTCCCACCTTTTCAATTTTATTAGGGTGTGAAATTTCGTATGTGCCCTTCCTTAAAAAAAATATTTCCTTCCTCCTCCCCTCCTCTCTCTCATTTTTTCTTCTTCTCCTATGTATCTCCTGGCATCTGCTCTATTAGAAATCTAGATATTCAAAATCCACCTCATTAAAATTTCAATTTTTCCTTCTCTCCCCTTTATATCTAAATTTTTTAAACTTTCTCAACTTCATTATTTCCTTCTTCAACCACAAAAATGACTTTCATCTCAACGCAACGAAACACGATACTCGGGTGATTTTTTTTAAACAAGAGGAAAAAAATAGATTTGAAAAAAGTTACGTTGTTGATAAGTTACACGACTCTGTTTTTCAAGAAATAATTTAAACGATCGTGTTTTTAAGGAATAAGTTCAACAATCGCTATGATAAATTAAACTATCGTGTTGATAATTTAAACGATTCTGTTTTTAAGGAATAAGTTACATGATCCTATTTTTAAGGAATAAATGATCGCGTTGATAATTTAAATGGGGACGATGATAAATTAAACGATCGTGTTGACGATGATAAATTAAACGATCGTGTTGATAATTTAATTAAACGATCGTGTTGTTTTTTTTTTTTTTTAATCATGATTTGATAATTTACAAGACGGTGTTGTTTATTTACACAATTCACACGATCTAGTTGGTTTTTTTTTTTTAATCATGAAGAAAAAATTAATAGCAAATAAATCTTCAATGAATTTTTTTTATCAAAATGAAATTTTAGTTTAATTGTTAAGTAAAAAATATTTAAGATCAAAATTAGAGAGGATTTGTTGGTATTAAATCTGGGATTAGGAAGAATGGGTTGGTACAGGGGCGAATCCAGGAATTTTTGTCAGGAGGGGCACAATTCCAATAAGAGTTAATTGCAACTTTAGTCTTTGAAATTTTCGATTTATGTCTATACAGTCTTTGAATTTTAAAATGTGCGTAACAGACTCTTAAACTTTCAATTTTTAGTTGGATAGATCCTTAAACTTTCAATTTTGTGTCTAATAGATGCTTCAAATTTTAATTTTGTGTACATATTAGAAAATTTAAAATATTAAATATTTTGTTAGATATAAAATTAATGTGTCATTCATCAACTTGTTCGACATTTAAAAAAAATCACGTAATTATTAGATACAAAATTAAAAATTTCAAATGTAATTAGTTAAGTTTTTTTAGATGGTCTAAACACGGAATTCGAAATTCGTGCCCCCTTGCCACCAGACCAGAAGAATATTTTGTTTTTTATTACGATTTTAATAATACAAATATATAAACTATAGTTATATTTTCCGAAATCCGATATACAAACATATAAAATTAATAATTTGAGGGGGGCACGTGCCCCTGGCCCCTACGTGGCTGTGCCCCTAGGTTGGTAGATGAAATCAGATTAAGGATGATTTGTTCAACTAAATCTGTTAAAAAAAAAAAAAGAGTTTGATTGGTGAAATTTTGTTAGAGGGAGGAGGGTTTTAATTCTTCAACCAAATCTGTAAAAAAAAAAATTATGAGGGAGTTCCTGAGGAGAAAAGAGGAGAGAAGAAAGAGAAAGGAGAGAGTAGATAGGGGAGAGAAGAGAGATTTTTTTATTAGTTTTGAATTTTTTTGAAAGAAAGGTAAAAACATAATTTCACATATTTAAAAAATAGGCCCACCAAAATTAGGTTAGAGAAATTAAAATTAAAATTTGAGGTCAATTTTGACAAACCTTTTTCAAAATGAGGTCGAATTTTGTAATTCCCCAATTTAAATATACCATATTTGATCCACACAATTATACAATATCCATTCACCTTTACATAAATGGCGTGTCACTTTCTTAACACACACATAAATGTCTTGTTTTGTCATTCTCTAAAATTACTCTTTTTATTTTACATTTTTCTCTCTAAAATTTATCTATTTTCATCTAAATTTTCTAATTTTTCTCTAACTAATTTATTTTTTCTAAAAAATATTGAGCATAGCTCGACCTAATTGACATGACTTCTTCACTTGAGGTTTGTGATTCAAATCATCATATCCAATTCTATCAAATAAAATAATTTTTTGTTTTTATTCTCTCTAACATATCTCTCTATCTTTATTCAGAAATGTCACCCAAATGCCTCGCTTCAACCTAATTGGTGCGCTCTCTGCCGCTCTGGGTATAAGAATATAGATCACGTACATCGTCTTCATTCATTGTAGTCACTATGGAATATTCTCAACCCTTTTGTTCTTGTGATTCATTTAGACAATGTTGAAGCTTTTTGTGCCTTTATTTTAAGTTTCAATCGCTCTTCGCATAAGAATATCTTCATCCACAATATTTTGGTGGTCTCTCTCTTGAATGTTTGGAGAGAAAGAAATAACAGAATATTCAACAATTTTGCAAGTAGTCTTCAGTCGATTTGGGATGATATTACTGTATTAGCGGCAGCTTGATCCATAAAATCTCTCTCTTCTCTAGTGATGAAATTTTCAATATTGTTTTAAATGGGAATACTTTCATGTAATAGGCTTCGGCCCTCATATGTTTCTCACACATACTAATAAAGTATGAAAGCCAAGCAGGTACTAAATCTGTTTATAACAAATCATTCGATAGAATATTCTAATTCGTATGTATTGCTTTCAAGTGGCTAAAATTGTATACAAATAAATAATTGTTTCAATTTTATGTTGTTTGATGTTTTTTCAAACAAAAAAAAATGAAGTAACTTTTTAAAAAAAAAATAATAATAATAATCTTGTTTGATGTTTTCCATTTTTCAATATAAATTTGACGTATAAAATGTATAATAATTTTTTTTTAACTCAAAATGGCTCCGTAACTTAAATATTAAATGTTTAAAATTTTTAATTTTGTGTTAAGTGCTTTTTAGTTTTAAATTAAATTTGGGCTGGTTGCACAAACAGCAATGAGATCCAAAATAATTACATAAATTTAGCAAAGTTTAAAACCTTTTGCAAATATATCAAAAAACAGTGGTTGTCACGGATAGATTTTATGACTATTACGGATAGACTTCTATCACTGATAGACTATTAGCACTGACAAAATTCTATAAAAAAGACTACTATCAGCGATAAACTTCTATCAGCGATAGACTATACTATCCGTGATAGAAATTGTCATATCCGCAAAAATTTTAAAGAAGTGCTATATTTTGAATTAATTTACTCTAAATTGACACTGGTTACAATTTTCCATTAAATTTTGGGATTTCCTTTCCTAAAAAATGTAACAATAAACAGTTTATATTTTTCTCAGAAAACAAGAGGTAAAAGATGTTTTTTTTTTTTTTAATATCTGTGAGTGTCCGGAGAAGCTTACGCGCACCACGATTAATCTCACGGGACAGACCGTCTGACCCTACTACATTTGGCTGCCAAGAAAACGTGTAGAAAATTAATTCCTAGGTAGGTGGCCACCAAGGATTGAACCCATTTCCTTCTAGGAGGGCATTGAAGTCCCAAGACCAAAGTTATTTTTTTCTCAAATAGATATTCCTTTAGGGTATGTTTGGAAATGATATTGTAGAAATAATGATTTTAGTAAAAATTATTTATTTATGAGTAAATTGATTTTATATTAATATTTGAATATAAAATATCATGTGGCTCAAGACTATGTACCGATTTAATTATAATTATTTTTTAAAAGTGTTTAATGATAAATTAATTCAATATTTGATTACACCTGTAAAAGCGATTTGATTTAAACAAAAGTTATGGAGAGAGGAAAAAAATAAAAGAAAAATAAAAAAAAAAATTAAGAGAGAAAAATAGAGAGGTAAGACAAAGTTGAAGGTCAACGAGATGTCTCAAGTTCGAATCCCCCTCCTCACATGTTGTCAAAAAAAAAAAAAAAAAAAAAAGACAAAGTTGAAGAGAGGAAAATAAATGTTAGGAAGGGCATTACATTTGAGAGGAAAAAAATTAGGAGGGAATTAAAATTTTAAGAGAAAAATTATAGAATTAAGGAAAAATTAATTAAAAGAAGAAAATAAATGTTAGAAAAAGAGCTCTCCATCCAAAATGTTGTAAAAAAAAAAGTTTTTTTGGTCGTGATGTAACATAGGAACTCATTTTTTCTCTTTTTTGAGTTAAAAAATATTATTTAAATATTTTTGGTCTCTGTTTTTTTTTTTTTTTTTTTTTAAATAATGATTTTAGTACCTATCTTTAGTTTGTAGCAATTTAGTACATATTTTTCAATTTTAATTTGTAACAATTTAATCGTCACCATAAAAATATTCATCAAAATTAAGGATCAATTTTAGAATGTAACAGCTTAGTCTTTATAGGTTATAAACAAATTTCACCCCTAATTAGTTTATCGATCTACATAGTTAAAAAATCTCATTAAATCTTAACATTATTTTACACGATTAAAATTAAATCGTTAAAAATTTTAAAGTACAAAGACTAAATTGTTACATATTAAAATTTAGTGATTAAATTGTTACAAGATTAAGAGTACAATGACTAAAATGTTACTTCAAACAATTTTTTTTAGCTATTTTTTATTAATAGAAAGAAACTGTTTTAATAATAATAATTAATATTATTGTTATTGTTATTGTGGGGAGCTTAAACAAAAAAGAAAAAGTATAATATATATGCATGGGCAACCATTACGTCGATCTGCTATTCGAAAAAAAAAAAAAAAAAACCATCACGTCGATCAAACCTGTGTAATAACCATATATGCAAAAAAAAAAAAAAAAAAAAAAAAAAAAAAAATCGAAAGAACTCATTTTGATTTTAACATATTTCGATTTTTTTTTTTTTTTTTTTTTGAGGAAGTTATATTATTTTATTTAGGAATAGTTGCTTCTTTTCATTTCTTTTGGGTATAGGCATCTATAAATATCCATCTCCTTTCACTTCTCATTATACTTTTCATTTGTTATCTTTTTTAAAAAAAAAAAAATTATTTTCATTCCTCCTTTTGAACATCATCATTCTATATTCGAGCACATTTCAATTTGCAAACCGGCATCAAAGATACTTTCTCCAACCTTTTGCTTTGTTGCATCGTTGGCCAAAGACCGATCAGAGTCGGGCCGGAATAATAATGGAAGAAAGTAGTGTTTGTGGGATGGGGAGTGCTTTGATCATGCTTGTGGTTGCTGGACTTGTTCTGTTCCTGCCGCTATTTATTGGCTCTGTGACGCCGCCCTCCGGGATTCTGCTGCTTCTTTTTCCGGTCACTCTCGTCGTCGTGTTCATCATCCTCTCACATGCATCCTTCAATTAAAATAATTTCTTATGATAATCAAATTACTCTTAGAGTTGTTTTTTTAATTTTTCCGTTTATGTTTTCGTGTAATAATCATGTAACAGATGTAAGTTTTTCAATAAATGTTTAAAGAGAATAATGTTATATATATATATTCTCATATTTGGATCTGTTTAAATCTTTTTTTTGTGTGTTTTTTTTAATTATTTAGTTCTTTTTTCCCACAAATTCTTATTTTCTCTTTAGTTTAAATTTGCATTATAAAAATTGGACCCTAAAAAAAAGTTTAGACTGGTTGAGAAAATTTTGAGGAACAAACCCTAACAAAATGAACGACAATAAATATAATAAACTCTAATTATATACTCTTTATTTTAGATTTATATGAAAGTAAACTAGTTTTTAACACATTCAAACATTAAAAAATGTTGATTTCAAAATATATATATAAAAAAAAATTGAGAGCAAACTTTAATATCTTGAAAAGTATAGGACTAAAATGAATAAGATAGCAATATTTTTTATATTGATATTAGTTGGTGTTAATTATTTAAAGGTAATAATATCGGGAAAATTGTATTTTTTTTTGTAAAAGTGTTTTAATTAATGCGGGAATTTGAACCCGTAAAAAAAACACAATCTTATGTCAATTGAGTTATGCTCGATTTTGCGAAAAATTATTGTATTTTATGAGTGTTGATAGAAGTTTGACACATTGTTATTTGTTTCAGTTTTTCAAGAAACTATAATATTTTTTAGTTGCACCCTACTTTATGCACTATTTTAAAAAAAATGTTGTAATAAAGATTTATTTTAAAGTTGTAAATGTCTATCTATTTACCTTTTGAGATAGGTTTGCAACCACCAAATTTTTCAATATGTTTGGTTCACGTACCATTAATTTTAAATCTTTTCAAAAATAAATTATATCAATTAGCTAAATTATAACTAGATGATATGTTATCAATGTGTGTTAATAAGTTATTAATAATGTAAATGTCACCTTAAACTACATGAACGATTAGTTTTTTTTTTAATATCATGTGAGTGATTAGTTAAACTTGACATATTATTGGTGTTAATAAGTTAGACTTTAATATCATGTCATCATGTGTCTATTTGCAATTATATTTAGTGTTATGTTCATTAACTACGAATTTTAGTGTGGCGATTAATGAATTAAAGTACATAATTAGTCCTTTCTTATTTTGTCAATTTAAATATACCATATTTGACCCACACAATTATACAATATCCATTCAGCTTTACATAAATGACGTGTCACTTTCTTAACACACATAAATGTGGTCTCTCTCTAAAATTACTCTTTTTATTTTACATTTTTTTCTTTAACATTTATCTATTTTCATCTCAATTTTCTACTTTTTCACTAACTAGTTTTTTTTTCTAATAAAAATGAGCATATCCCCACCTAATTGACATGACTTCTTCACTTGAGGTCGGAGATTCAAATCATCATATTCAATTCTACCAAATAAAATATATTTTTGTTTTTATTTTCTCTCTAACATATCTCTATTTTTATTCAGAAATGTCACCCAAATTATGCCTCGCTTCAACCCTAATTGGTTCGCTCTTGATATGAGAATATTGATCACGTACATCTTTATTCATTGTAGTCTCACACCGGTCATATGGAATATTCTCATCCCTTTTGATCTTGTGACTCATTTAGACAATGTTGAAGCTCTTTGTGCCTTTGTTTTAAGTTTCAACCGCTCTTCACAGAAGAATATCTTCATCCACAATATTTTGGTGGCGTCTCTCTAGAGTGTTTGGAGAGAAAAAAAATAACAAAATCTTCAACAATTTTGTTCGTAGTCTTCAGTCCATTTGGGATGATATTATTGTATTAGCAGCTTCTTGGTTCATAAAATCTCCTATCTTCTCTAGCTATGAAATTTTCAATATTGCTTTAAACGGGAAGACTTTCATGCAATAGACTTTGGCCCTTGTATGTTTCTCACGCATACTAATGAGTGAAATATGTTTTTTTTTTAAAAAATATATCTCTCTATTTTAGAGCCCAATAAAAGAAAGTTGCTTAAGTTTTATTGAATATGTTTTCTCATAACAAGTAGACCCAAATAAAAATTAAAATACCAAAAGCATATATATATATATATATATAATTATTTAAGTTAAATCATTGAATTTAAAACTTGGCTTGAATGGCAGCGATGATAGCGGCCTCAGTCTGGAATGCCTTTGCTATTATATTGGTTGGGATGTCTGGTTTAGAACCAAACAGAGTATTTGCAATTGTGACAACTCCTGGATTTTGGCTGCTGAGCCCTGCAATGGCCACTGCATTTTCATGCCCTATGTTCTGCTGGAAGTGGACCAAACCCTCTGGGAAAACAAATACGTCCCCTTTGTATAGGACCTTCGAGAATAGCCGGTTACCGTCTTGGTTTGACGACACGAAACCGACCAGGAGGGTGCCTTCGAGAACGAACAAGATCTCGGTCGCGCGTGGGTGCGTGTGGGGTGGGTTGATTCCTCCCATCGACGCGTAGTCGATGCGTACCAAGGAGATGCCTAGAGTGTTGAGTCCAGGAAGGTTACCGACGTTCACGGCTGTCACATTCGAGCCTACAAGGTTTTTTGTGTCGCGTGGAATGTGCAGTCCACCCCTGAAGAAATCGTCCGCAGTGACATCCTTAGCATTCTTGCAAACAACACCGTTCACCTTCACTGTCCCCATCCGATTCAATCAAAAATATTAGTCCATTAGTTACGTCCATCTCGGAACAATTTTATTTTTAGTTTTCTGTTTTTTAAAATTATACTTGTTTTCTTAGAGAATAAAGAAAATTGTACTAAATTATATTAAAAAAAACAATACTACTTGATTGGCTAGCTTTTCAACGTGGTTTCATTTATTTTTATTTTTTATTTTTTGTGGCTAAAAAGTATTTGTGATCTACTATCTATTAATTGTAATATAAATATAAAGTAATTAATAAAAATGAGGAAGTATATATATTATCATATATATTTATATATACCAGTACTGTTGGGATCTGCGACACAGAAATCTTGAAGAGGGCTTGGATCAGATGCCACAACAATGGAACAAACTGCAGCAAACAGCCCAAACAACACAAATATCTTAGGAGAGCCCATATTCAAGCTTTCTTCCTCGGCAAATTAAAGCAAAATAGGGCAAATATTTGAATGATTGGAGAGCAACATTTCTCAGCTGCATTTTATAGTGCAAAAAAGAGAGGACTTTGGCTTTGGGTTGTGTCAAAGGCCAATGCAATTATGCATAAAAACCAGGTCAAATCTCAAAAATGAATTCTTTTGTTTAAGTGGTTTAAAAGAAACCCAACTTGAAAAAATAAAATCATCACCATCTAATCATTTTTTTTTTATATTAGTGAGTTTTCGGGCCAGCTTACGCGCACCTCGAGTAATCTCACGAGACAGATTGTCAGACCCTACAATATTTGGTTGCTAAGAAAACTCGTAGGAAATTAATTCTAGGTGACCACTAAATATTAAAATCATTTCCTTTAAAAGGGCATTAATAGTCTCAATACCATTTATGACCATAAGTCAACCTTTTAATGGTTATCACGTTCTAATCATTTAGGATATAATTGGATAGTCAATACAAGTTTAAAGAAAGCTTGTAGTTTTTTATTGTTTTGAAACTACATTATGACATAGGGGAGGATAAGACCAAATGTTTAGTTAAATATTTTCTCTAACATGAGAACACATCTAAGTTGTAGTTTGCATCTACTCATTTTGAGTTTGGAGGTTGAAATTCTCATACCCATCGTGGGTACTTAAAAAAAAAAGTTAGGTGAGAGTTGTTTGAGTTGGTAAGCAATTTGCTAATATTTTAAAATAGGTAAAGTCAAATGCATATTGATAAATATGTAATACATACATTTTTGTGTTATTGTTTTAAATTGTTTGGGAAAAGATTTTATAAACTTGGAAGGTGTAGACTTTGTTTGGTCAATTCACAACTGCATTGGTCATGGCACTTTATTCTCTCACATGTGTAGTTGCATTTAAATTATATGTTGATGTTACTTTCTCTTCATATTTAATGAAAAAAAAAAAAAAATAGTTGTAGTCTAACCTCTAACTAAATTTTGCTCTTAAATTGAACATATAATGTTGAAATAGGGAACATCAAGTTCTTCATCCATTTATTATTGAAGATAGAACACCACACATATATATTATTCAATAATAAGAAAATTAAAGGTAAAACATGTTGTGATCATAAAGCACTTCCTCTCTCCCTCCTTCATAAATAAGTAGTTTACAAACCAGGCAGCCATTTAGCATGAAGCTCGAACTTATTTTCAGGAACATTATAAAGATAGATTCCATCGTTTCTTGCAGACCAAAAACATGTTTTATCTCGACATCGGTATCGAAGCCAATTTTTATTCGCTGATTCTGGCCAAAACACTTCTAAAGAAACATGATTTTGGTTGTTGCTCATGTAGCACCAGTAAAGTGTTGTTTGCCACAAATTAATTCTAAATCTCCACGAAAAATTATGCCCAAGTGGCATATTTTGTTGTCCCAAATCATCGTCTTTGGACTTGCAACGAAGAGTTAAGGTTTCACCATTTTGCATGTCGTTGGATACTTGCACTCTAAAATGCTCAAATGGAGCTGCAAAGCATGTTTCAACCAAAATCAAAACCAAAACCAAACACATGGAATATTTCAGATTCATGCTTCTTTCCTGCAAATTATAGAAAATTAACAATATATATCAAATGGAATATAAAACTATTTACTTCATAATTATGAGCTACGCCAAAATTGATCCTCAGTTTATACTCTATGTCTGCTGAATTATGCTTGATCTTCCACAAATAACTTCAAAACATATTCAATAGATTCCGATGTAATATAGTTGCAACCATAAATAAGATTTTCTTTTTTTAATCAACCTATAGCTTTTCGTGAAGCATCAAGGAATGATGGTTAAATTACAAGTCTAATAACTTTCAAAAGTGTCTAATAGGTCCCTGAATTTTTAATTTTGTATTTAATAGGTCTCTGGATTTTAAATAGTGTCTAATAAGTCTATGAACTTTCAATTTCGTGTCCAATAAATTCTTGAATTTTTAATTTTGTGTCTAATAGATCTTTGACTTATTTGACCTTTTTTCAAGTTTTCGAATCTACTAGACACAAAATTTACGGCTTATGATTTCATTATTATATAGAAAAAAATTACGAATATGTCAGGAACCTATTAAACACGAAATTAAAAGTTTAAGGACTTATTAGATATTTTTAAAGTTCAGAAACCTATTAGACACAAAATTAAAAGTTCAGAGACCAACTAAACACAAACTTAAATTTGTATGTAACCTCAAAGTTTCACTCTAACTCTAAGCTGGGTAAACATAAAAACAAAATTTTGAGAAACCAAAGGATTAAAACAAAATTACTCTAAAAAAAATGATTAGAATATACTTACGACCAAAAGCAGAAAGCCTTTTGATTTTGTTAGGGTGTTGGAATATTGTTGACTTTGTACTATGATTTATGATTTTGTGTCTGTATTTAAATAGTGTGTTGCCTGCAATTTGCCTCATCAGATTATACTTGCTTTTTCTTATCATTCTTTGAACTTTGTTTCTTACTCCAAACAATTTGATTGGCCTTTCCTTGTATTACCAATGCCCACATAAATTTTTCCCATAATTTGTAATTCTACGACATTCTTTGTTGACATATATAACATTTATCTTCCTTATAGTTTACGTTCTTTGGTCCTATTATAATTTTATTTAGGCTGCTTTTAATTTTATTTTTATTGTTTAAAAAGTATTAATTTATCCATTTAATTTGGTTAAATCTCATACATTCGTCTCTCACAAAGAACTTAAACTCAAATCTCATACATGATGACGCGACGATTCTATAACTTTAATTTAAGACACATTTTTACAGCTTCATCATCACATGGGATAGTCAAAGTGAACATAGTTTAGTGGTAATTTTCATGTACTCACTGTCTTGAAGTCGGAGGTTCAAATCTCTCTTACTCTCCTCAATTGAAAAAAAATAATAATAACAAAAAAAACAACCTATAAATTCAGAGTTTTTTTTTTATTTTAAAAAAAAAACATTAAATACGATCCAAAAAGCTCTTAACATAAATATATCATTCATATTAGATATATCGATATCAAGTACATGATTGATATACTTCCTTTTAAATAATCGATGATATATGACCAAAATACATAATTTAAAGTATACAAGCGATACAATTAATAAAAATATATATATATATATATATATATATATATTAGTTACTAATTTTAATTTTTTATTATTATTAATTTTTTTTATTAAAAGATACTTCGTTAATATGTAGGAAATAAAGGTCGTAGATTACACAAAAGTCTTCGAATATAAAGCAAGGATTAAATCTTTTTATAACAAATCATTCAATACAACATCCTAATTCGTATGTATATTGCTTTCAAGTGTTGCTAAAATTGTATACAAATAAATAAATAATTGATTCAATTTTATATTTTTTTAATGTTTTTTCAAACAAAATAAATGAAGTATCTTTTTCTAAAAAGAAAAAAAATATATATAAATTTGACGTATAAAATGTATAATAAAAATTGAAAATTCAAAATGGCTCGGTAACTTAAATATTAAATGTTTAAAAAATTTAGTTTTGTGTTAAGTGCTTTTTAGTTTAAAATTAAATTTTGAAAAGACTTTTTTATCCTATCCTAAAAAACGCAACAAAGATACAGTTTATACTTTTCTCAGATCAAAACAAGAAACAAAATATGTTTTTTCTTAATGATTTTAGTAAAAATTATTTGTTTATGAGTAAATTAACTTTATATTAATATATTTTAATATAAAATATCATGTTGCTCTCAAGATTATAGGGGTGGTTGCACAAATAGCAATCAGGCCCAAACTAATTGCAAAATTAACAAACTTTAAAATGTTTTGCAAATATGGCAAAAAAACCCGTTTCTATCACTGATAGACTTTATTATATCACTGATAGACTTCTATCAGTGATAAGACTATTATCTCTGATAGACTATTATCACTGACAAAAATCTATAAAAAGCTGAGGTGATCAGCGATAGACTTCTATCAGTCATAAGATATCAGCGATAGAAATTGCTATATCCGCAAATTTTTTAAAAACATGCTATATTTGCAAACAATAAGTCTTAAATTGTCATTTACTACAATTTCCCAAGATTATATGCCTAAATGTGATTTAATTATAATTATTTTTTAAAAGTGTTTAGTTATAAATTAATTCAATATTTGATTACACACTTGGAAAAACGATTTGATTTAAACAAAAGTTATGGAGAGAGGAAAAAAAATAAAAGGAAAATAAAAATTTAAGAGAGAAAAAATAGAGAACTAAGAAAAAGGAGGAAATAAATGTTAGGAAGGGCATTACATTTGAGAGGAAAAAAATTAGGAGGGAATTAAAATTTTAAGAGAAAAAGTATTGAACTAAGGAAAAATTAATTAAAAGAGCAAAAAAAAAATGTTAGAAAAAGGGCATTCCATTTGAGAGAAAAAAATTAGAGGGTTGTTAGAAGAAACAATTAGGAGGGAAATAAAAATTTAAGAATGAAAAAAAAATAGAGAGCAATAAAAAAAGTTTGAGAGTGAAAAATATGTTAAAGGATATGCTGTTAAAAAAAAAAAAAATTTAGGGTTTTTTTGTCCAATGGAGATATAACATAAGATTTTTTTTTTTTTTTTTTACCTGAAGTTTAGTTTGTAGCAATTTAGTATTTATCTTTAAATTTTGTAACAATTTTATTTTTACTGTAAAAACAATTCATCAAAATTAAGTATCAATTTTAGAAGTATCAATACTTTCGAGAGAATTCAGAAATGTCGTCTTCATGCTTCTCTCCAACCAAACTGGTGTGCTATCTGTCATTCCAGATCTGAGGATATCGATCATTTATTATTTTACTGCACTCTTTTCCAGTTTATTTGGAATAAGCTGAGTTCTTATGCTTCAGTGATTCATTTAAACAAAGTTGAGGAGCTTTGTGCTTTTATTCTGAGCTTTAATTGCTCTTCTCAGAAAAATATTCTTATCCACAACATCTTGGTGGCTTCTCTTTGGAGCACTTGGAGGGAGAGAAACAATCGTATTTTCAACAACTTTGCTTGTAGCACTCAGTCGATTTGGGACGATATTATTGTTTTAGCGGACTCTTGGTCTAAAAAATCTCCGTTCTTTTCTAGCTATGATATTTCCAATATCGCTTTGAACTGGATGGCGTTCTATAGCGGACTCTTGAGGATTTTATATCTCAATGCCTTGCTATGCTCCAGTTAAAATGTCAAACATATTATGTGGTGCAACATTTTTTGGGTCATTTTATAGTATATTTGGTTGAAACGAAATGACAGGATTTTTAGTGATAAATCAAAATCCATTCATCAGTTATATGGGAGGAGATTATCATCAATTGCTACTTCATGGTGCTCCAAATCGAACCTCTGCAATAGCCCTGTTTTCTTGTAGTGAATGCTACTTCATGGTGCTCCAAATCGAAGTTGTTTTGTAATTATGATACTTCTATTATAGGGAGGCTTTCCTCTAGCCTCTCATTTGTACTATTTTATGTCTGATCAATGAAGTATTTTTTTCAAAAAAAAAGAACTGGATGGCGTTCTTGTAATTGGGCTTCGGCCATTATATGTTTCTCACATACTAATGAAGTATCCTATTTCAAAAAAAAAAAAAACAAATAAGCTTTTATAGTTTATAAACAAATTTCGCCCAATTTATCGATCTACATAGGTAAATTTTTTTTTTGTAAAATTGTTACAAAATTAGGAGTACATTGATTAAAATGTTAGAAAGAATTATTTTTAGCTATTTTTTATTAATAAAAAGAAACTGTGTTAATAATAATAATAATTATTATTATTATTATTATTTCAGATATATATATGCATGGCCAACCATCACGTCGAACAAACCCTGATCGAAATAACTATATATGCTTTTTTTTTTTTTTTTTTTTTTTTTTTTTTTTTTTTTTTTTTTTTTTTTGAGGAAGTTATATTATTTTATTTATGAATAGTTGCTTCTTTTCATCTCCTTTTAATATAGACATCTATAAATATCAATTTACTTTCACTTCTCATTGTATTCTGCATTTGTATCTCTTTTTTAAAAAAAAAAGAGAATTATTTTCATTCTTCCTCTTGAAGATCATCATTTTGTCTTCGAACACATTACAATTTGCAAGTCGGCATCAAAGATACTTTCTCCAACTTTTTGTTTCGTTACATCGTTGGCCAAAGACCGATCAGAGTCGGGCGGGGAATAATAATGAAAGAAAGTAGTGTTTGTGGAATGGGGAGTGTTTTGATCATGCTTGTGGTTGCTGGACTTGTTCTGTTTCTACCGCTGGTGATTGGCTCTGTGACGCCGCCTTCTGGGATTCTGCTGCTTCTTTTTCCAGTCACTCTCGTCGTCGTGCTCATCATCCTCTCACATGCACCCTCCAATTAAAATAATTTCGGATGATAATCAAATTACTCTTTGAGTTGTTTTTTTAATTTTCTCGTCTATGTTTTCGTGTAATAATCATGTAACACAGATGTAAGTTTTTCAATAAATATCATCAATAAATATTTAAAGAGAATAATGTTATAAATATTCTCGTATTTAGCTCTGTTTAAATCTTTTTTGTGTGTGTGTTTTTTTTTTAATTCTTTAGTTTTTTTTTCCACAAATTCTTATTTTCTCTTTAGTTTAAATTTGCATTATAAAAATTTGACCCTAAAATAAGTTTAGAATGGTTGAGAAAATTTCAGGAACAAACCCTAACAAAATGAATGCCAATAAATATAATATACACTTTATTTTAGATTTATATGAATCAGAAGTAAACTAGTTTTTAACACATTCCAACATTCAAAATGTTGATTTCAATATATATATATATATATATATATATATATATATGGAAAAGTTTAGGATCAAAATGAATAAAATAAATAATAAAAATCGAACAACCACTTGGTGCAGTGGGTGAGCACTCCGCCTAAGATAGCAGAGAGTGGGGGTTTGATTCTGCCCTAGGGCAGATTTTAATAAAAATTATCAAACAACCACTTGGTGCTACGGGTGAGTGAGCGCATCACCTAGATAGCCCAGAGTGGGGGTTGATTGATCCTGCACCGTGCTAACGGGGCATGAATGATTTAAAATATTTAACTGCATTATATACCGCCCATAAGGGCAAATTTTCGCCAAACAGAGCATAGCTCAATTGGCATAGGGTTGTGCCAGTGACCATAAGGTCATGGGTTCGATCCCCGCATTAATTAAACTACCGTTGCAAAAAAAAAAAAAAATAATAAAAGGTAATAATATCGAGAAAATTGTATTATTTTTAGTGTTCATCGTATAAGAACTTTGTACATAATTACATTGTTCTTTGTTTTTGTTTTTCAAGGAATTATAATATTTTTTAGTTGTCTTTGATCTTTTTATTAAAAAAATTTAAAAATGTTGTAATAAAGATTTATTTTAAAGTTGTAAATGTCTATCTATTTACTTTTTGAGTTAGTTTGCAACCACCTATTTTTTCAATAATATATTTAGTTCACGTACCATTAGCTTTAAATATTTTTAAAAATAAATTATTTCAATTATCAGATATATTATCAATGTGGGTTAATAAGTTATTAATAATGTAAATGTCACGTTAAACTACATAGACTTTGATATCTCGTCAAACTATATTAACGTCGTCGTGTGTCTATTTTCAATTATATTTAATGTCGCACTCACTAACGACAAATTTTGGTGCAGAGATTAATGAATTAAAGTACATGAATTTTTAAAAGTATATTCCCATTTCTTTTTATTTGTATAGTTTATGGTATATTTGAATTGGATGGCTGAATTCGTTTGGTTTTAATTTTGCCTGGTAGGGTGGTTGTTTCTCTATGATTGAGGAGGTGCTCCTAAGTTCACACTGTTTCGGAAAAAGGACAAAATTTTGTGGCATGGTATGTTTTGCTATTTTGTGGGGGAGAAATAATAAGATTTTTAGAGAGATGAAGCATCTTGTGATGGGATGTTTGGGAGGTGGTTAGGTTTAACGTATCTTTGTAGGTGTCGGTCACTAAGCTTATTTGTAATTATGGTCTTAGTTTGATTTTGTTGGATTTCGTTTGTTAATGAAAGTTTGGTTTCTTAAAAAAAAAAATACTAATAAATAAAAAATCTTCGGGAGTCAAACCTCAAAGAGTGTTCATATAAGAGTGATTAAATCTTTATGGGAGCTCAAGGAATATTGGTTGGTTCTTCCTCCTTCAATAGTTGGAGTCGCTAGACACTTAGTGTGTTTGGTTTAGATTCCTACGTGTTTAACTTTTGAAAAAAGTCATTTCAGAATAATTTGAGGTGTTTGTCAACCACTCAAAATGATTTTTTGGAGAATAAGTTTTTGAAATAATTCATTTGGGTGAAACACTTACTATTAACTTTTAAAAAAAAAAAATTGGGTCTTTAATTGAAAAACCTACCTAATTTTCATATTGTATTAAAATTACTAAAATGACTCTCACACTACTCCTTTTAATTTTTCTTCACCCATGATTGTTGTCGGCCACCTCTTTCGACAACGCCACCGTCGGCCATCTCTGGCGACTTCGTCCGGCCACCGCCGCCACTCTCCTAGGATCTCCTCTGCCCCACTCCGACGAATTCCTCCGACCACCGCCCCACTCCGGTGACCTCCTCCAGTCACCACCTCCGACCTTCGACGACCACCACCACTCTTATTCTGTCACCGACCATCGACAATAGTAAACTTCGGTCACAATTTTTAAAATAAAAATTTTAACTTCTTAATCAAGGGCATAACCTGATGTCAATTGAGCTATGCTTGGTTTGATAGCTCAATTGACAAATAAAAATTTAAATTTATTAATAATTGGTCTTTTTATAGTAATTTTTTTTTGCAACAGTAATTTAATTAATGCGGGGATTGAACCCATGACCTTTTGATTACTGGCTCAATCCTATGCCAATTGAGCTATGCTCGATTTGGCATTTTTATAATAATTTGAGACATTAGGAGAAACACTTTTAGCGTGTAGACCAAACCAAACACATATGTAGATAAAAATACTTTTAAGAAAATGTAACCAAACACACATGTGTTTTAATTATAAACATTTCCAAAAAAAAATGTCTAAAAAAAAAATATTTTTTTTAGATGTCATTAATCCAAACACACCCTAATTGTTATGTTGGATGAAAATTAAGTGTGTACTTGAGGCATATGATTTTTTTTAATGAAAAATGTTAAGAATTCTTAATGTAATTTAGAATTTTATCTTTTAGGTTATGTTTAGTTAGGGATATATATAAATATTTTTTATAAAAAAAGAGAAACATTTTTAAGTACTTGTAGGAAAATAAATAACAAACCACTAAAATTATTTTATTATGTCGGTTTCAATTATCACTATGAAAAAAAGTCATCAAAATTAAGTGTCAATTTTATTATGTAACAACTTAGCTTTTATAGCTTATAAACAAATTTCGTCCCTCATTAGTTTATCGATCAACATATAGGTAAGAAATTCTCATTAAAACTTAACATTATTTTTCACGATTAAGACTAAATCGTTACAAATTTTAAAATATAGTATTTCAATCACTAAATTGTTATAAAATTAAAAGTACATTGACTCAAATATTACTTCCATGAAAATATATTTTTTTTTCGAAAGAATTCATTTTAATTTTGAAATAAAATGGTGAGGAAGTTATATTATTTTATTTATGAATAGTTGCTTCTTTTCACGAATAGTCATTTTTTTTTTTTTTTTTGAAAGGATATTCATCTCCTTTTAGTATAGTTTCTTTTCACATCTATAAATATCTATCTTCTTTCACTTCTTATTATATTCTTCATTTGTTATCTTTTTTTTTTTTTTACATTCTTTCTCTTGGAGGTCATCATTCTATCTTCGAACACATTACAATTTGCAAACCTGCTCCAACAATACCTTCTCCGACCTTTTACTTCGTTGCATCGTCGGTCGATGACCGATCGGAGTCGAGGTGCAAATAATAATTGAAGAAAGCAGTGTTTGTGGGATGGAGAGTGTTTTGGTCATGCTTGTGGTGGCTGGACTCGTTCTATTTTTGCCGCTGGTGATTGGCTCCGTGACGCCGCCCTCCGGAATTCTGCTGCTTCTTTTTCCGGTCACTCTCGCCGTCGTGCTCATCATCCTCTCACGTGCATCCTCCAATTGAAATAATTTATGATGATAATCAATTTACTCATGGGGTTGTTTTTTAATTTTATTTTTATCTATGTTTCTGTGTAATAATCATGTAAACATGGGTAGTTTTTCAATAAATGTTTACAGACAATAATGTTACAGACAATAATGTTATATATACATATTCTTATTTGACTCTGTTTAAATCCTTTTTCTGTTTTTTTTAATTAATTATTTAGCTCTTTTTTTCTAACAAATTCTTATTTTTTATTTTGCAAAGGTATTTTAATTAATGTGGGGATTGAACCCATTACCTCTTGGTTAAGTGCATAACTTTATGCCAATTGAGCTATGCTCGATTTGACAAATATATTTAATTAATGTGAAGATTGAACCCATGATCCCATAGTCAAAGACACAACCTTATGTCAATTGAGTTATGTTCGGTTTGACAGGAAATTTTTTTAGTTGCACTATCTTTGATCTGTTTTCTACTTTTATGAACTATTTTTAAAAAATGTTGTAATAAAGATTTATTTTAAAGTTGTAAATGTCTATCTATTTAATTTTTGAGATAGTTTGCAACCACCTAATTTTTCAATAACATGTTTTGTTCACGTACCATTAATTTTAAATGTTTTCAAAAATAAATTCTTTCAATTAGTTAAATTATAACTAGATAATATGTTATGAATGTGGGTTAATAAGTTATTAATAATGTAACTTATTCAAGCCAACAAGAGCATAGCTTTACGGCATGATATAGACCATGAAGTCCTATGTTCAATCTCTCATCCCAACATGTTGTAAAAAAAAAAACGATTAATTTTTTTTTTTACATCATGTGAATGATTAGTTAAACTATATGGATGCCACCATATTATTCGTATTAATAAGTTAGACTTTAATATCATGTCAAACTATATTAGTGTCGTCATGTGTCTATTTTCAGTTATATTTAATGTTATGTTCATTAACCACGAATTTTAGTGGGGAGATTAATGAATTAAAGTACATCAACTACTTTACTCTTTTCTTAAATATTAAATAATGTCCTACTTATTGAGTTTATGATATATTTTATTTGTATAGTTATTATTTATTTAGTTTTTAATTAATTCACCATGTTTCACCATTCATTTATCTTTTAAAATTAATTCCAATTCTCATTTAAAACAATAATAATAACTAATCCTTTCTTATTTTATTTTATTTTTTTATTTTTTAATTTTTTTTTATTTTTTTTTTAATTTTTTTTTTGTCAATTTAGAGGAATTGCAAAATCTAATCTCATTTTTATCAAAATGGATCTAAAATTGAAATTTTAAATCTAATTTTGACACTTGTCCCACCTTTTCAATTTTATTAGGGTGTGAAATTTCGTATGTGCCCTTCCTTAAAAAAAATATTTCCTTCCTCCTCCCCTCCTCTCTCTCATTTTTTCTTCTTCTCCTATGTATCTCCTGGCATCTGCTCTATTAGAAATCTAGATATTCAAAATCCACCTCATTAAAATTTCAATTTTTCCTTCTCTCCCCTTTATATCTAAATTTTTTAAACTTTCTCAACTTCATTATTTCCTTCTTCAACCACAAAAATGACTTTCATCTCAACGCAACGAAACACGATACTCGGGTGATTTTTTTTAAACAAGAGGAAAAAAATAGATTTGAAAAAAGTTACGTTGTTGATAAGTTACACGACTCTGTTTTTCAAGAAATAATTTAAACGATCGTGTTTTTAAGGAATAAGTTCAACAATCGCTATGATAAATTAAACTATCGTGTTGATAATTTAAACGATTCTGTTTTTAAGGAATAAGTTACATGATCCTATTTTTAAGGAATAAATGATCGCGTTGATAATTTAAATGGGGACGATGATAAATTAAACGATCGTGTTGACGATGATAAATTAAACGATCGTGTTGATAATTTAATTAAACGATCGTGTTGTTTTTTTTTTTTTTTAATCATGATTTGATAATTTACAAGACGGTGTTGTTTATTTACACAATTCACACGATCTAGTTGGTTTTTTTTTTTTAATCATGAAGAAAAAATTAATAGCAAATAAATCTTCAATGAATTTTTTTTATCAAAATGAAATTTTAGTTTAATTGTTAAGTAAAAAATATTTAAGATCAAAATTAGAGAGGATTTGTTGGTATTAAATCTGGGATTAGGAAGAATGGGTTGGTACAGGGGCGAATCCAGGAATTTTTGTCAGGAGGGGCACAATTCCAATAAGAGTTAATTGCAACTTTAGTCTTTGAAATTTTCGATTTATGTCTATACAGTCTTTGAATTTTAAAATGTGCGTAACAGACTCTTAAACTTTCAATTTTTAGTTGGATAGATCCTTAAACTTTCAATTTTGTGTCTAATAGATGCTTCAAATTTTAATTTTGTGTACATATTAGAAAATTTAAAATATTAAATATTTTGTTAGATATAAAATTAATGTGTCATTCATCAACTTGTTCGACATTTAAAAAAAATCACGTAATTATTAGATACAAAATTAAAAATTTCAAATGTAATTAGTTAAGTTTTTTTAGATGGTCTAAACACGGAATTCGAAATTCGTGCCCCCTTGCCACCAGACCAGAAGAATATTTTGTTTTTTATTACGATTTTAATAATACAAATATATAAACTATAGTTATATTTTCCGAAATCCGATATACAAACATATAAAATTAATAATTTGAGGGGGGCACGTGCCCCTGGCCCCTACGTGGCTGTGCCCCTAGGTTGGTAGATGAAATCAGATTAAGGATGATTTGTTCAACTAAATCTGTTAAAAAAAAAAAAAGAGTTTGATTGGTGAAATTTTGTTAGAGGGAGGAGGGTTTTAATTCTTCAACCAAATCTGTAAAAAAAAAAATTATGAGGGAGTTCCTGAGGAGAAAAGAGGAGAGAAGAAAGAGAAAGGAGAGAGTAGATAGGGGAGAGAAGAGAGATTTTTTTATTAGTTTTGAATTTTTTTGAAAGAAAGGTAAAAACATAATTTCACATATTTAAAAAATAGGCCCACCAAAATTAGGTTAGAGAAATTAAAATTAAAATTTGAGGTCAATTTTGACAAACCTTTTTCAAAATGAGGTCGAATTTTGTAATTCCCCAATTTAAATATACCATATTTGATCCACACAATTATACAATATCCATTCACCTTTACATAAATGGCGTGTCACTTTCTTAACACACACATAAATGTCTTGTTTTGTCATTCTCTAAAATTACTCTTTTTATTTTACATTTTTCTCTCTAAAATTTATCTATTTTCATCTAAATTTTCTAATTTTTCTCTAACTAATTTATTTTTTCTAAAAAATATTGAGCATAGCTCGACCTAATTGACATGACTTCTTCACTTGAGGTTTGTGATTCAAATCATCATATCCAATTCTATCAAATAAAATAATTTTTTGTTTTTATTCTCTCTAACATATCTCTCTATCTTTATTCAGAAATGTCACCCAAATGCCTCGCTTCAACCTAATTGGTGCGCTCTCTGCCGCTCTGGGTATAAGAATATAGATCACGTACATCGTCTTCATTCATTGTAGTCACTATGGAATATTCTCAACCCTTTTGTTCTTGTGATTCATTTAGACAATGTTGAAGCTTTTTGTGCCTTTATTTTAAGTTTCAATCGCTCTTCGCATAAGAATATCTTCATCCACAATATTTTGGTGGTCTCTCTCTTGAATGTTTGGAGAGAAAGAAATAACAGAATATTCAACAATTTTGCAAGTAGTCTTCAGTCGATTTGGGATGATATTACTGTATTAGCGGCAGCTTGATCCATAAAATCTCTCTCTTCTCTAGTGATGAAATTTTCAATATTGTTTTAAATGGGAATACTTTCATGTAATAGGCTTCGGCCCTCATATGTTTCTCACACATACTAATAAAGTATGAAAGCCAAGCAGGTACTAAATCTGTTTATAACAAATCATTCGATAGAATATTCTAATTCGTATGTATTGCTTTCAAGTGGCTAAAATTGTATACAAATAAATAATTGTTTCAATTTTATGTTGTTTGATGTTTTTTCAAACAAAAAAAAATGAAGTAACTTTTTAAAAAAAAAATAATAATAATAATCTTGTTTGATGTTTTCCATTTTTCAATATAAATTTGACGTATAAAATGTATAATAATTTTTTTTTAACTCAAAATGGCTCCGTAACTTAAATATTAAATGTTTAAAATTTTTAATTTTGTGTTAAGTGCTTTTTAGTTTTAAATTAAATTTGGGCTGGTTGCACAAACAGCAATGAGATCCAAAATAATTACATAAATTTAGCAAAGTTTAAAACCTTTTGCAAATATATCAAAAAACAGTGGTTGTCACGGATAGATTTTATGACTATTACGGATAGACTTCTATCACTGATAGACTATTAGCACTGACAAAATTCTATAAAAAAGACTACTATCAGCGATAAACTTCTATCAGCGATAGACTATACTATCCGTGATAGAAATTGTCATATCCGCAAAAATTTTAAAGAAGTGCTATATTTTGAATTAATTTACTCTAAATTGACACTGGTTACAATTTTCCATTAAATTTTGGGATTTCCTTTCCTAAAAAATGTAACAATAAACAGTTTATATTTTTCTCAGAAAACAAGAGGTAAAAGATGTTTTTTTTTTTTTTAATATCTGTGAGTGTCCGGAGAAGCTTACGCGCACCACGATTAATCTCACGGGACAGACCGTCTGACCCTACTACATTTGGCTGCCAAGAAAACGTGTAGAAAATTAATTCCTAGGTAGGTGGCCACCAAGGATTGAACCCATTTCCTTCTAGGAGGGCATTGAAGTCCCAAGACCAAAGTTATTTTTTTCTCAAATAGATATTCCTTTAGGGTATGTTTGGAAATGATATTGTAGAAATAATGATTTTAGTAAAAATTATTTATTTATGAGTAAATTGATTTTATATTAATATTTGAATATAAAATATCATGTGGCTCAAGACTATGTACCGATTTAATTATAATTATTTTTTAAAAGTGTTTAATGATAAATTAATTCAATATTTGATTACACCTGTAAAAGCGATTTGATTTAAACAAAAGTTATGGAGAGAGGAAAAAAATAAAAGAAAAATAAAAAAAAAAATTAAGAGAGAAAAATAGAGAGGTAAGACAAAGTTGAAGGTCAACGAGATGTCTCAAGTTCGAATCCCCCTCCTCACATGTTGTCAAAAAAAAAAAAAAAAAAAAAAGACAAAGTTGAAGAGAGGAAAATAAATGTTAGGAAGGGCATTACATTTGAGAGGAAAAAAATTAGGAGGGAATTAAAATTTTAAGAGAAAAATTATAGAATTAAGGAAAAATTAATTAAAAGAAGAAAATAAATGTTAGAAAAAGAGCTCTCCATCCAAAATGTTGTAAAAAAAAAAGTTTTTTTGGTCGTGATGTAACATAGGAACTCATTTTTTCTCTTTTTTGAGTTAAAAAATATTATTTAAATATTTTTGGTCTCTGTTTTTTTTTTTTTTTTTTTTTAAATAATGATTTTAGTACCTATCTTTAGTTTGTAGCAATTTAGTACATATTTTTCAATTTTAATTTGTAACAATTTAATCGTCACCATAAAAATATTCATCAAAATTAAGGATCAATTTTAGAATGTAACAGCTTAGTCTTTATAGGTTATAAACAAATTTCACCCCTAATTAGTTTATCGATCTACATAGTTAAAAAATCTCATTAAATCTTAACATTATTTTACACGATTAAAATTAAATCGTTAAAAATTTTAAAGTACAAAGACTAAATTGTTACATATTAAAATTTAGTGATTAAATTGTTACAAGATTAAGAGTACAATGACTAAAATGTTACTTCAAACAATTTTTTTTAGCTATTTTTTATTAATAGAAAGAAACTGTTTTAATAATAATAATTAATATTATTGTTATTGTTATTGTGGGGAGCTTAAACAAAAAAGAAAAAGTATAATATATATGCATGGGCAACCATTACGTCGATCTGCTATTCGAAAAAAAAAAAAAAAAAACCATCACGTCGATCAAACCTGTGTAATAACCATATATGCAAAAAAAAAAAAAAAAAAAAAAAAAAAAAAAATCGAAAGAACTCATTTTGATTTTAACATATTTCGATTTTTTTTTTTTTTTTTTTTTGAGGAAGTTATATTATTTTATTTAGGAATAGTTGCTTCTTTTCATTTCTTTTGGGTATAGGCATCTATAAATATCCATCTCCTTTCACTTCTCATTATACTTTTCATTTGTTATCTTTTTTAAAAAAAAAAAAATTATTTTCATTCCTCCTTTTGAACATCATCATTCTATATTCGAGCACATTTCAATTTGCAAACCGGCATCAAAGATACTTTCTCCAACCTTTTGCTTTGTTGCATCGTTGGCCAAAGACCGATCAGAGTCGGGCCGGAATAATAATGGAAGAAAGTAGTGTTTGTGGGATGGGGAGTGCTTTGATCATGCTTGTGGTTGCTGGACTTGTTCTGTTCCTGCCGCTATTTATTGGCTCTGTGACGCCGCCCTCCGGGATTCTGCTGCTTCTTTTTCCGGTCACTCTCGTCGTCGTGTTCATCATCCTCTCACATGCATCCTTCAATTAAAATAATTTCTTATGATAATCAAATTACTCTTAGAGTTGTTTTTTTAATTTTTCCGTTTATGTTTTCGTGTAATAATCATGTAACAGATGTAAGTTTTTCAATAAATGTTTAAAGAGAATAATGTTATATATATATATTCTCATATTTGGATCTGTTTAAATCTTTTTTTTGTGTGTTTTTTTTAATTATTTAGTTCTTTTTTCCCACAAATTCTTATTTTCTCTTTAGTTTAAATTTGCATTATAAAAATTGGACCCTAAAAAAAAGTTTAGACTGGTTGAGAAAATTTTGAGGAACAAACCCTAACAAAATGAACGACAATAAATATAATAAACTCTAATTATATACTCTTTATTTTAGATTTATATGAAAGTAAACTAGTTTTTAACACATTCAAACATTAAAAAATGTTGATTTCAAAATATATATATAAAAAAAAATTGAGAGCAAACTTTAATATCTTGAAAAGTATAGGACTAAAATGAATAAGATAGCAATATTTTTTATATTGATATTAGTTGGTGTTAATTATTTAAAGGTAATAATATCGGGAAAATTGTATTTTTTTTTGTAAAAGTGTTTTAATTAATGCGGGAATTTGAACCCGTAAAAAAAACACAATCTTATGTCAATTGAGTTATGCTCGATTTTGCGAAAAATTATTGTATTTTATGAGTGTTGATAGAAGTTTGACACATTGTTATTTGTTTCAGTTTTTCAAGAAACTATAATATTTTTTAGTTGCACCCTACTTTATGCACTATTTTAAAAAAAATGTTGTAATAAAGATTTATTTTAAAGTTGTAAATGTCTATCTATTTACCTTTTGAGATAGGTTTGCAACCACCAAATTTTTCAATATGTTTGGTTCACGTACCATTAATTTTAAATCTTTTCAAAAATAAATTATATCAATTAGCTAAATTATAACTAGATGATATGTTATCAATGTGTGTTAATAAGTTATTAATAATGTAAATGTCACCTTAAACTACATGAACGATTAGTTTTTTTTTTAATATCATGTGAGTGATTAGTTAAACTTGACATATTATTGGTGTTAATAAGTTAGACTTTAATATCATGTCATCATGTGTCTATTTGCAATTATATTTAGTGTTATGTTCATTAACTACGAATTTTAGTGTGGCGATTAATGAATTAAAGTACATAATTAGTCCTTTCTTATTTTGTCAATTTAAATATACCATATTTGACCCACACAATTATACAATATCCATTCAGCTTTACATAAATGACGTGTCACTTTCTTAACACACATAAATGTGGTCTCTCTCTAAAATTACTCTTTTTATTTTACATTTTTTTCTTTAACATTTATCTATTTTCATCTCAATTTTCTACTTTTTCACTAACTAGTTTTTTTTTCTAATAAAAATGAGCATATCCCCACCTAATTGACATGACTTCTTCACTTGAGGTCGGAGATTCAAATCATCATATTCAATTCTACCAAATAAAATATATTTTTGTTTTTATTTTCTCTCTAACATATCTCTATTTTTATTCAGAAATGTCACCCAAATTATGCCTCGCTTCAACCCTAATTGGTTCGCTCTTGATATGAGAATATTGATCACGTACATCTTTATTCATTGTAGTCTCACACCGGTCATATGGAATATTCTCATCCCTTTTGATCTTGTGACTCATTTAGACAATGTTGAAGCTCTTTGTGCCTTTGTTTTAAGTTTCAACCGCTCTTCACAGAAGAATATCTTCATCCACAATATTTTGGTGGCGTCTCTCTAGAGTGTTTGGAGAGAAAAAAAATAACAAAATCTTCAACAATTTTGTTCGTAGTCTTCAGTCCATTTGGGATGATATTATTGTATTAGCAGCTTCTTGGTTCATAAAATCTCCTATCTTCTCTAGCTATGAAATTTTCAATATTGCTTTAAACGGGAAGACTTTCATGCAATAGACTTTGGCCCTTGTATGTTTCTCACGCATACTAATGAGTGAAATATGTTTTTTTTTTAAAAAATATATCTCTCTATTTTAGAGCCCAATAAAAGAAAGTTGCTTAAGTTTTATTGAATATGTTTTCTCATAACAAGTAGACCCAAATAAAAATTAAAATACCAAAAGCATATATATATATATATATATAATTATTTAAGTTAAATCATTGAATTTAAAACTTGGCTTGAATGGCAGCGATGATAGCGGCCTCAGTCTGGAATGCCTTTGCTATTATATTGGTTGGGATGTCTGGTTTAGAACCAAACAGAGTATTTGCAATTGTGACAACTCCTGGATTTTGGCTGCTGAGCCCTGCAATGGCCACTGCATTTTCATGCCCTATGTTCTGCTGGAAGTGGACCAAACCCTCTGGGAAAACAAATACGTCCCCTTTGTATAGGACCTTCGAGAATAGCCGGTTACCGTCTTGGTTTGACGACACGAAACCGACCAGGAGGGTGCCTTCGAGAACGAACAAGATCTCGGTCGCGCGTGGGTGCGTGTGGGGTGGGTTGATTCCTCCCATCGACGCGTAGTCGATGCGTACCAAGGAGATGCCTAGAGTGTTGAGTCCAGGAAGGTTACCGACGTTCACGGCTGTCACATTCGAGCCTACAAGGTTTTTTGTGTCGCGTGGAATGTGCAGTCCACCCCTGAAGAAATCGTCCGCAGTGACATCCTTAGCATTCTTGCAAACAACACCGTTCACCTTCACTGTCCCCATCCGATTCAATCAAAAATATTAGTCCATTAGTTACGTCCATCTCGGAACAATTTTATTTTTAGTTTTCTGTTTTTTAAAATTATACTTGTTTTCTTAGAGAATAAAGAAAATTGTACTAAATTATATTAAAAAAAACAATACTACTTGATTGGCTAGCTTTTCAACGTGGTTTCATTTATTTTTATTTTTTATTTTTTGTGGCTAAAAAGTATTTGTGATCTACTATCTATTAATTGTAATATAAATATAAAGTAATTAATAAAAATGAGGAAGTATATATATTATCATATATATTTATATATACCAGTACTGTTGGGATCTGCGACACAGAAATCTTGAAGAGGGCTTGGATCAGATGCCACAACAATGGAACAAACTGCAGCAAACAGCCCAAACAACACAAATATCTTAGGAGAGCCCATATTCAAGCTTTCTTCCTCGGCAAATTAAAGCAAAATAGGGCAAATATTTGAATGATTGGAGAGCAACATTTCTCAGCTGCATTTTATAGTGCAAAAAAGAGAGGACTTTGGCTTTGGGTTGTGTCAAAGGCCAATGCAATTATGCATAAAAACCAGGTCAAATCTCAAAAATGAATTCTTTTGTTTAAGTGGTTTAAAAGAAACCCAACTTGAAAAAATAAAATCATCACCATCTAATCATTTTTTTTTTATATTAGTGAGTTTTCGGGCCAGCTTACGCGCACCTCGAGTAATCTCACGAGACAGATTGTCAGACCCTACAATATTTGGTTGCTAAGAAAACTCGTAGGAAATTAATTCTAGGTGACCACTAAATATTAAAATCATTTCCTTTAAAAGGGCATTAATAGTCTCAATACCATTTATGACCATAAGTCAACCTTTTAATGGTTATCACGTTCTAATCATTTAGGATATAATTGGATAGTCAATACAAGTTTAAAGAAAGCTTGTAGTTTTTTATTGTTTTGAAACTACATTATGACATAGGGGAGGATAAGACCAAATGTTTAGTTAAATATTTTCTCTAACATGAGAACACATCTAAGTTGTAGTTTGCATCTACTCATTTTGAGTTTGGAGGTTGAAATTCTCATACCCATCGTGGGTACTTAAAAAAAAAAGTTAGGTGAGAGTTGTTTGAGTTGGTAAGCAATTTGCTAATATTTTAAAATAGGTAAAGTCAAATGCATATTGATAAATATGTAATACATACATTTTTGTGTTATTGTTTTAAATTGTTTGGGAAAAGATTTTATAAACTTGGAAGGTGTAGACTTTGTTTGGTCAATTCACAACTGCATTGGTCATGGCACTTTATTCTCTCACATGTGTAGTTGCATTTAAATTATATGTTGATGTTACTTTCTCTTCATATTTAATGAAAAAAAAAAAAAAATAGTTGTAGTCTAACCTCTAACTAAATTTTGCTCTTAAATTGAACATATAATGTTGAAATAGGGAACATCAAGTTCTTCATCCATTTATTATTGAAGATAGAACACCACACATATATATTATTCAATAATAAGAAAATTAAAGGTAAAACATGTTGTGATCATAAAGCACTTCCTCTCTCCCTCCTTCATAAATAAGTAGTTTACAAACCAGGCAGCCATTTAGCATGAAGCTCGAACTTATTTTCAGGAACATTATAAAGATAGATTCCATCGTTTCTTGCAGACCAAAAACATGTTTTATCTCGACATCGGTATCGAAGCCAATTTTTATTCGCTGATTCTGGCCAAAACACTTCTAAAGAAACATGATTTTGGTTGTTGCTCATGTAGCACCAGTAAAGTGTTGTTTGCCACAAATTAATTCTAAATCTCCACGAAAAATTATGCCCAAGTGGCATATTTTGTTGTCCCAAATCATCGTCTTTGGACTTGCAACGAAGAGTTAAGGTTTCACCATTTTGCATGTCGTTGGATACTTGCACTCTAAAATGCTCAAATGGAGCTGCAAAGCATGTTTCAACCAAAATCAAAACCAAAACCAAACACATGGAATATTTCAGATTCATGCTTCTTTCCTGCAAATTATAGAAAATTAACAATATATATCAAATGGAATATAAAACTATTTACTTCATAATTATGAGCTACGCCAAAATTGATCCTCAGTTTATACTCTATGTCTGCTGAATTATGCTTGATCTTCCACAAATAACTTCAAAACATATTCAATAGATTCCGATGTAATATAGTTGCAACCATAAATAAGATTTTCTTTTTTTAATCAACCTATAGCTTTTCGTGAAGCATCAAGGAATGATGGTTAAATTACAAGTCTAATAACTTTCAAAAGTGTCTAATAGGTCCCTGAATTTTTTATTTTGTGTTTAATAGGTCTCTGGATTTTAAATAGTGTCTAATAAGTCTATGAACTTTCAATTTCGTGTCCAATAAATTCTTGAATTTTTAATTTTGTGTCTAATAGATCTTTGACTTATTTGACCTTTTTTCAAGTTTTCGAATCTACTAGACACAAAATTTACAGCTTATGATTTCATTATTATATAGAAAAAAATTACGAATATGTCAGGAACCTATTAAACACGAAATTAAAAGTTTAAGGACTTATTAAATATTTTTAAAGTTCAGAAACCTATTAGACACAAAATTAAAAGTTCAGAGACCAACTAAACACAAACTTAAATTTTTATGTAACCTCAAAGTTTCACTCTAACTCTAAGCTGGGTAAACATAAAAACAAAATTTTGAGAAACCAAAGGATTAAAACAAAATTACTCTAAAAAAAATGATTAGAATATACTTACGACCAAAAGCAGAAAGCCTTTTGATTTTGTTAAGAGTGTTGGAATATTGTTGACTTTGTACTATGATTTATGATTTTGTGTCTGTATTTAAATAGTGTGTTGCCTGCAATTTGCCTCATCAGATTATACTTGCTTTTTCTTATTATTCTTTGAACTTTGTTTCTTACTCCAAACAATTTGATTGGCCTTTCCTTGTATTACCAATGTCCACACAATGTTTTCCCATAATTTGTAATTCTACGACATCCTTTGTTGTCTGTTGACATATATAACATTCATCTTCCTTATAGTTTACGTTGTCAATTTGGTCCTATTATAATTATATTTAGGCTATTTTTAATTTTATTTTTATTGTTTAAAAAATTTCAATTTATCCATTTAATTTGGTTAAATCTCATACATTCGTCCCTCACAAAGACCTTAAACTCAAATCTCATACATGATGAAGAGAGACTATAATTTTAAGGCACATTTTTACACCTTCATAACCAGATAGCATAGCCAAAGTGAGCATAGTTTAACGGTAGTTTTTATGTATTCACTGTATTGAAGTCGAAGGTTCAAATCTCTTCGTCTTTCATCCGTTGAAAAAATAATAATATATAAAGAATTGCAAAAGACGAGTTTTTTTTCTTTTTACCATAGATTAAAATAAGCTATATACGACACCAGAAAGTTTTTAGGGGTCGAACAATTCATAACACACTAATTTCTAATATTATTGTAGAGATACAAATAGTATGCCATTGATATATATCTAACATAAATATATCATTCATATTAGATATATCAATATCATCATTAATATATGAAATCGATGATATATAACCAAAATACAGAATTGAAAGTATACAAGTGATATATAACTGATAAAACCATCTCATAGCATTGTAAAAACAAAAAGTCTATACATTAGGCAATAATTTTATTTTTATTAAAATAAAAAAAATAAAAAAAAAATAAAAAAAAAAAAAAAAAAAAAATTCATAACATATGTGAGAAACATATAGAGGGGTGGCCAATTCCAGAAAAGCCATCCAATTTAAGGAACTAAATCTTTTTATAACAAATCATCTAATAGAATATTCTAATATTCTAATCTTTTTATTTTGTTTGATGTTTTCCCTTTTTCAATATAAATTTGGCGTTTAAAATGTATTATAAAAAAATTAAAAGTCAAAATGGCTCGGTAGCTTAGATATTAAATGTTTAAAAAATTTAATTTGTGTTTTATTAGTTTAAAATTATATTTAGGAAAAAAGAAAACTAAAAAAAAAAAAAATATATATGTTATCAAATACATTTCCATTTCGTTTTCCAATATATAAAAAGAAAAAGGGAAGAAATAAGAATATGATTTTTTTTCCTTTTCTCAAGACTCTCTCCCTAAATGTGATTTAATTATAATTATTTTTTAAATTATTTCAATATTTGATTACACCTTTGTAAAAGCGATTTGATTTAAATAAAACCGCTTGCATGATGAATATGTTTGTGTCGACATCCGCATAGCTCAACGGCATGATGTATCGCCTAGTGACCATGAGATCTTAGGTTCAATCCCCCACTCCAACATATTGTTAAAATATATATATATATATATATATATATATATATATATATATTTGTGTTTCAAAAGTAATTTTAGAATCCTCCAAATTGTTAGAGGGACATTATATTTGAGAGAGAAAAAATTAGGAGATAGTAAGCAAAAGTTATGGAGAGAGGAGAAAAATAAAAGAGGGAAATAAAAATTTAAGAGAAAAAAAATAGAGAGCTAAAAAAGAAAAAAAAAAAGTTGAAGAGAAGAAAAATGTTTAGAAAGGACATTCCATTTAAGGGAGAGAAAAAATGAGAGGATGGTTAGAGGAAAAAATTAGGAGGGAAATAAAAATTTAAGAAGAGAAAAAATAGAGGGCTAAGAAAAAGTTTAGGTGAGAAAAATATGTTAGAGATATAAAGAAGCAAAAGTATATACCTCGCCAACATGAGTATAGTTCAATTAAATGTTAGGTGAGTGTTGATGTCATATGAATTTCTTTTTTTTTTTCTTTTTTGAGTTAAAAAATATTGTTGGTCTCTATGCTTTTATGAAAGTAATACTTTGTAGTAATTTAGTACTTGTCTTCCATGTCTTCCAATTTTGTAACAATAATTTAATCTCTACATTTTAATATGTAACAATTTAGTTCATGTACTCAAAAAAAAAATTAACAATTTAATCTTCACTCTGACAAAATTCATTTAGGTATAAACAAATTATGTAACAACTTAGTCTCTCTAGTTTATAAACAAATTTCCTTCCTAATTAGTTTATCGATCTGTATAAGTAAAGAAATCTCATTAAAATTACCGATTAAAATGTTACTTCCATTAAAAAAAAAATTGTTTTTAACTCGGGGCAGATTTTCTTAGGTCCAGGCGGGCTCGAGCTCCTTCAATTGTGACACCATACTTAATTTGTATATAAAATGGGAAGACCCGATTTTGAGAAAGAAGAAAAAAAAAAGAGTAAGAAAAAAAAATTGAAGTTGGTTGGGACACGCGCGTGTGGGAAGACCCGATTTTGAGAAAGAAGAAAAAAAAAAGAGTAAGAAAAAAAAATTGAAGTTGGTTGGGACACGTGTGTAGGGTGTGTGTGTGGAGAGTGTGATGTTTTGTGACACGTGGCTATAAATCGGTGAGATGGAGAAAAGTTGGAATTGGTGAAACAGAATTAAAAGAAAATTAAGGAAAAATGGTAGATTTCTTTTGGTAAGAGAAAGGAACAGGGAGGGAGATGAAGCAGAAATAGGAAAAAAGAGGCTGAAGAAAGAAGAGTTCAAAGGATTTTTCAGTGAAACTTACATCTTTGGTAAGTATTAATAAGTTTAGTAAGAAAATCTTGAAGGGATGTGATTCAATGGTGGGTTTTATTATTTATGATTAATTCTTTTTAATAATTAAAAAAAAAACACCTGAGAAAGATCCATGCTAATTGAAGGGAAATAGATAAAGAAAAGTTATGAATGTCACAAGTCTCATCGAGTCAATGCATATCATCTACTGTTTGTAAAGGGTGCAAAGAAAGGAATTTGTGTAAGGAAATGTGACTTTTAGTTGGTAAAATATTATGTTTACACCATTGAATACCATGGATGGGAAGCTAATGTTGTAGATAGTGTCTTGAGTAGGAAGCCTACTTGTTTGAAAGCTTCACGGGATGCAATTAGTATTTTTTGGTTGGTTGAACTCAAAATTATGAAGGTTGAGATAAGACTAATTGATTTGAAAGGTTTACTTGCTCACTTCTAGGCAAGACCTATTTTGGTTGTTAAAACTATAGTGGCTCAGTTTGATGATTCAGTTTTGAATAAGATAAATGAAGAAGTGTCAGATTATGCATTAAGAAGAGATGGGGCTCTGATTGAGTTTAATCGCTTGTGTGTACCTTAAAAAAAAGGAATTGGATCTGAAGAATAAGATCTTGGAAGGAACGTTATTGGTCGTCTCGTAGGAAAAGGGAGATTCCAGAGTACGTTTCTAGATGTTTAGTCTGTCACTTAACAAGTAAAACGACTATATGTTAGAAAGTAGTTGGACTTTTATTTTCACTTCCAATTCTAGAGTGGAAATGAGAGCGTATTACTATGGATTTCTTGGTTGGACTTCCTTGATCACAGAATGACCATGATGATATATGGGTGATGGTTGACAGGTTGATCAAGACTGCTCGATTTTTGCCCGTCAGAATTACTTATTCCCTTGATAAGTTGATTAAATTATGTGGATGAGATAGTTTGATATGCAAGATTCTAGAGAAAAAAAAATATTTGATAGAAATTTGGGAGTACTTTCCAAAGTATGGCCTAGTCATAGTGTGTAGAAGGCGTGGGGAGCTAAATTAGTTGTTCACTTCGAATTGGATGGATGATTGAAAGGAACTATCTAGAGTTTGGAAGGTATGTCACGAGACGATTAGTAGTTCACGGGAAGATGAGACACTAGTTAATTTCTTATGAGGTTCGCTTATGGGAAGCGTTATTATTTGAGTATATAGAGAGAATGCAAGCTAAATATTGTATGAAAAGAAGTGCAAAAGCTCCAATTGTTGTAATGAGATAGTGATTCAGTATAACGGTGAAGAGTAATTATTAGAGATCAGATTATTGCAAATTGTGTCAAAGTTAAGTTTATCAACAATTGTTGTATTTGGAGGTTGTCGAGCTATATGATAAGATAACGTCCTTTATTATTCAAAGAAGGTAATGTTTTACAAGGATTATTTTCACAACGAGAGAAACAAAGAGTGCAAGCTAGTCAAGGACAATATGTGTGTAAGTGAGACTAATTTAGGATGAACAATTTGTTACTAGAGTGGCACAACAAAGGCGTGTGATGGACAATGATAATTGTCTAATGTGGAAAGCTCTTGGGAATTAAACTCAAAATGAAAAGTTAAAAGCTACGTAGTAAGTAAAAGTGTGATATGACTCAAAAGAAAGCTAAGAAGTCACAAGATGTTTATATAAGTATGTTATTTATCATTTGATGGCATTCAGATTAAGTGTTCTTGATTCTTTTATTGCTTAGTCGGTGTGAATTTCGAGGACAGAATTCTTAAAATGAGGTAAATTATGAAGACCCGATTTTGAAAAAGAAAAAAAAAATGGAAGTTCGTTGGGACACGTGTGTGTGGGGTGTGTGTGTGGAGGGTGTGGTGTTTTGTGATATGTGATTAAGGAAAAATGGTAGACTTTTTCGAAAGAGAAAGGAACAGAGGGGGAGATGAAGGAGAAATTAAAAATCAAACACAAAGGCTACGAGGGAAAAAAAAGGTTGAAGAAAGAAGAGTTCGAATGATTTTTTTAGTGAAAATTACATTTTTGGTAAGTATTAATAAGTTTGAGTAAGAAAATCTTGAAGGGATGTGATTCAATGGTGGGTTTTATTTGTGATTAATTCTTTTTAATAATAATAAAAAAAAAAAAAAAAAAAAACACTTATGAAAGATCAAAGCTAATGAAAGGAAAATAGATAAAAAAAAAGTTAGGAATGTCACCAATCGAGTCAATGCATATCATCCATAGTTTGAAAAGTTAATAATAAATTTCATTGCACTATCGGGTATGTTGTCATCACAACTCGTCCTAAGTTCGGTAGGGTGATCTGGGACGGGGTGTGATATAAAATATGGCCATATTTTTAAAAATTACCTTTGAGCTTAGTAGTGAATTGTCTAGTCCCGGTTTAAGCCCCAACTCCTTCTTTTTTGTGGTTAATTTTATTTTAGTCCATCATAACTTAATTCTAGATTCGCCACTATTTTTAACTTATTTTTTTTAATAAAAAGAACCAGTGTTAATAATAATAATTATTGTTGTTATTGTGAAGAGCTTCAAAGAAAATATAAATATATATAGCCAACCATCACGATCAAGCCCTAATCATGTAATAACTATATATACAAAAATATTTTTTTCGAAATAACTCATTTTGATTTTGAAATAAAATGTTCTTTTTTTTCTTTTTTTTTGCGTGGAAGTTATATTATTTTATTTATGAATAGATGCTTTTTTTTTATTTTTAATACTCATCTCTTTTTAGTATAGTTTTTTTTCACATCTATAAATATTCATCTTCTTTCACTTCTAGTTATATTCTTCGTGTTTGTTATCTTCTTTTTTAAAAAAGAGAACTATTTACATTCTTCCTCTTGGATATCATCATTCTGTCTTCGGGCACATTACAATTTGCAAGGCAGCCTCAACGATACTTTTTCCTACTTTTTGCTTCGCTGCATCGTCGGTCAGAGACTGATCGAAGTCGGTGTGGGAATAATAATGAAAGAAAGTAGTGTTTGTGGGATGAAGAGTGTTTTGATCATGCTTGTAGTGGCTGGATTTGTGCTGTTTCTGCCGTTGGTGATTGGCTCAGTGACACCGCCCTCCGGGATTCTGTTGCTCCTTTTTTCGGTCACTCTCGCCGTCGTGCTCATCTGCCTATCACGTGCATCCTCCAATTGAAATAATTTCTAATGATAATCAAATTACTCATGGTGTTGTTTTTTAATTTTCTCATCTATGTTTCCGTGAGTAATACTCATGTAACACAAATGTAAATTTTTCAATAAATGTTTATAGAGAATAATGTTATATATATTCGTATTTGGCTTTGTTTAAATCTTTTTTTGTGTTTTTTTTAAAATTATTTAGTTCCTATTTTCTCTTTTGTTTAAATTTGCATTACAAAAATTCAGTCCTAGAAAAAGTTTAGGCTGATTGAGAAAACTTCAGGAACAAACCCTAACAAAATCAACGCGAATAAATGTAATAAACTCTAATAATAAACGCTTTATTTTAGATTTATATGAATTGGAAGTAAACTAGTTTTTTTATGGCAAACAAGAGCGTAGCTCAACGACATAATGTATTTGGCTAGTAACCATGAGGTCTTAGGTTCAATCCCCCACTCTAACATGTTTTAATAGTTAGATACATAATTCAGCTCCAGAGCTCCTTACTATGGGAAGATTATATGCCTTGTCAACACAGAAAGATCTATAGGTGGCTGATGCCCGGTGCCCCCTCAGACCTTTCTGGCTTCTGCCGATCTCCCTAGGCCGGCTATTGATCATGGTTGGTGCCCCCTCAGACCTTTTTGGCTTCTGCCGATCTCCCTAGGCCGGCTATTGATCATGGTTCAGACACCTTGTTTTGGCGCGACTTTGCAGAAGGTTGTGCGAGATTATTCTAAGTTTTTATATGGATTCAAGCTTTCTCCACGACATTATGGTGTCGGCTATTTGACAAATTTGGAAGGAAAGAAACGACAGAGTGTTCAACGATAAGGCCCACAACCATCTCTTGTTAAGGAAAACCATTCTTATTGATGCGGCGTCTTGGTCCACAAAGTCTAAACTCTTTTTTAGCTATAACATCTCTTGTATCTCTTTGAATTGGAAGACTTTTTTATAAGGTTTGTATGTTTCTCACATACTTAAACAAAATATCTTTAAAAATAAAATAAAAAAATCAAAACATCACTCACAGGTAACGACGGAAATCAAAAGAATTGAAGAAGAAGAACCAAAAGAATTGAAGAAGAAAAAATGTCTTTTCGTTGGGTCTTTTTCGATGGGAGGGGCAAGATTTGAACCTTGGAGTTAAAAGGGAGCTAGAAGCATATTTACCACTCCATGACTAGAACATTTCATTAATCTCACCGTTTTTTATATGCATATTATATATAAGGTAAAAGTTGAGGGGGGCTCGAGTCCCCCCTAGACCTATATTAAATTTGCTCGTGTATGTATATGCATTCGAAATTATTTTAATACGAATTTGTGTCGTAAGTGTAAATTCAGCTCTTGTTCTTTTTTTTTTTTTTTTTTTTTTTTGATAACATGTGGGGTGGGGGATTGAACCTAGAACCTCATAGTCACTAGTCGATACATCATGTCAGTTGAGTTATGCTTTCTTGGTTTCACATTGCTAAATTAAAAGATTTGGTTCATAATCATTTGCACTAGAATGTTAACAATGGCAGTGATACTCGTTTTTTGTTTCATAATTTGACCCAAAATGGTTGTTTATCTACAATATAATTTTTTCGCATTTTTTCGCTATGACATCAAACAAAGTTCTAACTGTCTAGGAGGCTTGGATTCCTAACTCTGCTTCTTAGAACTTCAATCCTAGAAGACCCCTGATGGAAAGAGAACTATGGAAAGAGAACTGGAAGCATGGATTTCTATCTCTTCTGATTGGAGCTCCTGATCTGCTTCATAAGGATTGTATTTGGCTTCCAGATTCAAAGGGCTTGTTCTCGATCAAACTATGAAGGAATTATTGTTTGTTGATCTTATCTCTATTAATTTTTCAAATTTTGGGAAACTTTGGTCTTTACACTACTCCAAAAAATGTAATTTTTTTCTCTAGACTGTGAAGCATAGAGGCCTTAAAAACAAAAATACACAGAGGGAAAGTAGGATCAAATATCTTAATATTTTCTGATCTTTTGTAGGGTACCAAAGGCCCTGTATTTATACAACTCAATATTCCCAATATGGGTTAAACAACAGAATATACATGAAGAACTGAATCATAACAACCCATAACCACATTGGTTAGATAAATCATAACCAACCCTAACCACATTGAGTAGGGGAAGGATCTGGAACTCTCTACGACGTGGCAGGACTTAAATGATTGTTGACGTCCTTGCCATGTTGCCTTTGACTTTGCTCCTCAATATCTCCCCGCAAACGAGAGGGAAGTTCCACTAACCCGAGTTTGGATCGTAAGTAAGAGAATTGAGAATGTGCAAGTGGCTTTGTGAGACAGTCAGCTACTTGATCCGCGGATGGAACATAGCGTATCTCAAGTGACCCTTTTAACACTTGGTCTCGAACAAAATGCACGTCGATTTCAATGTGTTTAGTTCGTGCATGAAACACAGGATTTGCTGCAAGAGCTGAAGCACTGAGATTGTCGCACCATAGCACAGGTCGAGATGCAGACAAACCCCCAATTTCAGACAATAGTTGCTTCAGCCACACTATTTCAGCAGACGCATGAGCCAAGGCACGATACTCCGACTCTGTACTCGATCGAGCGACGGCGGTTTGCTTTTTTGAGGACCAGGATACCAAGGAATCTCCCAAGAAAATACAATATGCTGCCACCGACTTGCGATCATCGATGTTGGAAGCCCAATCAGCATCGGAGTAACCCGAAATACGAAGGTCATCACTATGCGGTATCAGAATCCCAAATTGCTTCGTACCACTGAGATAACGTAAAACACGTTTGACCGCTTGCCAATGTATGTCAGTCGGACATTGGAGGAACTGACTCAGATGATTGACAACGAAGGCAATATCAGGTCGAGTGTGTGTCAAGTACTGTAACGCACCGATGGTACTCCGATACACAAACGGATCAGCAAGAGGTTGACCATCACTCAAAGAGAGACGTTTCCCCAACACACATGGCGAGGGGGCTGGTTTCAGCTGAACTAAACACAACTTAGAAAGTAAGTCATCAACATATTTTGCCTGAGTAAGCAACAGTCCAGATGCTAAGTAATGAGCTTCAATTCCAAGAAAATAACTCAGCTGACCAAGATCTTTAAGCTCAAACGTGGCATTCAAGTTACAAACTAACTTATCAATTACTGATGCATCATTTCCAGTCACGATAACATCATCCACATAGACAAGTAGTAGGGTAAGAGATGTACCCGATTGAAGGATAAACAACGACGTGTCAGATTGTGAATTTCGAAATCCCCAAGCCAGCAAAGTTGTTTTCAGTGTGTTGTTCCACGCTCGTGGGGCTTGTTTGAGCCCATAAATAGCCTTGTTCAATTTACACACAAACTTTGGGCGTTGAGGATCGATATACCCTATAGGTTGCTCCATATATACATCTTCGGTAAGTGTCCCATTGAGAAATGCATTATTGAAGTCTAATTGACGGAGCGCCCAACCACGAGAGACGGCAATGGTTAGAACAACCCGAATTGTAGACGCTTTGACCACAGGGCTGAACGTTTCAAAGAAATCCACCCCAGGGCTCTGGTGAAAACCCTTAGCCACAAGTCTAGCTTTGTAGCGTTGCACAGTACCATCCGGATTCCGTTTTATCTTGAAAATCCACTTATTTCCCACAACATTCTGATGTGAAGAAGACGGAACAAGATGCCATGTATTGTTCTTCAACAAGGCTTTATATTCAGAGTCCATGGCTATCTTCCATTGAGGGTGAGCCAAAGCATCACTTACTCGGGTTGGTTCGGTGGTGGAGTAATCAACAGTAGCGTTGGACATCCAAACCTTTGGTTTAAACACACCCACCTTGCTCCTAGTTACCATTGGATGAGTGGATATAGATGGGGCTTCAGCTACTTGAGACGGAGAAGGTAGGGGTGAGATAGAAGAAGAGGACTGATGCAAGGTATCAAGTGACAAAACTGGATCTGGTTGAATTGGATGGGAGAAGTTCATAGGCGTTGATGTGTGTGAGGGTGGAGTTGTATGGATAGGTGGAGTGACACTAGCACCATATGTAGGCACATGTTGGGAACTGGGTGATGACAGCTGGTTAGTAACACATCTGAAGTCTTGTTCATGGGCTTGTTCATTGGTTTGGCAATGGGCTTGGTCATTGGTTTGGCCATGGGCTTGGTCAGGAGATGGAATTTGATAATGGGACTGGGTATTGGTTACTGAGGGAATTAACACACCTGGAGATGTAAACCACGTGGTCACTGGAGGTGAAATATTCATCTGTGAATGGGGTTGTGATAATCCAAAACCAAGAGAAAAGGGAAACTCACTTTCATTAAATCGAACGTGCCTTGATATAAACATACGGCCACTAGAGTTCATACACTTATAGCCTTTGTGTATTGGACTTGGGCCGAGGTAGACACATTTTTCAGTGTGAAACTGAAATTTATGGTTTTGGTACGGACGTAAACATGGATAACAAGCACACCCAAATGTTCTGAGTGCCTGAAAATCAAGATTTTTGTGTACTACAAGTTCCATAGGAGATTTGCCTTGCAGACACGAAGACGGCAAGCCATTGATCAACATCGTAGCCGTAAGAAACGCATCCCACCAGAATTTTAACGGCATATGAGCTTGAGCAAGCAATGTAAGGCCTGTTTCAACAATGTGTCTGTGCTTCCGCTCAGCCCTACCATTCTGAGCGGATGTATACGGACAAGAATAACGCGACCTGATTCCCAATTGTCCACACAGGTGATGTACACGATGATATTCCCCACCATTATCAGTCTGTAACGCTTTAACTGAGCCATTATACTGAGTTCTTATCATGGACAAAAAATGATTAAACGCAGTCAATGTGTCGCTCTTTAATTTCAAAGGGTAAATCCATACAAATCGACTATAATCATCCAGGAAATGTATATAATATCGAAACCCTTCAACAGACGTAACAGGAGCAGGTCCCCAAAGATCACTATGTACTAACTCAAATAACGTTGTCGCTCTGGAATTTGAAATAGAGTAAGGTAAGGCATGAGACTTTCCAAATTGACATGCTTCACAAAAGCTGAAATTTTCATTCACTTTAAGTGGCAAATTGCATCTCTGAACAATATTCTCAAAAATTTTAGATGACGGGTGCCCAAGTCGCCTGTGCCAAATATTCTTGGACACTGCTACATTTATACTAGAGGCATTATTTGCTAACAATAGACTAGAGGGGTGCCCAAGTTGCCTAGGAGCATTATTTGATAAAAAAACAGAGTTGATTTCTCCATTACGTGAAGGTTGTTGCAGATTTCTCCCTTTAGCACACAAACCACCATTTGTTGTTGCTCCTTCCACGTTCAATCTGTACAACCCTTCCTTAAGTTCTCCCTTCAACACCACCGTGCCCGTAGTATTGTCCTTTACAAGGCAAAAGTCAGCATGAAACTCAATAAAAACATTATTGTCTCGGGCAAGCTTTGAAACACTTATTAAATTCTTAGCAATCTCAGGGACAAGCAGAACATTCTCTAAGTTAAGAGCACCATTATTCGTTTCTAAACATGCATTACCAACATGTGAGATATTTAACTTAGTACCATTACCGACTGTTACTCTTTCCTTACCTCTATATTCCGAGGATTGAGCCATGTTAGAATAATCGGCTGTCACATGGCTTGACGCTCCACTATCTGCATACCAATTGGGGTCGATGACAGTCTCTGAGTTAGCTACAAAGGGATTATTAGTTTGATTTGTAACATACGCAGTAGGTGCCTGAAATTGACTATTACCACCAAATGGTGGGCTTGACCCTCCTGAGTTTGGTGGATTTCCTCCTGAAGGTGTTGGTCTATTCTGACCCTGATTTGATGCAATAAATCCTTTACTAAACCTGTAATAGCATACTATGGCAGTGTGGCCTATCTTTCCACATACCTGGCAGATGGGCTTGTTACGAAAATAACCCCTACCTCTACCACGACCACGACCATTGAAGTTTCCTCCTCCCCTCTGATTGTTGCTTGACGGTTGTCGGTTATTGTAATTATTTTGCGGTCGTGCATTGGAGCCATCTTTGTTGTTTGCCATATTCACCGAGGTATTGTGACTGAATGAGGCGGTAGATTTTAAACTATTTTGATGCTCTAGTCTCTTCTCGAATACCAGCAACTCATTTTGTACTTCATACCAAGTGATTCCAAACTTTCCTTGAACCATGGCCACCACTGGATTGTACTCTTCGTCAAGCCCCAGTAGTACTTGTGAAATTAATGACCGTGGAGTAACCAGACTCCCGGCTTGACTCAAGTTATCTGCATGAGATTTCATAATACGAAGATAGTCAGACATTTTTAAGGATTCCTTACGAGATTGTTGGAAAACTTGTCGAAGGTAATCTTCCTCCGCACGAGATTGAAGGCCGAATAGCTCTTGGACAGCATCCCACAAGTCCTTTGAACTTTCGAATCCCATGACTTGGGTGGCCACTTCTGCTGTCATTGAATTATATAACCACCCAAGGAGGAGTTGATCGACTGCTACCCACGCTTCATATTGTGGATTTTTTATTGTCGTCGATGTCGAGCTTGATGCTCTGGTTCCTCCTTCTTCTCCACTGACATCGGAGATTTGGAGGTGCTCTGGAGGATATGACCTGAGTCCTCCAGTCAGACTTGTTTCAGAGCTTGATGCTCTGGTTCCTTCTTCTCCACTGACATTGGAGGTTTGGAGATGCTCTGGAGGACACGACTTGACTCCAGTCAGATGCCCTTCAAGTTTGTAGCTGCGCAAAATCGGCCATGCCAAATTCTTCCATAGTAGGAAGTTCCCACGTTCTAACTTGATACTCGTAACTTGGTTTAACAATTGATTTAAGGGTGGGCTCGTAAAGGTAGTTGTTGCAGGTGTTGCAGCAACATTGATCGACGATGAGACGTTGGTCATTTTCACTGCTCTGATACCAAAACAAAAATACACAGAGGGAAAGTAGGAGCAAATATCTTAATATTTTCTGATCTTTTGTAGGGTACCAAAGGCCCTGTATTTATACAACTCAATATTCCCAATATGGGTTAAACAACAGAATATACATGAAGAACTGAATCATAACAACCCATAACCACATTGGTTAGATAAATCATAACCAACCCTAACCACATTGAGTAGGGGAAGGATCTGGAACTCTCTACGACGTGGCAGGACTTAAATGATTGTTGACGTCCTTGCCATGTTGCCTTTGACTTTGCTCCTCAATACTTAATACAGCTGAAAAATTGAAGATCCATTTTTCGAAGATGAATTTAAATCTGAACGGGTGTTCTCTTTGCAAAAGAAATGAAGAATCCACAGAGAATATTTTTTCTCCACTGCCCTTATCCCGCCAGTCTCTGGGTCATCCTTCTCTGTAATTCTGATCGGATCGCAGCTCTCCCCCTTAGTTTGGATTCCCTTCTCTCACGCGACATTGAATTACCATTGACATCTACTAAAAATATTCTATGGAGCAACTTTTTTGGAGCCATGCATCTTTTGGAACATTCTGGCTTGAGCGAAACAATAGAGTTTTCAATGATTCTTCTAAATCTATCTCCCAACTATGAGAAGATGTTACTAATTGCGTTGCCTCATGGTGTATTAAATCTCAATTGTTGCCAACAAGAGCATAGCTCAATGGCATCATGTATTGCTTAGTGAGCATGAGGTCTTGGGGTTCAATCCCCCACCCCAACATGTTGTCAATTGTTTTGTAATTATGGTTTATCAATTATTGTACTCAATGGAAGGTTTTCCTCTAGCCTCTCTTAAATTAAATTAAATTTTAAAAAAAAAATTGTTAAAATTGTATACAAATAAATAAATAATTGTTTCATTTTTATCTTGTTCGATGTTTTCCATTTTTAAATATAAGTTTGACGTATAAAATGTATAATAAAAAATTTAAAAGTCAAAATGGCTCGGTGTAGCTTAAATATTAAATGTTTAAAAATTTTCATTTTGTGGTTTTTTAGTTTAAAATTATATTTTGAAAAAAAAAAAACGTTTTATCCAATACATTTCCATTTCGTTTTCCAATATATAAAAAACCGCTGTTTTTTTTATAATATTGTAGTTTTTAAATTTTTTTTATAAAAATATTGCACGTTTGAAAGTATTTTTAAAAATAATGCTATTTTAAATAGAGTCTCCACATGAGCAAAGGTCGTCTTTTGAAAAGACGATCTTGCTCCACGTGGATGAACATCGTCTTTTCAAAAGACTATTCTGCATCTATACCTTTGCATTAAAAAAAATGATATATTTATAACCAGATATTCAAAAATTTCAAAAAATGTATGGTTGAAAAGCTATCCGAGAGAGCTTCAATTTGATATTTGGTTTCATTATTTTTGGGGTTGTGTATATAAAGATCATCGAAGTTAGACTATAGTTCTGCAAATTTCAGAACTCGAGATTTCTTAGTGCATTCAAAAATTGATATTTTTTTACCCAAATATTCAAAAAAATTGAAAAGGGTACCGTTGGAAAGCTAACACAGGGAGCTTCAATTTTATACTTGGTTCCACTATTTTTAGATTTGTGTATCAAAAGATAAAGATGGACTATAGTTCTGCAAATTTCAGAACTGAATATTCTTTTGAGAGTGCACAAAATTGATATCTTTCTACCCAAATATTCAAAAATTTCGAAAAGGGTATTGTTGGAAAGATAACACAGGAAGCTTCAATTTGATACTGGTTTCACTATTTTTGGAGTTGTGTATCAAAAGATAGAGATCGTCGAATTTCTGAAAACTTAACTAAACCCACAACTGAAGATATGGCTGAAAACTTCCAAATTGTAGCTAAAATTGGACAATTATCTTTTCATACACAACGTGAAACCAAGTATCAAATTGAATCTTTGTGTTAGCTTTCCAACCGTACATTTTTCGAAATTTTTGAATATCTCGGAAAGATATCTATTTTTTAATGCACTCTTAAAAAATCTTAAGTTCTGAAATTTGCAGAACTATAGTCCAACTTCGATAATCTTTTATCTTTTGATACACAACCCAAAAAATAGTGAAACCATGTATCAAATTGAAGCTCTCTCGGTTAGCTTTCCAACCATACATTTTTCAAAATTTTTGAATATCTGGTTAAAAAGATATCAATTTTTTAATGAAAGGAACATAGATGAAGATGAAAATCATCTTTCCTTTGCTCGCGTAGAGAGGTAGTTTCTTGAAAAGACGACCTCTATTCAGCATTATTTTTAAAAATACTTTCAAATCTGCAATATTTTTATAAAAAAGTTTAAAAACTATACTATAATATTATTAAAGAATATGAATTTTTTTTCCCTTTCTCAAAAACGCAACAAAGACGCAGTTTATACTTTTCTTAGAAAACAAGAAAAAATAGAGGAATTTTTTTTTTTTTTTTTTTAAAAAAATATTTCATTGATCCGACAGAATACGGCTAAAAAAAAGATTAGAGGGGTAGACAAAAGTTTTTTTTTGCAACGGAAGTTTAATTAATGCAGGGATTGAACCCATGACCTTTTTTGGTCACTGGCACAACCCTAAACCAATTGAGCTATGCTCAGTTTGGCTAGACAAAAGTTATAGAGAGGAAAAAATGAGGAGGGAAATAAAATTTTAAGAAAAAAAAGTAGAGAGCTAAAGAAAAATTTAAAAGAGAAAAAAAAATGTTAGTGGAAAATAAAAAAGTAAGAAGAGAAAAATGATTAGAGAGCTAAGAAAAAGTTTAAGAGTGGAAAATATGTTAAAGAGATATTTTCGAGCAAAAGTATATATCTTGGACCAAGAGGTTAGGTTCGGATTCCTCACCTCATATGTTATAAAAAAAATATATACATATTAGTTGAGTGGTGATGTAACAATAGGAACAATATTTTTTTTTTTTAAGTTAAAAAAATATTTTTAGTCCTTATGTTTTTATGAAAGTAACGATTTAGTACCTGAACATTAGTTATTTGTAGTAATTTAGTATATGTCTTTCAATTTTGTAACAATTTAGTCTCTGAACTTAAATATGTAACAATGTAGTTCATGTACTTCAAAATTTGTAACAATTTAATTATTTTCGTGAAAAAATTCATCAAAATTAAGTGTCAATCTGATCTAAACCAGGATGTCCTCACTTTACCTCCAAGACCAATCACGTGTTCAAAGGTCAACAACTACAATTGGCTTTTGATTCTTAAATACAAACATTGATAAACTCGATTAAGGAAGGTTGAGGAAAAGAAAATGAACAAAAGCTCTAGATACATTATATCAGATGATGTTACCGATAGAAAATGAAGTGTTAGGATAGCAATATATGTTTACTTTAGATATTTATGTTGGGTCATTTTTTATGGCTCCAATTAGATTTATTATTTATCATTTATTTTGAGTATTATTTAATAAATTACATTTAGGGGTAGATTGGACATAATTAGCTAAACAGATTTTAGGTTTAAATCCTGAATGAAACATTGTACCTGTTTTTTTGGAATGAAACTTTCTTCATGTTGATGACTAAGCCTCATCACCAAAAGTTTCTTCATGTTGATGATTGAGCCTCATCACCAATTTTTGCAATTCTTGAGCTAGGATTGCATGGGTTGAGCATTCAGTATGTCTGATCAATTGGTTTGTGGAGTGTTCAAACTTAGAGTAAGGAACTAGTTCTCCTTATCTCTTGGTCTTCGATCACAAGGTAATCCACATTTAATCCTATCCTTGGAACTGAAATCTAATTGATTTGGGGGTTTTGGCATTTGAGAATTATGGGTTCACATAACCAAAGTATTCCTAATTCCAATTAGCTAGAGTTTTCATGTCATTTGGTATAGAACTTAGGTTCTAGATTGGATATATGTGTTTCTTTAATTTTTTATTTTTTTTTTTAGTCTAGTCCATAATTAGGGTTCTTTATGTTCTTGTTAGTCTAAAGATTTTTTTTTTTTGCATCTTACAAATTGAGTCTTTTAAAGCTTTAGTTTTCAATTTCTTGATTGAATTCTGTCGAGTTTTGATCTTGTTGAAAAAAAAACAAATAAAAAAACATATTATAGTTGATCGGTGTTTTAAAAAAAAATGTCAGGCTATGAATTAAGGAGCATGAATTGGAAAAGAAAAGAAAAAGAAGAAAATATATATATATATATATATATATATATATATATATATATATATATATATATATATATATATATATATATATATATATATATATATATATATATATAATATTTTGTCACCGAATTGATTGTATTCGATTTGGGCATCACTTGGATTTTAGAATTTTGAGAATTTGTGCTCAATTGTGTAGATTTGCGGGTCTGAAAAAAGAATAAAAAAATAAATAATGATTGTGGTTAGAGTGAGTTGGATTTGAGCATCTGTCAAAATTCTAAAATCTTAATTCTTGCATCTGTGCACTTGGGTGAAGCAGACAGGTGAAACAAGTAGGTGAAGCAGGTAGGTTAAATTTTCAATATCAAACTTTAATAATCATTTTAGTTTTTTACTTCTCGAGTTCTAAACGCTAAATTTTGTCCAATTTAGAATTTGAAAGGATTTTTTATTATTATTATTATTTCTTGAATCTTGTTCCTTTGATTCCTTTATTATTGTCTAGTTGTTTGTCTTTTCTGGTTCATCTCACATCATTCTTTTAATCTTGAATCTTAAATTCTTGATTCTGATATCCTATTTTTTTTCTTGTCTAGTTTGTTGTGTTTTGAACATTGAATTCTTGATTTCTAGTTTTATTTTTGTTTTTATTCGACTTTTTATATGTGGTTGAGTTTAACACTTTACAATCATTCTTGTTTGATTTGTTTTTAGTTTGCTTCTCTAAATCTTGATTGCAAAATCTTGGCTCACATCTCTTTTTTAGAGAGATTGCAATATAGTGAGGGAGCGCTTACGTTAGAGAGTGAAAACGCGAGTGAATTCCATAATTCGAGTGAAACACGTGCGAGGGAGTGAATTGTGAAGTCCAATTTTTTCTTCACTTGTTTCCTATTTTGCAGCAATGTCAAATCCACGAGTTAAACCTAACAATGGATCGGAGGTATATACCACAAGGGATTCATCAAAATTGAGTGTCAATTTTATTATGTAACAACTTAGTTTTTGTGGTTATAAATCATTAAGGGTTGACCTACTGATCATAAAAGTCTCGAGACTCCAATGTACTCTTAAAGAAAATGAGTTCAATCATTGGTGACCACCTACCTAAGAATTAATTTCCTACGGTTTTTCTAATGTTGTAGGGTCAAGCGGTTTGTCCCGTAAAAATGACCGAGGTGTACGTAAGCTGGCCCAGACACTCACGGATATCAAATAAAAAAAAAGGTTATAAACAAATTTCATCCCTAATTAGTTTATCGATCTACGTAAGTAAAAAAATTCACTAAATCTTAATAATATTTTTTAAAATTAGGATTAAATCGATACAAATTTTAGAGTATGGAAACTAAATTTTTACCTATTAAAATTCGTGATTCAATTGTTACCAAATTAGAAGTATAATCACTAAAATGTTAGAAATGTTTTAAACTTATTTTTATTTAAAAAAAAAAAACTGTGTTAATAATAATAATAATTATTGGTATTGTGAAGAGCTTCAAAGAAAAAATATATACATGCATGGCCAACCATATCACGTCGAACAAGCCATGATCGTGTAATAACATATATGCAAAACTATTTTTTTCGAAAGAGCACATTTTGATTTTGAAATAAAATGTTTTTTTTTATTTTTGAAGTTATATTATTTTATTTATGAATAGTTGCTTCTTTTCAGGAATAGTCATCTCTTTTTTTAGTATAGTTTCTTTTCACCTCTATAAATATTCATTTTCTTTCGCTTCTCATTATATTCTTCATTTGTTATCTTTTTTTTAAAAAAAGATAACTATATTTACATTCTTCTTTTTGGAGATCATCATTCTCTCTTTCGGCATATTACATTTTACAAGCCGGCCTCAACGATACTTTCTCCGACCTTTTGCTACGATTCATCATCGTCGGAGAACCAATCGAAGTCGGGGTGAGAATAATAATGGAAGAAAGTAGTGTTTGTGGGATGGGGAGTGTTTTGATCATGCTTGTGGTGGCTGGACTTGTTCTGTTTCTGCCACTGGTGATTGGTTCTCTGACGCCGCCCTCCGGGATTTTGTTGCTCCTTTTTCCGGTCACTCTTGTCGTCGTGCTCATCTGCCTCTCACGTGCATCCTTCAATTGAAATAATTTATGATGATAATCAAATTACTTATAAGGTTGTTTTTTAATTTTCTCATCTATGTTTTTGTGTAATAATCATGTAACACAGATGTAAGTTTTTCAATAATTGTTTACAGATAATAATGTTTTATATATTCGTATTTGGTTCTGTTTAAATCTTTTTTTGTGTTTTTTTTAATTAGTTAGTTTCTTTTTTCTCCCAAATTCTTATTTTCTCTTGTTTAAATTTGCATTATAAAAATTTGGTCTAAAAAAAAGTTTAGGTTGATTGACAAAATTTCACCAACAAACCCTAACAAAATGAACGCTACTAAATATAATAAACGCTTTATTTTAGATTTATATGAATTGGAAGTAAACTAGTTTTTAACAAATTAAAAAATGTATATATATACTGTTTTTCAAGAAATTATAATATTTTTCTACTTTTATGAACTATTTTTTAAAATTGTGTGTTAAAAAAAAAATTGTGAATGTCACCTTACATGAACGATTAATTTATTTTTTTTTTTTTAACTATGAGTGATTTTAATTTATATATAGATGATATATTATTGTGTTAATATATTTTTTTTAACCAATCATGTGTTAATAAGTTAGACTTTAAATCACGTCAAACTATATTAGTCTTGTCGTGTGTCTATTTTCAGTTATATTTAATGTTGCGCATAAGTTAGACTTTAAATCACGTCAAACTATATTAGTCTTGTCGTGTGTCTATTTTCAGTTATATTTAATGTTGCGCTTGTTAACGACAAATTTTAGTGTGAAAATTAATGAATTTAAGTACATAAATTTCTTTTAAGAGTATATCCCATTTTTTTTAACTTAATAGAGTTGTCTCATTCTTTACCATTTCTTAAATAATGTCCTACTATTTGAGTTTATGATATATTTTATTTGTATAGTTATTAGTTATTTAATTTTTAATTTTTAATTTTTAATTAATTCACCATGTTTCACCATCCATTTATCTTTTAAACTTAATTCCTTTTTTGAATTCTTATTTAAAACAATAATAATAACTAACCCTTTCTTATTTTGTCAATTTAAATATACCATGTTTGACTCACACAATTTATACAATATGCATTCACCTTGACATAAATGGCATATCACTTTCTTAACACACATAAAATTTACTACTTTGGCAATAGCTCAATAAATTCATATTATTTCAAACCAAATTCACCTCTTAATGAGATATGTCTTACAATTTTAAATTGCATACTCCTTATTACTAGGATCTAGTCTATATATATATATATATATATACCACACCAAAAACTTCATTTTTATATTGAACTCAAAATAAAAATAAAATAAAATAATTTATTTATATACATATATTATAAAATTTTCTCAAATTTTGTGAAAATATTATGTGGTACAATATCTTCGAAGCCATTTTATGTTATATTTGATTGGAACAAATGCAAAATCTTTAATGATAAATCAAAGTTTCTACATCAGTTATGGAATGAGATTGTTATCAATGTGCTATATCCATGTGTTTCCACATCGAAATTGTTTTATAATTATGATATTTCTTTTTTATTTTTTCGGAAAAGTATCTTAAAAAAAAACAGTGGAAATAAATGAGAAAATTTTCCCCCCAAAAAGTTTGACTTTTGATTGTGGTGCTTTATCATTGCTTCTAGTGTGTATCTACATTTCTTCCAATTATACATATACTTTTTTTTTAGTACAATATATATATACTGTGGTTTATTATTCAAATCTAAATTCCTCAAAACATACTTTTATATTTTTGTTCTTGTATGGGGGGTGTGATAAACATATGGTTTTTCAATTCAATTAAAAAGTTTGTCTACAATCGTAATGAAAATTAATCGTAATTTGTTTTCCTTTGAAGTTGTTTACTTAAGGTTTAATTCAAACATGATCTGATTTTCATTGGGGGTGTTTACTTGCATGTTTAATTTTGTAAGTTTATCATAATATCATTTCATTCGAATCTTGGTATGACCCTAGGCTTTAGCAAACTCACGTTTTTTTTTGCAGAATCTCGTCTATGATTAATTGTTATTTGAGGATCTGTGTTTAGGAATCGTTTCTGTGATGTTTAATAGTCGCTAATAAGCTGAAATAGAATTATTTTATCACCTCTGTTTCGATCAGTTATCATCAACGAACCCAAAGAAACGAAAATATGTTAATATTTAAAATTTATCATTATTTAGATGATACGCAGATTAAGTGAGCTTGAAGAATGAGAGAAAGAAAAATGAAGATAAGACTGTACGGGTAAAATTTATGATATTTCTTTATATAGTTTATTATTTGTTTTATTTGTCATTTTAAGTTGTAAATTAATTTACTATGTGTCACCTTTCATTTTACTTATTTTTCGAAATCTTATTTAAAACAATGATAACAGTAAATAGTTAATTTGAGCCTACGCAATCAATGATCATATCACTCAAAAATCGATGGTTCGATTATCGTCCCGCAAAAAATAAATCATTCTCACATAACCAATGGTAGCGATATTAGCAGTTTTGGAGAACCAAATCGCGACGTCGGTATTGATTGGGCACTATATTTATTCTCGACCAATAAGGTTAGGGTTTTATATTTGATATTTGTATTTACAGTTTTATATTTCTCAACAGAAATTTTTTTTTTTTTTTTGAGTACATTGGGGGTGAAGGGGATTCGAACCACAGACCTCATGGTCGTTAACACATACATATGCCCGCTGAGCTATGCTCGCTTTGGCTCAACAGAAACTTGTATATAAAGTGAATGTAAGTGAATTATGATTATTTATTTTTTTAAGTACATTATTTTTATTTTTTTTATTTTTTTAATACACTGCCTTTCTCATTTTAATCATTTTTTTTGGAATCCACAATATTTCTCACCTCTACATTAATCTATTGTTATGCGAATTATATGATTTTGGTTTTTTTAAATTAACACTTTCTCTTTTTAATTTGTGGCATAATTATTTTAAAATTCTTGAATGGAGTTTACATTTTTTTTTAAGAGAAATTGTAACAGATGTCAATTTAAAAAAATTTGTGGATATGACAATTTCTATCACTGATAGTATGATTTATCGCTGATAGTAGTCTTTTTTATAGAATTTTGTCAGTGATAATAGTTTATTCACTCAGAGAAATAGAAGTCTATCATCATCAGTAATAGTCATAAAGTCCATTAGTGATAGCCACTAATTTTTTGTCATATTTGCAAAAGATTTTTTAAACTTTGTTAAATTTACAATTATTTTGGGTTTGATCTGTGCAACCAACCCTTTTTTTCAATTTAAACGGATGGATTTAAGTATGATTTTTGTGTGAACTATTTTTTCCTTTATTTTAGGAGTTGTTTTAGGAGGGTTTTAGATTTTTGAATTTGATCTAATCATTGGTTTAAATTACTGATTTAAGTAGTTCAGCTTAAGAACTTTCCTTTTGTTTCAAACCAAATCCCACCTTTTGATTATCTCCAAAAAAAAAAATCTCACATTTTAATGCATTAGGTATGTGCCTTATACTATAAATTAGGGTCTAATCTACATATCCAAAGACCACAAACATTTGAAGAACTTTCAAATTCACCAAACTCCTAAGAACTAATGGAGAAATCTTCCCCCAAGTTGGCTGGCTCGATTATGATGTTTATCATTGCATCTGGTATGTATATATATCTACATTTTTTGCAATTCTACTATTATTATATAATTTTATTATTCAAATCTAAATTCATCTTAATTAATTACAGGGTTGCTCATATCTGATGCAAGGAATGTAAACTTTCCTTGCAACACTCCTAGTGATTGCGATGTCGATCCAAATAAATGTGAATGTAGAATCAACTTGTGTTTTTGTCATCCGACATCTACATTCAACTTTTTCAATAGGTTCGTCAACCGTCGTGCTGAGGAACAAAAATCAACTCCATGAACCGTGATGTTTCTAACCTCGTATCGAAGTGAATAAGTTTATATTACGACTTTTTTTTTTTTTTTTTTTTGGGGGGAATAATAATGTGTGAGCTTTTCATATGTAAAGCTCAGTTTATGGTGCTATTGAAAGTTTTTCCCTTTTTCCTCGATAGTTTGTATCCGTAATGGAAATGAAATGAAATCAAATATTCTATGTGATATGTTTTCCCTATACATCTATTTTTCCATTAGATTAATATATTCTAAAGTTAAAATTACATTGAAATTAGAATTCACGTACTAAGGTGTTAAAAATATTCGATCGTTTTTTTTACATCATGTTTGAGGGAGGATTCGAACATATGACCTTTTGGTCGAAGGTAAAAAATTGTTTTTTTTTTAAATGTCAAATTACAAATTCAGTCGCGCATGCTTTTTCCGTGAGTGTTTCATATAAAATGTCTCATTTCTACCGCATGCTTTTTTCGTGAGTGTTTCATGTAAAATGTCTCCTTAATCTTTGTTTTTGTGATTTTTATAACATTGAAACTTACACGGAAACAATAGGTAAGTGAGAGTATAAGGGTCAACATGAACATAAGTCAACCGATATATTGTATAAACTAGTGACTAAGAGGTTAGAGGTTCGAATCCCTCGCTTCACATGTTGTCGAAAAAAATGAGAGAATGTAAGGAACACCAACAAAGATTATTTTCATACACTTAAAAGTGTAGCACCTAAATCTTCTTCAAGGTGATTGAAGGACATATAACATGTCTTAACCAGTTGAATTATGATAAGATTGACTTAATTATTTATAATTAAATTATAAACCAAAATTTTACCATTGCTACAATTTTAGAGAGATAAAAATAAAGCATATATGTTATAGATCTATTGAAATATATTGTTGTGATATATATATTTAGTTCTTTAGAGAGATTCAAAGAGAGAGAATTTATTCTCCTTATTATATATGTATTTCCTCGTATGATGATTAAATGAGAAAATAATCTCAAACAAATATATCACAACCATATATCTCAATAAGATATCCTTACTTTTGACAAATAAACCTAGCACTAAAAATTGGGATGGTTTGAAATTGTTTCCATCTATATATTGTACCCACTTCAAAAAAAAACAAAATTGTCTATTATTGTTTGAGTTTACAACTTTTAGGTTTATTTATCATTTCAAACA